>JAREYC010000003.1:24640625-25256250 GCA_030015325.1 Cryptoblepharus egeriae
TTAGCATTGCACCCTTAGTCCCAGAAAAGCCCAGTGCCAGATTCCAAGATGGTAGATCCAACCCTCGTGCAACCCCCCTTATATGAGGTCACAACCCCCCAAGGAGGTCCTGACCCTCGCCTTGAATTCATTGTTCTAAAGGTGCAATCCTTACCTAGGCCTGCACAACTATTGGTCTTCCCATTCCTATTCTGATGTAGGGAAGCAAACACATGTCTGGGCACTGGCCTAATCCTCCCACAAGGGTCGTTCAGAAATGTCTTAAGGCACTTTAGTGACACTCGCAAGCCAGCTTGGGCATTGCACTGGAGCTTAGGTCAGCCTAACTGGGGATTAGGATTGCAGTACCTTGTCTGTGGACTTGTTGCCAGGAAACCAAAATGTGAATTGTATATTCTGCTTTCTCAGTATTTGCTAATGTTCACTTTTAAAGAATACAGAAAATTTAGTCCCTTGTTGTATCTTCCTGAACCGTGGGTAATTCTAAAAACTGTATTAGAAAAGGTTTGAATGTTAGAAAAATACAAACCTAATGCTCAAGAGATCATTTTAGAGAACAAGAAGGAAGAGAATTTTATTGGGTGGCTGTTGTGCATACACTTACCCCACTGAATTCAGTGGAGCTTTCTACTAAGTAGGCATGTGTAGCATTGCCCGGTTGTAAAAGGAAGGGAGCATGGCCAGGTTAAAATGACTGGACAGCTAATATCTTCAACTTGGTTTGCTATCCTAAACACACTTTCCTGAGACTGGGCCCCATTGACTACAATAAGACTTACTTCTTAGAAGGCAGGCTTAGGATTGCACTGTTTGTGTATTTATATAGGCAGGTTGTTTTCAGTATATAATACTTATTCTTAGTACATGGCTTTTTACTTCATTTTCAGAGCCAGTGTTCTGCTTTGCCTCTGTTAACCTTAAAAGACACCTCTAAATATGGTACTTTTGTTAATGAAGAAAAAATGCCAAGTGGATCAACTCGAATATTGACATCTGGTGACAGAGTCACTTTTGGAGTGTTTGGAAGCAAGTACAGGTAGGATCATTTCTTCTCATTTTAAAATGTAAAAATGAGAACTTGTGAGTTGGAAAGTTACATTTTTTGCAGCTAATTAATTGTAATTTTTAATGGGCAATTTTGAAGACTTATGAACAGTTTTTGGTTTTTCATGAATAACCAGAACACTTCAGAATGAGTAAGCTTTTTTCAGTATATACTGACTGAGAATTCAGTCTTGGTCCTGTGCTGCATCAATGCAGTGACCATGGGTGTCACAAATGTGACATAAAGCATGTTTGTGACACTATTAAAGTAGGTAGGACTGGTGGGGAGGCCTGTGCTATCCAGTTGGTGCTGTATCTACAGACCTGGCCTTCAGTAAAAATAAATACCCTGCAAAGTGGCACAGGGGCAGGAGGAGGGTTTTCTGGAGATAAGGAATGGGATGTTAGGGCAGTGGAAGAGAGGATTGGGTGGGTGGGACAGGACCGGGAGGAAGTGTGGGAACGGACTTCATTTTTTTTCCCAGGCTTTGCAGGGTTAAATGGGCTTCCTGGATTTGCATTAGTTAAATAGTTGGTGCAGATCTAAAGAGCCCCATAGAGAAGGGTGGGTGTTATCTGGGTAAGAGGAAAAATACCCCAAGGAGACTCCCTCGCCTTTCCAAATCTGAGCTGTATAGAGCCCAGACCATACAATCAGGCTGTGCAGTACAGGTTAGGATTAGGCTGTCTGGCTGCAATCCTACTGAATATACAGTCTTGCTTAGAACTATAAAGGAACTTATTCCAAAGAAAGTGTTGCAGTTTTGCTTCAGTGGGCCTTCTAATTTTATTTAGATGAAGGCTGCATTCCTAAGGACACTTTCCTGGGAATAGGACCCATTGAACACAATGGGGCTTATTGAGTAGACATGGATTGTGCTCTCAGACTAAAAACTGGTTAAATGATACTTTATTGCATACTATGGATTTTATATCAGGTATTAAAAGTAATGTAGATGAAAACTGAAAGCCGTTTTTCTTCTATCTACAGAAAAGCAGGCCTCCGTCAGTCTTGGAAGACTATGGTATCATGCTTGGCGCTGCATATGCTGCATGCGAAGCACGATAGCCTGGGTTGGATTGTTATGGAGGATAGGCTGTTACCCAAGCAGCAAATCCCCCCTCTCCCCACCACTGAATAAGTCCAATGGAAAGGCAGAGCCAATACGATTGGATCCAGCTGGCGTCGCAGAGCTCACCCTGTCTTGTGGGGCCGACCCGGGTCTCGAACCCTGGCCTGCTGGTTAACAAGCGCAGTGTCTTAGCTAATTACTAGTGAAAATTGTTCCTATCTGAAGTACTAACTAGAGAATGAATAAACGTTGGTTGTGGGAAAGGTACTCCAAACAGTATATGAAAGTTTTTTCATAAATGAAAGGATTTGTTAAAACAGTGAGCATCATATACCAGTGAATTTATACATAAATTCAGAAACAAAGAATATTTGTGCACATTTAGGGTCACAAAGATTTGAAATCTATACAACTACCTTCAGTAATTTCTCTTGATCATTCATGTTGTGTTTGACTGTTTTTTGCAGAGTAGAATATGAGCCTTTGGTTGTGTGCAGTTCATGCCTGAATGTTTCACAGAAAAGTATGTTAAATAAAAATATTCTTGAGTTGGGAGGCCACGTAGCGAATGAATGGAAAGAAGAATGTACTCATCTTGTTATGGTCTCTGTCAAGGTTACTGTAAAGGTAAGGAGCAGTGCATGGATGGGTTTTGGATATACATGCATGGACGTGTTTTAGATATATAATATGGATTTTTCTGAATGCTTAGCAAAGTTTTATAGTATGTTAAGTTAAACAATTTTATGTATAGTGTGTCCTCTTTATCCATGGGTTTGGAGAAGAAATTGATTTGGCTCAGCACCAAATTTCAGTAGAAATCTAGAACACTCGATTAAAGGAGGAGGAGAAGATGGCAGGTATTTAGATAGTTATTGATGTCTGGTAAGTATTGCATTTACACAAATGCACAGAGCCTGGGAAATAAACAAGATGAGCTTGAACTTTTAGCAAGTGAAGGGAATTTTGATTTGATAGGAATAACTGAAACTTGGTGGGATGATTCCCATGACTGGAACACACAATTGGAAGGCTATCAGCTGTTCCGGAGGAACAGAAGTGGCAAAAGGGGAGGCGGAGTAGCATTATATGTCAAGAACATATATACCTGTTCTGAAATCCAGGAAACTGGTCCGGATATCCCTGTGGAGTGCGTTTGGGTAAAGGTTAGGGGGAAAAACAAGAAACAAAACATTGTGGTGGGTGTCTACTATAGACTGCCAGGCCAAGGAGAAGGAGTAGACGATGTCTTCTTGGAGCAACTGGCAGGCGTTGCAAGAAAATATGAGGTAGTAGTAATGGGGGACTTTAACTATCCAGACATTTGCTGGAAGACACACTCAGCCAAACATGGAAACTCCTGATGGGCCTGGAAAATAACTTCATGGTCCAGAAGGTGGAGGAAACAACAAGGGGAGGGGCCATCCTTGACCTGATCTTAACTAATTGTGATGAAATGATGGACGGGGTCAACGTGGTGGGAACTTTAGGGGAAAGCGATCATGAGCTGCTGGAATTTAGAATAGTGTGGGAAATAAAAAGAGTGCAGAGTGAAACTTATACACTGGATTTCAGGAAAGCTGATTTCAACAGGCTTAGAGGAGTCATAGGTGGAATCCCATGGGTTGATGATCTAATGGGGAAAGGGGCCCAAGATGGGTGGGAGCTCCTTAAGAGGCAGCTTCTACAAGCACAGTCAGAAACAATTCCCATGAAAAAGAAAGGGGAAAAAAACCTGAAGAAACCAGGTTGGCTGCACAAGCAACTTGGGGATCAGCTGAAGTTAAAGAAAGAGAAGTATAGGGAGTGGAAGACTGGAAAGATCACCAAGGAGGAGTACAGGCAGATAGCCCGGTCTTGTAGGGAGGGCGTCAGGAATGCTAAAGCTCAGTATGAGCTGAGGCTGGCCAGGGGAGTCAAAGATAACAAAAAGAGCTTCTTTAGGTATGCCCAAAGGAACAGGAGGAGAGACGAGGGGGTGGGGCTGCTCCTGGACAAAGATGGACAGCAGGTGTCTGGAAACCAGGAGAAGGCAGAGCTGCTCAACTCCTACTTTGCGTCCGTCTATTCTTGGAAGGAGGGCTGTGCAAATGGGGATGCGGGATCATTGGCTGATGCGGGGATGTGCTTGCATCCCCAAAAAGGTAATGAAAACATGGATGGTGCAGATTAAGATTGATATAGAATTGGTTCGAAACCACTTAACTGGCCTAAATGAATTCAAGTCATTTGGACCAGATGAGCTGCATCCTCGAGTTCTTAAGGAACTGGCAGATGTCCTTGCAGAGCCTCTGTCGATCATCTTTGAGAAATCCTTGAGGAGTGGAGAAGTGCCACTGGACTGGAAGAGAGTGAATGTAGTCCCAATCTTTAAGAAGGGGAAAAAAGAAGCCCCGGGAAATTATAGACCAGTCAGTTTGACTTCAATCCCGGGCAAGATATTAGAGCAAATCATAAAACACACAATTTGTGCACATCTAGACAAGTACTCTGTGATCAAAACAACCCAGCATGGATTCACCAAGAATAAATCTTGCCAGACAAATCTGATCTCCTTTTTTGATCGGGTTACGAGCTTACTGGACAGTGGCAATGCTGTGGATGTCATTTATCTTGACTTCAGCAAAGCATTTGACAAAGTACCACATGGCATTTTAATTGGGAAGTTGGAAAAATATGGGCTAGACGAGGCAATTGTTAGGTGGATCTGCAACTGGCTCGATAGCCGCACTCAAAGGGTTTTAGTAAATGGGTCTGTGTCAACCTGGAGGTCTGTTTCAAGTGGGGTACCCCAAGACTCTGTCTTGGGCCCAGTCCTCTTTAACATTTTTATTAATGACTTAGAGGAAGGGATACTGGGGAGCCTGATCAAATTTGCAGATGACACCAAGCTGGGAGGAGTAGCAAACACAACAGAAGACAGGAGAAACCTCCAGGAGGATCTGGATAAACTGGAATCCTGGGCTGTAACAAATAGAATGAATTTCAATAGGGAGAAGTGCAAAGTTCTGCACTTGGGCAATAAAAACAAAAAAATACAGATATAAAATGGGGGATACTTGGCTTGGCAGCACAACATGTGAGCGGGATCTTGGAGTAGCTGTGGATCACAAGCTGAACATGAGTCAGCAGTGTGATGTGTCTGCAAAGAAAGCAAATGCCATTTTAGGCTGCATTAAGAGGACTGTAGCTTCCAAGTCACGAGAAGTTATAGTTCCTCTTTATTCTGCATTGGTGAGACCTCACCTTGAGTACTGTGTTCAGTTCTGGGCACCTCACTTGAAGAAAGATGCAGCCAAACTGGAGCAAGTCCAGAGGAGAGCAACAAGAGTGATCAGTGGGATGGAAGGGAAGCCCTACGAGGAAAGGTTGGGGGAACTTGGGATATTCAGCCTGGAGAAAATGAGGCTGAGAGGAGACATGATTGCCCTCTTCAGATACCTGAAGGGCTGTCATAGGGAGGAAGGGGCTCATTTGTTCATAGCTGCTTCTGAAAGCAGAACTAGAACCAATGGGCACAAACTGCAAGAAAGGAGATTCCGGTTGGATATCCGGAAAAAATTCCTGACAGTTCGGGCGGTTCGGCAGTGGAACAGATTGCCAAGGAAGGTGGTGGACTCTCCCTCACTGGGGATCTTCAAGCAGAGGCTCGACGAGCACCTGTCGGGGATGCTCTAGGGGGATTTCCTGCTGCAGGCAGGGGGTTGGACTAGATGACCTACTAGGTCCCTTCCATCTCTATGATTCTATGAAGTACTACATTGGAAAATGGCTTTCACTGTGTTAAGTTCTCTATTATATAGAGAAATATAATAAGGAAAATAAGGAGAAATAGGTCTGCTAATTATTGGAAGCCATAAGAAAAGCACACATCAAAAAGTAGATGAAAACAGGATAGCACTAGCCAGTGAATGAAAATACTTTTGCAGTAATTGTGAATTGTGTGATTTTTCCTGTCTTATTTTTAGACAATATGCGCATTAATTTGTGGTCGACCGATTACAAAGCCAGAGTATTTTGATGAATTAATCAAAGCTATTCAGGCTAAGCAACATTTACCTAAGCCTGAAAGGTAAGGTAAGAAATTACATTGTTCATTTAAGAAATTTATGACTTACCTTTGGGTAGACATAATTAGAGTTGTGCTCCCCCCCAAAAAACAACAGCAAACAAACTTCAATTTCCAGTTTGAAATGAGGTTTCTCTTAAGTCTTTCATTATTGGTAGAAATTACTCTGTTTCAAAAATTTAAGTTTTGTGACTTTTGATCTAGAAATTAGCCGGCCTCTGTCAGTCTTGAGAGACTATGGTATCGTGCTCGGTGCTTCATACGCTGCATGTGAAGCACGAAAGCCTGGGTTGGATTGTTATGGAGGATAGGCTGTTACCCAAGCAACAAATCCCCCCTCTCCACACCACTGAATTAGTCCAATGGAAAAGCAGAGCCAATATGATTGGATCCAGCTGGCGTCGCAGAGCTGGGCTAAGGACAGGAGCTCACCCTGTCTTTTGGGGCCGACCCGGGTCTCGAACCCTGGCCTGCTGGTTAACAGGCACAGTGTCTTAACCGCTTGAAATAAAACCTAAATAAAACCCAGTATCTATTTGAACAGTACTGTACAAATTTTAATTTCTGTGTTACAGTTGTTGCATATAAACATTAACAAAGTTCTGGAAATAAAGTATACTCAGTATACTTGGTGGCTCAGTTATATGAAAATATTCATGTGGTAAAATTTAGATTTATTATGGAGGAGGGTAGTTTTCAGTTTGTTGGTGCAAACCTTGCTTAATAAGTACAGTAACTTCCCCAGGCTGAGAGGGATTGCTGGCTTATAGGCCTTAACGTTCAATAATATTTTGCAGTTTGTCACCCAAAACTCTGATTTATGGTGGGAATAGGAGATTTGGGCTTAATTGCTGTGCCCACAGTAAGAGGAGTGATACCACAGGATACTTTCCTAAATGGTCTTATTTAAGCAAAATATCTTAGCAGCAGACCTTTGGCCAAAAAAAATGGTTCCAGAGGGGGAGATTTGAGACTGTCTACCCCCCACCCATCCCAAAACAGTCTTGCTTATAACGCAGAGAGCCTTCTCAAGAACTTATAGAAATGAAAGTGTTTTTCATTTGAAGAAGAGTAACTGGGGATAATAGGATTTTACATTGTAAACAAATTAAAAGCAGTAGGATGCAACCCTAATAAATTAGTTGTTGAGTACGAAGTGAAGGGTAACATATCCAGGCTGGAGAAGAGTTGAAAAGTGGGGGAGAGGAATTCCTGTTTTCAATATTTTTGCCATGCTAACTTCACAAATTATTACATGAACTTTATTTTAAAGAGCACAGCCAGCACTTCATTGCTTCTTAGTAATGATTTTTTCATTTACAGTTTTTATCCTCCAGTTGATGAGCCAACTATTAAGAATGAAAAATTGGATCTGGCAATGTGTCCTGGAAGAAAAAGTATCTTCAGAGGAAAAACATTTGTGTTTCTAACTGCAAAGCAGGTAACTGGTTTGGTCTTTTCTGTACAAAGAAGGATTTAAGATACTTTCATATATACCGGTATATTCATTTAAAAGATTTATATCCCACCTTTCTTTGCCAAAGCGAATGCCGAAGTCATCTTACAAACACCACATTAAAATGTACAATTAGTAAAATCAAGTCATAAAACAAATAGTAAAACTGTTGTACATATTGTTTAGGATCTTCCTTTGAACTGCTTTCATATTAACCAAAGCACATGTAGCTCATAAAAGTGAGTAGAAGATTTAGGCTGCAATACTAACCTCCACTTAGGCTGGTCTAAGACCTGGCATAAGTCCTGTGTTGACCTGGCAAAGTCACAAAAGTGCAGTAAAATGCTTCTGCCCCTCTCTTGGGGGGGGGGGTTAGGCCAATGCACAGGAATATACCAATCTCCCCATATCACAGAAAGATAGGCCAGTGAGTTAGGCCAGTCTAAATTTCTTAGAATTGTGGCCTTAAACATTCAAGACATTGCTGTCTTGCCTCTGTGCATGAGAGAGTGGAAGTAACTTGGGTTCACAAATTTATTTTAATGTCTTTTCCATTTTTGCACACGCAAGGTGATGATTCGGCACACTTTTGTTTGTTAGAAGTCAGGCTTTCCTGTCTTTTTGTTTAGACAGACAAACCCTACAATCCAGAGTAACTACAGGAGCACATAAGAGACATTACGAGCACCCATCGTTACTGCACCACCTAGTGAAAATCTATGGGAAATTCATATTGCAATACAGAGTAAATTGTTCTTACACCAGAGCAAGGACTCCCCGTAGTTACTCTGGATTGCACCCAAAAAGGTAATGAAAAATTTTAGATTTTTCTATCAGTATATTGTGCAATATGATTAATGATCAGTCTCATTAACATAACTAGTGAAAAGCGTACCCAAGGTGCAGGAGTAAAATTTCCCGATACGCCACCCCCCCACTGCACATCAATTCCCCACACACATCAACCCTCCATGCGCAACATCCCCTCATGCACATCTTCCTATGCGCAACCCCCCCATGCACAGCATGCTCCCCAGTGCAACCTCTTCCTCCGAACAATATCCCCCTAGTGCATCAGGCACCGAGCACCAAATTGGCTGGATGTTGGTCAGTCTTCCATGTTAAGTGTAGGACTTAAACAGCTTGCACCCCTTTTCAACCCCTTAAGGGTTAAATTTCTCCACATCGGTTCTTAGTGGGTGTTCATGTGACAGAAGGAACACCCTCCCCAAATTTCATGCTTCTAGGTCCGGGGGCTGGGGCAGAGAATCCCTCAGTCACCGATTCTTCAATGCAAAGTATAAGGAGGAAAATGTGTTGCACCTCATTTCATCCCCTTCCAGTTGGAATTTCCAAAAACCAGTTCTTAGTGTACCCCTCAGTCACAGAAGGAACACCCACTCCAAATTGTAGGGGTGCTGCTGCTTGTAGGCCCAGCAGTTTTGGCAGGGCGTTGATGAGTCAGTTAGTCAGTGACTTTTATATATATATATATGCTATTTGACAATTCTCATATTTTTGTTTTTAAAATATGAAAGTTTTTCTTATCATAGGTCATCTTGTACTTTATGTAACATTCTATGTTATTTCTTATGGATCTTGTTTTTAATTTTAGCATGCAAAACTGAGTCCAGCGATTATACTTGGAGGAGGAGAAGCAAAACTGATGACAGAAAGAATGGAGGTTGCATCTTCTTTAGTAGCCCCTGATGTTTGTGTGATTGATATAGGAGTCACCAATTCTCAATCATCAATTTTGGAGTTGGACAGAAAATGGATAGATACAATCTTAGATGGCTTACGAAGGTGTGATGTTGTCTTTCGTCCACAGTAATAATAATCTTGGTAAAATAAGATGGTGAGGTGGTTATTTGTTTATTGAAGAAGAAACAGCAGAATAATTAAAGACCTTTTGATACAACATGCATATTAATTGCAATTTTCAGATGTATAGGGCAGTGGTTCTCAACTGCAATTTGTGCTTACATGGGGAGCCACATAAACCAGCCAGGTGAGTGTAAAGAATGAACAGAATTGTTGCCTTGATGGCCCAGCAAGAAAAAGGAGCTGCCAATTAAAATCGTTTGGGAATCTGTTGATTGTAAGAGATAAACAGGGATTACAGTTTGACTGTAATGTTAGTAATTGATTTCAAGTGCCGAAGTAGATTTATGGATCATATCCTGTTCACTCAATTTTTGCAGTTAAATTTGGATTTTAAAATGCATCAAATTATGAGCATGAGAAAAATATAGTTTAAAAGCACTATGTTGAATGTGTTAAGTTTGAGACTGTAGCTGGGTAGTCCAGTCCTAACCTGTACTGGTGTAGCCAAGTTGCAATGTCTGTGCTGTATCCTGTATAGCTTAGGAGGCATCTGGGCATATTTATTTCATTATCCTGTGCCAGATCCCAGCCTGTCCTATGGGACTTCTTGGATCCACACCAAGTATTTAGCTGGTACAAATCAGGGAATACCCAGTGTAATGCCAGGAGAGGGGTTGGGATACAGAGGAGGAAACCTCCAGGGATCCTTTCCAACCAGGGCCCAGTCTCTCCTGTTCTTCCCCCTGCACTCATTTGATTCTCCCCCAGCTTTTCCACCTCCTACTCCACAACCCTCAGTGCTTGGCACCTTACCTCTCTTACAGCTTTGGCAGCGGGGGATCTACGTGCAGCACTGGTCTTCCTACTGGTGCTGCTTTCTCCTAAGTCAGTGTAAAAATTCTTTACAGCTCTTTTACAATGGTTCATGCTATGACACCAACTGCTAATTTGGCACTGTGTGGGGTTTGGAGCCACTAGTTTTATATTCTGGTCATAATGGCAGGTACTACCAGTTATCTTAAAAGCAAACTTGTTTTAGAAAGGGCACCGTAGAGTATAAATTCAATTGTTCCATAGCAACATTTTGTGTAACTTTTGTAGCCCTTTTCTCTTTCCAGAGAAAAGATACACACATTGCTGAGTACACAATACACACATTGCTGTGTGTATTACGAGTATTCTGTGAATCTGGTTTTAAATTAATTACATATGCAAAACAGTGGAAGTTGCTGGACATTTTCTGTATTTCAGCCACTGCTAGCACATATAGACTGGGTTTTAGTGAAGGTTTTGATAAGGAGTTTAAATTTATTTAGCAATATATTTCTCAAGTTGCTCCCTGACAGGAGTGGTTATTTTTCCAGATGAAAGGGGCTGGAAGGTGGAGGTGACCTGAAAAATCCCATGTACTACATAGATTCTGGCTGAAATATTTTAACTGTTGTTCAGAACAACACACTGTCACTGTAGAATTCCTTTTTTGGCAGTTGTTTCTCATGACAGTGAATGACTTGTCTTTCCAATTGTGTATTTTCAACAGAAAGAAATACAGGCCAATTTCAGAGGCAGAAATTGGCTTAGCTGTTATATTTGTATCCACAGAAATCTATTGCAACCCTCAAAGTCAGCTTGAATCAGGTAACTTAATAATAACATGTTTTCTTCAACTCTTAAGCCTTCCCTTTATTTTGAGGAGCTAGATTATACAGATGGCTCTAGTCTACAACTTGCATGTCAGCTTCCAAATATTTCTTCTATGCCTGGAAAATATTTCCTAGAATTCAACCTTTGAACTTCTGCATTCAAAGCATGTGCGCTGTGACTGAGCTATGCATCTTTTCCCTTGGGGTTCTTGTTCACATCTTTGATCTCTTCTGATAGAGGTTGATTGTTAGACAGCCCAATCCTAACCTGTCTTGGAATAGGGAAGCCAGGATCTGCTGTGGTGCAACTTGGGGTGAACTGAATTAATTTCCCTTACCCTGAACAATGTGGCAGCAGGCCAAAAGGGGCTGCTCAGATCTCTGCAGCTTAAAGAGATGTCACAGATCTGAGCAGCCCAGTGGCAAGCCAGGCTGCCTGGAAGAGGGGTTAGAATCTGACCTAAGTGCTGAATCCTGATCATGCACGCATGCCTGGTCTTCCCACTTGTCTGCCCACCACACACTTTTCCCTTTTCCCAGAACACAACTTGAAATGCCTTCTCCTCCTCCATGGACACAAGCACTGACAGCCAGTGGTGCAGACAAGCCGGCATCATGAAGGCTGATGCATCTCTATGCACCAGTCTGCCAACTCCCACAGGCACAGAATGTGCCTTATGGTATTTTTGTGACACCTCCTGGCCAGCATAAGAGCTTTTCCCTCCCAACAGTGCTTTTGGATTGCTTTCTACAAGATTAACCCTACAATCTGGAGTAACTACAGGAGTACGTAAGAGACATTTATGTCGACGTAGTTATGGCGCCACCTAATGAAAACCTATGGGAAATTCAAATTGCATCCAGAGTAAATTGTTCTTACGTTGGAGCAAGGATTCCCCGTAGTTACTCTGGATTGTGCCCTAAGCTGTGAACTGTGAAATCTTGATGTGTTCCCAAATGCACTTGTTTGGCAAGTCTCAGTGCCCCATCCAAAAATAATAATTTTGACTAACTTTGCAGGATTTTTATAAAGGGCACTGAGATGGTATATGAAATGTTTTGAACATTTTGAGCAAAAAGTTTATGAAGGGAGCATTCTTATGAATGCTCTGGAAAGACACATTTAGCAGTGCTTTGAACTGTTCTCCAGTGGTATATAAGGTGTGTAGAAGCAGGAGGTAAACTTTGTTTGCTAATTCCTGAGCAAATGCTCTCTTTTTGCTGTTTGCTTATCCTTTTGCTCACCATGAATCCTTATCCTTGCTCACCATGAATTTTCGCATTGGCTGTTTTTTCATTTAGTGAATCTATCTGTTTCAAATGGATGTAGAAACTGAGCAGTGGAAATAAATTATAGGGGTCTCCTTTAGGACTGCTGCTTAAGCTGTTTGATTGCTTTAAATTGGTCTCTTGCTGCTTGCATAGGAACAGTAGTGGGGTCATAAACAATTTTACAGGGAAACATTTACCTTTTTACCTTGCAACCATAGTAAGTGGTACATGTGATTTTGATAAGCTATCAACCCTTCTTTCTTAAATTTTCAAATCACAGGCACAAAATCTGCCTCTTCATCATCAGTTGTTCCAGGACCAAGTCTTTCTCAGAATGCAGTAGTAGATGAGACTGTAATGCCAGCTATCTCAGAATACTTGACTGCGTATGTAGCCGACACAGAGGCTGAACAACAGATGGACACATGGTAAAGTAGTGGTTGTATCCTATGCATATCTACTCAGAAGTCAATGGAGCTGACTCTCAAGTAAATGTGAATAGGATTACAGCCTAAGAACCCAGTTTTCTAATAGTGCTGCTGTGCCAATAGGGCATGCATTGCATCCTATGGTGAGGAGGCAAACACATTCATTCATTCTTGAATCTAAACCTGATGTTTCACCTTAAACTATGTAAGGCTTTGTCCAAGGAAAATAATACTAATGTGAATCTTAGAGACCCTAAAACCCACTAAAAATACGGTGGTACATTGGTTTACAAGGATATTCCATTCCAGAAGCATGCTCATCATCCAAAATGCTTGTAGAGCAAAGCAGATATTTCCATAAGAAATAATGGATACTCAGATGATGCATTCTGCCATGTTTCATTGCACGCTGAAGGGTTGCAAAATGAATCATCTGAGGCAGCCTGGCATTTCAGGCCTGGGACGATGCTAGGTTGCCTCTGTGCCTTTGCAGAGGAAACACAGCATTGTTCCAGTCCTGGAACAGCAGCCTGGATAAATGCAGCCATTCAGGCTGCTGTTCCAGGACAGAAATGATACTGAGATCATTCCAGTCCTGGAACAACAACCTGGATGGGCTGCACTCATCCAGGGCGCTGATCTTGGGGACATCGCAGGGGTGTTCCTTGGAGCAGCACTTGGCACTGTTCTTGGGGGCATCCCAGGGGTGTCCCCATGATCACCTGCATCCACAGGGCACAGCCCAGGGGCACAGATCTGCATCAAGCTGATGAAGATCTGCACCCCCAAGCCTTGGGGTACAGATCTGCATTAGTGCTAATCCAGATCTGCACCCCAAGCCCAGTCCCTGGAGTGGAGCTGGGCTTTGCTTTGCAAAATTGGTGCCTTAGCCAGTGGTTGCTAAGGGCCTCATTTAAGTAGGAGGATGCTAAAGTTGCCAAGGGAGGTTGCTAAGGCTCCCTTGGCCCCATAGCAATTTCCCTTGGCAACCTTAGGGTCCTCCTGCTAATCCTTTTATCCTTTAATAGGATTAAAGGTTTAGCAATATTGCCTTAGGAACCACTGGCTAAGAAGTGAATTTTAAAAAAGCAGAGGCCAGCTCTGCTTTAGGGACAGTGCTCAGCCGCTCTGCACCCTTGCGGAGCAGCAGGTAGAATGTGGGGCTGCCACTGCTGACCTGGATTGCTTGTTTTGCAAGACAACACTTGTAAACCGAGCTGAGATAATCTCTTTGCAAAACCCTAGCAATCCAGTCACTCGTAAACCAAGGTACCAGTGTAATACTAACTATATTGAAAGTTTTTGCTTTCTGTTTTCTGGTTGGACCTTTAGAGACATCACTGTTTATATCCATTTTTCTTTTAAAATTGGTTTATATTTATGTTACTTTGAGTTCCTTTGGTCTCTTTCAATCACCACAAACCTTTATAGATTGAAAAAATGTTCTTAGATCCATAGGATAGAGGAGGATGTAAATAAAATACATTAAATTCAAGTATTATGGAGAAAGGAGAGAGAGAGTGAAAAGACAGATTAAAAAATCTGAGGATTTTCTCTTGGGTTATAATAATGGGATATGCCTAGTTTTGATACTGAGTTTGCTCATCATTTTGCTAACCTGGTGTTCTTTCTTGCTTGTGCAGCATGGAAGTGTCTGGAAAGAAGAGAAATAAAGAATTTTCCCTGAAGGAACAACGAGGGAAATTGTCTTTGCTGGATATAACTTCTGTAAAGGAAACTCCAGGAGTAAACATGGTGCCAGCGCTATCCAGGTTGAATAAAAGGTCTGGAGTTGAGCCAGATAGCTTAGCACTCTCTCCCTCTAAACTTCCAGGGTCTGAGAGGAATAGAGAGAGAAATTCACAGCAACAATCCAATTCAATTACAAATTATTTCCAGAAAGCAACTCCAAAAAGGTCAGTGTAAATTATCTTATTTCTAAGTACTACTTTCGTCAAACTAGTTCCTCTATTCATTCTTTACATTTTTTAGGTAGCATCAGTTCTATTTTGTATGTTTCTACAGCAATAAATGTTTGAGGGAGCTATGGTTTCTGCTCTAAATAGTATAATTATTGAAGATATGGGAAAGCCTCTTGTAAAATCCTTATCAATCAACTGTTAGCTCTCAAAAGCTTTATCTGCATATGTACTTAACTGCTACACAAGGAGCACTTTTAAATGATATGCTGCTTCCTGCATGATTACTCCATGATAAAACTTAATTTCTGCTGGACAGTACCCAGTGTATTTAGTCACAATGAATTCCATTGAGATTCACACAAATATTTCTCTTATTTTATTATAATTAATGATTGTACCGTTACTTGAGGCACAATCTTAACCAATTTAGGCTGGCACAACATGCCTTCTCTCCATTCCTGTGGTGGTGTGGTGAGGCCAGCGCATGACTGTGCACTGCCCTAACCCTCCAAGGAGTGGTGCCTTACAGCACTTTTGTGTCACTCCCAGGCCAGTATGGGATGTGCTGGGACTTACGCCGGCCTAATGGGATTAGGATTGCACCCTTGATCATTATCTAGCAATGAGTATTTGTGCAATGGGATGTGGGAAGAGATCCATCTTTATATCAAGAAAGAACATCTTTTTCTCTTTTTAAGGGAAAGGTCTGAAGAAGGAGAAACATCAGTACCTAAACATGCAAAGATTGAGGAAAGAAGTTGTACACAACCTATATCGTCACTGCTGTGGCAAAACAATAAAGATGGCTCTCAAAGGAGCCAGTGTTCCTTGCCCCAGGAAACAAGCCAATCTTGTATATATCCAAGTAGAGACAAGAGACGAGCAAACAAGGTTGTCTCTGTGGCAGAGACAAGCAAACTAGCGAAAACTGCCACTGAAAACATTCCCACTGGACATTCTGCACCAAAAAAGAGGAAGGAATTGGATGACCTCACAGAAGAAGATGCAGCTTCATTAGAGCTTGTCTTTGCAAGCAAAGAGTTTGACAAGGAAGAGGATATGAGGGACAGTAGTGAAGAAAGGCTTTTTGGTGTAACGAAAAAACAGAAATTGGAAACTGACAGAGCACAGGACACCGTTGTTCTTCAAGAAGGGAATGCAGGAGACATGGCAGCCAAGAGGCTGTTGGTAAGGGCATTTCTTTGGATGCATTGAATGTATCATCTTGCAGTTTAAAGTTATTTGGATACAGCTGAATTGTGCATCACTGATATTGAGGGAAAGTTGAAGACCTATAACTTCTGCTGGTGAATTTATAAACTGGGCATATCTTGCCAACAGGTTTATGGAGATCTGGAGAAGGGGTGAGAAAAGAAAGACTGCAGGTGTGTCGGTGCTCAGACTAATGTCTGAAGGAGAATCGATTGGTGCATGCACATTGTAGCCCTGGGGTTTGATCTGTGACAACAGCCAATTTGATAATTCAGACAAACTCAAACTTTGCTAACTCAGACAAACTAACTGTAATCCTAACCCCTAGTTAGATCGGCCTAATCCTCAGCACAAGTCGTGTGCTGGCCTGAATGTGTCATAAAAGTGCCAGAAAGGCACTTCTGTGATACTCCTGGAGGAGGGTTAGACCAGTGCGCAGAGGTGCACTTACATCACCGTGAGACTGGGAAGACTGATGAGTTGTGCCAGCGTAGGTTGCACCCTCAGTAATCCAATTTTTGTTTGTTTCTGAGAGAAAAAGGTTAAATAATATGCTTTTTCTTCCCATTAGCAAAAAATGGCAGACACTCCTCCAACCTTAAACCCGAAAGACGAGATAAAAGCGGAATCTTCAGACTTCACTAAAAATGACTCAAAGGTAAATAATAGTTTCACACTGATATTTCATGTGTATCATTTTACGTACAGAGCAATCTTTTAAAAACATAAAGTAATGCCATGAGGAGAAAATGGGGAAATTTTGATTTTGAGATTGTCTCACATAGAAGATCAGATTACAGTGGTACATTGGGTAAAGAACGACTTGGGTAAAGGACGTTTTGGGTAAAGAACAAAATTTTCTCAGAAATTTTGACTTGCGTAAAGAACATTGTCTTGGGTAGAGAACACTTCTGAGGATGTTTGGAACAGGCTTCCATGGCAAGGGAACCCACGGGGGGACGAAGGGATGAGGGGGAGACAAGGCGACTAACTTGAACTACAGTGGGGCCCTGGGCAAAGTTTTGAATAGGCTTCCATGGCCAGGGAACTCATGTGGGGTCCGGGGGGGGGGGAGGGGGAAACAGCCTGAGCCAGGTTTGTATGTGGGATCTGTGTGTGGCAGCGTGGAAGGTGTGCCTTATCAATGTTCTAGTGCTGCTCTCCATCAGCAGCTTGGGAATATTAAAGTTGCACAAAAAGACAAAGATTCCTTTGAGCCAATGGATAGCAGTGACTCCATTAGTGATAGTGAAAGAGCACAATCTTAACCATGACTACTCAGATGTAAGCCCCATTGTGTCTAATAAGTCTTACTCTCAGGAAAGTGTCTTTAGGATTGTAGCCTAAGTAGACTTCATAGGATCATGCACATTGAATGCATGTTTTGAATTCAATTCCAGTGTTTTGTCCTCATTTTTACATCCAGTTAATATTTTTATATGAATATTTTTCATATAGAACCAATCATCTGAGTTTCCATTATTTGCTATGGAAAAATCCGCTTCACGTAAAGAATGTTTCACATAACAAACATGCCTCTGGAACGAATGAAATTTGTTACGTGAGGCGCCACTGTGCTTGTCATATTCATTTAAACTTCATTATTAGCATCATATTTCACGTCTTCATTCTAGATGTAATTGATTGCTTAGAAAGAGAGCCAGAATCTTGGAAAAAGATTCATTTTTTCTTTTTCTGTCTGCATTTAAATAGACAATTTTCATCTCAAAGAAAAGTGGTGAATTATGTACTTTAATGATTACAGAAGAGCAAATTCATCAGATGAGTAAATTCACATAGATTTTTTTCACAGGTGATCACATAACTCAGGGAATTGGCTTATTTCAGTTTCCCTAGTCCAGAGGATTTATAGCAGAACCATATGCATGTCCATTCTGAAGTTCTGTTGTGTTCAATGGTGGCAGGAGGCATATTTAGGATTGTAAATGTCATTGGAAAATTTTAGAATATGGTCTCTGGCTCATAAGTTCCATCATTGTATAGATACAGAGTCAGTGACTTGCATTATAGAAGTAAATTTTAGAATAACCTTAGTAACTGCTGTCTATTTTTTTCTCATCATTTCAACAAGAATCCTGAAAAACAACAATCGAACAATCTTCCCAGCAGGCTTTTGTTGACTGAATTTAGATCACTGGTTGTTAGTCGGTCAAAGAAAGATGGTTGTGCTACAAAAGCAGATTATGGTCATGGAAAAAACTTTAAAAAATTTAAAAAGGTGAGTACGTGTTCATGGACTGTCACAATATCTTATTTTTCTTTAAGCAAGGCTGAAACAGTTACCAAATCAAAATGGATTAAAACAAACAAAAAATGTAGCCTGTAGATCCCTGATGTGATGCTTTGTACAATCCAGACATTTTTTGCTTTGGATGCTAAATATAGTGGGCCCTTAGTATCCATCGGAATGTGTTCCAAGACAACCACCACTCTGTGAATTCAAAATTCTGCGGATAATGATACCTGTGGGAGCCCCACAATGGCAAACTAGAAGTGTCTTCAAGAGGTCCTCCAAACCCTCTAGCTCCAGACTTGGCATCCATAAATATTCAAATCTGAGCATGCTGAACCTGCAGATATCGAGGACCCACTATATAGCACTCTTGTTTTCAGAAAGTAATCTTGCTTAGGGAATTGAGGTTTCTAATCAAACTGCTGCATGCTACATCTCATGACTAATACCCACAAGATTACCCTTGTTCACTTTTTTCTAGCAGTCTCAACAAGAATAATGCTCTTTATCTGCCTGGTTAGGCATCTACTTCTCCTTTCACTAATAGTGAAATCTTTGAGGTTTTCTTTTTTCCCCTCAGATGTTAGTGCTTCCTTTTGGTGTTTTTGTATTTAAGGGGTAAATGTTCTCCATTTGATAGGTTGCTTTTCCTGGAGCAGGACAGCTTCCACTCATTATTGGCGGATCAGATCTTGTACCTGCTCATGCTAGAAAGAATTCAGAGATGGAAGAATGGCTAAGGGAAGAAATGGAGGTAAGTAACACATTATTTCATAGACAAGCAAATATTTTACCTTCACCCAGTGTTGACCCACAAGGCTAGAGGGGGCTTAGCATATGTTCCCTTACCCCCAAGGAGGCCTCTTGATGCCAAAACAGCCTTGCAGGGTGCAGCAGAAGGCACATGTGTGGGGATTACAGTATATTGAGCTGTGAAGCACATGAGGAAGGCAGAAATTAAGACAGCATAGTATGTATCCACCCATAAGTTTATAAAGCAAGCTGATGTTTCCTATCTTGTTTCAAGGCTCCCGCAGAAAATGTTTCAACTACCTGGAATTTTTCTTGTGATTACCAGACCTCAGCTAGTGTCCTCCACACATTTATACCACCTTCTGCATTAGCAGACTTATTTCTGTACATAAAATTCACTGGCTGCAATGCTCCTATTGCCAAGTCTCAGACAAAAGTTGGAACATGTAAATATGCTGTATGCAATGCTGATATGTACATGCATGAATATGCCTATTTAATCTAAAGTTAGGCTACTTTCATCTTTGCCAAAGGTTCTTAAAGGAACATTTTATTTTTCTAGGAACAAAACCGCCATGCAAGAGAAGAATCACTTGCTGATGACCTTTTTAGGTGAGACCTTTACTTTTAGTGAGCCAGTACATCATTATTATCTTTGAAATGGTTTAGCTTCAGCAGTATGCAAGTTGCCTGTTCATCCCTTGGAAGACCATGGTCTTCCTGAGGAAATTGCATATACTCAAGCATGTCTGTGAGACACTGGCACAAAGTACCACTAGTTTTCCAGGATAGATATAGGAAACTTGAAGCAGACTTTGGGTGCAATCCAGAGTAACTACGGGGAGTCCTTGCTCCGGTGTAAGAACAATTTGCTCTGGATTGCAATATGAATTTCCCATAGGTGGTGCAGTAATTATGGGTACACGCATATGCAGAATTTTCACTAGGTGGTGCAGTAACTATGGGTACACGTAATGTCTCTTACGTGATCCTGTAGTTACTCTGGATTGTAGGGTTTGTCAGGTTCTGAAACAGAGAATGGTCTTGAAGTTTCCAAAACCAGACTTTGTGACAGTAAGATGCCTACACCTAAGTGTACTATTGGAAACACCTGTGTGATGTAGAGAGTACTTGACAGAGCACAGCTATGCCTACTAAGTAATTTGGAACATAATTGGATATCAATAATATATATTCCAGTGTAAAGAGATAGCAGTGTGGGTTGTTGTGAAGGAGTGGTTGTACAGTGTGGAGAGGTGTGTTGGTGTAAATAAAAAGTCTGTTGAAGAAGAATTCTGTCTCATGGCCTTCGTTCCTGGACGCTGACTGGAGAAGCGGTGGTGCAAAGCTGCTCTGCTGGTAGGACTGCCATCCATCAGACATAGAGCATTCTGCTGATCCGTGACAGACTTTGGATATGCATATGATTTAAGGTATAAACCCTCTTGGCACAATGTTTGCCTTGAGTGACTAAAAATCGGAGACAGAGAAGCATCCCTCAGTACAAGACTAGTAAGATACAAAACAAATTGTATTTATCTCATGTTTTGGATACAATAGCACTGTTTAGTTCAAAAAATGGTTTATGTTGAATTTTTAATGCTGTACAATTCAGAGGCACTAAATCCATTGGTGGTTTTTTTAATCATCAAAACTTTTTCAGTTATCTTACATTTTGTATTTTTATCTATCTAATCACCTAATGCAGTGGTTCCCAAATTGTGAGCCATGGCCTGTACAATGTATGGGATTCTAGTCCTAATGGAGAGTTGTGGCCAGATGGTCTGGGGAGCCAGCAGTCAAAAATTTTTGGGAGCCACTGGCGTAATGCAGTGTAATAACATGTTGGATTATAAAACGTCACAGCATACATTATGGCTAAAATATATACATGATATGATTCTTTTTGCTCCAAAAATTAATAAAGAAACATAAAAATATTCAGATAAGTACAAGTTATAACAAAAATTGAACAATGTAATTCATATACACACACCCCTTGCTTGGTAGATGAGCTTAAATATTATGGAAAATATTTTTGTAATAAATATCTCAATGACAAAGTAATCCATCTGAGTGAAGGTTGCAGACTATTTGGATATAGTGGAGGAATATTATTTTAAACCAAGAACCAGGTTTGAAGAGACTGACATAGGATCCAACTAAAGTCCTTTGCAGTACTGTCAGTAGATATTAGCCTGCATATAACAGCAGCATGATCAATTACAATACTGAACATATAATGACAGAAACAAGTTGCGATCAGTGATCCACTGCTTGCACCACTCTCCAAGATATCTATTATCTTATAATAAAAGATAATATGTCTTCATGTTTCTGCTGAATGCCTTTCTTTAAATGCATTGGATTCCCAGTATCCAAAGCATTGTCTCCTCCAGTACAACCAGCCCGCTCTCAACTCAGAAACCTTGCTCTGCTTTCCCTCATAACCTGGGGTGTGGTGCCTGGGCAACAGAGTCATGGCACCTTTTCAGTCATGGCACCTATACTATGGAATGCCTTTCTTAGGGTGCCCATTTGATCTCATATTGCTTTTGGCCATTTTGGCTATTCCAATTGGATTGTATGCTTACTTATTTAAAATCCAGTTTAAAATCATTTAAAATCCAGTTCCTTTATTATTTTACATTTGTTAGAGGGGGCTTAAGTCATTAATTGTGACTTTTTTCTTGTTTGATGCTTGATTTTCAACATGGGAGTAAAAATATTTCAAATAAGTAACTTAATCAAGACCATTTAAACTGCATGTTACTATACAGATGTAACCTAATTATTAGCAAATTTTTCACCTCTGGTTTTACCTCAGTGTGAATTAGGTTTGCCCTTTAAATTGAAAGATTAATTGTCCCTTTAGACAGTAATTAATGGCTTGAAGATAGCCTCTCTGCATTTTTAGATGTCAGGTAAGCAGATGCCTCCCTTCTCCCTGGTGCAGTGAAAGAATGCAAAGCGTTTAGAATGATTATTTGCAGCTCACAGAGAAAGGAGCAATCTACCTCTAACTGAAATGAAGTTTTTCTAACCCTCAGAAAAGGAGGTAAGGAGGGAGAGGTTTGATAGCCTACCTGCTGTGATACCATGGCAAGCAGGTTATTTTTTAATCACTAAAGGGACATTTTATCTTTTAATTGCTCTTGTTTACCACAAAAATCAGCATCCAGGAAGGTTCCTAGAATCCCTTGCAGATGCTGAAAATCAACCTGTATTTCCTGTTTTAACTTTCAATGTCCAAATTAGGCATTGTGTGTAACTTTTAAAATTTTCTTGCTTTTACAGGTATGATCCTCATACAAAAAGAAGATAGTTATTCCTTGAATTATTCCAACTGCAGATTTTATCCAATTCCTTGCTGGCAGTACATTGTTGCTTCAAATTGTTAATTGATCATGAAAATCTGATCTCTGAAAATCTGCTTTCATGATAAGAAGTCATTTTTTTGTTCCAGGACTAGATAGTATTTCAAATCAATTATACTATATAACAAAGCCTTTACATTCATTTGCGAGGTGCATTTTAGGACAGTTATTTTGTATAGTTTTATATGAAGAAATCAGTGGAAGATCAGTGTTTCTTTTTAAAATGGATACTTGTTTTAGTACTTTGGGTGGGATGGATTCAGTTTGCAAAGAAGTGCGGGTTACAATGTTTATAAAGGATTTGATGTAGAATTCATAGCATGGGTCTCTGTACTGCTGGCCTCTGCACTATTTTGTCTCTCTAAGATTGGCTTTGGAATTTCCATAAATTTCCAGATTAATGGAAAATCTCTTTTTGTCTTTGGCTGTTGTAACTTTAATTATTTATTTAATTAATTAGTTGTATCCAAAAGTTATCTTCACACAAAAGAAAACCCCATTTGTGCTGAGATGGAAGGGAAATGAGTAAAATTTTTCCATCTCTCTGCAACCTCAGAAAATTTGTTCCTGATGTTTGCAGGATCTTCAAAAGTACAAATGCAGAGAACACATTTGTGTTGGGAACATGGAAGGGTAATAAGTGAAAATTTATTGTTTTTATTCTACCAAAGATAAGAATATGGATAAGCATGAGGTGGGGGTGGAAAGTGATGCATTCTTGTGATGTATGAAGTTCCTTTGAAATCCACAGAATCTTCACATTATTGGACTAGTAACAATCTGAAAAAATGTCTGTACATTCTGTACAAATATAACTGGTTTGCTGAACACACCCCAGGAAAGAGAAAAAGAAGTTTAGTGTTATCTGTGATATAAAGTATGTCCCGAGTCAGGAAAGTCTCTTTCAAAACTGAGGAAGGAAAAGGCCTTAATAGAATATTAATGGCAAATTTTACCTAAATATTGTCACACAATTTCTTTTTGGTTTGTTTCTTAGTCCTTCTTGAGTATTTAGGATAGCAAAAATACCCTAAGCCAGCATTTCTTAACATATATCCCCCTTTGTACCACTCCACATGATCACCAATGAAAATATCAGTGGAAGTAGTAGTGGTGATCTCATCACCAGTTCCAGATTTGGAGTCCATATGAAATGTGACAAACACCTAGAAACTCTGGGCAGGCTGGAGGGCTTAAGAACAGTGATTCTCAAAGTGAAGATCAAGAACCCCCTTGGAGGGTCACAACTTCATTTTAAGGGGGTCATGAAAAGATGGGTGCCACCGTCTTGGAATCTGTCACTGGGCGCCACCATCTTGGAATGAGGCATTTAAGTTTCTTTCCTGGGAGTAAATGTAACTGAACACAATGGGACTTCCAGATAAGCATGGAGAAGCTCTGGCATCACAATGATGTCACTCCCTGTTTGATGTTATTGCTGGCCATGACATCACTTCCAGATGGTACCAGATATTCTCAGATGGGATCCCATGAACGACTATATAGAATATGAAAAGCACATGATGGAACTCTTTCGCTGAGCCTCCTACCACTGCTTTAAGTTCTGGTCTAAGGGGTTGAGCTGCTGTTAGTTGTCCAAAAATAAGATCTGAAGATCACAGGCTTGAAAACACTGGAAGCTGCAAGGAGAGACCTTGACGCTGGACTGTGGAATAGAAGCTAGAAAAGTGAGATCAAACATTAATGGAACCACCTCAGATGTAGAAAGTTCTTGAAAGATAGAACCTCTCTGTCAATTGTAAAACCCTTTAAGGATTAGAAAGCCTGTCCATGTAAACTGCCTTGAAATAAAGTCAGGAGAAATCCAATGACCTGAAAGGCAGTATTGTATATAAATACTTTTATTTGCTTGTCATATTGATATTGGTCTTGCTGTCAAGTATCTGTGAGTCCAGCATATACCACTGGATACCACCTCAAGTACCAGCAGTAGTACAAGTATTACTGGTTGAGAAACAGTACCCTAAGTAATTTACATATGTCTATCTATAGAACTTAATTTATGTAACATTTTTCAACTAAAAAGTTCACAAAGCGGTTTACAAAGAAAATGAAAAAAAATTAATGGGTAATTCATATCTTCCTACCTAAAGAGGATAGCTATAAAAAAGGTTGCTCACTTTCACTTGCTAGTGTCCATAAACTGCAAAATGTTATGATTTACTTAGTACAGTAGATGTTTTAAATGTCACAAAGAATACCAACTAGTCTGTGTGGCAGTCTGTGAAGACTTTTCCAAGCCGTAGTAAAATATGTATGACCAAGGAGAGCAACAGTTATAGGTAGAGCATGACTGTTGGTTGCACTGAACAAGAAACTGTGGTACAGTATAAATTGCTTAGGATTGAGCTGTGAAATACACAAGCTATGTTAGCAAATTGTCTGGTGACTTTACAAAGACCTGCACACATTAGGGATGGATTCAACTGCATAATATCTTTCAGAATAAAATATACACATGTTGCAAAAGAACAATTTACATGTGACACAAAATATACAAATAAAGGTCCAACCTTGTTATACATGGATTTCACGCAAGACAAATGATCACTGCAAATCACAATTTTAAAAAACTGCTTTTCTACTGTTGTAGATGGGTAGTCAGTCAGTGAATCATTCAATTTTTCAGTCCCAGAAAAATATTGCAGATATTGAGGCCCTATCTTGTTCCATTAAGTACAGTAGAGGAGCAAAAAACCTGGAAGTGGGTCTTTAAATCTATTTTTCCATTGTTTTCTTTATACAAGGATTTTTTTTATCCATGGGAAGTTCCAGAATGGAACCCCAGTGGATAACCAGGGACACCTGTATACATATGACACAAAAGCCAGATAATTCTTATTTATTTGCATCTTTTATTAGCATGCTTTTTTCAGTAGGGATTGCTGAATCTGCTGTTTAAAAAAAGAAAAACATTCCAAATTGTGGTGCACCACAGTGTTCCAAATGGGGCCTTGACCTGCTGTACTGGAAGGTGGAAAGGATACATTTTCAGGCCATGTAACTGGGATGGGTCAGGGATGGTCAAATTTTGTTTCACACATTCAGCCAAATAGCATTCATAGCATCTGATGTCAGTAAGCAGATAATGGTGAAAAAAGAAACTAATGAATTTGTATGTGAGAACAAATGGCAAGAAAAAAAATGTAAATCGTGATCATTCTTCCAGGATACGGGAGACCTCAGTTATCACCTGGGCTACCCTTTCAACCACTCTGTTTCAGCCAAGGCATCTCTGTAGCTCAGCTACATGTGCTCTTTCTTTACCCATTGTGTAATTAATGGGTAAAGAGCTACATGTGCTCTTTCTTTACCCATTGTGTAATTAATCTGTGGAACTCCCTGTCACAAGATGCGACGTCATCTAGCCTCAATGCCTTTAGGAAGAGTTTGGATAAATTCCTAGAGGTAAGGACCATCACAGGTTACAAGCCATAATGGTTGTGTGTATGCGCATGCATGCATGCACATAGATGCACAACCTCCAAATGCCAGATGCAGGGGAGTGCAGAAAGTCAGTGCTAGTCAGATGCAGGGGGGCTAGTTAGTGGCTGTAAACTCAGCCCTCTAATAATAATGCTAATAATAAAGATGACCTTCCAATTCTATGATTGTAAGTATAATAATGCCTTTCCAATCTAATATTGCTACCTATTCAAAAACAAACCTTTCCAATCTTATAATGCTACCTATTTAAAACTGAGTGCTTAAAATAACCTTGCAAGCTCTTCTTGCTATCTTCTCTGCAGTTTCTAAGGCTGTCCCTGCTCTGGCTTATAGCTCACAGGATCGTACAGTAGACACAAGAGGTTGGGGGAAGTGGGGCAGCAGGTAGGCATCAATGGAGGATAGGTAAATAGATTGAGTTGGGGGAGGGAGCAGGGCCAATGGGTGGTGAGTCCCCATGTTTTGGACATTATTAATTGGGGTTGGGATTGAACATATTAACAAATTTAGGTGCAAGTATAGGAGGGTTGCTTGTTTGAAAACACTCCCAAGGCAAACTTCCTGCACATTTTAGTTGTTAAATTAGACATCATTTTTTTAAAAAAATACTGCTTTGAACTGACACTTTTGACAAGCCTAGTCATAATATGTAAATCCAGGGGTAATTTTGAAGGAGTAATCACCTCTTTGGTACCAAGTACCAGCACCTCTGGCTCCCCAAGTAGACATGCTTCTAATTACGAACAATATCTTCCTGGTGAGTACCCCCACCTTTATTTCTAGGGAAAAAACCTGTGTAAATCTAACATTGGCAAAAATAATCTTCCTTCGGAACTCAATATTGATTCTTTACTTTTAAGCCTCTTAAAAGAGGTTGTCTTTTATAACACGTTTCTTATAACAGAAACATTCATCTGAAGTTACCGTAATTCTGCTATATCTTTGATTATGGTTGAAGCAATTTTATTGTTGCTTCATCTTATTGTGATTCTTCTTGCTATTGGCTCCAGTCCAATGTAGGCAAACTACTTGGGCAAGGAGTCAAATTCACAGCATAATCCTAGGAATTAGAGGATTCCCTCTGCTTTATCCCATTGCTTTATCCCATTTTGCCTGAAATAAAACCTTAGATTCCCCTTCTCATTTTTTGCTGAAACAGGCTTTTTGGTACAACTGTGTTACATGGGGGTGAAGGGGAGGAAGATCTAATGGTAATCCTTAAATGAAACTCTGGAACTAGTATTGATTGTATTGTTTCCAGATACAGTAAAAATATTTGCTCCTCATATGCTTCACTATTGAAACCATGAGCTTGAATGTAAAATTCAGTCTATGAAAAAGGAAATTATTACTGAAGCAAATGTTTTACACAACATGGAAAATCACTAAGACATGTTAATTCAAGGAAGTTGTATACTCTTTGAAATATTTTGGTTTGAACAACCATTAAATATCTTTCCAAAAAGAAACAATATATAACAAATTCTTTGCTAGAGTTTACAGGTAGGTAGCTTTCTATTCAAGATATGTTGCTTTACCAAGGAAGCATAAAATAACTTTGCCCTTCAGGTATAATTGGGTCTTGAAATACACATATAGCTTTCATTATCGCACAATTAATGCTACATGAATACCTCTAAGGAATTGACAGCAATTAAAATTAATAGCTACAATGCCAATTCCTTCTAAAAATACCAGAGAAAATGAACTGATTTATTGAGTAAATTTCCACTAATATTAGGTTGCCATATGTCTCCCAAAACAGGGACAATCCCAATTTTTTGGAAATGTGTTCACATACTGACAAATGGTCATGTCCAATTTTGTGGAAGAGAAATAAGGCATCCCTAACTAGTAGCTACCGTATACCCTTGACTGAAGAATGATACACTCCTATCTGGGATGATCTTCCTCTTCCACCGAGCACACAGCTTCAGGAGGGACGCACATGGAGCGGTGAGGGAGGAAGGGGACATCCGCCTAGCCAGCCAGATCAGCCGAATCAACCCTGGCGATCAATGGGGTGACAGATATCGCAGCCAGATCGCCCTTACATCCCCCTTAGTATAAAAGCAATTTAATGTCTTGGTACCACTTCAGGAAGTAAAACTGGCAGCACTTCAGGTTGTTGTAAAATATCCAGCAGAAAGATGAACTTTAGCATGTATATGATAAAAAAATCATACTGATTAAAATCAGTGGGAAATGCTAAGAATTTTAAAAGCTACTACGAACCAGAATACCACACAAATTCTTGGTCCTTTCCCCCAGTTCTGTTTGTCAAAGTCATCTTCAGTCCATTTACAATTTCATTGCAACATCCTGCTGTGTCTTGCAAATAGTCACATTGTTGGGTT
Source organism: Cryptoblepharus egeriae (assembly GCA_030015325.1). NCBI lineage: Eukaryota > Metazoa > Chordata > Lepidosauria > Squamata > Scincidae > Cryptoblepharus > Cryptoblepharus egeriae. Next base: position 24,668,781 of record JAREYC010000003.1, read on the forward strand.
ATACTACAGAGATGTTGGGGATGGGGTCAAGGCAGTGCCACAAACAATATTACAGTATGTTGCCACTGCAAGGTCATTTGCCTGTGTAAATGAAGGTGAGAGAAACATTTAGCATGCAAAGTGGCAGAATTGCATATGTGCTTTAACATTTTTAGTATTGCTGTTTTAGTGGCTATCCATCTGCATAATAGTAAAGATTATGGAACGAGTATCCCAAACATTGAACATTGAAGGCAGTGATTTTCAAACACTGGTGTGCCATGGGAATTTGGAGATTGACATTAATTAATAGGAAAATTGGGGGATTTGAAAGGTGAACAACAAGGTGAACCACAGAAAAGCTGTGCAGAGCCTGTTGGAAACTGGACATGCTCCTCTAACACAGGGGTCTCCAAAATGTGAATTACCAGGGCTGCATCACTGAGTCTTGCTGTTATGGTGGGTCGGAGCTTGTATAGTGGGTTCAGCTAGTGAAGACAACTTGCGTGTCACCCAGCAGGCTGAGGTTCAACAAGCTCCTGTGCATAGCCAGCTCCTGCCAACCTAGCAGTTCAAAAGCATGCAAATGCAAGTAAGTAAATAGGTACCACCTCTGTTTGACAATGAACAGTGTTCCATGCAGTCAGGCTGGCCACATAACCATGGAGGAGTGTTTGGACAATGCCGGCCCACAGCTGAAGCAGGGATGAGCACCGCACCCAACAGCTGTGGCTTGTCTCTGTATAGACAGCAAGGCAACCTGCACCCAGACATGGCTGGCAGGACAACCTGCCAGGGACCTTGATCTTTACCATACCAGAGCCGTTGAAGTATAGAAAATAAATACATTTGAATGTATCTGCTAGGAATTTTCACAAGAAGCTAAAATTGATAAAATATTTTCAGTATTTGCAACTGTAGGGTTGCTTGCCATCTTTCTTAACTGCATTTCCAGTGAAAATTTATCTATTCTATGGAGGAAGGTGCATGGTAGTGGGCAGAAGGGAGACCAGTACATAACTATTAAGCTAATTGGCTCAGCAGACCACTTAAATGTGTTGCTAATTTGGATGTGGCCAATGGCATAGACCACTGTGCTAGCAGAAGCCCTCTATTCTACATGACGTTTTTGAAACTTGATGGGACGGGGTTGCATTTCAAAGCATGTTAAAGCACCAGCAAGTGTATCAGTTTCAAAAAATACGTTACATGGATCATATGCATACATATGCCTTTGGATGCACGTAAAATGGCTCTCTGGACTACTGCCAATTTCTCTGTTCAAGTTTTGTTGGACATTCACAAGCTCATAAAAGCTGCATATACTATCCTGTTTGAAAAAGCTGTGTTGTGTTTCCTTATGTTGAGTTGTTTAAATGTAACTTATATTTCAGTAAATTATATTCTGGGCTGTGGGTGGCGCAAGTGGTTAAGATGCTGTGTCTGTTAACAAGCAGGCCAGGGTTCGAGACCCGGGTCAGCCCCACAAGACAGGGTGAGCTCCTGTCCTTAGCCCAGTTCTGTGACACAGCTGGAGCCAATCGTATCGGCTCTGCCTTTCCATTGGACTAATTCAGTGGCGTGGAGAGGGGGGATTTGCTGCTTGGGTAACAGCCTATCCTCCATAACAATCCAACCCAGGCTTTCGTGCTTCGCATGCAGCGTCGAGCACGATACCACAGTCTTCCAAGACTGACGGAGGCCTGCAAAATTTCAGCAAAACAAGTGTCAGCAATAACTCAACGGTCAACAGTCTAGCATTAAAATTGGTTTATACTTTATTGTGCAAGCTGATGAAACAAAGCACAACTACATTTAAGTCCTATGGATGATTCTGATTAAACATACATTTCTGCCATGTTTAGAAAAAAAATTAAGGCTGGAACTTAAGAACTGGCAAATAAAGTAGGGGCTATCAGTGCAGTACTATGTCAGAAACAAATGTGTTTAAAGGCAGCATGTGACTATCTCAAAATGGTCAGAAGCTATGATTCAGGTGTACATGAATATTTATTGGTCCATTTTTCTTTGAGCTGCAGACATATACAGGGATTTTTTTAAAAAAAGAGCATTCATTTTAAAGTGGGCTGCTAAAGAGGAAATGGTTGACTGAATCCTGTTCAGATACTGTCTTGCACTCACTCACTCGCCTCTTTGGCTCACAGTGAATTTGATGTGCACATGTCTCTAATCCTGAGTTTAGAACTTTACAAGCTCTGAATCCAAGCCATAGGGGCAGAGCAGGTTTCTAGGAAGAGAGAAAACGTATAGGTGAAAGACTATGAGCCCAATCCTATACAACATTTCATTGCCAGTACAGCTGTGCTAACAGGACATGCACTGCATCTGAGGTGGGGCACTATTCAGAGTCCTCGGGCTAGAGGAACTTTTGTTTCCTCACATCAGGACTGCACTGGGAAGTTGGACAAAATTTGGCCCTATTGGTAATACTCAGGAATGTCAAAATTCTACATTTTGTTGGCAAAACCTGAAGTTCTCTGTGTGAACTTGGATTTTAATTATTACTGCTCAACTACCGAATAGAAAATAAGCCAATTTTTTTTAAAAAAATTGTATTTGTGAACTCAGGTGTCCCCAATGTTATTTTAATCCTGGGTTAATTTGATCTGAGGTACCAGTCTATACATTCTTCAGTATACGTAAGAGGAAATCTGGGTATCTTCTTCCCCTCTAAATGGATTTATATCCTTTGAAATGAGTTAACTCAGACCCGTGAATTCAACATAAATTATATTTTGTTCACATTTTTCATTTTTATGCTTACCCAGATTTTGGCAAACACTATGGGCTTGATTCAAAGTTGTCTTTAATGAACTACTTTAATGAACCTGATGGGGATGAGAAATACACAGGGAGCTGGATTAAAAAACCTATGAAAGTGAAGACTTACCGAGAGCAAAACCTAACGGGATCCTGGTCCATACGTGCAGACCTAAAATGTATGCACAGGAATGCAGCCCATGAGCAAACCCAAATAAACTTATGCATACTTCAATCCCATTAGAATCAATTTGTTTTTAGAGCTTAAACTGGGACCATAATTCATAGAAGTCATTTAGGAGCATGTAAGGCAACCACCTCTATTTGTTGTTGTTTTTGTTATTACAGCTTCCAGTCAACATGGCAAACCATATTTTCCTAAGCAGTTGTGGATTTTCAGAAGTGAAAATGACCCCCCCCCCCCACAAAAAAACAAGCAAACTAAGAACCCCAACTGCATATGGGTGGATTCTACTTGCATATAAAATGTTTCTTTGGATCATGGTTGGGTGTTGAAGTTACACTGATTTCAGCAGGCCCTAAACTGACTACCTTTCTGTGGGTTTTGCTTGGTATATTTCATCAAGACTTGGTACCTTAGACCAACACTACATTATTTCTGTTTTGAGACCTGAGAGGTTAGGCACATTGAAAATGCTGAGTTAAGTTCAAAATGAATAGCACTTCCTGTCTACCTTAATGAACTACAATTTGCAAATAAGTATGTGATATGTGTGATCAGCCTTCTATGTAGTTAATCTTTACTAAGTACATTAGTAAATTACTATCCATCATACTAATGCTATGGTAAGAGCACTTATAGAAATAATTGGTTTGATCTCTTCACTATTCCTCTGTTATTTTTCTTCATACAATTTGACCACTGCTTGTCAATACCAAGTGACGCTGAACCTCACGTATAATTTAATATCTGCTTCTGCTAGCAAAAATATATTTTATTTTATAGGCCATTTTAAAAGTGCTACGTTTTATACAGATGCTGTAATGAGCAGAGTAAAATAAATAAAGTATTTGCTGAAGGCAAGCTACCAAACATTTGCTTTAATTTATCATTTATGCTGAGAAGTTTCTTACAACTTGGTCTAGTTTTGTATAGTAGAACACTTAGCTCATGGTAGAAATTCTGTTTCTCACTACAGAGAGCAGTAAATATGCGGTCACTAGAGTAGGACACCAAAGCAAATCGGCATGTGTTGTTCTGATTTACTCTTTCTCTGGAAGTAACTTAAGGAAAAACAGATACTTTTGAATTTTGTAAAGGCTGAAATATTGTGGTATCATCATCCTCTACGAGGCAATACAAGCTTAAAAAATTGTGTGTATAACAAAAAATATGGCTGCCAATGTTTTTAGCTGTTAATTACTTATTAGCAGGTGCCTGTAGTTCCCTAGGTTATGTCTATGGCTGTTTGCATTAGGACACTTAATTGCCTCCTTCTCCAACAGTGAGTTGATGCTGCTGCTTCTTCTTTGTAGCCAAATGTCGCGTAATGCCCAGAGCCCCTCCTTTCAAGAAGCGAACAAAATTGTCTCCAACCAGAGGACCCACTGCAAAAAGATTTGGTTCCTTGGTGCATTCATACGTATATGGGTCAATTTCAATAGGGTTACCCTTGCATGTAATTGGTTCATTTGTGTTATGGCCTATACCCTGGCCTTGGTCCTTTAGGAAGAATAGGTCAGGATGAGACCCTATTAATACTAAGGCTACAGAGAATTTTAAGGTCTTCTTGAATCCAGAGGCACTCTGAAGGACACATTTCATATCTGACTGAAATGAAAGTACCCGATGTTCAGGAAAACTGGTATAAGCAGGATATAAATTAGAGTCCACTGCAACAGACTGTGTACACATCATCTGGTAGACCTTATGGTATTCTGGATACAGCTTTTTAGGCAACTGTTTGAAAATTAAATTTGGGTCAGTGACCCTTCTTCGGAATGCATGAATTATAGGGATGTTGTTGTTATAAGCGCACAGAACTGCATCAGCCGCTGTGAGTCCACCACCTATAATTAGTACAGGGTCTGTTTTCCCATGTAGCATTCCTTGGCTGATGGCAGCTCCAAAATCAGATATGGAATGGAACACAAAGGGAAAATCTTCTCCTTCCACCTGGAGGCGGCCAGGGGCATCAAACGTTCCTGTAGCAACAGCCACATTTTCAGCAAACAGACAGAATGGCACATGAGAACCATCCACTGCTCTCTGATAACCTCTGATTTCCCAGTTTTTCTTGATTGGTGTAGTCTGCCCATCTTGCTCTCCAATTTGTAAATGCGGTGTTGAACCCTCTTCTTGTACTTGACTTTCAGCCTCACAGTCCTGTTCTCGGTAAAGCTTTGACACAGATGTTATATAAGTGTTTTCTCTGAAGTTTTTCTGTAACCCCATGACTTTAACATAGTGCTTGTAATAGCTAGCAACTTCTTCAGGCAGAACTCTGTCACACTTTATATTTCTGAAAAACAAAATCCGATCTCTCGTTATTCATATTTAATTTTCATCTGCACAACTAAAGCACTCCCCTCAACTCCAAAGGTGATCAAGAAATTATGTGGTCTTTCCTGTACTATCACTCTAACAATAATTTGCTTCCCACCTGTCTTGAAGAAGCATGACAGATTATAATCCAATTAAAAAGCTTATACTAAAACATCACTATGGCAGCTGGTTGTCTACATGCCATTCTCATAAGCATTCACAATAGTCTGTGGTTCTTCAAGTCTTGGAAAAATGAAATTTTTTTACTTAATCGCTTCTCCATAAACTGTGAGCAACTATTTCCCGTACATCAATTGCTATACCAAACCACTTCACCTACATCAAGCATAAAAATGTTACTGTCCTTACCTTCGTTTAGTACCAGCCCAATCTTTAAATGTGTATCCCGGTAACTCCATCCAGTCTCCAAAACTGATGGTCAGCATAGATCCTTCCATAGCCTAGGGAAATTAAAATACAAAAACAATATATTAAAAATACTTTTGCTGTTATCATATTCCATTTATCTACTAATTTAAAAATCTGACAATGACAATCTCAGAACAAATAATTGAAAAAGTACACACCACAATCTAAAGGCCAATCTACTATACATCATAGCGGTGTTTCTCAAATGGTGGGTTGGGAGGTGGGCCACAAGTTCCCTCTAATTTTCGTTAGGCTGTGTGTGTAAAAAATATTAGCCATGCAGTTTTTGCAGGAAGGTTAAATTTTTGTGCAGCACATAACGACAGAGTTATATACTTTTGACTACACGTCAGAAAACAATATGTACATTCATTACAATATGTAAAATATAATTCAATGAATTGAAGAAGATAATGAGTTTACATTGTCATTGTTAGTTGTCATTGTCAAAATTTTTGTCACTGCTAACGTCATTGCATTTTGGAAAATATTAGAGATCTGTACTTTTAACAGACAACTATTATTTTTTCAATCATTGCTGATACCCAATTGGGCTTATTATTCCTGGGTAAGTGTAGACAGAACTGCAGCCTAGGATTGTTAAAAGTTTCCTGCTTGATTATGGCTGCAATTCTAAAGACATTTTTCTGGGAGTAGGACCCACTGAACCCAATGGGGCTTACTTTTGAGTAGACATTGTTAGGATTGTGCTGTATGTCACTTCTAGGCATGACATCACCTCTGGTCTGTCCAGATAGACTGTCATTCAAAAAGATTTCAGTGCTAAAAACTTTGTGAACTGTATTACAGTATCTGCATTGCCAGGAGGCTTTGACTTAATAAAGCTTCTCATTACACTTGCAATGCCTGGATGCAGCTTTCCAAAGAGAGTTGCATGAAATTTCTATGGTAGCAGCTGAAATCCTTCAAGAACATCTACTGTTTATCTGGGAATACTCCCAGTCCATGCTGCAAGCGATACTAGATTTACAAGTCAAAGCTGGAAATATCACCACCAGAAGGAAAAAGAATGCCTCCCATAGAAGTTGATATAGGATACATTATAGCTGTTAGCTCTCCAACTGCTAACATTCCATTATCAAGGCATATCATTATCAATGATTAATTATATCTTTATCAATATTTTGTCAACTATTTTAGACAACTATTTAGTTGACAATTATTTTATTTTGCCTTTGCACAATATTTTATTACTAAAAATGTCTTCAGCTTCAAGGTGATAGTACTGTATAAAGAAAGATATTAGGTCTGAACCAAAGGTTGCAGTGTATGTTCTCTACTATATCTGCTTCAAAGGAAAAACAAGCACAAGACAGGAAGGTGTCTTAATGCAAATACTAACCAGGCATTTCTTAAAGGACAGTTCTGCAATTCTTTTTATGTTAGATGTTTTGGAAACACTGGAATGTTCATTAGAAATACTAGAAATATAGAAATATTCTATATCAATGTGATAATAGGAAAAAAATTGAAACCACAAATGAATACATACCACAGAATTTTACCTAATAAAATAGGTACCTGTATTCCTATTAATAAAATAGGTACCTATATAAATTAAATGAGTGCACGCCGATAAAACATAACAAAATACTTGGAAGTTGTTCTCATATTAAAATAGATTTTACTAGTACAAATGAAAATTTTCCTCACATGCCAGGCTCCTCCGGGTGGTCCTTTGCCAAGAACTATATGGGGGATATAATGATGTGGTTCAAGTTTCCACTGAAGAACAGGAGGATAGTCAAATCCAAAGTCAGCATCTGGATGAAGCAGGGTATCAAACAGTACTGCAACAGGATTTGAAGAGCGTCCTTCTAGGCCTTCAGACAAGTACTCTAGCTCCTGGTTGAAAAGATAGTTTTGGATGACAATGCAACTTGTATACAGAATACACCTGCTTTATGTCCCCAGTTCTATCCTTCCCCTTCCCTGCCAAATACTAATGCTCATTAGAAATATGAATGTGAGGTTTTGTAGGCTAAGTGTATGTGGTGTACTTTTCACTTACTGATATTATAAAAGATGCAATCCAAACCAACTTCCCAGAACATAATAAGGGAACAAATATTAATTTACCTTGAGCAGGCCCCCAACTGCAAGATGCAATACACTGGCACAGTAATATCAGTATGAAAAGTTAGGATGTGGGCCAAAGTTACTTAAACTGTAACACAATCCTAACCAATCCCTCTAATATGATGCACCAATGCCTAAAAAGCATGCATTGCAACTTGCAATGCCAGTCTTAGTGCTCTCCTCTAGGTAAGGATACAAATGTCACCCTGGAGACTCTGCGCCAGCCATTTTGGTGACACAGAACTGAAGACAGAAGTGAGAAGAGAAAGGAAATGGAAATAGGATTCAGGCGCATTCTGATGCTGCCAGGAACCATCCCCTCAATCCTATGGTCCACCTTCCACCAAAAAAACACTACCAAGACACAAGTTCACAACTCCTCTCCCCACCTGTTCTTCCCTTTTCAACCTGTTCTTCTCACTGTCACACGCACTCACCCTGCAAGCTTATCTTCACTGCCAGCAGGTGGTATCTCCACTGGCCTATGTGCACAGCTACAGCCATCTGTGGCTTGTTGAAAGCACTAGAATGTGTGTTCTGCAGGCCTAATCCTCATGATTAGGGCTTTCCTAAGTATGAGCTAAAATGTTTTGCATAATTTGGAGCAATCAACAATTCAGAAAACACAAGGCTAGCAAGAATTACCTGGTCAACAATAGAAAGGTGCCTAGCTTCTTTTAATTTTCTATGCAAAATTGGATTCGGATGTTCAGCTTCAGGTGACAAGTAAGGTCTGTATCCAGACAGCATGTAAGAGAGACAAATTCCTGAAGGGCCATTACCTAATGTTTAAAAAGGAAAAAAAATCATACAAGTTTTTCTAAAGTTTAAAGTAACATGTTCCCGAGCAACAGCAATGATTGAACCAAGTAAAACATGTTTCATTGATTTCAATTACAGAATTAACCACTCTCACACTTGTTAAAATCAAATATTTCTTTAAAGTCGGGCTGATATTTTGGAAGACATATCACAGAATATTCTATACCATGTATATTTGTTTGATTCTGAAATAGGTTTGCCAGTAAAATGATAGAATGTTCAAAATTTGGAATTATCTTTTTATAGGTTTTTAAATTTTGGGACAATGACAAAAAGAGAGAAAGTTCCCATTTTCTACTTAGACTCATCTAGTTATTTAAATACCTTGTGGTCAATCTGACATTTTTTGTAACCTGGATGAAAGTTAATTTTAAAAAAATAAATTTGTTTAAAAACAAATAAAAAAACAAAATTGCCAGAGATTACAGAGTTACAGATGTCTCTTCCTACTGTTTCACAGGTCTTTTGGGGTTTTAACAGAAGTGTAGGTGAGACTTTGTGCATTCATACTGTGTTAATCATCCACCAATTTACCATCTCTTCATTTCAAAGTATTCTCCATTCAAACAATGATTCCTAGAAAAAGGGCATTCTGACTTCCAATTACATGTTCACATGTAATGTGTAGTGGGACCCTTAGTGACTCTATTTTTCTAAGAGGGATGGAATATAATCAGAAAATTCCAGAACTGTTAGAGAAGATTACTTCCTAAGTACTTGAAGTAAACTATATAGTTCAAAGCTTTTGCAATAGTATTTCAATATAGTACACTAATATACAATTTCAGTTAGAATGACCCATCTCAATGTAAATAAACTCCCTGATACAGGAAAGGTTTATCAAACTACTGTTTACAATTTAAATTAATGTATTATTTAGTTTCTTAGTGACTGCTAAAACTCTCCAGGAATAACTCACCTATTATTACCATTGGTAAAGTCAGTGGTGGGTCTACCGGCAGAGTGGTTTCTTCTAGTGAAGGCATTGTTTTAACATTTGTCCCAATGGTGTCACCAAGATACTGCACTAGGGAATTCAAAAGGTGTCCTTCAGTTTCAGGGCTACAATAGTTTCTATTTAAAGAAGGGAGAAAACAGTTCATCATTAAAATGCATCCTTAATAACACAAAATTAATGTCAAATTACTATACAGTATTGTGATGTGCATGTACTCGCAAAAGTCCTTTAGAATTAAGTATGTTAAACTTAGAATTACACATGCTATTGTGTTCACATACAGCAACAAATCTGCAATGGCTTTTCCTACCTGGATACTATTTTATTAGCATACAAGGAAAAACACTTCCTTTTACTCCTCTGATATTTACAAAAAGGACTGCAAAGGATTTTCAGCAAGAATTTTTTTTGTAATAAAGTGCCTGATGTAATTTCCAAAATTCATTAACTGAATATCAGGTCACACATTTCAGCAATTATGAAACCAACCATCTATTGGAGGAAGAGTTTAAATTAAAAATAATGGCCCTATATTTATAAAAGAAATTACATGACCTGGTTGCAATATGCCCCAAAGATTAATTTCTCAGAAAGGAAAATAAGTGATATTAGATGAGAACAGTCAAATACTTTCTCCAGAATTTGTATTTGAATGCAGTTTTGCAATTGGTTCCTTCCTTACAGACTGGAATTAGCTGCTGTATTGAAAAGTTTTTGTCTGGTTCTAGATGCCATTGCCCTTTCTTATCTGGATAATAACTGGTGCAGTCTGGCCCTGTTGCTGCAAACACACAAGTCTTAATCCTTGCAAACATACTTCTCTAGGACAAATCTAGGACAAATCATGTAGGGAGTGTCATGGATGTGCATGTAAATATACTCACATGGATGGTGTTCACCATATGGTGAAAATATGGATAATTTATAATGGACTGTTTCTGTATTGCCAGTCAGCCACTCACAGATGCTGTGGTCTCGGGTTTGGTGGGAAGTGTAAATGTGCTGTAAGGTATGCCATGACCTTCAGGGTGCAATTCTAACTTATTTAGGTTGGGATAATTCACCTAGCATAATTTACTGTGGTAGTATGGGGAGTCCAGTGCATGCTCTGCCCCACAGCTGGATTAAGAGCAAAATTCTCTCAGAAATTTTGACTTGGTTTAAGAGCACTGTCTTGTAAGACGAGCACTTCTGAGGAAGTTTGGAATAGCTTCCATGGCCAAGGGACTCAGATGGGAGACTGGGGGGTACCAGCCTGAGCCAGGTACATATGTGGGATCTGTGTGTGGCAGTGTGGAAGATGTATCTTATTAATGTTCCAGTGCTGCTCCCCATCAGCAGCATGGGAATGTTTAACCCTACAGTCCAGAGTAACTACAGGAGCACGTAAGAGACATTATGTGTACCCGTAGTTACTGCACCACCTAGTGAAAACCTATGGGAAAATCATATTGCAATCCAGAATAAATTGTTCTTACACCAGAGCAAGGACTCCCCGTAGTTACTCTGGACTGCACCCAAAGTTGCACAAAAACACAAAGATTCCATTGAGCCAGTGGATAGCAGTGACTCCGTTAGTCACAGTAAAAGTCATCCTACAAAATAAACCTCTCTTGTCTCCCTCAAACCAGCCATGAAGGTTTTCAAAGATACAATACATCTCAGTACTGTATAGTATTTTCTTTATTACAGTGTTTTGTATTAAATTACAGTGTTTTGCAATCATTTTTATATACAGTAAATATTTCTATACATATATTTCTGGACTGTGGAACCAATAGTCTGAGTTTCCATTATTTCTTAAGGTAAAATCCACTTTAGTTTACAAGTATTTTGAATTACAAGCATGCTTCCAGAACGAATTATGCTCATAAACCAAGGCACCACTGTACTTTATATTTCTTAAGGGTGACATATTACGGTCAGTGATGGGATTCAAAGAAATTAACAACCGGTTCTATGCCCATCTGGTAGCCACTTTTAAATGGTTTTTTTTAAACTTTATATGCCCTATCTCTAGTTAACAACCGGTTCTATAGAGTAGGTGCGAACCTGCTGGAGCCCACCACTGATTACGGTATCTTTCTTTTCCTGCTAAAGAAAAAAAAAACCCAGGGATGTAATCTTGCACAAACTTTGCTTACTCAATGGTGCATGTAAGATCTAAACCAAGCAAAATTACAGTGCTGAGAAAGCAAAATGTTACTTCCTGCTTTTCTTTCTTTACTTCTCACTTCCTCTTATGTACCTTTACTTTAGGATGTGCATTTACTCTAGGGTGCAGAAATCAAAGTTAACTAAACTGGCCAAACAGTGGGAAAGATATGGAAACAAAACTGCAAAATCCCTTTCTATTATCTTACTTTCTTCAGTACAAAATATAGATAATATGAAATACAAACATAGGCTACAATCCAGAGTAACTACAGGACCTTTTACACCGAATTAGTTATGGTGACACCTTTGGGAGATGCAAAGGGCAAGCCGGAGTAAGTGCCTCTTACGTCTTCCCATAGTTACTCTGGATTGTAGGGTTATACAGTGATGTACACCCACACAAAAACATATCCACACCATATGTGTTACTGCAACCCTGTAATTTCTACTGAACAACTAATTTACCATCTTCTCCTAGTGAACCCCTGTTAATTTGCCTGCACATTCGTGTCTGCAATTTCTGAAATAGGAAAAATATAGATTACATAGAAATCATTGAAGAATATAAACTTCTACAGTAATATAGAATCTAAAAATTCTCTATAGTTTCTGTCAGTTGGTATGCACAAGTAATACTGAACTATCTTATCTATCAAGTTATGTGGGCTGTCATATTTTGTATGATGATATCTTATGCTACATTCAGTTTTAAGGCTTTCAAATGAAATTTTGCCTACCAACTGCTTCAATGGACAGTATCCATTCTGAAGCAACAAAGGATTCCAGCACAACTGCACCATGGCACTTGCAGGTGTCACAACAAATCACAGGGGTACCACAAGATAGTTTCCGTTTCAAGGGAAACACAGCAACACTAGGAATGCCATGAGAAAATTACTAAGGGGTATAGCAGTGTGTAAACAGGGAAGGTTTGGGAAAATCTGGCATAAGTACTTAATCTGTACAATAAAAATGCCTTCTATGAGTATCTACAACAATGCGATCCTATATATGTATTCTTTCCTGGGAGTATGCCCAACTAATGGAACTTACTTCTGAGTTGACACATATAAGATTGTGTTAATTAGACTAGACCAAGCAAGCTCAACAATAAACTACAATGCCTGCACAATGACAAATGTATAACTTTATCATAGTTTTCACCTCTTATTCAGTGGACCTTAACTAATATTAAAAAATCAAAATATAACAGAGATAACAGGATAGTGAATTAGTAAAGTATTGAGCTTTATTTTGATCAGTAGAGTTTTTCCTCAAAGTGTTAAGGGTTTAAAACAGTTTTAAAATATAGTGCCAATTACATTTTTTGTCCAACACTTATCCCAACAGTCTCTAGTACTCATCTTTAAGAACTCATCTTTATATATACAATAAAACGCACATTTACAATACATAAAAAAGCAGGCCTCCGTCAGTCTTGAAAGACTATGGTATCGTGCTCAGCGCTGCATATGCTGCATGCGAAGCACAAAAGCCTGGGTTGGATTGTCATGGAGGATAGGCTGTTACCCAAGCAGCAAATCCCCCCTCTCCATGCCACTGACTTAGTCCAATGGAAAGGCAGAGCCAATACGATTGGATCCAGCTGGCGTCGCAGAGCTGGGCTAAGGACAGGAGCTTACCCTGTCTTGTGGGGCCAACCCGGGTCTCGAACCCTGGCCTGCTGGTTAACAAGCACAGTGTCTTAGCCACTTGCACCACCCACAGCCCTCTACAATACAATTTACAATACATAACACTCTACAATACTCTTTCTTGGTTTGTTAAATATAAGGCACTGAGAGTGCAATCCTAACCAATTTAGGCCAGCACAACTCACTCATTTCCCCATTCCCAAGGGAATGAATGGTGCCCAAGGAAGCTGGTGCTGTGCCGGCCTAACCCTCCAGGAGTGGTGCAGAAATGCCTTATGACATCTTTGCATCACTCCCAGGCCAGTGCATGCGACTTGTTCTGGCCTGACTGGGAGTTAGGATTGTGCTGTGAATTTCCGTTCTAAGATGTTGACACTTGGTCAGATAACATACTAAGGATGCAATCCTAAACACTTTCCTAAAACTAACCCCCAAATCCAGAGTAACTATGGGAGCATGTAAGAGACTTTACGTGCACCCGTAATTTCTGCACTACCTAGTGAAAACCTATGGGAAATTCATATTTGAATCCAGAGTAAGTTGTTCTTACACCGGAGCAAGAACTCCCCGTAGTTACTCTGGATTTTGCCCTAAGTCTCATAGAACAGAAATGTACTTACTTCTGAGTAGACATGCTTAGGATTGCACCCTAAGGCTGCAATCTTAACCTCCTATTAGGCTGGTCTTGGCAAAACTTGGCATCCATCAGTCTTGAAAGACTATGGTACCGTGCATGTGAGGCACGAAAGCCTGGGTAGATTGATATGGAGGATAGGCTGTAACCCAAGCAGCAAATCCCCGCTCTCCATGCTGCTGAAATAGTCCAATGGAACAGCAAAGCCGATACGATTGGTTCCAGCTGCATTGCAGAGCTGGGCTAAGGACAGGAGCTCAACCTGTCGTAAGGGGACCCAGGTCTTGAACCCTGGCCTTCTGGTTAATGGGCACAGCGTCTTAACCACTTGCACCACCTACCGTCTAGGCTGGTCTAAGCCCCAGAATTAAGGAATGTGCTGACCTGGATTTATCACAAAATTGCCATAAGACACTTTTGTGCCACTCCTGGGAGAGGATTAGGCCAGTGCACAGAAATGTGCTTGCCTCCCTACATCACCATGGGAACGGGAAGACCAATGAGTTAAGTTAGCTTAGGTTAGGACTGCACCCTAAGCCACTGGCAACATTACAGTAAATGTCAGCAGTAATTACAATGGAGACAAAATTACAAGTTGCACAGATGGACCCACTAGTAAAACTGTTGTTATGTATATTCTTATTAGATGCTAACAGTTACTGGAAGTAATATCTCAAACATCCCTAAGAACATTGTGCAAATTCACAAAGCAATTTTGAAAGAACTGTCGAAGTACATTATTACTCATCTATTATTTGGCCACTATATTCATTTCTAAAAATATGTATTGACTATAAGTCAATTGTAAGAAAGCAAAATCAACAAGCTACAGGCATTTATTTATGCACTTGCAAAAAACGTACCTGCATTGCAGGAGTAAAATTCCCCTCTACGCCATCCCCCCACAGCACATCAATCCCTCACGCACATCAACCCCCCATATGCAACATCCCCCATGTGCAACAACCCCCATGCATATCATTCACCCACGCGTATCTTCCCCCATGCGCATCAATCCCCCATGTGCATCAATCCCCCATGTGCAACATCCCCCCATGCGCATCAACACTCCATGTGCAACATCTCGCCATGCACAACATCCCCCCATGCATCAGTCCCCTTTGTGCAACATCTCCCCATGCACATCAACCCCCATGTACAACATGCCCCATACGCAGCAACCTCCCATGTGCATCAACTTCCCATGCACAACAACCCCCATGTGCATCATCCCTGCATGTGCAACATCCCCCATGCTCATCAACCCCCGCGCATCAACACTCCATGCGCATCAACCCCCCGCACATCAACACTCCATGCGCATCAACACTCCATGCGCATCATCTCCCCATGTGAATCAACCCTCCATGCGCATCATCTCCTCATGTGAATCAACCCCCATGCGCATCATCTCTCCAATGCACAACATCCCCCCATTTAGCATCATCTCCCCATGCACAACCCCCCCCCCATGCACAGCATCCTCCCCAGTGCAACCCCTCCTTCCGAACAACATCCCTCCCACTGCACCGAGCACGGAGCACCAAATTGGGTTGGTCAGTCTTCCATTTTAAGTATAGGACAAAAACACATTGCACCCCTTTTCAGCCACTTAAGGTTTAAATTTATCCACATTGGTTCTTGGTGGGTGTTCATGTGACAGAAGGAACAGCCTCCCCGAATTTCATGCTTCTAGGTCTGGGTTTGGGGCTGGGTCGCTGATTCTTCAACGCAAAGTATAGAGAGGAAAACATGTTGTGCCCCATTTACGCCCATCCAGTTGGAATTTCCAAAAACCTTCCACTCCTCAGTCATGGAAGGAACATCCACCCCAAATTTCACGCTTCTAGGCCCAGCAGTTTTGGCTGGGCGTTGATGAGTGAGTCAGTCAGTGACTTTTCTCTTTCATATATATATATAGATTTATGGTAACTATTTTTATAATGTGTACATTTGGGTCATTATATTACTACACCAGACACTCAAATGTCAACTACTGGCATGATATGTACTAATGACAAATTCAGGTTTATTAAACATGAAAGTTCAGTAACGTGTTGGATCAGCCACTGATCATCAACAAGCGAGCACAGAGTGGGAATCATGCAAGCGCTGTTGCATTATTTACGAATCTGCCACATTGAGAATTTAATAAAAATATCCATGCTATTATTTGAAATTATTAAGTTGCAAAGATTATCAAAAATATATTCTTACATTTATGTGATACTAGTCAGGTAAGCACCTCATAGCTGCTGAAACTCCATGTACAAACACCAAGACCAAAGGGCAGAAATGGTTATAATTCCACTGGAAAATGATTGAAATACTGATTGTAAAACACTTAAAAAATACCAATGGAGCTATATTTCTGCTAGAGGTAAAGTAAACAAAGACCAGATGTCTACAAGCATTTCTGACAAAGCAATCTTTTCTTCAAAACTTCTAAAGAGATCTCGTACCATATTATGACATTATGTAGACTGAAGGAGGGGCCAATCCTATCCAATTTTCCAGCATTGATGCAATCACAGTGCGGTCACAAGGTAAAGGAACAAATGTTCCATTACTTTGATTGCCCTCCTCACAACACAGGGTGCAGTGTGTGCTCCTTTGGCATGGCTACATCAGTGTTGGAAATTTGGATAGGATTGGGTACTAAAACCTCTTACCGACTCTCTCCCAACTAAGATGTTTGCAAATCAAGACTACAACTGTAATAATTAAACAAGCTCCAACTTAGGAATGGGACAACTCATTTTTCTTCCTCCACCATTAAAAGATTGCCCAAGCAACCTTTGTGGAATGTTTGAGTGCTCAAAAATTCTCAGGTATAAGAGAGTTGGAAGGGACCCAGTGGATCATCTAGTCCAACCCCCTGCCTGTACTGTAGCAGGAAATCCTCGTGAGGACCCAGGTCTCGAACCCTGGCCTGCTGGTTAACAGGCACAGTGTCTTAACCACTTGCGCCATCAAAGATATATGATCCATCTCTATTGTCTCAGACACACAATACAGATACATATGTGATGGTGATGACATCCCGTATAACAGTGCATATATATTGCGTATAGTGTTTGAGAATGTGTATACTACACAGTATGTGTACATGTATGTGTGTGAGAGAGAGGGAGAACAATAGCACTTTATATGTGTGCATGGAAGAGAATTTGCATTGCATAGTCTGTGTCTACTATAGAATTTGAGTGTGAGGGAGAGCATGTGCATTGTATAGTGTTCATGAAAGAGAAAGCATTGACTGGATTGAGTCTCTGTATACTATACAATGTGTGTGCATGTGTGTGTGTTTGTTTGTGAGGGAGAGCACGTGCATTTTATAGCTTTTTGTGTACTATATAATTCGTGTGTGTAAGAGGAGTCTCTGCCTAATATATAATGTGTGTGCAAGAGCGAAAGAATGTGTATTGGAATTGTGTGTGTGCATGAGAGCACGTGCACTGTATAATCTGTGTCTATAAAATGTGTACTATAAAATGGGAGGGAGAGCGTGTGCACTGTATAGTGCACATGCATGAGAGAACATGTGTACTGTATAGTCTTTGTGTACTATATAATATGCGTGTGTGTGTGCATGAGAGCATATGCACTGTATAGTTTGTGCCTACTATACAATATGTGTGCGAGAGGGAGAGCATGTGCATTGGTACTGTGTATGTGCATGAGAGATGCACAGTATAGTCTGTGTCTACTATAAAATGTGCGTGAAAGGGAGAGCATGTTCATTGTTTAGTGTGACTGTGCACTGTGCAGTCACTGTATACTATAAAATGTGTGTGAGAGAACACATGCACTGTACAGTCTTATCTACTATACAATGTGTACATGAGAGGGAGAGCATGGGTATAGTATAGGTTGCATGCACAAGAGTATGTGCATTGTATAGGGTTTGTGTACTACACAATGTCTGAGTGTGTGTGAGAGAGAACGAGAGCATATGCATTGTAAGTGTGCATGAGAGCATGTCCACAGTCTGTGTATACTATACCACATGTGTGCACAAGGGACAGCATGTGCACTATATAGTGTGTGTTTATGAAAGCATGTGCATAATATAGTCTTTGTGTACCATAAAATGTGTGTGTGTGAGAGAGAGGGGGGGGGGAAGGAATATGTGGATTGTATAGCCTATGCAAAACAATGTGTGTGCCTGGTACTTGTGTGCTGAGTGTGTAACATGTATGTCCATGTGTGTGAGTGAGAGAGAAGGGGGAACAGGATATGCACTGTATAGTTTGTTCATGTGTGTGTGTGTGTGTGAGTGAGTGAGTGAGAGGATGTACACTGTATAGTCTGTGCATAACAGTACTGTGTGTGCATGTATGTAGCTAAGTGTGTGTGTGAGAGAGGGGGAGAGGATGTGCATTGTACAGTCTGTGCATAATAGTGTGTATGTCATGTCTGTGTGTAGCATTGTATAGTCTGTGCATAACAGTGCATGTGTGTGTGAGAGAGGGGGGGAGAGAGGACATGCATTGTACTCTGTGCATGTGTGTGTGTGAGAGAGAGAGAATGTGCATTGTATAATCTGCATAACTTTGTGTGTGTGTGTGTGTGTGTGTGTGTGTGTGTGTGTGTAGCATGTGTGTTCACACAGGTCCTGTGGGCGTGTAAGTGAACACAGGCAGGATCCAAGGCGGTGGTCCCGATCCCCCAGCCACCTGCCGTGAAGTCTCCATCCTCCTCCGTCCAGGTCCTGAATACTCCGGGCGAGACGAGGCGAGCCGGCACTCATCCTCCCCTCCGCCCTCCTGCTTCCCTACTGCGGGCGGGCGGCGCACCTCCCTTACAGCTGAGCCGGGCTCCAGCCAGAAAGCCGGGAAGGAGGCCCGAGGAAGGGAGGAAGGGCCGGGGATGGAGGGCGGCCTCGAGTGCGCGTCCCTGTGACCCACAAACCCAGTTCCCGCAGCCCGCCGGCCGTTACCTGAAGTGACTGGCCAGGGAGCACCGGCAGCACCACACCGTCATGGGGGACCGGCAGGCAGGGAAGGGAGGTGGCAGGTCACCCACCAGCCACGAAGATGCCTCGGGATGCTGCTGCTGCTGCTGCGGCGCCAGCACCACTCAGGGCTGCCTCCCTTCCTCCCTCCGCCTCGCATGCGGCACCAGGCCGGTCACACGCGAGGGAGGAGCCTCCGCCGGGCACCGGCACAACAGGAGGCGCCCAGGAGGAGGGGAGGGGGCCCTGGCTTCCCTGAGCGAAGCTCCGCCACCGCTCCCGGCACCGTCATGGCCCCCAATGGAGCGGGAAAGACCAGGTGGGGGATGGACGACCGTTAACGGTCAACCGACAGGCGCAAAGATGTCAACAGGGCGCCATTTAAACAAAGCCAAGGAAGCCAGGCTTTGTTTAAATCCCATCTGTGGTTACCTGGGAGTAAGGCCCATTGTCCCTAACAGGCTTACCTCTGAGGAGACACGCATAGGCATGGGCTCTGAGGCGACACTCCCATCTGTGGTTACCTGGGAGTAAGCCCCATTAACCCTAACAGGCTTACCTCTGAGGAGACACGCATGGGCATGGGCTCTGAGGCGACACTCCCATCTGTGGTTACCTGGGAGTAAGCCCCATTAACCCTAACAGGCTTACCTCTGAGGAGACACGCATGGGCATGGGCTCTGAGGCGACACTCCCATCTGTGGTTACCTGGGAGTAAGCCCCATTGCCCCTAACAGGCTTACCTTTGAGGAGACACGCATAGGCATGGGCTCTGAGGCGGCACTCCCATCTGTGTTTACCTGGGAGTAAGCCCCATTGCCCCTAACAGGCTTACCTCTGAGGAGACACGCATAGGCATGGGCTCTGAGGCGACACTCCCATCTGTGGTTACCTGGGAGTAAGCCCCATTGCCCCTAACAGGCTTACCTCTGAGGTGACACTCATAGGCATTGGCTCTGAGGCGACACTCCCATCTGTGGTTACCTAGGAGTAAGCCCAGTGGTGGGCTCCAGCAGGTTCGCACCTACTCTATAGAACCGGTTCTTAACAAGAGATAGGACATATAAAGTTTAAAAATAGCCATTTAAAAGTGGCTGCCAGATGGGCAGAGAACCGGTTCTTAATTTCTTTGATACCCATCACTGAGTAAGCCCCATTGCCCCTAACAGGCTTACGTCTGAGGAGACACGCATAGGCATGGGCTCTGAGGCGACACTCCCATCTGTGGTTACCTGGGAGTAAGCGCCATTGCCCCTAACAGGCTTACCTCTGAGGAGACACGCATAGGCATGGGCTCTGAGGCGACACTCCCATCTGTGGTTACCTGGGAGTAAGCCCCGTTGCCCCTAACAGGCTTACCTCTGAGGAGACACGCATAGGCATGGGCTCTGAGGCGACACTCCCATCTGTGGTTACCTGGGAGTAAGCCCCATTAACCCTAACAGGCTTACCTCTGAGGAGACACGCGTAGGCATGGGCTCTGTGGCGACACTCCTGTGTTTACCTGGGAGTAAGCCCCATTGCTCCTAACAGGCTTACCTCTGAGGAGACACGCATGGGCATGGGCTCTGAGGCGACACTCCCATCTGTGGTTACCTGGGAGTAAGCCCCATTGACTCTAACGGGCTTACGTCTGAGGAGACACGCAATGGAATAGACATGCCTAAAATTGGGCTCTCAGTCTGGGACCCTTCAATTGTACATGTTCTTAATCAGAAGTTGGAAGGGAATATAGCTGGTCTGTTCTTTGTATTGCTGAATATACAGAAATACCATTACCCCCATTTATTATTGTTATTCCCTCTTATTGAACTGTTTAGGGACTGGAGCACCAACTAAATGTAAAATGGCCACCAGAAAGGACATAAATATCATTTGCAAAAGCCTACTTAACACATATTTTTTAATACCAGAGGTCTTTTTGAGGGGTTTTTGCACTCTTATGGAGTATCATCACCTCTGTATGAGTACTGGCACCTCTGTGGGTGAGTGGCACACACATATGCAGACACACATACAGTCAATTGAGTACCAGCAGGTTAGTACTGACACCTATTTTTCCAGAAAAATAGCACTATTTAACAAATATCCAAAAACAACAAATTACAGTAAAATGAAAAAGGTATGTCTGGGCCTTTTTCTTAAGTATGGTATTCAAATGATGGTAATTTACTGAAGAAAGTCATAAGGAAATGCCAAAAACAGTTTGATCACTATATCACATGCAAATAAAATAAAGGAAGGACAATTTTAAACTTTAGATCAGCAAAGAAAAGTTGAAAGAGTGGAGTATGTGTTGAATGAATGAGTCCTGATATAATTGAAAGGTGTTGAAAGTATGGTTCCTTTAGAAAACATAACATCAGAAAGTGAGGGATGCCCATACAGGGTTGATAACTAGAGCAGTCCAAACAGCAAATGACACCTAATAAGTACCCTAATAAGCAGTTCAAACAGCAAATGACACAAATAAGTACCCTAATTTTTTTTACAGAACATTTTTAGTGGATCAGCCTCTATCTCCTAAAAGTTTTTGCCTCATGAGGTGGAAACACATTCACTGTACCGATTAGTCAAACGTGCATATGTGTCGAATATCCTATTAAGCATTTCTACTTCTTTTATTCTTCACTAGAATAACTGGCATCTCTCTCCAAGATTATGACCATTTCTTATGGAAGGATAGCACATGGCAAACCACAGCACAGCTGTGTAGTTTTCTAATGGGTCACAAGCTCAAGAGCTCCAGAATTAGCAGGGATATTATGGAAATTATGATTGAGAATGTGTTTGTGTATTAGCACAGCCTTACAGAACATGAGATCAACTGCAAGTGCTATCCTTTGCAGTTAAGAGCATATGGTTAAAAACCATTTCCTGGTTGATTTCAGTCTTGTAGAATCTGCAATGTTGTAGATAGCATCATACTGAGGTTTCTGTGAAACTTTGGAGTGTTGATTTTAATAGAATTCTATTTAGTTCTCAAGAGCAACTGCTGCATTTTCATTTCCTGGTTACTCATAAAGATGTCCAGCCAGCAGTACCATTATTTACCTATTAAATAGATAGGCTCCTTATATACAACGAGTTATTCCTTATTTCAATGCATGGATTGGGCAGAGCTCCAAATTCTCTGGGTGACTCTTTATACTATGAGTGGAAGAGTTCTAGCCAAGGTGGTTCACAGTGTCAGGTTGTTAAACTAGTGCTAACCTCATTAATTTTGAGGTATGAATTAATTCCTAGGTTTAACAAGATATAAGGGACAGTACTGTACAGGAAATTGCAGTTATGCATCATGAACTTGTAAGCCCCATTCTGACCCTTGAATGTAATTTGCTCTGCCATCTTAACTTTGGTATCTCTGCTAAAAGTCCATGCACATAATCCTAATCAACTTTTGAGCTCTGACCTAGCTGCAATGTTGTCTCAAGGGAACAAACATGGAGCACAATCCTAACCATGTCCACTCAAAAGTAAGCCCCAGTGTGTTCAATGGGTCTTACTCAGCGATGGGATTCAAAGAAATTAACAACCGGTTCTATGCCCATCTGGCAGCCACTTTTAAATGACTATTTTTAAACCATATGTCCTATCTCTTGTTAACAACTGGTTCTATAGAGTAGGTGCGAACCTGCTGGAGCCCTCCACTGGTCTTACTCCCAGGAAAGTGTCTTTAGGATTGCAGCCCTAATCTTACTTTTAAGGCCTCATTGATTGCCTTCTTACTGTATGATGCAATGCATGCCACATTGGCACACCTATGTCAGGGTTGGAGAGTTGGTTAGGATTTCACCCTATATCTCTGATGTGTTTGAGTGATAGATAGTTCAGCAAGTTTTGTTGCCCATTTCTCGAGCAACTGGAAACCTAACACCTACTTTCCTTCCTTGCCTGTTGTGATTCCAAAACAGAAGTTCCTGTATTGCAGTGACTAGGATAGGAGGCTGTGAGACCAGTGCTGTGCAGTGGGAATAAGCTATAAGTCATTTGTTTAAAAGGAAAGAATGATGGAATTAAAAGATAATTTTTACAAAGCTATATTTAGGAAGATGAAACACAAGTCACGGGAATATAATTGCTTTCCTGGTGGAGAAAAATTCCATTATTTTTGTATCCCTCTTAGTACAGTTTATCCTTTTTCTAAAAATCTCTCTGTTTGATTTCCTGGCACATGTGCTAGAGGATTATTAGATTCAATGTCTAATTGTTCCTTTCCTAATGCTGTAAACAGAACAGTGGCATTTTAGTCTGCCCTGCAAGTTCCTATGGGATATGCTGTGTTCAGTGAATTCCACTATTTGTTCATCTTTATTTTCACACTGAATATAAAACACAAAGCAAAGGGACTTAAAGTATTAAGATTTGGATAAATTATTGAAAATAACAACATGACTTTAAAACGGACCTTGTAATCAGGGGTGCCCTGACACATGGGTACTGTCATGAGCATATGGGAGTACAAACATGAGCAGAGATTGTACACTTTTGTGGAACTTAGCATTTAACAAGGATGAAAAAATTGGTGATAACAGGTGTAAACACAATGTTTTGCAGTGCTTGTGATCTTTGATGGGTAGATTCCAGAAAGTGTTGTCAGGGAACTCCTTGATACTGTGGCCACTGGAAGGTGTTATCAGTGGGGCTGATATTGGGAGCCAACAATAACACCTTGTTTTTGTGTTGATCCTCAATACAGAGGCTGTATTGCTGACTAGAACCAGTGATGGTCTGGATGAGGGAGCACATACTGATATAAAATTCAGACAAGATGGCAGTAATTTGGAGACCGGTAAGCCAATTTACGGATTTAGTGATTCTTTCATTCCAATCAATCATAATTTGCCATAAGGCAATGCAGCAGCACCAGTGTGGTACCCACTGAATCCCAGTGGGGGAATTGCAAGGACAAAGGTGTTGCCAGGACAAAGGAACATTTCCATTGCCTTGGTAATAGAACAGACCCAAACCATTACACTGGGGCAATGGAACAGAGAATGGAACATTATCCTGGGCCATTGGAACAAGCCAGGGTAATGGACTAGACCCCTGCCAGCCCAATCTACTTTGACAATTGGCAGCAATATTGCTGGTGCAGTTCCACATGGACCCTTGAAGGCAGGTTGAGCCCAAAAGGGGAGTTAGGTTTTAGTGTGTGCTGCTGCTCTAAAACCATCCTCTTCCAGTCCTGATCTTTTGTCTAGTTGCTGCCAGGATGCTGGTGAATCTGCAGCCACCTGCCGAAGAATGAACCGTGAGGAATGAAAGGTGATGGGAGAGATAAGAGGCAGTTGGGAGGGTGAAATGGGGCAATGGAACAAGGTGGTGATGAGGTGGGCCATAGGATGGGTGGATAGTTCCGGGAAGAGGGAAGATTCAGTGGAAGCAACCACCTAACACCGTTCCTGGATGCAATCTACGTGGACTTACACCAGCTATTTACTTCTTGGGTATGTGAAGGAGTAAATAAGTTCCCTCCTTGGTTCTCTTACCCAGAGAAGACCTCTGCAAATCCCCTTCTGTCTCAGGATGCATCAATCTCTAATTCAATGCTACTGCCTTGATTCGGGAGTGGGGGGGAGATAGGATTGTGTTGTAAATCTTTTATTAATAAATAATAATCATTGTGGTTTTAGTGCTGATGAATGTTATTTTATGTTCATTTTTATTGGCTATTTTTCTATTCAGATGGAGTTGCTAGTGGTATAGCTAAAGAGGGTCCATTAGTCTTGCAGGGAGGTGTGGAAGGGCCCCCTCCCCTTCTGAGCCTTTCCAGACAGGGGAGCAAAACAGAGCTCCATATGGCTCCATTTTGCTCCTCCCTCCAGAATGGCTCTGAAGGGGAGGCCTCATGCACACCTCCCTCCAAAGCTGACTTTTCTGTCCCTTCTAACTTTGCCATTGTGTGTCACATAGTGGTATACAATAAATACAATTAAAAATCAATGACAAATGTAAACATTGAGCAACAAGCAGCATCATAAGCATCATTAAAATATGGTAGTTCTGTAACAGAAGTGCTACACTGGAAACAATATTTGAGTTCTTTGAGCAATGATAGCACATTTATTTGCATACTGAAATTAATTTTTTTAAAAATAGAAATCCTCCTAATCCTAAATGAATCTGCTTTAGTTACATAAAAATGAGCAGGCTTGGTTAAAAACAGATCTGAACACTATCTGTCATGCCATAAACAAATCCTTTCCACTACCAATGCAACATTTTTCCAGTTCCAACAATAGTTGCCTTTATTTACCCATTCAACAAAAGCTCACAATTGCTCCTTTTAACTGGTTAAGTGTTTTAACACAGACACTCCTATTAACTGGTAAGCATTTTGAGGTTTTCAAATTGGTAATTCCACAATTGTGACTAATAATTGTACTGTGATCAAAGGCCTGTTGTTCTGATGTTCATCATGAGATAGCATTTACTCAGCAACAATTTAAAAGCATCTGAAGGAGAACCTTATTGAAGCCTGTTCTGTAAACAGATTTTTTTTTAAATCACAAAGTCTGTATGACATGGATGCTCTTGCACAAAAAGTTGAAATATTGGGACAGCTCAGATATCACAAGACAATGCAATGCTAAGAACATTAAAAGAATTCCGCAGTATCAGAACAATTGTCCATTAATCCAGCATCCTGCTTCCTGGAACAGCTATTCAGATACTAACAAGAAATCCACAAGCATGACTGGAAGTCAAAAGTTCTGTCTACTTTTGCAACTCAGAAACTGCTGTTCAGCCACATATTGATCATGGATATAGAAGTTTCATATTGTTAGATCAAACAGTTTTTGATAGATGTATCTTCTATGAATTTTGCTAAATACTTTTCAAAGCCATTCATGAAAGTAGACTAGCCAAATGATGGTAGTATTTGACATTTGCTTATCCATGCCTTCGTTACATTGCGTGCAGCATATAGCTAAGCCCACCATAAACATTTTCTGGAAACTTCAACCAGTGCAAGGGAAGCTATGAAGACTCAGGAGCAGGTTGGCAGAAGAGGAGTCTGCTTTATCCTATCCCCTGTTCATGACCTAGAAGTCCTACACAGGAATTCTTGAACTTGCTCCAGCAATTTAGTTGGAACAAATCAAAGTAGCCCCATTCACAGTTTGGGGATTATAACAAGATGATAACAAGGACTTTTTGCCTCAACAATGTAGATCTTGCTTTTGCTATACGCTTGTCCAAGATCTTCTTCACCCAGCAGCTTCAGCCAGCTCCTTCCTGCTGAGGGTTCCACAAATCCAGAAAATTTATGTGCAGATAGGAATCTGACAACTTTATAAAGAATTTGAATTAATTTTAAAAATGAGCTAAAAAAAACAGCTTTTAAAAATAAGGACTTATCTGTTTCCTGTTTCCTGATGCGATTGTTTTATCTCAATGAGGGCAAGATTATTTACAGAACAGTCTGAAAGAGTCTTCACAGTGGCCGGGTTTTCATCCACTAATACCTTTAGTGAAAGCGAAGAGGTGATCTGTTCTCCAAAACATAAGGATCACTTTTAGCCAATCAGTGGTATTTAACAACCTGTAATCAAACGAATGCCAGCCCATTTCTGTTTAACCTTGTGGCTGTAAAAACCTTGTGGTTGTGTTCTTTGCTATTTTCTGTCTGTAGTTAACCAGCAATAGCAGCAGATAGTAGATGCTTGCTGTTCACTTTCACAAGACTACCTTTAGAGGGAACTTGGAGGCAATGGGAGATAAGAACTTTACACATCTATTACTGATATCTGGGAAGGCTCATTTAAAAGCAAAAAGCAATTTCTTGTTGTCTGAAAAAAAGTTTGCTAAAAGAAATTTGTTTATGACACACTTTAGTAAAATAGATGTGTTTACAGTGGAAAAGTTGAGAATCAAGCTAGAAGGGCAAAACTTAATCAGCTATTTATCTCCACACACCCACATATCTAAAAAAAAATTTTACTGTGAAAAGGGAAAATATAAAATAGTGACAATGTCCAATACAGTACAGATATTCATCTCTGGGGAAGATGAATGTGTAATGTGGGAACGAGTATGCTGACAAGCTTTGCCACCCTATCAATGTGCTTCCAAAGCTTGTCTGCGCAGACAAATGCTGCACTTGTGGAGAGATTCTCCTTGGGATTGGGAATGTATTATTCCTGACAATCACAAACAATGCACACTCATGAATTAATCTGTCAGAATGAAACCTTTTCTATACAATATAGAATGGTCATAGTGCACTTACATTGGCTTCAAACCTCAGACTTAAGAGATTTGCTGAAGAGTGTACTGGCAGGGTTACAATATTAACTTAAAATACCGGTATATATTATTTTAAAATTACGGGTCTAAAATAGCATTTTCTCCCTTAAAAAGGCAACTTCTTCAGCATTTGTACTGTACCCTATTATCTGGTGCCAATCCAGATTCAGCATTCCCTAATTAATAAGGAAAAACAATAGGCAGTTTGGCCCTACATGCCAAGGTGGCAATAGGATAGAGGGAAGATGGACATATAACTATGCAAGCCACTGGTCTTTGTCACTCAAGAAATGTGGGGACAGACAGGAAGACCATCCTCCACACTGACTCTGAAAAACTTCCTCCTTTCTCTACCTAGTTGCCTACTTTCTACCCTTGAGAAGCACTAGGATTCTGTGAAGACATGTACATAAAGGTTAATTCAGGGATGGATGCAAACTCAACACTAGATCTTGGTTTTCATCCTCCAATTAGTTATTATATAAGCAACATTAGGATGGTTTTCCTTGGCACTCCAAAGTTCTTAAAACTTGGATCAAATCACAATAATTTTGTAAGTTGCCACTTTTAAATGTATTTTAGCCATTTAGCCCTCGTCCCCATTTGACTGCCTAGAACCTCCAGACACCCAACATGCTAAGCTGTTGTGGAACCATGTTGACACCCAGCAGCTGCGTGATCAGAGCAGAAAGTAGAATCAGTCATAGCCACCATGTAGTTTTTTCTAGTTAGCCATCAAAGGAAGAATGGCTATGTGATTCAGAAGATTTAAATCTCCTTTGTGACTAAAACCTCTTGATTTCTGCCCCCATTGGATACAGTGTGTTTATTTTTGGTGTAGCACGTGTGGAGTGGGAGGAAGGATAGGACTGGGTTGTCAGTTTCTTGAACAATCTCTTCATTTTGATTATAGCTTCCTGAACATAATTTCAATGTCTCATAAACCGACAACTGTGCTTTATTAGAATGAAGCATCTCACTTTTTGTTCTTGTACCTTCTGAAATATGGAAACGAATGTTTCACTCAGATCTGTGATAATCTATAACTGTGTCAGTGGTGTAACAAGAGGAGGTGCAAAGCACTGAGTTTTGTAGGGACCCTTGCCACTGAACGCGTGGCCCTCCCCTACAGAGCCATTTCAAGTTGGGGAGCAAAACATAGTGCTTTGGACACCCACCCCCCCCCAACTAGTGAAGTTAGCTAGCTACCAAGCTGTCAAGGATGAACCAAATGCCAGGTTAAGGAGCCAGCATTTGATGGCAATGCTCATCAGACCCCAGTGAAGGTGGTTGATACAATTGTGGCTAAAACAATCTCAACCTATGCATGCAGTTATTGAAAGTTCACATCTCCCACTTTTACTCCAGTGAATCAACCAGCAACAAGGCAACTGTGAACTGAAACACCAACACCTAAGAGCAAGATTGTGCCCTTTGCTGGGTTCATTTTCCCTGAATCCATTTAACCTTTTTAACTTGCCAAAAACATTCTTAAAATGCAATTTGTTCTGTGTCACAATATAAACTAATGGTACATATCTGTTAATCTACTCATTCTGAATGGAAGAAAGAATGGCCCTCCCCACGAGCATGCCTGGTTATTATGCAAAATTCCCTATTCCTAAACCCCAACATTACTTGGAGAACAACCAAAATAAACTTGTCAGCACTGTTTATTATTTTAATATTTTTTCCACTGTCTAATATTTGATGCCAGGCAGAGAAGCACAGTGCAAATTTTATCTATCTAAACAGTGTATTTATTTTTGGTGTAGCAAAACAGTGTATTTATTTTTGGTTTAGTCACACAGCAGGACCTCTCTGTTCTCCAAAGTGTAGGAAAATGAGCCAGCTTCCCTCTTATCTTCCCTGCCAGGGAAAGGGGTAGGAAGTCACGTTATAGCTTTAATACATTAGGAAATTAAGGGTCCAATCCCATTGGCCATGGCACTGGCAATCCATCGATGTTGCCTAATGCGGCTGTCACAAAAATGCTGTAAGATTCTTGTGTACCATCACTAACATTGCACCACGAGCACAGAGCCTAGAACCAGTTGACAATGGTTTCAGAGCCTGAAGATGAACACCAAGAGTTCCCAGCAGTGAGTACAAGCACCAGAAGGGCTTTTCTGGGTGACAGGAAGGGGCAGGCCTGAAAGGGGGTGGAGATGGGCAACTCTACCACCATATCCAGTGGTGGGATTCAAATAAATTAACAACAGGTTCTATGTCCTATTAGTAACCAGTTTTCAGAACCATTAGCAAAGGGTTCTATAGAACCTGTGAGAACCCCTGAAGTCCACCACTGAGCATATACTAACCTACTTTCAGATTGGGAAACCCTCTATTCCTCTTGCTGAATTTGTGCCTTGCCATATATAGGAATCTGGTGTGTTTATATAGATTTGGCTCTTTACATTTTTGCTAATCCCCCACGAACGACATCACCCCATGATATTTCCCCAAGCAACATCAGCTTCCTCATTAGTGAGTCATTTCTGGTGTGTTGTTTACAAGCTGCCTTCCTCATTCCCTACTTAGTGTTAACCCATCTCCCAGATACATTTCTGTGGTATCTGTTGATGGTATCTGGCCTAGATGCTTTTAAACTGGACTGGGGACTGGACAACTTTCTGGAGGAAAAGTCCATCCATGACATCTGTGTGTACAATCTGATTTTAGAAGTTGGCTAAGAACGCCAGATGCAATATCAGGATGCAGGTCTCTTGTTGACTTGTGTTGACATGAGGCATCTGGTGCACCACTATGAGATACAGGAAGCTGGTCTATTTGGGTCTTTGGCGTGATCCAATAGGTTCTTTATTATGTTTTTATCTGAATATGAGAATATTCAGGTAACATTTCCCAACAATTACAAGTGACAAATCATTGACAAATGACAGTACAAATGAAAATTCATGAGAAGCAAATGTGGCAGTCATAACCAAGAAGAGTTTTTGGATCTTTGAGGTAAATTGATGTATTTGGCATGCCTGTGTTTGATGCTGTTATGTCCATTGGAGATCACTGGCTAGAGAGGGGTGACCTGGAAGGATGTTCCGCATTCTGTGTAGTTCACCTGGTCCTGATGAAGAGATGGAGAGGTAGTGGGTATACACTGCTTTATTCGGATTATATTCTTGATGCTCATGTTACAGCACAGGTAAGTTGTTGTTTAACTAGTCTTTAACATGATTGTCTTCTGGCTCAGCAGGTTGTACAGGTACTCTGAGGTGGCTGGATGCTCTCTGCCAGGTGGCAGCCAATCATCCTTCTGCTGTTGAGCTGAGCAGCCATCCCCACCCTTTCTGGCCATGTGATCCCAGGTCCTGATCCCTGAGAGACCACCTGCCTGGAGGTAGATCCAGGTAAAACTTGCTCCTCTTTCCTACTCCTTAGAAGCTCATTGCTCCTGGGGAGACCTGTATGCCGTGAGGACTTCTGGCTTCCCTGGAAGCTCTCTAAGCTAATAGCCTCCTTTCCATAGCTTTCCTGAGCAAGGAACCTCAGGAGGGCTTTCAGGTGACAGACACTTTAAGACAAGCTTGGTGAAAGAAACACAGTTTAGGTAAAACCCAAGTTTATTCAAAAACAAGTTTATTTAACAGATGAATGTTACTGTAATGCTTTGACTGGAAGAAAAAAAGAAATGATTGTTTGCACCAGGGTTCACTTATGCTTTTTATATACATACTAACTGAACTTTACCTGTTTTTGCGGGAGTAAAATTTAAAGAACATACAGTATTTGTCAAGTCAGTGTTTATAAGGGAATTACAAATTACATACTTTTGCCAGAGTCTATAGAGATCTATAGACTAACTTTTAATTAGTCACTGATTAAAATGAACTTACACCCTCTTTACATAAAATATTTAAGATCATTACAGTCAAATTTACAAAGTTTCTTCATATCTTCCTTTTGGGGAAAGTGAACAATTTCAGTCACAGTTTCAGATTCTCTTCTATACATGATTCTACATTTTTTTACTGCAACTTTATTTTTTATTGCAACAAAGTTTTTTATTGCAACTTTGGAATACTTTAATGCCCAATACATTCAGTGGGGCTTACCTCTAAGAAAGTGTGCATAGGATTGCAGCCTTAATATCCTAGCACTTGGCTCATTTTATATTTTATTTTATATTTTGTGTTTTTTTCAAAATAGGGGATCGTTTCAGCTTTTCACAAATTGGCAATCAGACAGGGGAAAATGCTCACAAACACAGCAAAGATTAGAAACATTGAACTGATGCCCATCGGAGATGTGCGTGCTTTGGCATGGGCCCATAACATGGGTAAGCATTTCCAGGTGCTTTGACTGTGGAAATTGACTGAAAGCCTACTTGGCTTTGGTTTCTGAGGTCTCTGTTTCGGTGTCCAGGTCTGTCAGGCAGCAACATAACAGCAGCTGAACATACTTGGTGACTGTAGCTACAAGATAAAATAGGCACTGAGATAACATATTGTAGTTATATAGTTATAACATATTGTAGAAGATAACTTCTGCATAATGTGAACAGTCCGCTAATAAGGCAAGCCTACTGGTTATTAGGACAACCTGAGGAAATGGGGATATACCATGAAAGACTGTGTGAATGTGGAGAAGAACAAAAAAACCCACATATGCTGCAGTACACATAGTGCCCTTCAATATGCAGAGAAGATCTTATGTTGGCAAGGGAAAATGCTAGCCCAGTTTTGGGCAAAAGATATTCAATTAATTTTCCTTTAATATTCTTTGTAATAATTTTTACTCATGTGCTTCTGACACAAAAAAGAAACAACTGATTATTAGAATGATGTAGCTCTTACAAAGATTACTGAGATAAGGAGAGTAAATAACAACTCCATGCTATCTAAATTCCCAGGTGGTGCTGCATGTGGTGATCCCCATGTGATGATCCTATCAAAATCCCCAAGTAGGATTTTCTGCAGAGGATTTTTGGCTGCTGGAGTCTCCTTGTAGTAAGGGGACATTTGACCCCTTGTTCCAGTGTAGCCACAATGGGTCATCTTGAACTTCCACCAGTCAGCATTGATCTGCGAAAGTTGATCAGGCTTGGGAATGGGGATCAGATACGGTGTATGCCAGCATAGTCCATCTTGTCCCTTCCCAGGCCTGGTCCACCCATTGTCTGCCATATCTCATTCCTCGTTCCACCCCTTCCCTGTATCCCCACCCTTGTTTTGGACTATCTGCTCCAATAGGTACCTTGCCGGCAATTGTGGGAACCAAACCTTAGACCAGCATGTGGGAAGCATGCCTTCCCATCAGCAATGCTGGGCCATGCTCTGTTGCAAAGTGCTTTATAACGCTTTTGTGACAGCAGAACACACACTCCAACAGTGCAGCACATAGATAGGAGGGGTGCAAACCTGCAAGTTCAGTGGTTCTCAAACCATTAGCTCTGGGACCCACTTTTTAAGAATGACAGTCTGTCCAGGACCTACTGTCATTAATCTGGAAGTGATGTCATAGCCAGAAGTGACATAATCAACAGGAAGTGCAGTCATTGTGACACCAGAGCCACTGCTTTCCTGAGGATGTGGCAATAATGTGGGTTAATTTTTCAGATATTTTCCATGGGAAATAGGGACTCAGGAAGAGGGAATAATTATCCACAACTCTGATCCAAGAGAATTAACTTCTCCCTTTCTGGCATCCCATCTTCTCAAATTTTCAATGGCAGCAGTTCTATGTGTTATGCATCCCACTTGAAATTGGCTCGTGACCTTCCAGTGGTTCCCACCCACAGTGGGAAGAAAACTGTGCTAGAAATAGCAGTTGAAATAAACATAATTTTAAAAATCCATTAAAACGTGTAATTCTTTTTGGCGGCAATCCTAACCATACCTACTTTCTTGGGAGTAAGTACTATTGAACTCGATGGGACTTACTTTTGAGTAGACATGCTTAGGATTGTGCTGTTTGTTATATAACTATGTAAAACTGTAAAGTCACTAACAGACTGACTGATCAACGCCCAGCCAAAACCACTGGACCTAGAAGCATGAAACATGGGGAGGGTATTCCTTCCATGATGGAGGCACCTACAAAGAACCAGTTTTGGGAAATTCCAACCGGAAGGGAGTGAAAAGGGGTGCAGCACGTTTTCCTCCCTATAACTTACATTGAAGAATCACTGACTAATGAATGTTCTGCCCCAACCGGATGATGCACAATAGGGGGATGATGAGCAGTGGGGGATGGCACAATGGGGATATTTTACTCCAGCAACGCAGGTACATTTCACTAGTTAAGTATATTCCCTTCTTGTATCCCACCTTGAGAGTGAAAATTATGGTATCTCTTTTATCCTGAGTTTTGAGAACAGGAATTTTTTGGTGGGAAGCAGAAACTGCCATTGATAAGGCAACACTGTTGTTTTATTCTACAACATTCTCAAGAATCTCCTTGGCATCGAAAGTGGAGTTTATTTATTTATTTATTTTTGTTTTTTAACTGGAGAGGATGTCCTTAGCATGAGGTAGTGGGGGAAGATAACTCTCCTGCTATTATACAAGTATTAATTAGAATACAAACCAAACTATTTTGTTCCTAGGCTCTGGGTGTGTAGTTGAAATGGCAAAATAAAGGCTCTGAAGTAATTTTAAAAATAAATAAAATGTTTGTGGCATACCAGAAAGCCATCGAAGAAACTTTGGCCTCTTTTCAGCTGGTAAGTAGACTCCCAAGAAATAAGCAGGAATTCCAGAAAGTGCTATACCAATTCCAATAAGAGAATTGATTGTATCGCTGTAAAGCGGAATGATGACCAGGAAAACGGTGCACAAACAGTAGACTATGGGGAAGAAAAGGCTGAGCTGCAGATAGAAAAAAATGAAGGCTAGTTACAGGAAGCAGTACTCAAGGTGTGCAGGATAACTTTGCACTCGTAACTGTTCACTTGCTTGATGGTTTACTATCTTTTACTGGAAACATAAGAAAACTATTGATTTAAGGACAGGCAGGGCAATAGTCAATGGTTATTGGCCACAAGACCTACAAAGTGAAGTTCTATATTTAATGATAGTAAACATTTTGCTTCCATACCACCTCCACACTCATGTAGAAGTCTCCTCTGTGTAAGGAAACATTTAAATACCTTGCTCAGCAAGTCTGCAGTGCAAAGAGGTCTGCTTGGCCCCATTTTGCTGGTGGAAATCTGAGTGGACCAGGGCAGGTGGCTTAAGGCTGAGAGGAGGAACTGTACTGCAGATACCAATTTTGTCCCTTTCCTGGCCTCAGTACAAACTTTAATATCCTGGTCTCCATGCTTCTGCCAGTCAGATAGACACTAACTTTCTAGTACTGGAGCTTTGTTCAGTACTGTGTCCACAGACTCACGACTGCAGCTATCTAACACACAGTTGCAACATAGCTGCAACTGGAGTAGTGTCCATCAAGGGCAAACTAGAAATGATTCAATGGTTCCTAACCTTTAACAATCCCAAATTGTATCTGGGTAGTATAGTAACATGGTTTAACAACAGTTCAGTAATGCAACAATACTGAAAAGTTCCCAAAAGAAAAGGAAGTACCCTAGTGTTTGGACATGGTTCTAGGTAGGATATGGCTGGTCACCCTATAAAAATTAGGTCTCCCATCCTGATCCTGAACCAGATTCATGTTTCGCTGGATTGGTTCTAGTAGAAGATAGAAATTGAAATAGTCCATTCAGTTGGATCTTGGATTTAAAGAAGGTTTGTAAAGAATAACAATTACAATATAGTCACAGTGATGCACCACATTTTATTTTTGCCTTAATTCTTAGTTTACTTACTTTAATGGGCCGTGTCCTATCTGGCTGAGTATATCTTAAGTATATTAGTCCTGCAATTGATAGCCCAACAAAAAACCAATAGCTGAAGCAATAGTAATTAATGAGGAGAAAGACATCTTCTACGAGGAGATAAACCAATGTCATTAAACCCTAAAAGAGACAGAAACACAAAAAGAGAAATGGGGATCTTAAATGGTATTCAGAAAACAGACCATATATTAGGCTAGGCATGGTACTTTAAACTTGCTAAACAGTCAAAACAAATGTCTGATATTTCTTTTTTTCATTTACAGCTGACATGGTTCAAATTGGCATTTACTATTGACATGGTTCAAATCTTACATAAGAACATAAGAAGAGCCTCCCTTGGATCATGCCAAAGGCCCATCTAGTCTTGTATCACATAGTGGTCCACCAGATAGCCTAGGGAGCACTTTTCCAGGTGCCATCCCCTGCATCTGACTATTTGAGGTTATATATATATACCCCTCATGGCTTGAAACCTGAGATGGTTCTTATCCCTAAGAAATTGTCCAATCATTTCATAAACGCATTAAGGCTAGATGCCATCACCACATCCTATGGCAGGGAGTTCCACACACCAACTACGCTTAGGATAAAGAAATATTTCCTTTTGTCTGTCCTAACCCTCCATGGATTTGTAATATCTTGCAAGAACGTCTTCTTAATCCTGTCTCTTGCTATTTGTCTCCAGTGTGTTTGTTTTTCTTGTAGACAGAGTGTCCAGATGCTGAACTCAAAATTCCCCCAAAGTTCCCCAGAATTCCTGTCCTCCAAGCCAAAATTTCTACTCTGTTATAAAATGAAGGACACCCACAAATGTAGGACATGTTAAAATAAAGCTAAAAACAGTCATATTGCATTCTTGTACTTAATTTTTGCACAAATCTCATTGCAACAGGCCAGGCACCAACCAAAAAGGCACATGTTTAAGTGATCCGGGCAGGCATGCACAGACTTGCAGGCATGCACAGACTTGGCGTTTCAGTCTCCTTTCCTTTGCCCCCTTACACAATACAAGCTCCATTGACTATAATACATTTGAGTGGGCACAACTGGGCTTGGAGGCTTAAAACATAAGAAGCCAGGAGTTATCCCCACCATCCCTACCCTGAGCAGGTTGCCAACTTCACACCCAGCCCCTGCTCCTCTGCTCTGACAACAGCTGGATGAAAGGCCCCAAACCTGAACAACTCAAGCCCTTGTTGTGAATTACATGTTTTTTTTGTGCAAAGTCAATATTGGTGGATCCATCTACAAAGGCATAGGAACAGGGAAGTCTGGGGTTTGGTCAGTTGGCAACCCTGCTTCCTCCCCCCTTTCTCTCCAAAGCCAAACTCTCTGCAAAGTTTCAGAGCAACAGCATCTCCACTTGCAAGGTTCTCTCCATCCTCTGCTCTCCTCTCCAGCAGCCTCAGCTGAGCTCCCTCCTTCCTTCCTTTGCACAGCAAGCAGAGTTTCCTTTCTCCAGATCTTTTTCTCTGCAGGGACTGAGAGCACTTCCAGGCACAGCCATTTTCACAGCCATTTGGGAATGGCTACTTAGAGGCCCATTTAGAGGTCTACTTGGGCCTCTGGGAAGCAGGCTGCAAAATGGGAATTGAGTGCGATACTTGCTGAGAGTAGTTCCACTGATGGCTTGGAAAGGTGCTTTAGCATGGGGAGGGGGAAGACTACAATTCTTTCCCTCCCTCCCCCCTCCTCCTTTAACCAGCAGCCTCAGCAGGCCTAAAAGGCATTAAATGGCCAAAAACAGGCCTAACCTCCCAGGAAAAGGCTGGAAAAGCTCCCAGATTCCTGACTTCCGGCCCCAGGGCCTCATTTCCAGTTCTGGCAGGGAAATTCCTGTCATCTGGTCACCCTGCTTGTAGATAAATAAGTACCATTTCAGTGGGGAGGCAATGACCTGGAGACAGGTCCCTTTAAGTTTCTCCAAAGTTGCATTAACCATGGTTTGGATGACTCCAATCCAGAATAAGTGGACCCCACCACGACACAGGACAAATGCTGAAGAAGTTGTTGCATGAC
The DNA here is from genome assembly GCA_030015325.1 of Cryptoblepharus egeriae. NCBI lineage: Eukaryota > Metazoa > Chordata > Lepidosauria > Squamata > Scincidae > Cryptoblepharus > Cryptoblepharus egeriae. The sequence goes on from JAREYC010000003.1 coordinate 24,705,847, forward strand.
AACGTGTGGCACAGCTGTCATTTCCATAATCCAGAAAGAAAGAGCCACTTACAGAAGCAGGCTTTCTGGGTAGACTCCCAACCGAGGTCAGAATTTAAATTGAATAGTCAGCCAAATAAATCCCACAACTAGCAGAGATGCCTGCATTCAGCAGTCTGATGGCTCACTCCCTAACTAGCACACAGCATGTGACTGAAGTAGGTTTCAAAATAGACATTTTGCTTGCTGATGCCTTGCAAACACTTACATTAAAAAGAAGAGCAGGGACTGGTGTGAAACATTTGATGTGAATCAAACTCAGGCTGTCAGGGAGGTGTCCTTCTCTGGCACCAACATAAAAAAGTCTAAGACAAAAATGAGAAAATTAATGCAGACTCTTACTACATTTTAAAGTGGGAATCTCCAAACCCTGGCCTAGGGGCCAAATGTGGCCCTTGGCAAGCTTCTTTCTGGCCTTCCGCCAGCATCTGGTCCACTGAGAACTTCTGGCTGTGCTCTGTTTGCATCCAGAAGGTGTTTTGAGGGCCACGGAATGTCCTCAGAGACACCTTCTGTGTTCTGAAGGCCTCAGAATCCCTAATGTATTTATTTAAATTTTATATTTAAATTTTTTTGGCCCTTGAAAACATGCCATGTATTTGATGCAGTCAAAATGCCTGGAGAGCCCTGTTCTAAGATGACATTACTATCGATCTAGAAAGAAGATTGACATTTTAGTCCCTTCTTTATATCCATGCCCCTCTTTGGGGCATATATCCATGCCCCAATAGGGCATGCACTGCATCCTAGTGGGGCTGTCATGATCTACTCAAGGGATGTACTCCATCAATGTTGAAAAATTGGTTAGGATTGGATTATGAGACTTTTAAACTTCTTTCTTAATTAGAATTAGGAGTAAACAGAAAGGTAGCCAAGTTTGCAGATTACACTAAAACTGGTTATGCTGAGTAAAACAAATCTCAGATAGAGTAGATTCACCTTCTAATAATCTATGTATAATCAACATATTAACATATGTTGATTAAGTAACATCTTTAGATTGTTAGCCCTTTTGGGACAGGGACCCATTAGCTATTAATTTTTTCATTTTCTTGTAAACTGCTTTGTGAACTTTTCAGCTGAAAAGCGGTATATAAATACAGTAGATAGAAAGTACTATTTTATGTCTCTGTAAAGTTGGAGACTTATTGGAGCAAAAAACTGTAAAGGAGGTGATGAAGTATTCGATGAAGACACGTATCACAAAATGTTACTACTGACATTACTGTCCCAATGCTGGCTTCTGAACGTTTCATACCTGGAAGCTGCAATAATTGATGAGTTTAATCCTCCATAACAAGACATTGCCACTGCAATAGGGATGATCCATTTTGCATGGCTAAGAGCTTCATTACCAAACGTCTGCAATCAAAGAGAGAGAGAGAGAGAGAGAGAGAGAGAGAGAGAGAGAGAGAGAGAGAGAGAGAGAGCAAGCTTATTCAATGCTAGTTTAACAGTGCCTACCAGCTGTCATGGAAATTTACAGCTGAACCACAAAGCTGGCTGGACCATTGTTAAGAATACTGATCACTATCATCTTGAAAAAGAACTTTTTTTTAAAAAAGGACATACATTCAGTTATATTTCTAATATGTTGCTAAATTGCTAGTCAGTAGATCATTAAAGAATAAAAGAATGAAACTGATAAATATCTGTATTAATATCCAGCATTAGGAGTCAGTCACTGCAGTGAGATTTTATAAATTATCTTAAATGATATGCTAGAGAGCATAAAGAGATTATTCTATGATGTGAGCACATAGAATATTGTGCAGCATAGCTGGGACAGTGTATTGGTTCAGGAATTGAACACAGACCTGGGAGATCCAGGTTCAAATCATTGCTCCACCATGAAGCCATCTGGGTGTCCTACCTCAGAGGGCTGTTGAGAGGACAAAAGGAGGGGAGGAACTCCTTGAGCTCCTTGAAGGAAAAGTAGCATAAAAATGTGAGAAAATAAAGAAAATATTCAGGGACACATTGAATTTCCCACCCCTTAGGAACAGGCAATAACTGGACACATAAAGGAAAATGAGGTGTTCATATGTCCAGGCAAGATGTATAGATAAATGGGCCCATATCATTCCCTGCATCATTCCATTCTAGAAGGTAAGGTCTTGGTGGGAATTTTCAGCATTTTGAGGAAAAGACAAGAGAGTCCATAGTGAAATTGACAAAATGATTTTAAAAATTTTGGGAGCGGTAGTGTCACTCACTCCCCATGTGTTCCACTCACTATAGCCTGCATCCAGTGGTGGGCTTCAGGGGGTTCTCACAGGTTCTATAGAACCCTTTGCTAATGAGTGTCTGGTTCGGAGAACCGGTTACTAATGGGACATAGAACCTGTTGTTAATTTATTTGAATCCCACCACTGCCTGCATCCCACCAGCAATGGTGCTCTCCCTATAACTTTTCAGCAACTGTAAGGTTCAGATAACATATCGCTTTACAATGCAACAGCAGTTAACTTTTATTTCTTTTTTCCTGGATCCACTATATTACAGTTTGGGAATCAGAGGTCAGAATAATAACCATTACCAAAATAACTTGGTTTTCTTTTCCACTAACATGGAATTATGGCCCCATCCAACACCTGCCAGGTCTATCAAGAATATCAACAGCAAATGCCACGCTGATGTTTTAATCCTTTTTGACATCTCTATGCAACTTTAATTTGTAAAAAACAGCATGATAGAAAAATTAAGAAAATAGTATAGCCCCATTTCATCCATGGTAGGTGAACCATTAAGGTGTGCCTAGAATATCACTGTTCTAGAATCGAGAATCATGGACTGTAATCCAGAGCCTTGTGCATGTATAAAGGTTTGACTCCTTCCAATCACATTAAGGTTCTTCCTGCACTTCCTAATTGTGCCAGCAGATGGCATGCAAGCCCTTTCTTTCACTGAGGCTGTAATCCTAATCAATTTAGGCCTGCAAAACTCACCTGGCAAAACTTCCTGTGATGGTGTGGGGAGGCTGGCGCATGCCTGTGCACTGGCCTAAACCCCCACCCCCGGAATGGGACAGGCCATGCGCCAGCCTCCCCACACCACCACAGGACATTCTGCTAGGTGAATTATCTTGGGATTATCCTAGGATTGTAGCCTCGGAGTTAAAACAAGCACCTATATTAGTAGATTTTGCATGGGTTCACTTTGGGATTTTTAATGTTTTTCCCATAGCCTCTCACAATAGTCATAAACATACCCTGTTCTAAATCTGAACCTCCTCCAGGGCCTCTCACTTTTATCTGACCTTTTTCAATGACAACTGCAGAAAGTGCAAAGCAGCACCATGTCAGTTTGAATTGCACCAGAAGCTTTCCCCTTTTTCTTTCTGCGAGGATCCCTTTTTCTATTCAAGCTATCTCCAGACCTCCTCAGGACTCCCCAGACCCTGGCACAGCCTGGCAGGACCCCGGGGAAGGCAGAAAATTGCCCCCATTCACTCACAGGGACACAGACTTGACTATTGTGCTGCTGCTGTTCCCTCCTCCCATCACACCTTAAATGGAGATGGGGGACCTTTATGCGAAAAGGGGGTTTGTGAACAGTAGCATATTCTATACTGTTGGCAACCCAGTTTTTCCAGTGTACGGATATATGATCTCTGACCACGTTACATTGAAAACATGCAATGAAGTGGAAAAGTGGGGAAAGTGCCAACCCAAATGAACACCTTCCATATGAGGAAAGGCTAGTATCGGGTTCCCAAAATTTAGTGGTAGTGGTTCCCAAACTTCAGGGGCATCAGAATCTATCTAAACAGTGGCATAGCTAAAGGGGGTTCCAAGCACTAAATTTTGCAGGTGCCTGAATGCATCATGCAAGCGACCCCTAAATCTCCCTTTTCAGAGTCATGAACTGTGGCAGCAAAATGGAGGTGTACCCTTCCCAGACCCATCAAGCACCTACAAAACTGCAATCCAGAGTAACTATGGGGAGTCCTTGCTCCAATGTAAGAACAATTTACTCTGGATTGCAATATGAATTTCCCATAGGTTTTCACTAGGTGGTACCATAACTACGTCAGTGTAAATATCTCTTACATGCTCCTGTAGTTACTCTGGATTGTAGGGTTAGAGTCTGACATCCCTTAAAAGTTTCACTTTACCAGTCACTCAAGCCTCTGTAGCTGTAATGTTGATTGTGCAGCTGTACTCCTCCCTCTGATAGCAGGCTGTTTAACCCTTGCTACATAAAGCCTAATCTGCCTGGTCAGTTTTGCAACCTATCAAAAATATGATCACAACTCATTGGTAGGCCTTGGACTCACAGATGGTGAACCTCTGAGCTACAGTATTTGGGGCTTTTTGTACTGAAAAAAGGTAATTAAGGGGGAAACCAACTGAGATTTATAAAATTATGTGATGTGTGGAAGGAGTGGATAGAGAGAAGTGTTTGTCTCTCTCACCCAGTACTAGAACCAAGGGTATAGCCAATGACACTAGTGGGTGAGAGAATTAAGACCAGGATGCATCTTCACACAATGTACAAGTAGCTAGTAAAATTTATTCCTTGCATGACTTAAAAAATTCCATGGATAAATGGAATTTATCCATGGACTAAAAGCTAATAGCCATACTGATCCATCAGATAAAAATGATTCATGGCTGACAACATATGACTTGTAACTTACCACAGCCACAGCATCACTTCCTAGAATAGCTGGCATGTCCAGCACCACATAGTAGGCCACATTAGTAAGCAGGTAAATGATGGTCACAACAGGCATTGAAACGGCAATGGACAGTGGAAGGTTCCTGCATAAAGCAATAAAGAAGTTGGCACTTGAATCACAAAAGTGAAGGGAAAGCCAAAGTGAAAACAAGACCAATAGCTCATGACACCTAATACATAACTAAGCTAGGTGGACCAATGATTTGACTCAGAAAAAGGCAGCTTCCTATGTAAAATAATGCTAAGGGAGAAGAAGACAGGATGGGGTAGTGTTTGGACTGAGATCTGGAAGATCCAGATTCAAATCCCCCCTTACCATAAAGCTTCATTGATTACTTTGGGCCGGTCACTCATGCTCAGCCTCACCCACCTTACAGGGTTTTTGTAAGGACAAAGGACAAAAAGCTTTGTAACCTGTTTTGGACATCTGGAGGAAAGGAGGGATATAAATCCCTTAAATACATACATATAAACCCAAGTACAAATAGATAACAAGAAATGTTATAAACTGTAAGAGCCATATTCAAAGAATTCAAGAATTCTGTTCCCTGAGAAATGCAAATACCTTTCTGGATTTTTCATTTCTTCAGTGACAAAATTCAATGTATCCCATCCAGAATAAGAAAAGAGGGCTGAATAAAGTGCAAGAGCAATGAATCCAGCATCTGTGGTGGAACCTTCAAAAGGATCCTTCAGGTTTTCTGTTTCTCCTGCAGAAGAATGAAATATGGTTATGCATATACATAAGCTATAGGTGGCTTATATGAAATAGAGACACCACTAAAATGTCCATTTTGAGTAAATTATCAGTAAAAGTGACCCATAATAAAAGTGTCCCAGTAAAAGTGACCCATAATTTAATTTAAATAAATTCATATTTTTGTGCCCCGTCATATATTATGACACGGGCCGGCTCACGTTGCTCTGATTGGCAGTAAAGTATGGAGACAGTCAAAAAAAAAATAACTTCAATTGGTCCACATCAAAAATATACAAGAAACTGGGCTCAGAAAGACTCTGAAAGATTGAGGCTGTAATCCTAACTTTCAGTTAGGCTGGCATAAGTCCTGTGCTGACCTGGGGGTCCTAACCAATACTAACCAATTTAGGCTGGTATAACTCACTTGATATATCTTGGCATGGTGGTGTGGGGAGGTTCCGTATGCCTGTGCAACAGCTGGACCCCCCTAGCAGCTGGGCAGAAGTGCCATATGGGTCAGCAGTTTTGTGACACCCCCAAGTCAGCACAGGACTTGTGCCGGGGCTTATGCTGGCCTAACTGGAAGTTAGGATCGCAGCCTCTGTGTCAAATGTGCATGCCAGATCATCCCTTTGGTTTTTGGCCTGTTGTTCCTCTTTCTTTCCTCGGACATGCCAGCTATATAACTGATATAGAACTGGGGCTGCCCATAAGCCATCTGAGGGCCTATGCAGAGGTAAGGAGGAAAATATTTTTTCCTTATCTCATGCAGAACCCCATATTCCCCCACCACTAATTCCCCCCCACCTGGTGTGGCTGCAGGCTTCAGCATTGTTGGGCAGTTATACTACTTTGCAGCAAATGATCCCATCCAGAATAAGAAAGAAGAGGAAGAAAGAAGTACTAAGTGATGGTCCAGTCATTATATGTTCTTTACATGATAATCTACAGGCACACACAAAACTGCAAACACCAGACCATCTGTGTGCTGTGATCCTGAGATTTCCATGATCATGGAAACTACTGTTGCACATAGCCACATTTGTTCATATGACCACATACCTTGGGATGGTTTGGGTGGAGGAAAATAACAAAAAATCATCACATGAATTGGTTCAAAGATTCCTCTATAGCCTTTTTGGTTCTGTTAGTATTTACACATAGAAGGATATTCTTACCTTGAGTAATTTTATAAAGACCCACAGCTATTACCATAATGAGGGCCATAATTTTGGCATATGTGAAAAGATCTTGTACTCTGGTTCCCCACTTCACATTGACACAGTTAATAAATGTCAGGGAGCCTAGTAAGAAAATGGGATACAAACAAAATAAGCATAGTTAGATGTATTTTGTTAAAGTACGGGTTACCTGAAGTCTTTCCGTTAACAGCACTTTCATTTCAAAGTCACCCGGGTGTAATCAGGACAGGGAAAAAAGAAATCAGAGTTATTATCTGAATGCATATCAGAAGCAATCGGCAAGTAAGGAAAACATTTCAAACAATATGAGTCTTGCTATGGATGTAAGGCAAGAATGGAGAGATATTGGAATAAAAATAGTTGTATACAAATACATGCTTTTTGATTAGTTCTGCATTTTCTATGTGCTTTCAGCAAAAGACAAGAAACCATCAAGTCAAATAAGATTACTGTATTTACTCAAATCTAATGCTCACCTTTCCCAGCCGAATTCAGTCCACAAAATCAGGGTGTGCATTAGATTTGATGGTTAATTAGATTTGAGTAAATACTGTACTATATTTTGATTATAAGTGTAGATTATAACCATTATATTTGATGGCGCATTAGACTCAAGTAATTACGCTATTTATACAGAGAAGGATTAGATACCCATTGAAGACTGCTGGGACCAAATAGATAGCAGTGGGTCTGGAGGGAAAGGAGCTAGGGTTCAAGTGCTTTGCTCTTAGTGCTTTGCACCTCCTCTAGGAAGGCCACTGCTTGGTAGCAAACTCAGGCTTCTTTTTGTATCATATAGAACCTGTCATAGGAAAGGCTAAAAGCATTATTTTTGGACATGGTTTGTATATAAGCATTTGTGATACACCTGAAGATACATAAACCAAGAGCAGGCCTTCCTGGGAGGACATCAAATATAGATACACAAGACTGCAGAAAAGAGCGTGAGCATAATCCTAACCGTGCCTACTCAAAAGTCACCCCCATTGTGTTCAGTGGGTCTTACTCTCTGGAAAATGTCTTTAGGATTGCAGCCTATATCTCAAATTTATTGTTAAGGCAAATTTTGCAGCAAGCAACAAAGACACAGCGCAATGAAATCCTTATTTAACCAGAGATAGACACACCCTGGCAGATGCTAGACATCAGTACAGTTGCTTTGAAGGCATGGTTTTTGTTTTTTGTTTGTTATTTTTTTGGTGCTGGGTAGGCATGTAGAGCAAAGGAAAAGGATGGTCCCATCACTATTTTTGCATCAAAATTGAACACTTGATCCATCTCCTGTGCTAATCCGTCAATAAATGATTACCTATTTAACATAATCTGTAGTTCAGCTTTCTCTGGAAAGGAGGGGGGGGGCTATAAATCCAGATTGTGCTATCCATAAAGCTCCAAAACTGATGAAACTGATAATTTTGCCCTGATTCTTAACCCTTTAGATTCCAAAAGGACTCTATCTCCTGTAGGGTGCAATCCTAACCCATTTAGGCTGTTATAACTCACCTGGCAGAACTTGTTGTGATGGTGTGGGGAAGCAGGTGCATGCTTGCACACTGGCCTGACCCCTCAAGGAGTTGGGCAGAGCAGGCACTGAATTCTCCCAGGTGATCTATGATGGCCTAAATTGGTTAGGATTGTGCCCTCAATTTGCTAAATAGACTGTTTCTAATTTGTCACATTTGCTTTGACTGTTCCCACTGATTTCACCCAGAAGGTCAACCTTTTTTTAAAAAAAGCTGACAAACCTGTCTGCATTGACAAAGCAAAAAAGATAAACAATACAGCATGTTTTGGTGTGGTCAATATAAATGCAGAAGAACTCAGCTGAAACTATTTTAGGGGAAAGAGGATGTTATAAAACTATTTTGTTTATCACTCCACTTTTTAGCATCAAGATCAGAACAAAGTCAAGAGATACCCATTCTTTTAGTAGCACAAAGAGACAAATGGAAGTTTTCTATTAACCAGATTAGCTTCTAGTAGCCTATTTGGTGGTGAAGGTTGCAGAGGTTTTACTTACCTTCATAGTACAATATAAAACAACCTGTTTGGGGAACACGCTTCACTAGCATCCTATTTCCAAGCATGGGGTCAGAAGCAGAACTTCAAAGACTTATCATCAATTGCCCAAGATAAAAGCATTTGTGGATAGTGAAGGAAATGATTGTTAACAAAAAGAATGTTAAAGTGCCTGGTGCACCCTTAAGACTGAGAACTGGATTTAGATTGGAGAGATCTGGGTTCAAGGTTCAGCTCAAGCATTGATAGATTTATGTAAAACAAATTACTAGATTCTTGCAACATCCATGATCACATACACCAGTGGTTCTCAATCTTCCTAACACCATGACCCCTTTATAAGTTCTTCACGTTGTGGGGACCCCAACCATAAAATTATTTTCATTGCTACTTTATAACTGTAATTTTGCTACTGTTATGAATCGTAATGTAAATATCCAATATGCAGGATGTATTTTCACTGTTACAAATGAAATGTGTATTCTATGCACACACTGAACACAATGGGATTTATTTCAGAGTAGGCATGCATAGGATTGGGCCCTGAGGCTGCAATCCTATCCACATTTGCATGGGAGTAAAGCCCCCCCACCCCGACCATAATAGGATTTATTTCAGAGTAGGCATGCACTGAATTGGGCCCTGAGGCTGTCAGTCAGCCCCAGTGCGTGTGAAGCTACAGCCGGAGGTCTGGCAAGTCTGACCTGGCCCCCCTGCACCAGGGGTCTTTAGGCCACCCCCAGGAAAGCTCTAGGCGACCCCCAAAAGGGTCCCGACCCCCACTTTGAGAAATGCTGATATACACAGCGAGCATACCCAAATACTGTTTGTATGTAACCAGGATCACTTCTTGCACTGCATGGGCATATTCATGTCAAGTCATTCTATTTATAATACTGTGAAAGGAATTAGAATCAAGTTTTCCTTGATTCTGTGTCGCACACCATGATCCAGCATAACAGTCTATCATCTGAAATCAAGTAGTAACTCCCAGATGCAGTTCAAACCTATGTTTGATGTTATAGATGAAATGCAAGCATTTGGGCTATGTACACAGTATCATTTCTAGCCACCCAAAGAACATAAATATTGTCTTACTGTCGCTACAATCCAGAAGTGGACTTGGGCTATCCTATCTATCACTGGGGTGGGCCCAATTCCAAGATGGGCTTGGAACCGGGCTTCCTGGTTCTCTAGATTCAGCCCAACTTTCTGCTCTGGATACAGCCCACTTGGGGCAGCCCAGCTAGGGCCATTCTCACTGCCCTATCTCTGGATTGCTCTGTGAATCTGATCAATGATTATCTATTCCAGCATTGTGTCACTGGCATTGGACAACTAAAACTTCTGGAAGATCACCTGTAGCATATCAAGATAATAGCCATCCCTTTAGTTTAATTCCAAAATCTGGTTTTCAGAGGCACCACAGAACCTCTGGAGTCCTACACTATAAGGAGCTATTGTTTAGTCCAATCATTAGGTATATAGACCAGGACATCCTAAAATGACTTGCTACAATCTCAGAGAGACTTGGTCCCTTCTGTATTTCTTCCTTCCTGGTCATTTACAAAATTCCAACATTTTGTCATTTACAATATTTAATTTTTGCATCCTTTTGCAAAATTTGTCAAGCTAGTTGGAATCCTAGAGGTTTTTTTCTACAACTTGGCAGAAACCTAACTTTTTTCTACCCACCTTTGCCCCCAAAGGCAAATAAAGTCATAGTTTGCCTTTTGAATCTTTGTCATTAAATTAAATTGGTGCATCGATGGACTGAAATTTTACTTACAGATGCAAGCTGCTGCAATCAACCGAACTGCTCCATAGGGTGGTTCGCAGGATGGAAATATTGGCTGAACAATATAATTAGCAAAAGTGATGGCTATGACAGCTTGAGTTGTTGGCTCAATAATGAGCAAGGAAGACCACAGTCTGATGAAAGCTAGAAAGCCTCCAAAAGCTTCCAGGATGTAGGCATAGCTCGCTCCTGATTTAATGATGGATGTTCCCAGTTCTGCGTAACACAATGCTCCAAATAATGAGAAGATCCCACCAAGGGCCCAAAGAAGGAGTGCAAGTCCATAGGAAGCACTGTACATCAGAACCCCCTTGGGGGAGACAAATATCCCAGAACCAATCATGTTCCCTACTATTAAAGAGATGCCATTCAGCAAGGTGATTTCTTGTTTCATCTGCATTTTTTCCTTCTTCTCCTCTGCCAATGAATCCAATTCATGTAATCCATTCTTGGCAATGTCCTTTTTATTGCAACACGTCCTCCAAGGGTCTGTCATCTTCAGTTCAACATTCCCTAGAAGTGAAGAGAAAGAGCATATGTTTCCACCTGCAAAAACTGGCACCATCACCAACTGAATAGAGGACACTAATTGAAATTATTTCATCATATCATTTCTTAATGTTATCCAGCATTAAGTTTCTGAAAGTTTGCAAAATTTAAACTTGTGCAAAATGTCACTTCAGCTGAATGATGCACCAATCCATCAGTGTTGGGAAGAGTCCTATGGGGCTTGACTTGAGTCAATAATCATGGCCCCCACAACTGAAGTAGAAAATGAATTGTAATAGGGGTACTTTACAAGTCCCTGAGTCATTGATTTGTGTCACTATAGGACTTGAGTTGAGTAATCCCACTCCTTTTAAAAATCCTGCCATGGAAAAAAAGGGTCTCCTGCTGGGCTCTGTGTGTGTTGGAGCTCTTTTTATATGCTCCTCTAAGAGGGTGACAATATGACCAGAAATGTCCAGATTTGTCCTCTTTTTTAGTCTCCTGTCTGGGTGTCCTCCAAAAGGGCTTCATTATCCTCCATTTTGGCTTCGTTTTGGAACTTTGCAGTGGTGTGCAGTACCCCATCATGTCATATGTTGTTGGATTCATCTTGAAGAGCAAAATCCAATGCAAAACTCAGTTTTGAAATATCTCCTTCCTATCAAAAGTTATGGCCAAAAAACTAAAACTAAAAAATATGCATTGAACTCTATGGGAAAGTGAGAGTGCCCAATAGCACAGCTTTACTGGTGAGTAGGCAAACAGTGGACTCCATTGTCCACTGCAAAGGCCAGGATGAGAGGAATCCAAGACCTTGTGCTCCTTTTGAGGTTTGGGCATCTGGTCACCCTGTCCCCCACTGTCCACACTGTTCCTACCCATCTGTAAAATGGGTCTGTGAGAGTGAAAAGAAAGCAGCAAGAGGGAGGGAGAGGGTCACAAGCAGCCTAGTATGTCTAGTATGAGGCGTACTAGGACAACCCAGCCTTGGCTGATCTACTCAGAAGTAGTCCCACTGTAGCCAGTAATTCAATGAGGGTTCTTCCTTCCACCAGCCTCCCCCTTCCCTGCCACATCCCATCCCTGGGCTTCTCAAGCCAACTGTAAGGCAAGAAACCCCTAGGGCTGCCCTCTCTCAGCCAATGAATATATTGAAAACTCAATCCTAGTCGAGGGACCATCCATTCTTACCTTTTTATTAAAACGTGGCTCAAGTGCTTTCTCCCACTTTCCTTGTCTGACAAAGGATCAGCAGTAAAGCATGAAACTGCAACTCACTTTTCCCGGGATTCTTCTTTGACCAGCTTGTTCTTTCTACCTGGTAACTGCAAACAGAGGCATTAATAATAATAATAATAATAATAATAATAATAATAATAATAATAATAATAATAATAACAATAATAATAATAATAATAATAGTGACTAAAAATGGGTATTAAACCTTTCTTGTGGGAAAACAGGGGGTTCAAACAGTAAGAAATTTCCCAAAGCAGTGGTTCTCAAGCTTTTTAGCATAGGACCCCCTTTTTAAGAATGACAGTCAGTCCAGAACCACCAAAAATGATGGCATTATCCTGGAAGTGATGACATGGCCAAAATTGAGTGACGGGCAGCACAATCCAGAGCAACTAATCTGTCCACATAAGAGCCCTTAGGCTGCCCTATCTAACACTAGGTTGGAGCAACTGCAAGATGCTCCAGCCCAGTTACTCTGGAAGAGGCTTAGGGCAGAGCAAGGCAACATAGGGTGCCCCAAGAGAGGTGGACCTGCTCTGCCCTAACTGCTCTGCCCTAGGCAGTTCAGGAGAGGCATTTGAGGGCATGTTTAGCATTGCCTAGGGCAGAGCAGTTACTCTGTATCCAGAGCCTGTTTCCAAGGCAGAAATGCCCTCTTCCAGCTCCTCAGAGATATACCACCTCAGGAGCAGGTATAGTAATGAGTAGACCCATAGGGGTCCATGATAAGGCCCGAGTAAGAATGGCAGTGTTGATCAAAAATCTGAGTTCTTGGCCAGCCTAGCTGCAACCCCTGCCTCTTAACCTCAGGATATGGAACAAACTATGGCAGCCCACTAACCTCAGGATACAGCAGGCCACTCCAAGAAGCCCCTTGTATTCACTGTAGAATGTACTGGCATCTCATCAGGGACTCCTTATAAGGCAGGCACCCAGTGGCATCACCAGACTGGTGCGGCTGATGTGGGCTGCATTGGGTGATGCGCTCCATATGGGGTGATGCACTGGAGGAGTTTGACTGTCCTTTGGCAGGCCCAGGGCGTCAGCACGTCCATTCAGGCCTGCTCCAAGGCGGAGTAGCAGCCAGAAGCTGCCACTCGCCCTCGGAGCTGGCCTGAACAGCCACCTGAGGTGCACTGCGCAGAAACAGACTGAGCATGCCAAACAGCTTCAGAGGAGACTTCCTTAGAGCGGAGGAAGTCTGCGCCTCTGCACTGCCATTCGGCCTCAGTTGAATTGCTTCAGAAAGAGTACTGCACAAAGTACTGAAAGTCTTCAGAAAAGTACTGTGCAGGTGTCAGAGATGGTGGCTGCACAGTATTGTTTCTGAAGCCAGTTGGCTTAAGAAACAACTGCGCAGACGCCAACTGCGCAGTCCAGGTAGGGAGGTGTGTGCATCCCAGGCGTGACGCACAGACTTCCGCACCGGGTGATGCGCAGTCGTGTCACCACTGTAGGCACCACATCTGTTCCTTGTTCGGTGTGATCTGAGGGGTGACTCCTCAGGAGCAAGTCCTCCCCATGTGTCAATTACTTAACATGCTATGGAGCAGTTAGGGCAGCCCAGGCTTCCTGACTCTCTGGATGCAGCATAAGTTTCTGCACTGGATACAGAATAGTTAGGAGAGAGCAGTTAGGGCAGAGCAGGCTGAACTTGTTCTGGATTGTGCCCATAATCAACCAGCAAAATTTTTAACACCACCTTGTGACAATCAAATAATTCTGCAAATTAAAAGTTTACAATAATTTTAAAAATGTGTTTAAAATGCAGAAAAAGCTTCCTAACTTTCCAAGCAGTTGCTGATCTGCTTGAGTTGTGAGTCTCTCTCTTAGGGTTGCCAAATCTCTGAGAGTGTCCAGGAGTCTCCAGGAATCGGCATCAATCTCCAGGAGACAAGTGAAAATGATCCTGGAGATGTTTATAGCCCTCCAGGAACTGCAAACATCATATAACGTTGGAAAAGATGTCTCTAGGAATAGCTTCAAAAGTGGCACCATTTCTCCAGTAGGGCTTGAAACACAGTACAAAGGTGGGGAAGAAGAAGAGAGATTTGTGAGTTGGAATACAAGAGATCCAGTGGTGGGCTTCAGGGGGTTCGCACAGGTTCTATAGAACACTTTGCGAATGAGCGCCAGGGTCTGAGAACCGGTTACTAATGAACACGGAACCTGTTGTTAATTTAGGTTATTAGGGCATAGAACCTGTTGTTAATTTATTTGAATCCCAGCACTTAAGATATCCCCTCTGTGGGGATCAGATGTGGGGAAGCACTAGCATACTTGCTGCTTCTGCAGTTTGAGCATCTGGAGTTTGTTCCCACTTCTACCTAAAACCTTTTTTTTTTTTAACAAGGACCTATGCATCTTCTCTCTCACCCCATAGAAACCAAGTAGTGTTGTTTGTATTGCTAATTCTTGAAATGGGTGTGAGATACAATAAGCTTTGTGCATGAGTACAGGTCCAACCTTGTTACACACTGATTTTTTTATACACAGATTTGACAATACAAATGGCCACAGTACATCAGTTTTAAAACTGCTTTTCTACTGTTGTACAGAGATTCATGCAAGCAATCATTCTATTATTTAGCTGAGCCAGGCAAAGGCAGTTGGTCCTTTGCATTTCTAATTTCTGGCTGCCTCTCTATAACAGTAAGAAAAGCTGTTTTTAAATAGATCTACTTTTTAATATTTTAAGTGCTTTTATTTAACACTTTTTTTGTATCAATAGGGAGTCCCAGAATCAAACCCCTGCAGATACTGATCCACAACCTTATTCCATGACAAGCAATGGAGGAGCAAGAAACCTGGATGTGATTCTTTAAAACTATTCTTCAACTTTTTTATCCACTGATTTTTTTAATCCACTGGAGGTTCTGGAACAGAACCGTAGTGGATTATGAGGGATACCCATGTCTGGTGGACAGGCAGCCTGCAGGGACTGTGAAGTCCCTTACCTCTCCCACTGGAGCACAGAAAGCACATTCCATTAATGACTGTGCCTGCTATGGGCTTCCAAGAGATAGGATTAGTCTATTTCTCTTGAAATGCTTAATAACATTTATGATTTTTGTTTTGCAAAGAGGAAAAAAAGCCAGTTGACGAAGATAGGAGTTTCAGGCACCCATATCTTTTTGGTGTCTTACATCTCTTATGTGGTGGACATCTGTTTTTCCTAGACTTTCTGGGTTCTGGTTTGGAATTTAAAGCTGATTAATTGTTCACTGGTATTTCTAGATGCCAATGAAGTAATGGATAACTGGTGCAGTTTACCCATTACCTTCCCTGTCTATAAGATATGTGTAGCAATTTGCTTCTGAGCACTTTGTGCTGAGAACACTCTCTGTAGCCAAGATAACTCAAAACTTTTTCAAAGGCTACCTGCACACTGTTTTCCCTCGTCTCGCTTTTCATTCCCTTTTTTCAGATTGTCATTATATGTTTCCCATTTCTCCTGAGTGGTGAAAGATGATAAGGAACAGCACTGCTGAACATGGTTTTCTTTGGATAACAGAACACTAGAAGCATCACTTTCTCATAATCTTTGTTTCGTTATTAAATGCACAATCAGAATACAAGCAGAGGCAAACGGCATGCACTCCTAACATTAGAGTTGCCTACTTCTGATCCCCAAACTGTGCACCCAGAAGGCATCTTCAGTTAAGTCTCAGCTCCTTCACCCTTGATGCTCTTATATGTGGGTCACTTTATCTTCTGATCACTAGCATCTTCTACAGAGATTTTCCACTGTCAAGAGAGACCATACCTTACTATTCACCCACATAAAGAGGCATCTTTGTAACAACCACTTTCAACCACAAACATCACGAAGCAACCTTGATCTAATTGATATCTGTCATATGGTCATTTGAAATTGCCTTATGCCAAATGAGACCATTGGTCCATCTGATTTCATGTGCTGCTTGATAGAAGCTCTCCAGAGTTTCAAATCTGGGTTTTCCTGAGATGTACCTGGAGATACCAAGGATGAAACCTGGAATCTTCAGTGTGTCAGCTGTTACCTGTAAAGGCTTTAGTGAAAGAGGCAGCCAAATGTGTACAAAGCGATCCATGTGTGACTCAGTCCTCCCCTCTAACACGTTCAGGAGTTCTAGGTACACAATAGAATGCAAATGGAGCTGTAGAACATGTGCAAAAATCTTGTGGTTGTCAAATGGAAGCCCAAATGGACAACTGCATGATTGGATTTGCCCTCTTGCATTTTTTTCACCTAAAATTTCTTTGATATGTTTGTAAGAAATACTGTACTTTTATAAATTATGAATTTTACCTTTTCTTACCTTTTTAAAAAAACTTATTTTTTACTTTTTTAAAAAAACAAATTTTTATTTCTTACTTTTATCCATACATTCTAAAATGTAGGTTTTTGCAATAACCGGGTGATTGGTTTTCATCACCTTGTGAGGGGTGTTGTCCCCCTTAAAGTAGGCTTGCCATATGTCCTGAAAAACAGGGACAATCTCGATTTTGGGGGATTGTGTTCACATACTGGCAAATGGGACAGACAGTCCTATCCTGATTTTGTGGAAGAGAATTCTTGCAACCCTACCTTAAAGGCCTTTGAAACCAGGCGGAAATCACATGAGTGGGTGACCTTTCTAACATGGCTTTCCACCCCTGACACCAAAAAAGTGTGAAAGAATATTTTATTGCTCAAATCATGCCATTAAAGCCTTCAAGGATCATTGCCTTCGTCTTGCAAACAAACCAAAGTAGGTTATTTCAAAAGCTTGCTTGATCATTTACAGTAGAACCTCATATGCCCTTGTCTCCAACAGGAATAGCTGGACCAGACGCAAAGGGTTTCCTGTTTTCACAAGGTTCTGTTAACATGAGAAATCTACGGTCCAATACAGATGCATGCATAATATCATTAACAACATTGCAATGGCTTTATGGCATCATGTAGAATGGGATGCAGGGGGCATTTGGATCCACTATCCAAAATAGTGGCATGGTGGCCCATTCTAGCCCCTGGCTCTGCATGCGAGTACAGGTAATATGGCAGGATGGGAGCAATATGGTGAGATCAGGAGGCATACTGGGGCTGGAAGGGATATGTCCTGGTGCATGTGATCTGTTCTGGTATGCTGTCCCCTTTCTCACCTCCTGAACACACTCTTCTTCTCCTTGCCAAAGTGTAGGCACAGTTCCAGTGTGACCCACTGGTGATTGGGGGGGCTTTTGGGAAGGTACGGAAAATATTTTCCCACCAGTACATGCAGTGCAGACCATTTTGCCTTTGGCACACGCTATGGTGTGGAGAAGGATTTGCTATTAGAGAATCAAAATCTGGATGTTTGAGGAAGAGGAAATGGAAATTCTATATACAGAACACCAAAGAACTGTTCTGAAATGTATGATCACTTACTGTTGGGGAAAATTTAGAATTATTTTACATGCATGCAAAATTATTGGACTTTGTATTGTTTTGTAATGCTTATACAGGTCTGATGGGGTTGCTCTTGATCTTGCAGTCTTCAGGAAAAACTTTTTGGTGGGATTTACAAATATCTATCTATCTACAGTATTTATATACTGCTTTTCTACTGAAAAGTTCACAAAGCGGTTTATAAGAAAATGAAAAAAATTAATAGCTAATTAATAGCTAATGGGTCCCTGTCCCAAAACGGCTCACAATCTAAAATGCAAAAAGAACACCAGCAGAAGCCACTAGAACAGACATTGCTGGGGTGTGGAGGGCCAGTTACTCTTCCCCTGCTAAATAAAGGAGGAATACCCACTTGAAAGAGTGTCTCTTACAAATATACATTTTGATGTTACAAACTCTTCTGATTTTGTGGTAGGATTTGTAGTGGATGTTTGCTGCCTTTCAGACACTTTTCTGAGTGTTTATTTCAGATTTCATGGGGGGGATTCTACCCCTGAAAAATAAACACCTGGACATAAAAGGAGCTTTCGGAGGTGGAAATGGGAGGCATGGTTTTCTTAGAGATCGAAAAGTAGAGGCCAATAAAATAAAAAGAAATTCTTCATGAATCTGGACAGATTTCATACTAGATGCAGAAGGGAACATGGCTTTGGTCTTCAGTGACTGTGAAGATGCAGCAGGAGAAGCTGTGTATCTTTTCAGCCTTTGCATAACTATAATGGCTTTGCATAACCATGTGGCTTTCTGCTCCTGGCTTGTATTTATGAGTTCAGTTTGGCAGGAGTTACGCAACTGTGTTGCTGCACAATTCGAAGAAGCTGCTGTTTCTATTCCTTAATTAAAAACTTGCAGCATTGAATGAAAGCATTGTTGTCTCTTTCAGCTGATGTTGCCTTATTTGGGGAGGGGGAAAGGGAGTGAGGCTCCAATCCTAGCCATCCAGATTGGGAATGTGGCGGTATAGGATTAAAGCTCCAACCCTTCTGCCATGGTCCTGCTCCACAGCTACCACTCCAGTTACTGACTTCCTGGAGATGTAGGGTTGCCATAATTTTCTTCCACAAAATCGGGACAGGACTCTCGGTCCCATTTGCCAGTATGTGGACATAATCCCCCCAAATTGGGATGTTGTGTGATGTCACACTGTGATGCCAACATCAGTGTCATGACACTGATCACTCCATGGATAACAGTCAGTGATTCCATGGATGCTATTGGGAAGGACTGCACTAGTGTTGATCTAGGATCGGTGCTGATGATGTGTCCTGGACAACTTAGCATGTGAAAAATGTTGTGCCGGCAGCTGTGTGATATCAGTGCAGCATCAGATTGGGCTTAAGTAAAGTAATAGGATCAGGCTTTAAATAAACACAAAAGAAGGTTTGTTTACACAATGATAGCCCTAGTTGTTCCAGAAGCATAGACTCAGAGTTGTTCATCTGAAAAATACTTTGTATATAAATCCAACAGGTGGGA
The DNA here is from genome assembly GCA_030015325.1 of Cryptoblepharus egeriae. Classification (NCBI taxonomy): domain Eukaryota; kingdom Metazoa; phylum Chordata; class Lepidosauria; order Squamata; family Scincidae; genus Cryptoblepharus; species Cryptoblepharus egeriae. The sequence continues at coordinate 24,724,905 of JAREYC010000003.1, forward strand.
AATCCAGGGCTCTCTGCCCACAAATGCTTGCTGACTTTCTCAGCTTACTTTTCAGGTCACTGTGTGCTTGTTACACAGAGTTTGTCTGAGGTCACAGCCACTCCTATACCCAAATCAGCTGCTTACTACAACAGGGAACATTGTTAAATTATAAGCGAGGGCTTCTTTCCCTCCCTTCTGACCTGGCGCCTGTGAAGTAATTAACCGATGCCCATTGACACAAATCGGGAGAACAGTTCTGAGAATTCTAAGAACCTCAGAATAGTTTATCTTGTAAAAATCTCCCCCATGATAGCTGGTAGAATAGTTGATCAGTAAACCTTTGGAGACATCAGCTTGAGTCAATCAGGCATGGTGGGGACCGGAGCACTGGAAATACAGTCGTGCTTGTATCAAACTTCAAAACAGAGCTATTGAGCATATGGACACAGGCCAAGCAAGGAACCAGCCAAATGCTGTATGAAAAAACAAGGCTGGCAGTCATGCAGAAATATTTTTTCCTGCCTGAGATTTTCCTAAGCCCCAAACAACAACACAACAACACCCAAATGAGACCAAAAACAGTAATAATTCAATGATCTTCCGGCATAAAAAAACAGAACAACCATTCTATCCAATAACTATATAAAAATAAACATTTGCGCTCTTCCTGCTTGTCTACATAGTTCAGAAGGCTGCTCTGTGTGTGTGTATGTGTATATATATATAAAGATTAATGCATGGTCTGCCTTCTGATCCACCCCATGTCCTGTTGACATGATCTGAGAGTACCAAAAGGAGCACATTATCAACATTTGGGAAATATACTGAAAAGAGAACATGGAGGCTCACCCGTGTGTGTCTCAGAAGTCTTGCTGTGCTTAGAGAGAATGCGGTTGAAGTTCAGGATGACCTCAGGGGATAAGTAAGTAATCGAGCAGCTGTCTGATGAGGAATGGTAAGTGATACGGCTATGAATGGCTCTCTCTCTCTCTCTCTCTCTCTCTCTCTGAGATGAAATTTGTGTCCCTGCTGCCGAAAGTTACAAATCAGCCAGCCCAGCCACCATAGGGATTTGTTTTTCCCCAAACAGCTGAAGTTTACTAATGAGCAACAACTGTCAGGGATAAAGCCAGCACCCTTCTTTTCAGGATTGCTTCAAAACGCATTCTGTTTCCTAAAAACAAGGGGAATCGCCCAGCTGGCTGAAGTTGTATCACTCCATTTCTAAGCGTGGTTTCATGAGCGCCTTGGAGGACGTTAATGCCGATGCCGTTTCCTATTGAAGTGGTGGCAATGGGGCATTGTAAAGAGCTGCCTGGCAGAAATCAATGAGTTTTTAGAGGAGGATCAAGGCTGCTGAGAAATGTTTGCAATGTGGATGCAGTGCGCAAAGGGGGGATTATTTCATGAGTCACTAATTCAAATCCAAGTCAATTTCCAACTAAAGGTAATTTCCTGGCATAATAAATCAAAGATCATTCAGTAAAATCAAAGTGGGAGGAAAGAAACTTTCTGATTCTGAAGAAATGACACAGAAACCTGTAGAAACCAATGGGACAGTACCATATATTAACCATTCTCCAGACAGACTATAGTTTAGTGGTAAAATAGGTGCTTTATATGCAGAAGGTCCCCAATTCAAATCCCTAGTTTAGACCAGAGAAAACTTTATAAAATAGGTAAGCGAAAAACAGGTAAGAGAAAACTTTATTTTAAAACTTTGAAAGCTGTTGCAACATCATGCTAAGAAAAAATGATCCATGGTCCAACTAACTCAGTATAAGGGAACTTCCTATGTTCAGCAAAACCAACTGAGCCAGTCTCACGTGTAGATGTATTTTAAAATGTTTTATTGAGCTATAGGTATCATGCACATAATCTTTTGGGTCATCTGCCTGGGGTAGGGTTTGTGGGCACCATTATGAAGGTTTTGGTCCTTTCTGACCAACAGATTCTAGAAAATGGTTGTTAGGGACACCTTCTTAGGACCCTGGTCATTGTCATGGGGGTTATCAAAGATACCACCTTTCCTTCTATGCTATTTAACACTTTAATTAAACTTATGGGGAAATAATCTGGGGCTTCGCAGGTGTGTGTCATCCAATTGCAGGGCGGCTGTTGCTGTCCTAGAACACTGGGTTGCTCATAGGTTCCTCTTTCCTACTTTTACCGGGCCTCTCCTTAGGTTCTTTTTTCTGCCTAGATTTTTTTCTGCCTGTGTAACGATGGGCACAATTTTTTGTTGTAACAAAGTTATTAGCAAAAAAAAAAAAAAGCTTTGCTATGTGTGGGACTGATTGATTCCTTCACCCGTCCCCACCAATGGACAGTACGTTTTCATGGTGGTGGGATTGCATGCTTCAGTGATACAAAGGGCTATGCTGGCAATAGTGTAGCTACTGGCGGGGTCTCCCATGCCAGACAGGCCTTTGCTGAAGAGCCAGACTAAACCTGTACAAATCCCACTAATGTGGGTTGGCCTTTTGTCAAATTAGGAAAGAATACAGAATGAAATCCCACAACCATGAAAAGGTACCATCCATCGGTGGGGGTGAAGGAGCCAATCAGTGACAGCCAGACTGGATTCAATTTGCTCTATATGCACTTGCCATGATATTATTGGAGATGTATAAAAAAAGTCTTATTTAGATGTGGGCTTGGAATAAACAATTATTTTCTAATTTTGGGAAAAAGTAGTTCTTGAAGCTAAGATCAAGCTTAAGCCTTGACTGGTAGAGTTTGATCCTTATCAAGTATCCTTGTCTGAAAAATATCTTGAGATGTGTTGCATGAGTATACTACTACTAAGTAGTAGTAGTACCCACACCATGCTAACAAGTTCAGAAAACAACATGCTCGAAAAAGATCTCAGTCTTGGAGTCTCCTGCTGGCTTCATTGAATCTCCATTAAGTCTGGATTGATTTTCGCAGTTGGATGAGAACATGAGAGCAACACACACATTTAGGTTGGCTTGGTTTCCTTGCAGTAAAGATGGAATTGGGAAAATCTTGTCTTCCCACCTCTGTGTTTACTGGAGTGAAACCTATTTATTTAAATGTGCTTGATTCACAATTCACAGCAAAAAATGCTTTGGATTTCTTTGGAAGTTTTAACTGTTCGGTGCTTTTTGTATCCAAATTCAAAATACTGAGTGAGGGCCAAGTGATTCTAAAAATGTCACTGTCCTTTCAGCTTTCTTTCTTTTTTTAAAGGCCACTTGTAGGTTGATTATCTGATCCAACTTGGGACCATGATTTGAAGAGGTCACCAAGACTATTGAAGTCCTGGTGTAAATTATCCTGTATACTTCTTGTATTCAGAAGTAATTTTGTATACAGAACATTATCCTTTATGTTGCATACTTCTACTGTTATGTCTTTAGACACTGGATCAGAGTGATGTAGCCCCATGTTCTTCATCTTGTAAACTGTGATCCCTGTTCCTAGCTGATATTTACATTCTCTTGGTGACACTTGATGTTGTGATTTGCTTCAGTACTCTTTCCTCTGCTGTTGCTTGAAGGAAAAGAATGGTTGGTGGAGGGTTCTTAAGAGTGGGAAGAAGTTAAGGGTGTGATACAGGTGGCAGTAATTCTGCCAGTATCCTTTTTCCATTTCCTGACCTTAATCCACCTGCCTGAGTACATTTGGGCTTGCACCAGCAAAATTGTTAGCATAGATCTGAGTAAACCTACTGAAGACAAAGAGGCCTACCTCTATATTAAGGGAACAAATGTTCCCTCACCTGAAGGAGATTTCCAAGATGTACCCCCATAGGAAGTACCATGTATTCCAATAGTGTGTTGGAAGGAGGGGAATAGGATAAAACTGGTCTGTTAAGCCCTCAGGCAAAATTATGTATCAACTGACATTTAAGGTGGATCTGATGATCAAATGGTCTATTTTGGTCAGTGTTTCCAACACTAATGCCTTTTGAGAGCCCACAGGACATGATGGAATGCATGATGGAAGGCAACAACCTTCCCCTGATATTCACAGGTGGGTATTCCTGTGACTATAATGTTGAATGAGGCCCACTGATTTGGGACTTTCGAATTCCCACAGTCCAGATGTGCAGATCTAATTCATTCCATACCATGTTCCTTTTTGCACTGATCTGTACAGGTAGGGTTGCTATGTGTCCTGAAAAACAGGGACAATCCTGATACTGGCAAGCGTGAGAAAGTCACACTTTGATTTTTAGTCCTGATTTTATCCTCCCCTGATTTTGTGAAAGAGAATTATGTTAACCCTAACTACATATTAACTAAGAATCTGAACATAAAAACAAAACAAAAGGAATGGACTTACCAAGGTTGTCTGATTAAACTTTTCTTCTCCTCTTGAAAGTCTCCTGTTCAGATTCTATGTGTGTTGTGAGCCCAACAGCTGGACTAAAGCACTGGATCCTTTAGCCAGACTGGGAAAATAGCCCAGACTGGTGTCTCCTAAGTAGTAGTTTAAGAAGTTAATGAGTGTAGGAGAACTATGAGGCAGTCAAAACAAAGAGGCCAGGGTCAAGGAATCAAGCTGTGTTCCCAGAGTCAAAGACCAGCCAGCGCTCCCGGAACAGGCTCCTGGCAGAGGCTGTGACTCAGACAAGGCAGGCAGTCTCTCCCCTTGTTTTTCTTCAACCTCTGCAATTCAGAGGTTGACTGACAAATGGCTTAAATTCAGGTCAAAATATGCACTGCTAGGGAGGGAGATTTTCATGCCTCCATCCAGGTATGCTGGCTATTTCAGCCCATGCAACCCTTTCACCCTGCCACACCTGCTGCTGCAGATCAGAAATACCAGCACAAACTGGGAAGAGAGACAGCATCTGCTTGCATTCAGAACGTTCCAGGTCTAGGTTGAGATCTAGACCCTCATCAGAAACTCTGGAGAACCCCCATAGACCAGGGGGATCCATGCTCTGTTTCAGTGAAGGCAAGCGTGTGTGTCTCTAACTGTATGCATGGCTTGTTTTTGGCAATTGCTGCAATGCTTCCAGCTGACTCTGAAATTCTTCCAGAGAGCCAGGCTTTCTGAGCATGTGAGCATAAGGAGGAATGAGTCACTGTAGTCCACACTTCAGCAAGAAAATTAAAAGCAGTGATAAAACACACATCCCCAGGAAGAAAAAACACAAATGCTGCCAGGACAATCTTGCAAAATAATAATTTGAGAGGGTTGTCACTGCACAGCTATTTACAGTTCTGAGAAATTCTATGCCTCCAGCAACACAGTCATGGCTGTGCTATTTTAAGACAGCAATAAATGAGAGAAAGGAGGATGAGGGAGCCCCTGTATTCAGTTGGGTACAGTGTGCTAGAATTCATGCTTTTCCATCTCTCCACATCCAGAGAGGCAGTGATTCCCCATGTGCGCAAGACTGAAGTGGGCAAGGATACCTTTTAACAACAGTGCTGCCTGCTCTGAACATGCTGAGAAGCAATTTAGTATTGAGTCCAGCAAAAGAAGCTGACTCCGGTTTCATTGAAGCATGTGGATGATCCTGACTGTCCATCTGTTCAGCAGAGTTCCTCATACGCAATGAAGAAACCACAGTGCAGACACTTGCATTTACTCAAAGTGCTGTGTGCATGTATGATGTACCACAAGTGTAATATACCCAGTTGGAGGTTATAATACATGTTATAATTTTTGAGTAATACATCCAGTTTTAGGCCTTTCCTCTCATTCCTACGACTACTAGTAAAGCCTGGTGATTTACTGGTTGCTGGTCCTCTTGTAAAGGGGCAGGTCTGAAACGTGGGTTTTAATGCTTGAATAGGAGAATGTAATCTTGCATGTGCGCACCAACCTTCATACTGATGCTAAGTAGGACCAATGGCAGAGCCCCAGCTACACTACTATTGCTCAAGCAATGTATGTTTAAGTTGGGTCTTAGTTCCTTCAAAGCACCAGAAAGGCTTATTAGCTGAGAATTATGACCCCAGTCACCGTCGTCAGAACAACTTCCATGATCCCACTGGCCAGACAGGAATCATAGTGATTTCATGAAATAGCAGCTTTCTCACTTATTGGGGAGGATGGCACTGAAAGGCCTTTCACTCTCTAACTAGCCTCAATGTCCCCATGATATAAAATAAGAAGAAAGCCTTGTCTCTAATCTCTACTTTTGGTGTGTCAAACCACAGTTTCTCTTAAAAAATAAAAACACAAACAGCAAATCCTCAAAGTGCTACAGTTACAACTCAGAGCTTTTTCCAGTATTAAACTCTTGTATGTGACCAGTGGAGACCTTACACATATGGTGATCAAATGAAGGGGGAGCAGACCCTGAGGCTGGTGTCTCTCTTCCTCTGATCTGTTCTTGTGCCAGGGCCAGAATTGGTACACTGGCACCAGTAGGAGAATGTTCCCCTTGAAACCTTGCCAACACAACAGGGCAAGGACTGGGTCAAGGCTCTCACCAACCACTCAGGAACAAGAAGTGGTCATTCAGAAGTACATTACAGTATATGCAATAACATAGTAACCATATGTTCATTTTCCAGGACATGTCCTCTTTTTTAGCCTTGTGTCCTGGGAAAATTATTCATTGTCCCCCATTGTGAGCAGACAGCATGTAGCCTTCAAGTAATTAATAAACATGGATGCAAGCTTAACAACACTTTTCTGTGAGTAACCCTACAATCCCGAGTAACTAAGGGAGCACGTAAGAGACATTACGTGTACCCGTAATTACAGCATCACCTAGTGAAAACCTATGGGAAATTCATATTGCAATCCAGAGCAAATTGTTCTTACACCAGAGCAAAGACTCCCCATAGTTACTCTGGATTGCAGCCTAAGCCCCACTGAACTTAGTGGAGCTTGCTTCAGAGTAGACATGCATAGGATTGCAGTCTATATACTATAATAAATTATATGTAATGGGTTTAAATTTAATATAGTGTTTAAATTAACCACATGAAAGCAAATATATGAATGTTTTTAGCTTTTACTACATCTCTTTTGGGTGTCATGCATTTCAGGAGGGACTTGTCGTCTTTTCCAGTTATGAAATCTGGTCACCCTGTACCATAACGCCTGTAGCATTTATGTGTACTATATGTGGATACACAGCCATCCGTTTCACATTCTATCCACAAGGAGGAGCACATGCCCTGCATAAGAGCCATGTATATATTCCTCTGCTCTGCTTACAGAGCAAAAGGTTACTCTTTCTACAGTAACCACAATTATTCTGGTAAGGAGTGGAAGGTAGCCAAATTTGGTTCATCTTCTCATGACAGATTGGGCACAGATCCATGAAATACTCTTGAAAGGAGTTCACATGCCTGTTTCATTACCCTGTTCCATTACATTCATTGTGTTGGGAAAAAATAACCTAATTACATTTCAAATTTGAACAAATTTACATAAATGAATATTAGGGACAGAACATATATGAATGAAGGATTCAATTCAAACCAATTCGTAGAAACAGAGAGAGGAGGTGCATGAAACCTCCCTGGTCTTGGTCTTCAGAATAGGCATATGTGCGGGCAGGATTAAGGCCTACCATGGACCACATCTCGCCCCTTAGGCTAGGATTTGGATAGCCCTGCTTTAGAGCTATCCTCTTATTTTCAAATTACTCTTGTTGCTAACTCAAACTACTTTTTTTGCTTTGGTTTGTCAGAAGCTATAAGAAGGTATAGTTGTTAGTATATTCTGCTTCTGTTTCGCTCCCACCACCTGAAATGTCTCTGAAAGAGAGAGATACCGGTACGGTGGGTCCAGATACCTGCAAAACTTAGTGCTTTGCTACCACTCTATCTGCTATGTTGTGCTTGTTCCTGGATGCATCTATCTTCACATAAAAAACCATTATAACCAAATATGCCTCAGCAGTGCTTAACTTGAATGCCCTACAACATGTTCCAGAATCTTCTGCCGCACACAGGAAGGTCAACGCAGATGGACAGAACTTTCTCTGGGTGACAAGTCCATGTTGCAAAATGTTCTAAACAGAGGTTTGTTTTTTCCCCCTCAAAGGCAGTTTGGACTGAAAAGACAGAACATGTACAAACACAGTAAAGCCATTTTATATTTTCCTTGTCTTGTTGGATCTACAAAATAGAGGCGTAACAAATGAGGAAATTCCACATGGTACAAAAATAATATTGAGATTTTAAAACCAAGAAGGATGTTGTATAATACTTTCACTTACCATTTTTTTAGAACTTCAGTCTATAGCAGTCCAGCAAAAATATAAAGCAACATTTCAAAAACAGGAACGCTACTAGTAAGAAAAGGGTTTTGAATTCTTTACATTGCTCTTTATCAGTTCAAAGTTGTGACTTTAGACAGAAGAGGTATATTTGGATAAGGCTGGAGTCCCATCTGTTTATTGTCTTTCAGTTTTTGCACTATAACTCTGGCAAATTCCTCTCCTTGGCTATCAGTGGTGTCAAGCAGCTGCCTGACTTTTGATGTCCTTGTGGGCTTGGTGCTGACCAGTTCATAATCCTCTTTCATGATTAAATCCTTTGCTAGGAGAGCATCCAGGGATTGGTTAAGACAAGCCTCAGTCATCTGGATGACAATTTCTTCTCTTTTACTTTGGATCCACTGGTGAGCGACGTCCTGTTGTACAGCCGGCAACACAAAAACTAAGAATGAGAAATAATGAAGAATTTTTTAAAAGAAATTTTTATATGCTCTTCCAAAAGTATAGAGACAGCATCAAAATATGAACTGAGACAGAGAACTGCTTACGTATTTGAATTTTAAATATTAGAGGTATCTTTAAATTGAAAGACCGTATTGCAACAAGTAAAGAGTAAAGGTATCATTTGCAGGTTGCTCATCTCCATTTTAGGGCAGAAGAGCCACCGCTGTCTGCAGATATATTGCAATATCTTATTCATAAATGCTCAAACAGAACAGGATGCACAAAAGTTCAGTTTGCAGTACCTGAGTTAGCTCCTGATGGTGGCAGCACATGCGACAGGGAATTGGACGAATTGGATGAATTAGAGCTAGTTGTAGCAGAAGAGGAGGAGTTTTGTTGAGATACATACGACTGAGTATTCTGGGGCAGCGAGATATTTTTATTCATGCTAACCAGTGAATGTGGGAAACCAGAACAGTCACTGGGACCTTTAAAAAATAATTTTAATTTTGTGTCAAAACTAAAATAAAGTATAATATATAACCAAATAAATATCTCCCCCACCCCAGCTTGAACAATTTTTGACATTTTGCACTTCTCAAGTTACACACCAAATCAATTACCGTTTCTTACATGCCAACGCATGCTCACACTTCCCCAATTGCCATGTGGGATACAAGGATTAAAATCAGCCAGTTCTAGAATCTCATGAAACTATTTCAACAACACTTTGGCTCTTGCCAACAATGGCTACAATCCAGAGTAACTACAGGACCTTTTACACCAACATAATTATGTTGCCACCTATGGGAAACCTATGGGAAAGGCATAGAGCAATCCAGAGTAAGTGCCTCTTATGTCTTCCAGTAGTTACTCTGGATTGTAGGGTACAGGTCCCATATCTCAATTTTTACTCCTTAAACCATGGCTTGGATCCAGTGGAGTCCCTAGCATAGAGCAACTGGAGAGTCTCTGCTCAAGGAAGGAGTTGCGGGCATCTCTGATTGTTGCTGTGACCTGAAGGTCCCTCATAATACACTAAATATTATTCCAGAAATATCCTAATCAGTTGCAGGGAAGGGGAAGGCAGAAAAATCCTATTCATACATATCTCTGCAAATGGTTCTTGGGGTTCAGACAATTATTCATCAAGTTTAGGGTTGCCATATGTTCCAGAAAACTGGGACAGTCCAAATTTTTGGGAATTGCGTTCACATACTGGCAAGTTTGACAGGGGGTCCTGTCCTGGTTTTGTGGAAGAGAATTATGACAACCTTAATCGTCAGAACTCTTTAAGAAGGTAGCTTCCATCTTATGCTCCCTCTGATAGGTTTGCCAAATAAGACTGATTTGATCATTTATGCTCCGTTCTCATTAAGCATTTTTAATAACAAAGAGATTCTACCAGGTGTACCAGAAAGAGATATACTACCAGGAGTAGTGGCACTGAAGTGGTTGCTGCTGCATCCAGTGGATTTGCTGAGGCTGCTGAAGTATCTTTGGGAAGGAGAGTTTCTTCCCCTTAACAAGGAAAACCCAAAGCACCACTATGGGGCTTCTCAGGTTTGGGCCTGTGCAGGCTGGAGAGCCTCTGTGCCAGGCTTTATAGCCAACATGGAGAATAGGATACAACAAAGCAGAACTCTGCTGTGGTCCCACCATCCTTCCAAGCTGGTTTCTCTGACTGCCTGCCCTCCTTCCACCCCATACTGCCACTTTCTGCCTCTCTTCCATGCCCCCAAAATACTGCCAGCCAGTAATGCAGCATTGCTAGCCATTCCTCTTCAGGTGCCATGGACATGCCTTATGGCACATTTGTGACACCCAGTGTTAGCGCTGGAGTTCAGCATCAGTACACAGCCCATTTAGGATTGCGAATTAATTTAGGAAAAACAAAAACAAACTTTCCTGAAAACTGTGTTTTTATTTGGGATTTTAAGAGAGCGCTTTGGAATATGATAATCCTCACTAGATATTGCAGCCCTGTGCTACCCAATTCTCCACTGCTGATGCAGCCACAATGCAGTCTGATATAAGGGAATGAACATTCTGAGGTAATGTTCAGTCCGAGGTAAAGGAATGAACATTCCCTTACGTAATCCAAAGTTAAGTTCAACATAAAATAATTTAAAAAGCAGCACCTGCCTAAATTCCCTCTTCTATGCAATGGTTAAAGGTACGGGCACTCTGTTTTCCATTCTATTTGGTCACCTATATTTCCCGGCCCTAACTGGATTTGCCTAGGAATAAATGTGGAATATTCCTGCATGTGAAATATATGCCCTACCACTGAACTTTGATTCATCCATGTAATCAATTCAGTGCACAGACTGAGTATGGAGAAAAGAGCAAATGTGCTCTCCTTGGAAGACATCTTTCCCAATGTGGGGTCAGCGGAAGGATGATTTCTGAGTTGTTTAGGGTTTCTGGTGTCTAGTTCACAAATAACCTCATTGGTCATACCAGTGAGTCAGCGAAAGTGCCTTCAGGGATCATGACACAATCTCATTATGCAAACATGAAGCTGCACAAGAATGCTCCTGTACGAGCAATACTTAGGGTGCAATCCAGAGTAACTACAGGGAGTCCTTGCTCCAGTGTAAGAACGTTACTCTGGATTGCAATATGAATTTCCCATATGTTTTCACTAGATGGTGCATTAACTACAGGTGCATGTAATTTCTCTTATGTGCTCCCGTAGTTACTCTGGATTGTAGCCTTAGGGCGCAATCCTGAGTAACTACGGGGAGTCCTTGCTCCGGTGTAAGAACCATTTGCTCTGGATTGCAATATGAATTTCCCATAGGTTTTCACTAGGTGGTGCAGTAACTACGGGTGCACGTAAAGTATCTTACGTGCTCCTGTAGTTACTCTGGATTGTAGGGCAAGTGTTCTTTAGTAATACTTAACGCCACCTACACTGGCACTATGGAAGCTAGGAAGACTCAGAAGTCACATTGCCTTTGCAGTGTTGCCTGTCCTTAACCCAGGCTAAACAATAGAATGTATGTCACCATACCTGGTGGGAAGCTACTTATATCAGGGCCAAGGGCAGGCCCTATGAGGTCCTCTCTATGAGGACAACAGACCCTACAATCCAGAGCAACTACGGGAACACGTAAGAGACATTATGTGTGCCCATAGTTACTGTACCACTTAATGAAAACCTATGGGAAATTCATATTGCAATCCAGAGCAAATTGTTCTTACACCGGAGCAAGGACTCCCCGTAGTTGCTCTGGATTGTGCCCAGAGAGAGGATTGCAAGAAGCCCTGCCAAAATTGAAATGGTAAATGTTGCTGCAGGCATCTGAGCTTTGCCTCTTTCCTCCTTTCCAGAGAAGCTGTGGCTTCTTCCACATGCACCCCTTGCAGACCATATTCACCAGAGGATATTTGCTAGCTCTGGAAATAGAAGAAACAGAAACTCTCCACATACAGTAAAGCTGGTGGGGCCAGCTTAAGGGCGGCAGCTTCAGAGCCCAAAGATTGCTGTCTGGCTACCCTGTTTGTATGCATAAGGGGTACTACTGCTTCTTCTTTCTATTCATCTGCAACAGCTGCAGATGAACAGAAGAGTATGCGGTTCCATTGTGTATTTAAAAAAATAACGCAGCCAAGTGGGTTTCTGCAAAGTCATGATGCAATTCTCATGCAGGAAGCATTGCACTGCCATGCCGGCATTTATAGCCAACATGGAGAATAGGATACAACAAAGCAGAACTCAAAATTCTGCTCAAAAGGAATCCAAAATTCATTCTTAGAAAAAATATGAACGATATCAGTAACATTGGGTATCAGAAAGAAATTCTTGATGGAAACGGTGGTTCAGCAATGGAACAGATTGTCAAGGGAAGTTGTGGAATCACCCTCGCTGGAGTCCTTCAAGCAGAGACTTGTCATTAGCACATTGCTGACACTTGCTGTGCATCCTCATTTAGAACAGACTGTCATCAAAGATGGACTATATTAAGAGGGTATACCTGGAGAAAGGATATTGCACTTTGGGGGCAATTCCGGGGAAAGGCTTCGCAGAGAGAGTGCTTCACTTTGGCTTGAAGAACTGCTTGCATCCTGGAACAAACATAATCAAATATGGAACAAACATACTCGTACATTTAAAAGATTGACAAGGACAATTACAGCACATCTTTCTTTTTTTCACAGCAACCAAAGTAACTCTCCTCCATCCTACTGACAGAAAACAGGAGTTGTTATAGGACCAGTGTCAGCAACTTGGCTCCTTATTTCTTAATTTGAGAAATTGCTCAAACCGCTGAATTGCTAAGATCACTATTTCACCTTCTCCATTCACAGTGTGAGGCCCAACTACAATGATTACAGGCCATTTCATTTATTTTTTGGAACTGAGAACAAAATCAGAATAAATTTCAATTCATTTATACAGACCCTTTTCAATGGGGGATTTGTTCCCATTGCACCTTGGGTCACAGATCTGTGACATGCCATCCCCTCTGCATCTGAAAGCCTCCCTTAAATACTTACTGAAGCTTATGGATTCTCATGCAACACAACAGCCTTCTGAGGTTACATGAGCAATTTTACAAGAATATGAAACCAACAGTATTGCTTAAGATTGCACAAGTGGCCTCAGGAAGTTTTTCACTTGCTTCTGGATTAAATCATGTGTCTTTTGATAATATTTATAACAACTGGGATAGACTGAATACTACACATTGTGTGATCTTGTGACCTCTGTAAATTGAGGTCCATGAAAACCCAGTTTTCATTTGGGTGCAGTATGTGTTCATGGTAGCTCTCCTTTCTGGAAAAATTGGACTTTATGTCCCAGTCTTACCCCTACCACTTTACTCTGTACGTTGTCCATAGGATTGGACTATTTGACTAATGACACACTGATTTCAGTATAGCTTAATCATGGCTATCTTTCAATACAATCCACTAAACTGAACTACATTTCTTAAAAACCAGCTTTTTTCCATTTTTGAGTCTGTGCCTGATAGAATAATAGCAAGGATCACTAACCTATTTTAAGTTCCTTATGATGCAATCTAGTTGGTGTACCCATTCCTGTGGTGATGTAGGGAGGCAAGCACATGTCTGTGCACTGGTTTAACCATACCCAGGAGTAGTGCAAAAGTGCCTTATGGCACTTTTATGACACCCCCATGCCAGCAGAGGATTTATACTGGCCTAACTGGAGGTAAGAATTGCAGTCTTAATATATACTTCTTTGGATTCCTCAGCAAAATGCAAAAGGGAATGATAACACTGCCCAACATGCGTTTTGGTACCGAGGTTTTTTGAGCTGATTCTGTGTATTTTTGGTGTGCTGATTTCAAATATAACAGTAATTTTCACCTATCAGCTCTAGTTTTTGAGATATAAACATCATGGCACCCTATGGCAAATTAGACTTTTGATTGACAGATGCATAGACACTCATTCGCGCTGTATCTCAATAAGTATAGCTGATAGAGAAAAACAGTTTATATATTTGGAATTAGCATGCCCAATATACCCAAAATCAGTTCTAACATTCCAGACACCAAACAAAAAAATTTTTTTTTGTTGGCTTGTGTAATACATGTGGAGGAGTGATCAAAGCACAATACAAATGCTGTGTTAATAACAATAACATTAAAGAAAATAAGCTTTTACCTCTTGCAAACTGAGATGGGTTAATGGTATATTTAGAGATAGTGACTCATTGCTGGACATCTTGCTAGACAGGTGAACACATCGCCATTCATACTGTGACTGCAAGAAACATTAGCAAGCGTGTATTAATCAAATTGAAAATCAAAAGACAAGGCACACTTAAGGTATACAATTTCAAGCTTCAGTTCTGTGGTGATCAAATTTCTTTGAAGGGGAGGATTAATGCCTACATTTTATGTATGTTCAAATTAGTTTATAATGAATGCTTACTTACTTTGGCTTTCTTTAACTGAATCACTGCTTGAAGCATGGGTATCTCATCAAATGTTCGCAGCACTGGTTCAAGCTCTATTAAGCACTCTAAACAAGAACAAGGACACTTAGCTCTATCGCACTTTAGTTCTACAGCTCTATATCACCAACAGTAATTGCTGAGGTATCAAATCCCATTTGTGAAAAAACAACAGTAAGGATATTTCATATATCATGCTCTAAAGATGCGCCCTATGTCCACAGAGGCAGTCAATCTCCAGCTACGCTCGCCCCACCAAGTCCTATTTTCTAAAGAAAATACAAATCTAGGCATGATGAACATGGGTAGGGGTTGCCCCCAGACCAAATATGCCAGATGTTATTCCCAATGGAGCCAGCCACCATTCCCCCTTTACCTCTTCAGACTTGTGTGAATGAAAGAACTTTTGCAGGTTCAAGGAAAGTAACTGGCTGTCAAGAAGTTTACCAAATATTTTCCTTACTTCTCCTAAGGCTCCAATTCCCCGCTCTGCCTCCCACCAACAGCACAACCAGTTTTGGGGTGGTTACATACTAGGGAGGAAAAAAGGATAGGATTGGAATGCTAATTAATGGCTGGTGTACAGTACATTAAAGGAAAACAGCATAGAGTTATTATTTGGTGTACGGTTTTAACCTGTGATGAAAATGGTACAATCCTTAATCCATTTGGAAGAGGAGAGTGGGGAAGTTGTTGATACAAACTAATAGATTTAGGGTGCAATCCAGAGTAACTATGGGGAGTCTTTGAAGAACAATTTACTCTGGATTCCAATATGAATTTCCCATAGGTTTTTCACTAGGTGGTGCCATAACTATGGGTGCATGTAATGTCTCTTACGTGCTCACGTAGTTACTCTGGATTGTAGGGTTAGGCTTCAATCCAGAGTAACTATGGGACCTTTTTCCACTGACGTAGTTATGGTGCCACCTATGGGAAACCTATGGGAAATGCATAGAGCAATCCAGAGGAAGTGCCTCTTACATCTTCCCATAGTTACTCTGGATTGTAGGGCAAGGAACAAAAGAATATACTTCAAAAAGCATGAAATGAGGTGAAAGGAGAAGCTGGAGACTGACCATGTGGGTTCAACAGGTTAGGGAGCACCTTCATGAACTAGCAACCCGTAGTTTCTTTGAATGCATGGGCTTTGGGTATATAAATATTATTAGAGACAATGAATGCACTTTTGTAACACCTCCAGGACAGCACAGGACTCATGCCCAGGCTTAGACCAGCCTAACTGGGGTTAGGATTGCAGCCTGAATGCAACCATATTGTTTAGTTTCTGTGTTTTCACTTTCTCCAGAAGTTGTCTCAATTTCCAACCTGTAAAATGGAAATAACAGTGACCTCTCTGCTGAGGTGGTGCTAGGAAAACAGATGGATGCTTCATCTACCGAAGCTCAATTAACACATCAGATCAAAAATGTTCTACCTGTACTGAAAGAAAAGCATCTCAAATAAGAATGGATTCTGGCATTCACACAGCCTATGTGAATTCTATACATTAATGGTAATTCATGCACATTTGGTGTGCTTGAATTTGGTGGACATTCAGTGTAGTGTCCTCTCATTTTGGAAGGATATATGGTAAGTAGCCACTGTGCACCTAAAAGCAGGCCTCCGTCAGTATTGGAAGACTATGGTATGCTCAGAGCTGCATACGCTGCATGCAAAGCACGAAAGCCTGGGTTGGATTGTTATGGAGGATAGGCTGTTACCCACGCAGCAAATCCCCCCTCTCCACGCCACTGAAAAGGCAGAGCTGATACGATTGGATCCAGCTGACGTCGCAGAGCTGGGCTAAGGACAGGAGCTCACCATGTCTTGTGGGGCCAACCCAGGTCTCGAAGCCTGGGCTGCTGGTTATCAGGCACAGTGTCTTAACCACTTGTGCCACCCACAGCCTTTACTGTGCACCTAACCATCACATATTATATGCAACTCACTTGAAAAAGAAGGCCTTTCATCTGGATTTTGTGCCCAGCCACTTTCCATGAGGGACATCATCAATGTTCGATGAGGAATGTCAAGAGGTAAACTTTCTTCACTAGTATCTGGACGTTTTCCTTGAGATACGCTATACATAATCTGCAAGGGGTTTATAACATCTGTCAAAGTAGATATTATGCACTTATTAGAAATACATGCTCTTCTTAGCCAGTAGCAAGTCACAGATGAATTTAAAGACATTATTGGTGCTGTACTACATTGCTGCTGAACAGAACTGCACAAACCAAAATCACCTCCACTGCCTCTCAAAATACCATTTATTTAAATCATTAATTTAACTGTATGACAAGATGTAAGAAAAATGGATAGATCTGTCTAATTCAACAGGTGCTCTCTAGCATGCAACAGAGGTAAATCCAAGGGGCCCCCCAATCCCAAGCCAGCAGGAAAGTGCACCTGCTGGGATGGTGAACAAAATCAAAGCTGGAGAAGTTCAACTGGGAGCCCAGATCTACCTGGTAGGTAGTTCTGGGTTCCAGGTTAGGGCATGAGTGCAGGTCTACCCACCCAGCACCCAGCAAACCTTGCCACAGAGACCAATTCAATCAGGAACCCATGTCTACCTAGTAGATAGATTTGGGTTCCAAATTTAGGCAGAAGCTCAGATCTACCAGCCCAGCAAACCTTGGTCATGGAGGCTGTTAATTACAACCAGGCACCCAGGTCTAACCGTCTGACTGAGCTGAGCAGGTCTAACCGTCTGACTGAGCTCTGAAGTTAAGGTAGTGCTCATGGTTCCCTGCCCACAGCACTAGATCACCCCTAGCATGCAAGTTGTTTGCCTGCCCATTCAGTTTTTTAAATAAGGAAAAATGTTAAGCAAGAAACATTCACACTCAAGAGATACTACAGTAAACAAAGATACTTGAAATGGGCAGATGGAAGTGTGTGACTGGAGGGGGAGGTTTCCCTAATCTGTGCATCATGTATCTGCATGCCAAGGGAAGATCTACTGGAGAAATGAAACAGTTGATACAGGATCCTTTATACTACCTGTATTTGGATTTCATAAACAATTGCTGCATGTTGTCCAAACTCAACATTTCCTATACAGAATTACAGGACAATAAAGAAAAGAATCAGACCTTCAAAGGGCTGTTTTCTTGACATGACTTCCCACATAATAATGGCATAACTGTTGAAAACGAAAACAAAATGAATTAGCATAAATCAGCTCCATGTTTTTGTTTCCAATAAACGGTACTTTATCTCAAATACTCAAGGACAATATTCTACAAGTTTCTTTTCAATGCTGGTTGCCACATCTACCAATTGCACATTAAAGAAATTGGGCTAGGAGCTCTGTTTGTTGAATGTGTTGCTGTCCAGTTTCTGGAATGCGCACCCGCCCCCCAATCCCAGATCAGCCATACACCACTATATCCCTTGCTGTTCCTGACCTTGGGAGTGGTTGTGGGCCTTGCAGGGGAAAAAGAATGGGGAAGATCTCTTGTGCTTGTGCAATTTTGTAGATGCAAACCCTACACGCTTAGGCCCTCCTAAGACCCATTCGAATATACTTTATGTTCATAAGATAACTTACTCAAAATCATATTGGCATTAGCACTGGCATCCATCAGTCTCGAAAGACTATGGTATTGTGCTCAATGCTGTATGTGAAGCATGAAGGCCTGGGTAGATTAATATGGAGGATAGGCTGTTACCCAAGCAGCAGATCCCCCCTCTCCATGCCATTGAAATAGTCCAATGGAACAGCAGAGCCGATATGATTCATTCCAGCTACGTTGCAGAGCTGGGCTAAGGACAGGAGCTCACCCCGTCTTGTGGGGACCTGGGTCTTGAACCCTGGGCTACAGGTTAACAGGCACAGTGTCTTAACCACTTGCACCACCCACAGCCCCTTATGTTGAAAAGACATGCATATTCAAAGCACATAATATTTTGTTGGCTGCCCTATAGAATCTAGTGTGGTACTGATGCACATATAAAGTTGGAGATTATAATTCATGTTATAATTCATGTCGATACAAGTTTGATGTTTATGGGATTATAAGAGGACTTCTCAAAGTGCTTGTGATTACAAGCTGCTGAAATTGGCAAAGGGACCTATTTCAAAATGCCAAGATGGAGCATTTATACATATTTAGCAGATCACTCTGTACCTTAAGGCAGAAACAGTTCTACATCTACAAATCCACCAAAAAGATATCTCAGGCACTGCAGTCCGTAAAGGCAATCTCTGATTCCCAATTCTTAAAACATGCCAGAATAAGAAATGTAGAAGGGAGACCACTAATGGACTAACAGCAAAAGTGTGAGTATGCCTTTAAGAAAATTTAAGCAGGACTTGAAAACTAGCTTCCAGGTTTATTTAAATTTAAATCTACCTGGACTTTTAAGCAACATGCACAGAACCCAGAACTGAAAATACAACAGTCCTTGTAACCCCTGAGGATGGTCTCCAAACCTGAGCATGAAATGTTTGGATCAAACCCTATTCTTTCTACATGTTGTGAAGGTCCAATCAATGCTTTCAATTATGTTTTAGATTCATCTGATCATGAAATACTGCAATCCTAAGCATGTCCACTCAAAAGTAAGTCCCATGTGTTCAATAGTACTTACTCCCAGGAAAGTGTGGTTAGGATTGCATCCCTGAGAAACACAATGGAAAGATCCAGAGTTTATTTGTATGGGACCCAATCCAATCCAACTTTCCAGCACTGAAATAGCCCCAATACAGCCCTGGGGGAACAAAGAGTCCCTTATCTTGAGGATGCTTCTGTGATGGCCCCCTTATTGCAAGATGCATGGCTACATTAGTGCTGAAAGTGTTGGAGACGATGGACCCACAAGCATGATCATGAATGTAAATTGCTTCACTCCACAGATGACGTATCAACTGCTTCCAAAGAAAAGTAATGCACTTCAGACATGTCAGATGATGGGAATTGTGGTTTGTGAAAGCTGTGTCAGGCAAAACAGATGTGTCATGATGTTGCAATGTGCAAATTCATTCTTCTAAGTTACTTTGGAGAAGAAATGAATACTTAGTGCCCCTGGAAAATGGTTGCAGGCACCCCGTCTTGCAGCTTTCTATAGGTTTGCCATGCTGTCTGCGGGGTATATGTGCTATTATTAAAGCCTGAGTGCTCAAAGGTGCAATCAAATTGTCTGCCTAGCTCCAAACCAGGGCTACTCCAGATTCAGGGGGATGATGTTCCAATGTAGGAAGTGATGCAATAATGTAGGTGGTGACATCTAACATTGTCATGTCACCCTACCTCTGGCACAAGCAGGCCCAGCTACAGTTTGTGTCTA
Organism: Cryptoblepharus egeriae; assembly: GCA_030015325.1. NCBI lineage: Eukaryota > Metazoa > Chordata > Lepidosauria > Squamata > Scincidae > Cryptoblepharus > Cryptoblepharus egeriae. The sequence goes on from JAREYC010000003.1 coordinate 24,744,728, forward strand.
TAAATAAATACGGTAATTCCATACATATTTGAGGAACTCTGAAATGGTAAGCTATCATAGCCTCAAATTCCACTGTATCTAAAATACTGCTTTTAGCATGCTAAATAAAGTAGGGTTAAACAAATCCTAGTGTGTCCTTTACGTAATCCCATAATAGTATTAATAAGAAAATAAGAACATAAGAAGAATCTCTAGTGGATCAGGCCAAAGGCCCATTTAATCCAGCTTCCTGTATCACACAGAAGCCCACCAGATGCTTCAGGGAGCACACATATGACACCTGCATCCAGGTGCTCCCTCTACATCTGGCATTTTGAGGTTGTCTACCTCTACACACACCTCCCATGGCTTGTAACCCGTGATGGTCCTTTCCTCTAGGAATTTGTCCAAACCCTTCTTAAAAGCATTGAGGCTACATGCCAACACCACATCCTGTGGCAGGGAGTTCCACTGACCAACTACACACTGGGTAAAGAACTATTTTCTTTTGTCCATCTTAACCCTCCCACCATTCAATTTGAGTGGATGCCCCCTCGTTCTGGAATTGAAATAGAATATTGAAATAGAATACCTGTATATATCATGTTTTATACCAGCACGGGATTTTTGAGTGAAATCATAATCTTCAGGTGGCATGTAGATGATAGTTCCTCCTTCAGGCATTGATTTCTCTCCTCGCGATAGTGTCATGGACACCATGCGCCATTTTGACAAACCAAAATCTGCAATCTGGTAGGAACATAAATTCAGCTCAGTCTGGGTTACAGATTGTGAGGATTGCACTGTGCGTAGTTGCACGCTCCTTAGAAAAAACACATCTTAGGATAAATCCTAAATCACATCTAAGTTCAGGTCAAATTGATAATCTACAGAAGACAATACCAGAAAAAGAAAAAAAGAGGCAGTACCTTAACATGAAAGTCAGTGTCAAGTAAAATATTCTGGGTCTTCAAATCATGGTGTAAAAGTGGAGGATTCATGTTGTGCAGATAGTTTACTCCCAAGGCAATTTCATACAGAATACGAAATCTCAGTGACCATGCAATTTCAGGATATACATTATTCTGTTCAAATTATGAAAAAATTAAGCATTAATACAAGATGCATCTGTTCAATAAAGGCAATAGAAGGTTGAGCAACTAAAGCTATGCTGGATTTATTCCCAGACACCAAATACTTTGAGAGTTCAGTCTTAACCTCTAGTTAGGCCAGCATAAGCCCCGGAGTAAGTCCTGTGCTGACCTGAGAGGGTCACCAAAGTGTTGTAAGACCAGGGCGACCACATGCCTAAACCTCAAAAGGAGGCCACGGTCTTGTATTCCTCTCAGCCTAGCCTTTCCGGCAGACAATGGCATATTTGTCTACTCACGAGAAAAGCGTATTGGACACTTTCACTTTCCCATACAGCTCAATGCATTTTTTTAGTTTTAGTTTTTTGGCCATAACTTTTGATAGGAAGGAGATATTTCAAAACCAATTTTTGCATTGGATTCAGCTCTTCAATACGAATCAAACAACATAGTGGGGCACTGCATACCATTGCAAAGTTCAAAAATGGAGGACAATGAAGACCTTTTGGAGGACACTCAGAAAAGAGACTAAAAAAGAGGACAAAACCGGAAATTTCCAGTCATATAGTCACCTTGTGTAAGATTCTTATGTGCCACTCCAGAGGGGAAGGGTAGGCCAGTGCACATACATGTGCTTGCCTCCCTACATCACCATGTAAATGGGAAGACTGAAGAGTTGTGCCAGCCTTGGTTAGGATGGCACCATCAGTAGTCTGTCACTTTTTATGCAAATGATCAGTGGTATAGCTTGGTGGCTAAGCACTTTGCGGGCAGCACAATGCAAGCACCCCTCTCCTTTGGAGCCATTTTAGGTGGTGGGAGGAAAATGAGGTGTACTCCTGCGAAACCTAGTGTTTTATACACCTTGCTATGTCACTTAAGGGTGGCTGTGGGTGGCGCAAGTGGCTAAGACACTGTGCCTGTTAACCAGCAGCCCAGGCTTCTAGACCCGGGTCGGCCCCACAAGACAGGGTGAGCTCCTGTCCTTAGCTCCTGTCCTGGCATCTCTGCGATGCCAGCTGGATCCAATCGTATCAGCTCTGCCTTTCCATTGGACTAATTCAGTGGCGTGGAGAGGGGGGATTTGCTGCTTGGGTAACAGCCTATCCTCCATAACAATCTAACCCAGGCTTTTGTGCTTTGCATGCAGCATATGCAGTGCCAAGCACGATACCATAGTCTTTCAAGACTGACGGAGGCCTGCTTTATGCCACTTAAAGTGATACCCCGATTACCCTTTGATAGGGTGGTGGTTCAATAGCAGAAACCTCGCACCTCTGGAGAGAGTGAGAGTAGAGGCACAGCCAGGCCAGGTTCCGGGAGCAGATGTTCTGGCCAAGCCTGGCTTGTGCTTTACAGGAAACGCAGCTTCCGTAGCAGCTGCCCAGGTCTGACCATGTGGCAGCCTGGCCAGCAGAAACCAAGCCTTGCCACGCAAGGGCAGTCCTTAATGTCCCTGAGTGTTCTCCCACACTTCTGTATCCTGAACATTGGGCTGTTCACCAGAAGTCTGGTGAAAGAGCCCAGTTTCCAGTAACATCTGGCAGAAGCTAGATGTCTGGCAACCCTGCTAAAATGGTAATGAAGCCCAATGAGTTATGCCGGTTAGAATTGTGCTTGGTTAGAATTGCCCCCTAAGTAGTTAACCTATGAAGAATTGTTTTATACTTTTATGCATGATCAGGAATCTACACAAGTGGTCCTTTCAGCTTGGCAAGTCAACACAGATGTATGGCTTACCAACTCATTATATGCACACTCAGTGGTAAGCTACCACTTGGTACATTATGCTTTATCTAAAAAGTAACAAAATAGGCACGAGGCTAAGAACATTTCATTAAAAATATTACAATTCACCAAGAACCTGTCTGGTATTCAAGAAGAATTTATTTTCAACTCTAAAAGGATGATATTATTTTTCTTTTAGTTTATCCAATCCTTTAGTTACTTACCCCATGTAAAAGCTGATTCAGGGAGCCATTCGGCATATATTCTGTCACTATTCCCAGAAATTCTGGTTCATTACAAATTCCCAAAATGGGCAAAATGTAACTGAACCGGGCCTGGTGTAAAATTTCAGCTTCTTTCAGGAGATTGTCTCTATCACTACAAAAACAAAAACAACAGATAAAATGAGTTTTACTATATTAGAACCTACAGCACATTGTCAAACTCATTTCATACAGTGGGCCGAATAGCATTTATGATGCCTGCTGAGGGCAATATATGATGTCATTAGCAGGATATTATGTCATGACCAGATATGCCCTACAATCCAGAGCAACTACGGGAGCACGTAAGAGACATTATGTGTGCCCGTAGTTACTGTACCACCTAATGAAAACCTATGGGAAATTCATATTGCAATCCAGAGCAAATTGTTCTTACACCGGAGCAAGGACTCCCCATAGTTGTTCTGGATTGTGCCCATAAGCACTTTATTCTAACTTAGGAACCCATTCACTGCAATTCTCAGATAGGCAAATCTTACCCACAAATCCATAGTAACTATGGGAGCACATAAGAGACTTTACATGCACCTGTAGTTACTGCACCACCTAGTGAAAACATATGGGAAATTCATATTGGAATCCAGAGAAAGTTGTTCTTACACTGGAGCAAGGACTCCCCGTAGTTACTCTGGATTTTGCCCCATCAGCTTTTCAAGATATGGGAGAGTGCAGTTATCATATGACGTGTCCTTTCACCAGTGATATTTCAGCACAGGTTAGCGGCTAAGAACAGCTAGAGGTGATGCTGGGGAAGTCCAAGGAGTTTCCAGGAACCACATCCAGCCCATGGATCCTTAGAATTGACACCTCTGATCCAGCACATGCAATCCATAAGTTGAATTTCTAAACTACATCAATGGTATAAGAAATGTTAACTTTCAGTATAACATAATGTTTATGAAATGCTAAAAAAAATTTTTTTGGTCTGTTGTAGGAAGAAATGACTGGAGTAAAGAAGTAAAAAAAATTCTGATTTGAGTTATTACTAGCATATTTAATGAACTTTTAGGTTGACTCTAATGTAACTGGTTTACCTCTGGGAGAGTTCAGTTCACCTGTGAGAAAATCTGATTCTGCTTTGGTTCAGGATACAAGAGATCTAGTTGAAAGTGATCCTATGAAATCTTCCCATTAAAGAGACACCACCACCAAAATTTTAAAAAAGCTTCTAAAAATTGCTTCTAGGAGCAAAGCTGTGTGTGTTTAACTCTGTTGCTGCCCTACATGCCCATTCTGATGAAATATATTTACACTGTTGGAACAAGAATTCACTAGAAGAAAGTTTATCAGGATTAAAGAATACAAAATCAATGAGACAAGTAATCAGTTAAGACTCATTTTGTTTCTATGGAACTTAGCCTTAACTGTTAACTACAAACCCAGATTACTGTACAGTAAAAATATGTAGAACAAGTAGAGAATCAATCAGCAAATCATACCATACTTTAGACACTACATTTAATAAAGAATTTAATCAAGAACTGTTCTTTTCATTGCTACATCTTTTAACATAATCCTTGAATGCATCTATATTATATTACTGCCAAATGCTTATGAAGAACATTCTCAGTAGCCAGGAGGCAGCATTTCTGTGAATCCATATGCATATTTATAACAAAATCCTTTCACAGTATGCTAAAGGCTATGTGTATTGATTTAGTATATTCTGAGGAATTGTATGTTGTACTGCCTGAGGGACGAGAAGAAGACAATTGTTCCAGATGTAGATAATACACTGAGCAGAGCAACCCTGCCCTCATCTACTTACAGCAGGGTCAACCCATCACTGAGGCCACCTAATGCAGGTTGCATCAGCAGCTGGTGGATTTGGGGTGTCTATCACCTTGAATCTGAGGCTGCCATCACCACTACCTACCTCCAATCCACCATCAAGCCACAATGATCTTCCTGTTCGCTTAAACACAACCTTCCCCTCCTTATATTACTTCTCATGAACTTCTATCAAAGCTGAAAATGCAGGACTTACAGTTTATTTACAGGAACAGTAAACCAAAAATCCCCATCCCACCTACTATCAGTGATATGTTAAAAAATCAGGACATCCACTGTTCCTAGATAGCAAAGAGAACATGACGTGGCTACCCTGCCTTCTTCTGTTTCCTCCTCCAGATATATGCATATAAAATTCTTCCCTCCTTCTAACCTCCCTCAACCTATTTTCTTCCCACCTTGTCTGCTGCAGCTGTCTTTTTGAATGACAGTTTCTTCATAAGTTGCATGATGTAGAAGCAGCCAAAAAAAAATAAATGAAAGAAGCACACACAGAGAGAATCACAAGTTCACAAGTGATGGAGAACCTATGGCATGAAATACATGCCTCAGCATGGAGAGCCCTCTCTGTGGGCATGTGACCAGGTCACCCCAGCCAACAACGTCATAGGGCTGTGCATCAACTGGGGTGTCATTCAGGGCGCACCTGAATGACACCTGAATGGAGTTCCAGGCATGCGCACTGGGCACTGGCATGCTCATGATTTTGGGTTGCAGACCCTAAAAGCTTTGCCATCACTGCTCTGGTCAATTTGAGTTATGACTCATTTCTAAAGTATTGGACCCATGTTCTGAGTCAATGACTCAAGTTAACATGAGTCACATAAAACTAGCTTTTCATTACTTGAATTGAGTTGTCACAACGTGACTGCCCATCCATAAAAGAGCTCATAATTTTTGAGGTTACATCAATATTTTTGAAGTGGCCCAAAATATTTCATGGGAATGAAATAAATATTTCGTATATGGGAATATTTTGTATATGGGAATATGGGTAAATATTTCGTAGATGGGAATTCTGGAATTAGGTGTCTCCCTTTCAAGAAAGTAATACACAAATGTACTTTAATGAGAGGCCATGAAAACATGCAGATTGTCAAAGCAGCCATGGAAATGAATGGGATTTAATTTCCCATTCATTGAAGCATGAAGTATTATTTTCCTCAAGTTGCAGGGGAGGAGATAATGTTGAGAGAGGCTTCCCAAAGGCCACTAGGGAGTTCACAACAATGGTAAGAGTTGAAGCAAGCCCCATCCAGCTGTTCGATCTATTGCAGCACAATCCTCTGCAAATCCACCCTCTTTTATTCATGAGGGCTTACTCCCATGCATAGGATTGCAGTCACTACGTTACGCCAACTCCAATGCTGCCAAAGCATTGTGTTCTTCAAAGAAGTTATTGTGGAAAGTTTACTACTTAAAGTAGGTTACAAAAGTGGAACCTTCCCAAACAAAAAGAAGGTGCTAGGCAATGAGATGCAACCACCCCTACAGATAATTTATTTTTCTCATCAAACTTATCACAGTATGGGAAAAGACCTGAGCTCATTCCTTCCTAGAAAAAAAGATATCAATAAGTCTCCCCAAGTTAGGAATACCCAAGTTATGGACAGCTGCATTGGTTGGATTTTCATACTTTTCTACAGGTACTAACCTCAAGAACCTAACCAACATGACATAGGGGATCTGTGATCCAATTCGCTGAGAACTTTATGATGGTGGACTTGCTTTCCACCATCATAATGGCTGCAAATGGTGAGAAGGTGAGTCCACGCACAGCCAAAAGCACAAACAGCTGGAAATTCAAGTCAGTGAACCAGTGAGCTCACCAGTGACTGCACCAGAGTATGGTAAGTGGCAGAGGGGGTGGATCACGGGGTGAATCGCAGTGGTAAAGGCATGCGCTGGGATCCCACCCCTATTTTTCCAGCCTGATCTGCCTTCTTCTCTATGGAAGAACTCCACCAAAGTAGCTAGAAACAGAAACAAGAAAGGCTTGAAACATACCACAAAAATAAGAAGAAATGTCAGATATAAATGGAAATAAGGGAAAATCCATGAGTAATGATAAGCTGGAAGGTTGTCTTTCCTTAGGTGTCTTGCCTTAGAGATTTTTTGAAAAACCAATTGATGACACATGTACGGGACTGTACTTAGAAAACAGCTGTATATAAGAGAAGGGAGATCAGTAGGCAGTAGGAGGCTTCCTATGTGCATATTTGATACACACACATGCAGATGTGAATGATTTGTATATGTGAGTGCATGTGTCATTAATCAACCGTGGATTCTCTGAATTTTCCCCTAATTTTGCCTATTCCCTCATTTTTTTCTGATTTTGGGCAGTTTGAGTTGCCATTCAGCTACAGAGATATTCCTTACAGGCAGTTTTAGTCCTTAAAGCATTGGCAACGCACTGAATGTATGTTCAGCTCATCTTCCCAACCAAGTTGGACTGGAATGTGTTTATCAATTGGGCTGCAGCTTTATTTCGATTCATCCAAGGGGTGGGGTGGGTTGACCCAATAGTTTCCACACCTTTGATCAATTAATATGATGACAATCATGACAACACTGCAGAGGAGAGATGAAAATTCCAAGCCCACAGGAAGTGGGTTGGTTTTCTTATCAGTTGCCTGAGGCACCCTATTCACTGGGAGCTAAGAGTGGAATAACTGCTTGCTTAACCACAAATGAAATCGCTGGTTCCCTGCATAGTGGTAGTTTTTATACATGGATTAGACTCACTGCAAATAAGACAGAACATTCCAATTCCTGGAGAAGGGGAAAATGCACCTTTTGATAATCACAGTTTCAAAAACTGCTTTTCTTACTGTTGTAGAGAGGAAGTCATGCAAGCAATCATTCCAGTCTCATTACAAGCCTTTAATTCCTATTTAGCTTCAATTCTGACACCTTTCAACCATAAACAACCTTTTATTAAGGGAAGGAGAAAAATACAGTAGTTTGGAGCTTTGTGCTTGAAGTTCTCCTGAATATTATTTCTAAAGTAGGCAATCTCTTTCGAAGAAATGTATAAAACAATCAAAACATGCCAGAAATTTAAAGCTAATTAGAATCCAATTAGCTGTTTTTGTTTTGGGTACATGAATGCAGTACATGAACGCAGGCTGCCCCCCTCCCCAGTGATATTTGATTTCTGTCCTATGAATTGCTGGGATCTACAAGGGATTTGGGGTTATTGACATAACATTCATTTACCTTGGGGCAGGATTAAGAACTGAGGGCTAAAGTTCAGCCCAAAGAGGAAGGAAACACAGCATTGAGCAATTCTTGCCCACAGTGTCTAGCACAGCCACACAAATACCGGTAACTCAAAATCCCCTAATTTTTTAATTAAGCCAACATAACATTAAATCGTAAACACACAATTAAAAGCATGCAGTATTTCTTATTAGTTGCAGCAACAGTGAGGAGCCCCTTTACTTTCCTCAACTCATTAACAATGAGGGCAGAGAGAGTCTTATGTTACCAAAATGAGCAAACTAAGTAAGGTAAGATCTGAAGAGGGTTTTTCCAACTCATGGCCCCATGACCTCACTAACCACAAACACTTGCTCACAAAGATGTTGGAGAAAAACAGATGTGTAACTTAGAGTGCAATCCTAACCGATGTCGGCACAACTCATTGGTCTTCCCATTCCCATAGTAATGTAGGAAGGCAAGCCAATATCTGCGTGCTGGCCTAACTCTCCCCCAGGAGTGGCTCAGAAATGTCTTGTGGCACTTTTGTAACCCCCACCCCAGCACAGAACTTATGCCAGGTCTTAGGACAGCCTAACTAGAGGGTAGGATTGCAACCTGACTCACACGTCTACCATTCGCATTACAGCATTAAGACCAAAAGGGAACTAAAACACCTCCCCTGAGGAAAGATGAATGGCCCGCAGATATCAGTGTTGAGGAAATACATGAGTTCCCCTTTCATGCATTTCCATGTGGTGGAAGCACAAGTCATTCATGTGTACCAGTGCATGAGTGGAAATGGTGTGTACCAGCAGTGGAATCTCATGTGTGCCAGTGGTGGAAGCACAAGTCACTTTTGCTGCAACAGCAAAAACTGTTCCCAAAGGTTCAGCTTCTGAGCAGTCATCCTCAAAGGCCATTCTGTCCCATTCATCTTCTCCCAATGAGAAGCAGATCAGTGGGGGGTACAAGAGGTGGGTTGGTAGTATAATCTGTGCCAGGCCTGGGTGAGACAAAGACCTGGCACAGATTGGGATCTTCTTCTTCTCCACCCTGAATGATTATGCAGGTGGTGCATAGCTTTGGGCATGAGATACTTCTCTCTATGCCAGGGGTGCCCAAACCATTGGGAACTCTAAATCCAGCTCATGGGAAGCCTCCAGTCTCCACCAGAGGTTTGCTGGAGCCTGCACTGGCCTCATGCAACTGCACAATGTGTGCTGCAGTCCAGGTTTTCAATCTTCCACTTGTCTGTGAAGCAGCTGAGAAGGAAAGCACAACCTCGCCTGTGCAAAGCTTTTCATGGGTTTTTTTCTGTGTAAGAAGTGCGTGGTCAGACGTTATCTTAGAGTCATAGAAGTCATAGAATCATAGAGTTGGAAGGGACCCAGTGGATCATCTAGTCCAACCCCCTACCTGTAGCAGGAAATCCTTGTCTTGTGGAGATCTCTCTTCTGGATGAGGAACTGGGCTGCAATCCTAACCTGCATTTAGGCTGGCCTAAGCCCTGGCAGAAGTCCTGTTCTGACAGGGGGAATATCACAAAAGTGACATAAGACACCTCTGCGCCATTCCTGGGGGACGGTTAGGCATGCACTTTCCTCCCTACATCACCACAGGAACAGTAAAACCATTGAGTTGTGCTAGGTTAGAATTGTGCCCTATGTTTGGTAAAAGCACATCCCTTAATGTTCCACGTTCATCACTGCCTCAGTAAAATTCATTCATTCATTCATATAAATTTCCATCTCCAATGTATTCACTTGTGTAAATTAATGTTCAATTATGTTCTATTTATGTTCAAATTAATGTTCATTTATTCAGATTTTTAATGGAAATTATTTTTTCCCCAGCCTGTGACACCGTGTTAGGATGTGATGAAGGCCACAGATGATATGGTCCTCTGCTAAAAAGTGTGGTTACCCCATTCTATGCCAATTGTGGATCCTGTTTTGTACAGTGATTTTCAGTGTGACACAGCACACTGAAATGACACAAAGTTTCACAGGCATGCTATGGGAGTTTGGAGCACAGTGGTTGACAATAGCGGGAAAAATGGGGTTTTGCAATCTGTAGGGCAACTGTAATAATGATTCATCTCTTATGAACTGCATTTAGTGCAGTGCAGTGGCTTCTGTTGTTTAATAATATATATATATAAAAGAGAAAAGTCACTCACTGACTGACTCACTGACTGACTCACTGACTGACTGACTCATCACCACCCTGCCAAAACCGGTGGGCCTAGAAGCATGAAATTTGGGGTGCGTGTTCCTTCCGTGACTGAGGGATGCACTAAGAATCGGTTTTCGGAAATTCCAACCGGAAGGTGGTGAAAAGGGGCGCAACGCGTTTTCCTCCCTATACTTTGCATTGAGAATTGCTGACTCATCAACATTCCGCCCCAACTGCTGGGCCTGAAGCATGGAATTCTGGGAGTTCCTTCTGACACCTGAACACCCACCAAGAACCATCTGGAGAAATTAACCCTTCAGGGGCTGAAAAGGGGTCAACGTGTTTCTGTCCTATACTTAACCTGGGAGAAGACCAACATCCAGCCAATTTGGTGCTCAGACCCTGGTGCACTGGGGCATGTTGTTCGGAGGAAGAGGTTGTACCAGCGAGGAAGCTGCGCATGAGGGGAAATTGCGCACGAGGGGAAATTGCGCATGAGGGGAAATTGCGCATGTAGGAAAGTTGCGCAGGGGGGAAGTTGCATATGGGAGGAAAATTGCACAGGGAGGAAAGTTGCACATGGCGAAAGTTGCGCATGGGGCAAAGTTGCGCATGGGGAAAGTTGCGCATGGGAGGAAGTTGCGCATGGAAGAAAGTTGCGCATGGGGGAAATTGCGCATGGGGGAAATTGCGCATGGGGGAAAGTTGCGCACGGGGAAAGTTGCGCATGGGGGATGATGCACACGGAGGAAAGTTGCGCACGGAGGAAAGTTGCGCACGGAGGAAAGTTGCGCACGGGGGAAAGTTGCGCACGGGGGAAAGTTGCACATGGGAGGAAAGTTGCTCATATGGGAAGTTGCGCATATTGAAAGTTGCGCATGGGGGAAGTTGCGCAGGGGGGATGATGCACATGGAGGAAAGTTGTGCACGGGGAAAGTTGCGCATGGGGCAAGTTGCGCATGTAGGAAAGTTGCGCATGGGGGAAGTTGTGCATGGGGGAAGTTGCGCATGGGTAAAATTGTGTATGGGGAAAATTACACATGGGAGGAAAGTTGCACATGGGAGGAAAGTTGCGCATGGGAGGAAAGTTGTGCATGGGAGGAAGTTGCGCATGGGGCAGTTGCGCATGGGGGATGATGTGCATGGGGGATGAGGCGCATGGAGGAAAGTTGCGCACGGGGGAAAGTTGCGCATGAAGGAAAGTTGCACATGGAGGAAGTTGCGCATGGGGCAAAGTTGCGCATATGGGAAGTTGCGCATGGGGGGATGATGCACATGGAGGAAAGTTGCGCACGGGGGAAAGTTGTGCATGGGAGGAAGTTGTGCATGGAGGAAAGTTGTGCATGGGGGAAGTTGCGCATGAGGGGAAGTTGCGCCTGGGGGGAAGTTGGGCATGGGGAAAATTGTGTATGGGGAAAGTTGTGCATGGGAGGAAAGTTGCGCATGGGGAAGTTGCGCATGGAGGGTCGATGCGCATGGGGGAAGTTGCGCATGGGGGAAGTTGCGCATGGGGGAAGTTGCGCATGGGGAAAGTTGCGCATGGGGAAAGTTGCGCATGGGGTTTGATGCATATGGGGAAGTTGCGCATGGGGGTTGATGCGCATGGGGGAAGTTGCTGCCTTAAAACTTTTTCATTTAAAAAAATGGGATATCAACACTTAAATCAAAAATAAATCATCAAAAGATGTTACTTACAAACTTATTATAAAACAGACTTAACACAGTAAGATAATTTGTCCAGTGCCTCAGTGTTACCACTGCTGGAGGGCAGTGGCTCTCTAGGACTATGGCTTTCTCAACCTGTCTGAACACGTCAGGAGGGACTTTCTGAATGCAAAACATGTGCTCCTTCACCGAGTTGTTAAGGGCTGAACAGAGGACTTCTTTAAATAACCCCTAAAGGCAGCCACATTTTCCTAACTAGCAGGATATTCAAGAACCACCTACAATGTGAACGTGTTTCCAACACAATCCTTAAGTCTGCCTATAAACAAAATATAAATTGCATGTGGGCTAGAATCTCAATGCCACTTCTCCTATGGGCTATACTGTGTTTAAAATATTCACCCACAGAATGAACGGTGCAAAAAGATCTCAAAAGTGATTTATTGTGCTGTGAATTTTTTTTAAAATCCCAATTACTTCAAGATTGACCTTCAGACGTGACACTAACTTTCACTGTTATGTTTCTTAGTTTTTCAGAAACCATTTTCAGCCAATAAAACATATTTTTTTTAGTTTTAAAAGGTTCTTCTGCACCACCTTATATATTCTTATAGTAAAGAATTAGATTAAAAAAGAAAGACGCCATCCTGACAAGCATCTCGTGCCATGCAGTTGCTTTGTTTCTGTGCCAATCTACCTTGGCATACGGTTTCAATACCCACCTCTACACCTGTAAGTCTTCCCTTTTGCTGCTTGGCAACCACATCTCTGTAGATTTTGGCTCATTTCCATTCCAACAAATAGCAAAATCTGACCTACTAGCAGACTGAACAATCAACCTGATGTCACCCGGGTAAATTATCTACTTGTGGTGGATTGATTTAGAGATTTGCTACAGGCCTCCGTCAGTCTTGAAAGACTATGGTATCGTGCTCTGTGCTGCGTACACTGCATGCGAAGCACGAAAGCCTGGGTTGGATTGTTATGGAGAATAGGCTGTTACCCAAGCAGCAAATCCCCCCTCTCCACACCACTGAATTAGTCCAATGGAAAGGCAGAGCCAATACGATTGGACCCAGCTGGCGTCGCAGAGCTGGGCTAAGGACAGGAGCTCATCCTCTCTTGTGGGGCCGACCCAGGTCTTGAACCCTGGCCTGCTGGTGAACAAGCACAGCGTCTTAGCCATTTGCGCCACCCACAGAGATTAAAGCTAGATTAAAGCAATAAAAATGATCATTTAAGTCAAGTCTCCCACTGGTAGAACTTCCACATTTTCTGAACAACAATTCATACTACAGAGTTAATTTAATGCAAGAAAGGTGTTAATTTACAACTAAGTTTGTAACAGTGCCTTAGAGAGTACTTTTCAATATTGCTATTTTCTGTTTAATTTATGTTTCTCTTTCTGTACTGTTAGACTTTTTCCTTTTGCCCATTCTCAACTCCAACCCAGAAATACTCTGTTGCTAGTCCACACCAATAGATATTGGGGTCCTCACCTGCATTGTGATTTAGAGAGTGGTACTCAAAGTGGTGTTTGGGACTCCTTTGGGCAGCGTTTCTCAAAGTGGGGGTCGGGACCCCTTTTGGGGTCGCCTAGAGCTTTCCTGGGGGTCGCCTAAAGACCCCTGGTGCAGGGGGCCAAGTCAGCCTTGCCAGACCTCTGGCTGTAGCTGTGCACGCACTGGGGCTGACTGACAGCATCAGGGCCCAATCCTATGCATGCCTACTCTGAAATAAATCCCATTGTGTTCAATGTGTGCATAGAACACACATTTCATTTGTAACAATGAAAATACATCCTGCATATCGGATATGTACATTACGATTCATAACAGTAGCATAATTACAGTTATAAAGTAGCAATGAAAATAATTTTATGGTTGGGGGTCCCCACAACATGAGGAACTTATAAAGGGGTCTCAGCATTAGGAAGATTGAGAACCACTGCCTTAGGGTGTTGTGACCTCAGTTCGGGAGATGGCAAGAAAGTGGGATCTGCCATCTTGGAATCTGGCATTGGGTTTTCCTGAGAGTAAGTCTCATTGAACACAATGGGGTTTACATCTGAGTAGACATGAAGTTCTGGCATCATAGTGATGTCACATCCAGGTAAGTTTGATAGGGAGTTCTGGACAGATTTTTAAGTTTGAAAGGGGATCCCGGGTAATGCTGAGTATCATGGGTTTAGAGAATGAATGACCATAATTTTGTGTTATATCTGAACCCAGTCACAGCAGCACACAAATTTGAAACCATAAGTACGGTGCCCAAGTTTACAGTAAGATGCAGGCCATAGGGGTGTGAAAAAGAGATAATTTTAGAGACTGTCCTCATTAAACACACCTAACGTAACTCTGCAGGAATTCTGCTTTTCTAGATCCAATCATACTAGCTATGAGTAGTTAACCATATTAGGCTACAGTCCTAAACACACTTGCCTGGGAGTAAGATCCATTGAACACAACAGGGCTTACCGGTACTTTTGAGTAGACATGGTTAGGATTGTGCTCTTAGCTACAAGTAGTTACAAGTAGTTTGCTACCAAATTAGATATTACTTCCTGAAAGCATAATTTCCTTTTTACTGTGTGTTTGCAGAAGTTCCAGAGATCCAGGGTGTTTTTTCACACTTTCACTTTCCCACAGAGCTCAATGCATAATTTTTATGTTAAGTTTTTGGCCATAATTTTTGATAGGAATGAGATATTTTAAAACTGATTTTTGCATTGGATTCTGCTCTTTAATACGAATCCAACGACACATGACATGATGGGGCACACATGACACATGACACCACTGCAAAGTTCCAAAATGAAGCCAAAATGGAGGACAATGAAGCCCTTTTGGAGGACACCCTAGTAAGAGACTAAAAAAGAAGACATATCTGGAAATTTCCAGTCATATGATCACCCTGCAGGGATCTTGGTCCCTGATTTCTCAGTGTGTTCTATTGCACCATGCACATCAATAAATGAAGGAGTGCTCCAGCATGGTGGTGAGAGTACAATTCATAAACAATGAGAATATTAATAATGATATACAAAGAGAAGCAACTAATAATCCAGGGTGGCCATTTAACGCTCAGTCTACAAGCTACATATCATTAGTGGTAGTTTCACTAGATTCCCCAGCACCTTATGGAAATAGATTCATGACCAACTAGGATTATGAACTGGATCACTTGGGATGATTAAATAGTAGTCAGGCAAGTCACTTGAGGCTATGGGTGTTGACGACACCAACACTGAGGAGAGCCAATTCAGATTAAAATGCAAGACTGGATATACTGGTATCTTTCCATCACCTCCATTCTAAATCAAGCAGGATGCAGAATGCAATCCCTGCTTTCTCCAAGAACTTTATTGGAAACCCTGCAAAGCTTCAGCTAATCAGTGCAAGCAATTGTGACATGAATGAATGGTTTGACTTCAGCCTATTAGGTGGCTGGACATGTTTATTCAGACCTAAATCTGAACTGGCTTCCACAATCCTGAGCATCCAGGTTGCTTCTCTCCATAAGGCTCTTTCAGAATCAGTTATTCTGATTTTATCTCTTAAATCACCAAAGAAAGAATTTAATCAAGGCAACTTCATTATCGCCCTCTGGCCATAACCAAGACCATTCCTTTAACTGAGACATAGACACAACCAGAAAAAGATTGAGAGGGGAATGCAAGCTACCAGGCGTTGGTTTGATATACTGTATTAATCCATTTTTGGTGTGGCTAGGCATATACCCGGCTAGGCATATACTGTACTTAAGAACCAGACTCTGTTAAAAATCAATCAATAGTGAATGCATTTAATATCAGGACTACATTTTTAATAAGAATTGGAGGCGGCAGTTGGGTCGGCTAAGCCCTGATCCAGCCTGGTGGTATTGCGAAAGTGCCTTATGGTACTACATCACTCTTAGCGGAGGGGGTTGTTAGGCCAGTACACAGACATGCACCAGCCTCCCTACACCACCATGGGAATGGGGAGCAGGGGAGTTGTGCTGGCTTAAATTGGTTAGGATTGGGCCCACAATGACCCTGGGGGTCTCCAGCACCAACATGCTGGACCCCCCTGTGAGGGTTCTGTGACCTCTGGGGGGGGGGGGTGTTCTGAGACCCCATGGGGGTCACAACTCCCACTTTGAAGACCATTGCTATAGTTATAATTATACATATAATTATAGTACATAGTACATAGTTATAGTTATATATGTACTCCTATGTATAGGATTGCAGCCATATTCTGGTAAAGTTTTTGGGACTGCAATCAAATCATTGCAATAATTATAAACCAAAAATTACGTCAACAGGACATAGTTCTGGCTGCAATCCTATACAGCAGCATTTCTCAAACTGTGGGCTGGGACCAACTAGCTGGGTTCAGGTGGGTCCCCATTCATTTAAATGTGTATTTTAATAGATCTGATGCTATGACGATATGTAACTAAAAAAAAAAGATTTTTTTTAATGGTTTGTAACTACATTTTGGGAAATGTTACAGATCTGTATTTTTTACAGGCTACTATAACAATGATCTGTACTTTTAACAGGCTTTTAACAATGATAGCAAGTGAGATATAGAATGCAATTCTGAAGACACTTTCCTGGGAGTAAGACCCATTGAACACAATCGGGCTTACTTTTGAGTAGACATGGTTAGGATTGTGTTCTTTAGGCTGCAATCTGAAACACACTTTTCTAGGAGTAGGCCCCATTGAATATAATTGGACTCACTGACTCCTGAGTAGACATGCTTAGGATTGCACTGTTACTTCTGGGTAAGTGCCAGCAGGACTGCGGCCAACGACTGTGAAACTTTTTCTATTTGATGATATAACTTCTGGTCATGACACCACTTCCAGCAGATCACTCACAAATTCTCACTTAGAAAACTGAGTCCCTGTGTTAAGAGTCTGAGAAGCACTGTACAGTATACGTTTACTTGGGAGAAAATCCTATTGAAAATCATGGGTTTTACTACTTTTAAGCAAGGGTAGGAAAAAATCACGAGCTATGAAACTGTGCCTTAAGAATTTTATGATCATTTTAATGGTGTTTTATTATGATTGATGTTAGCCGCCTTGAGCTCCCTCTTGCAGGTGAGGAAAGGCAGGATATTAAATAAATAAATAAATAAATAAATAAATAAATAAATAAATAAATAAATAAGTTCTGAAAGGTTGCAATCCTAACCACTCTTTCCTGGGAGTATTTACTATTGAACACAATGAGACTTGCTTTTGAGTAAATATGCTTAGGCTTGCACTGAATATCTATTAAAACTAAGAGTGCAATCGTAAGCAAGTATACTCAGAAGTAAGTCCTATTGTATTCAATGGGCCCTACTCCCAGGAAAGTGTGTTTAGGCTTGCTGCCTAGCACATCTATTAAACACTGCCAGTACCCGCACCACTTGGCAATGGGAACTGTGGGAAGATTGGCTCAGGTCACACCCAGGATGGGTCATAACAATGACACAGCCCACTGCTATGCACACGGGACTACTCAGAAGTAAGCCCCATTATAGTCAATGGGACTTACTTTCAGGTAAGTGTGGATGACATGGCAGTCTGAGAGCCCAACCCTAGGCATGTCTACTCAGAAGTAAGCCCCATTATAGTCAATGGGACTTACTCCCAGGTAAGTGTGGATGGGGTTTGGGCTCATTGTGGTGCCACCAGGAATTGATAAGACTTTTTTGTGTGGCAATGCACCCTTTCCTGGGAGTAAGCCCCACTGACACTCACGGGGCTTACTTCTGAGTAGAGATGCTGAGGCTTGGCCTGTAGGGCTTCCATCCCAGCCTCCCCTTCCCTCCCCTCCCTTCCCTGCGGGTACCTGTGCAGGAGGGGTCCCTGCAGGCACTTGACGGCCACAGGGACCCTCCAGTCGGCGTGCCTGGCGGAGGAGACGGTCCCGTAGGCGCCGCGGCTGATGAAGCGCAGGTCGGGGAGCTTGTTGGAGGGGATGGAGGGCAGCGTGTAGCTCAGGCCCAGCGGGGGAAGCTGCGTCCCCACACCCTCCATCTCTGCGCCCTCGAGGGCTCCTGGCGGCAGGACAGGCAGGTCCCCCTCTAGACCCCCCTGCGCCGCATCCTCTGGACCGCGCTGGATCTAGATCCCCTGCTGGGAATCAGGGACCCAACCCCGGCTCTCTGGCACAGGATCCTCCTCTAGAACTCTGCAGATCTAGATCCCTGCGTGGATCTCCCGTCCTGGATCTCACTGAATCTAGATCCTCCTGGGTCTTCTGGATCCCCCTGGATCTAGATCTCCAATGATCTCCTATTCTAGATCCCCATGGGTTTCGCTCCTAGATTCCTCTGGGTCTTCTGGATCTCTGTGGGTCGTTGTTCTAGATCCCCATGGGTCTCCAATATCTCCCCTTCTAGATCCCGGTGGATCTTCTGGATCACTGTAGGTCTTTGTTATCTAGATCTCCAATGATCTCTTCTAAATCTCTGTGGGTTTCATCTCCTAGATGCCTCTGGGTCTTCTGGATCTCTGTGGTTCTGGATCCTTTTGAGTCTTTAATTCTAGATCCCCATGGGTCTCCAATCTCTCCTCTTCTAGATCCTGGTGGGTCTTCTGAATCCCTGGGTGTCCTGTTCTAGACCCCTGTGGATCTAGATCTCCGAGGATCTCCTCGTCTGGATCTCCTTGTACCTAGATCTTTGTGGGTCTCTTGTCCTCCGTCCAGGGGAGGATGCTGAGCCTGGCTGTCAGTGGCCTCTGCCCTCTGCTCCTGCCTCTCCAGGGATCCCTTCACCGGGATCAGGAGCCCAGCCCTGGCATCTCCTCCTCCTCCTCCTCCTCCCTGATACCAGACGGGCTTACAGGCAGCTCCTCCTCCCCATTCCGGGAAGGCAGCCGCGCAGGAAAGGCTGGTCTGGCCAGGCTAGGTGGCTGCGGGTGGACAGGAGACTCCTTGCAGGAGGGAGGGAGGAAGGAAGGAAGGAAGGAGGCATCCCCAACACTGGCTGCTGCCCCCCTCTAGCTACGCCACCCACCCAACCACCTCTACTCAGAAGCAGGTCCTGCTGAGATCAGTGAGCCTTACTCCCAGGAAAACAGGGAGAGCAGCGCAGCTCACTCCCTCCATAGTGACCCCAACAGATACTAGTCCAGGGGGACCAGATGTCATTAAAAGAGGACAAGGACAGCACCCCATTTCAAAATGTAGGACAACCAAGAAAAATGTAGCACGGGACAAAATAAAAGCTAAAAATATGGCTTTCGCATGCTCTATATTGCTCATTATTAAATTTAAATTTAGTATTTACGAATTATTACATATAATTTATGAATGACAAAAAGGCTACTTGCTGCCTGCTCACAAGGAAAAGAAGACAATGAAGATTCTTCTTTTTTCCAGTCTACAAAAGAGGATGACCTGGAAAAAACAGGACATATGGTCACTGTGCAGGATGATCATATAGAATGGAGGACAGAGTGCCTTTACCTTTAAATACTGCATAAAAGAGAGAATTTAGACAGGTGCTGCTTTTAAAACCCTCCTATGCTGAGCTAAACCTACCTAAATTTCCTCTTCTCTGCAATGCTTCAAGGTAAAGGCACTCTGTCCTCCATTCCATACATTCACACTGGGGTCACTCTGCTCAGAAGTAGCCTCCGTTTTGTTCAATAGGGATTACTCCCAGATAAGGGTGTTTAAGATTCCATCTAGGGTTGCCATAATTCTCTTCCACAAAACCAAGACAGGACCCTCGTCCAACTTGCCTGTATGTGAACACCATCCCCAAAAGCTGGGACTGTCTTGGTTTTCCAGGGACATGTGGCAACCCTAATTTCATCACAGGCACTGATGAATAAGGCATTATTTTGGGAAGAGTCACCTGTCTGTGAGCATGGAGTTGTTGTTTCCAACCTGGGACTGGTTTTGATCACATCTGCATTCCAAAGGAGGGAGGAGGGCCAGCCAGGAAGCACACCCTGTCCAGACTCAGTTCCTTTTGCTGGTCCTGCAGACACAGCCTCTGCACCTTCTCTTTTTTTTCCTACAACACACGCAATCACAATATTCCTTGGAAAATAATATTCATTATTATTTAATGTGCCATTAAATATCACATCAGTAGCATATCTAGCAGGGGTGCAAAGCAAGAATGCAACCCTAACCTGGGCCAGCACATCTCATTGGTCTTTCCATTCCTGTGGTGATGTACTGTGCATTGGCTTAACTCTCCCCCAGAAGTGGTGCAGAAGTGTCTTATGGCACTTTTGTGACACCCCCAGGCCAGCATTGGACTTGTGCTGGGGCTTAGGCTGGCCTAAAAGGGGGTTAGTATTAGAGCCTATGGACCAATCAATTTAGGCCAACATAACTCACCTGGCATATGGTGGCATGCGGAGGTCAGTGTATGACTGTAAACAGGCCTTACCACCACCCCACCCCCTTGGCTGCAATCTTAATCTCCAGTAAGGCCAGCCTAAGTCCCAGCATGTCCTGTGCTGACTTAGGGGCGTCACAAAAGTGCTGTATAACCCTTCTGTGCCACTCCTGGGATAGGGTTAGGCCAGTGCAGAGACATGCGCTTGCCTCTCTACATTACCACAGGAACAGAAAGAGTGATGAGTTGTGCTGGCATAGGTTGTATTGCACCCTAAGTCAGTGATGAAGTTCCTTGGAGTCTTAGTTTCAACTAACTTGGGGCCTGATCCGATCTGATTTTCCAGTGCTGTTGAAATTGCGCCAGTATGCTGTGTGCTTTAAGTGGTAGAAATCACTTCACAAGGTATGGAAGCTTGTGTCCCCTTACCAAAGGGCTGCATTGTGGCTACGCTAGAGTTGGAAAGCTTTCAAAGAAGACATGCTCAGCACCTTCAAGAACAGACAACACCTCCTTATTTGTGCCTCATTGGGTTTAACTTCCTTCTTTCCCTCTCCTTTTCAGTGCTGTCTTTGCCTGGAGCCCCTTGCAGTTTCATTTCAGTTTTCTTTATGGGATTTAAACCCTGCCTTTCCCATGTCAAAAGAAATGCCCAAAGTGATTTGCAAAGTTTTAGTTCTTCCCCTCCTGCTGTCCTCACAACAACGGGTGAGTGACTGATCTGAGGAATCTTCATGGCCAAGAACTCAGTCCAACTCAGTAGCCTGAGCAGGAGGCCTGATGGAGGACGAATGGTTAGAGCAAGGTCCTCCTTGGTTAGAGCAAGACCTCCTCAATGACAGGCTCTTTGGAGAATGGCTTAATATATCTTCAATGAAGTACCGGTATCTCTCCTATCAGTGTGCATTGGGTATGATATACATTTTAAAAAATATACAGAGCTCTTGCACTCTCTTTGTGATTATTGTAATTTAATATGTTAACTAATGTTTTGCACTTGTCCCTGCTTTTGGGTTACCCTTAACTTTGGCATTACATAACTGGACAGCTCTCCTGTGCCTGGTCAAATAAAGATTTTGTTGCACATCATCTATACATGAGTGTCAAATCAGCAATGTTCTGTATATGACAATTTACAGTACATGTGTGTGAAGTTGAGATTGTTTTGTGGGTTAAACAAACAGGAGCACAATCCTAACCATGTCTACTCAAAAGTAAGCCCCAATATGTTCAATGGGTCTTACTCCCAGGAAAGTGTGTTTAGGATTGCATCCCAGGTTGAAGGCAGCTGTGGACTGTGGTGTAGAGAGCCTGACCAAGACTTTCTGCTGGGTGTGTCTACAGTCTTATCCATCCCCTCCATGCGAGCTGCTGCTTGATATCCATGCACAGCAACAGAAGCAGGAACTGGAACTGAATGACTCCACTAGAGTCCCCATCACAACATGGGATGGGATTGTTGAGAACAGAGAGTTCCTGGTTTTGTGCAATCTCACAATTTCACATATGAAGCTGATGCTGCACCAGTGGAACTTGAGGTGGTGCCTGGTGGCACTGGTACTCCAAGGACCCCATCACAAAGATCTGCAATGCAATATCAGAAGCAGCAGTAAGAGGTTTGTCTCATTGGCAGAGCATCTACTTTTCATAAGGTCTAAAAAGCCATCCTGTCTGTCCTATGCCTCTTACCAATATTTGTGATAACATCGCTAATTACTTCAAGTGGTATTTTCAATAGGTGGACAGTGCAAAGTAGTACTGCAGGCACAAACATTGAGAAACACTGGTCTAAGGAGGGGGTGTTGGTGGTGGTGGTGGTGGTGGGGAATTGGACCAGGTGTTAGCAGAATTTATGAAGGTTAAGATGTCCTGGTAGTTGACGGGCCGATTTTAGGATGGTTGTAAAAATAAATGTGGGGGGATGGGAAAAGGGGAAAATTATTTGGTGTGATGGTGATGGAATAAAAGGAATAGGGAATCAGAATTAAAGAAATAGAGCAGAAGAAAAAGGGGATAAAAGAGTCACCCTGTAGAGGTGTGTGTCACAAAGGAACATCCCTTACTCTGGGGCTTTACTGTGTCTGTCTTGTTGGAAAGTGAAGTGTATTGTAGTGTAGGAAAGCTGGTTAAAACTGGGCCTGATTTAAACTGGGTTAAAGTTAGCTGACAGCCACAAAGCACAATGGGATCAGCTGAGCCAGTTTGTGCCAGAAAATGAAGTTTTAACAATTGAAAGCATGAATATACATTTTCCAACACATTGCACCATGCCACTTGAGGATGTGGGACTGTGTCACATATTATGTTTTTAGGATGCACACTGAATAAATGTAAAATGCAAACATCTGAAAATATAGACATTTGTACAGTTGTTGACAAGGCCCCTTACAAATGAAGAGAGCAACAAACCATTTTGTGCCGCAGATGGTTTGCAAAACAGGATGAACCAGTTTTGTCAATGGGAATTGTTCTCAAGAAATTGTTTCTTGATAACTGACTACTAGGAATGTAATACCCATCACAACTTGGGAAAGTGACACAGTCTAGCTATGCAGAGTGAGAGAGACACAGTTTGAAGCCAATTCTGTAGTTTGACTGGGTGGAGCGATGGACTTTTTGGGATTTTTGCTAGGACTTGTGCCAGCCTAACCAGAGGTTAAGATTGCACTGTCAGTCTGTAGGGAATGCCTCTTTTTTGCTTCCTCCACTGGAATTACTTCAAAGTGGCACTTGCATGGTTTGGTGAGGGTCCCTGCAGAACTTAGTACTTTGCACCTCCTCTAGCTATGCCACTGATGGGCTGCACCTTACATTGCACAGTTGCTCTCTGAATGTAATGTGCATTAGCAGTTCCAGTGCATGCTGAATTAATGCTATAGTTAATACATAAAGGTAAAAGTGCCCCCTGCAGGTTTTACTGCTCGTTGTGACCAATAGTAGGGAATGGTACTCATCTCCATTTCTAAGCCGAAGAGCCAGTGTTGTCCAAAGATGCTTCCATGGTCATCATGTGGCCAGCATGACTATAAGTTGAGATGCATGGAATGTTGTTACCTTCCCACTGAGGATAGGGGGAGTTTCTCACAGATACATAGGAACACTCATCACACAATATTGCCTGAATGAACAGTCAGTGACAAGCCTGGATTTTGTAAAATGTTTAATATTCAGATTATTATTCTAATCTGCTTATCTAGATGTACAGTGAATAGCAGGGACTAGCAAGCTTTGCCTCTTATTTGGGGATACTGCTAGGATTCCTAGACCAGTGGTCTTCAACCTTTTTCTTGGCCTAATCCGAATGAATGAATGAATGAATGAAAGAAATGAATGAATGAAAGTGGTGACTCCAACACCTATCTTGCCTCTTCCCAGGACCCAATTTGCCCACTTTGTTCCCCACCTACCTCTTGTGTCTTCACAACAACCCTATAAGGTAGAAGCCTGTGCAAAGCTGGCTGTAGCAGCGGCAGGGCAAAGTACTTAGAAAAAGTTATGCAAGATTATATCAAGAACGCAGTTTTGATAAGTTATTGGACCATTATTGGCGTGAATCCAAGCCCCCTTCTTCACCCTTATCAAACCTATTAAGGTTGCTGAAACCCCTCAAATGAAGGGTCATGACCCATGGGTTGAAGAACATTGCCCTAGACATTGTTTTAGAATTTTTCTTCCATAGTTGTTGCAGCGGGAGTGACAATAGAATTAGCATTGCTAATTTTGTGTTGCCACCACACAAAATACTGTTAATTGCTGCTGGTGGCAAGTAGGGGTGGAGAGAGATCTGGTTTCAGCTTCAGTGCAGAATAAAACCAAAAGAGAAGTGTAATTTATCATCTGCTAAAATTCTTTGGCAACACACCTGTGATTTGTGTTTCTGGTCACTAAAAAATAAGTTGGAACAATACAAACACTTAGAAGAAAAGCAGGAATTTCCCACTGTTGCATTTCAAAAAAGGAAAATGTCTGGTGCCCAACAATTCGGGAAAGTCCCCATCATGGCTAGAATCCACTTTGGCATTCAATCAAGTTAATTGCCATTCAGTTCAAGGCAATTTAAATGTTCTTGGCTTCACATATAAACATCAGTTTTATTCTGGCAATACAGTAAGGCCACCCGGATGAGAAAATTACATCAGAGAAATCATATGAGAAAATTACATCAGAAATATTCCAGCGGGTGTACTGTATTGTAACTCCAAACATAACCTAAACAGATGGTTACGCTACAGAGCTTTTTTGTTTGTTCCATATCTTATGAGGTTGGGCAGTGATTCTGTCACCATGATGTTGCATGCGCCCCTGTCCATGTATACATTTTAATCACAAAGGACACCTGGAAAGGCCTTCAATAGTTCCCAAACTCATTGGTAAAAAGATCCACTTTTTTAAAGTGACTGTTGGGATCCACCTATGGTATGCCTGGAGAGCAAGGAGACAAATGCCCTTGGTGCCAAGATGGGGGGGGGGTGCACTGTGCCACCATCCCCCTGCAGGAAATCCCCAATCTGAGGGCTTTCCCCGAGGGTCAAAACCAAAAGTGACATTTTTAAGACTTTAGAAGGCAAAAGAAAGGAGTGAAGGAAAAAATACAGTAAGGAGGATTTTTTATGTGCATTCAGGATTTTCCAGCATGTTTCCTGCTTATGAACTGAGTGGCATTGACCATTGATAAATGATTCTTTTAACCTGGCCACATAGGTCACACCAGTCAGAAATCTTGGAAAATCCCCTTGTTCCCCCCACCTTAGCAGGTTTTAAATAGGAAGGAGGAAACATTCGGTACCTAAGAGAGTTGAGGAAAGTTCAGCACAAATAACATGAGATTTTTTAAACAAGAGCTTTGCGTAGAAAAGATGAGGTGGCTCCACTGTAGAGCCACCTCTAATTGAAATTAACCTGTGTATGTGTGTGTGCAGAATGCTTTAGACTTCCCCTATTCTGGTGTGTCCATGTTTTTCAGCTGATTTTAGTCTCCAAAATCGGGGTACACATTAGATTTGATAGCACATTAGATTCAAGTAAATAAAGTAATTTGATTATAAGTATTGTATAGGTCATTATTTAGTTTAGACATTATTTAGTTTAGACATTATTTAGTATAGGTCATTATTTAGTTTAGGAGTTTACTATGTTGTAATAAAAATATAATAAAGTAGTGCAATTAGATAAAAATAATAACACAAACCCATTGTCGTATTATTATATTCATATAAATCCTTGTAAAAATTAAATTTTACACCTCCTGCACATTACAATTGTCCGTAAACTTTTGAAAAAAATCTCCAGCCTTTTAAAATAGGGGAGGACATTAGATTTGATGGCACATTAGATTTGAGAAAATACAGTACAGTATATCCATTGTATAAAGATCTGCAACTGGTATTTGACTTGTCCAGGGTCCAGATGTTCACAATTTTTAGTTTTAGTAGCCAAACCAACAATTATGGTTGACCAGATTCCTCTCTTCATGTCAGTAATCTTGTCCTCCATGTGAGAACAAGGTCAATTCCCTGCTCCCTTTCTAGTCTTCTGAGTTCTGAGCTGGAAATGGTGGACCATGAACAAGGAAGTTGTGGGACGCTGCCAAGATCCTGCAGCAATGGTCAAAGTAGGTGAGACACAGGAGACCATGACTGAAATTCATGATATATTTTCATTTTTTTATAAAAGCAAACACATGAAGATGATTTAGATTTAGACCGTGGTGAGGAAGAAGGTGTCTACATAATCCCTGCATGATGCCTCCAATCCAAACGGTGTCTCGATTCAGCTGCTTCTTGATAAACAATGTGGGACATTCCAGTCATGGAAATGTTACACCATTAGTAGTGGGGAATCTCTGCCAGCTGTGAGCCTGGCTGAGTTTGGATATAAATTCATCCTCCAGGCCATGCTATTTTTTTTATGGTGACACATATTTCTGCAAGGGTTGATCTTTCCCCCACATAATCGTTATTTCTGTGCAGGAAAATTGTTACATGATTTGAAAGCAGCTTATCCCAATTTACATCCTGATTTAGCGAAGATTTTAAAAATCCACTTTCCATATGTAACATGGAAAGATCCACTTTCCATATGTATCATTGAGCAGTTATTTTGGAAGAACCAATGTTCAGTTCTTCCTTTTCCCAGTTTAAGGTGGAGCATGAATTATAGGTGTCCCCCCGCCCCCCCAAAAAATCTGCTAACAAGTCATTTACTTGATGCATGAACTTTTGCATTTCTACATTTTAAATTTCTTATTTAGTGTCCTTCTGGTGCAAGCTTATGCAAGTCTACTCTGAAGTAAGCCTCATTTATTTCAATGGGATTTTCTTCCAGAAAAGTGTTTCAACCTTATTGTAGTATGGGTTTTGGTCTGGTCTGGTGGGTGAGTCACCATGTGCATTTTGGTGGATATCGGTAACATTTTTTTTTTGCTTTAATTTGAAGAGAGTGTTTTAGGGTGCAGTCCTAACCTAGGCTGGCACAACCAATTGGTTTTCCCATTCCTTTCGTAATGTAGGGAGGCAAGTACATGTCTGCGCACTAGTCTAACTCCCCTCAGGAGTGGCACAGAAGTGCCTTTACAGCACTTTTGTGACACCCAGGCCAGCATGGGACGTGTGCTAGGGATTAGGCTGGCCTAATTGGGGTTTAGGATTGCAGCCTTCATTTCTTATATACTCATACTTAACTAAGGGAAAAATCAGGAAAATGACATTTTCTTGGCCCTAATTTTGCATATTTTTCTAGGGCTGAGAGTGTGAAGGGTCTGTTGGCTGAAATGAAAAGTGTTTGAGCTCAGCTTGTGAATTGCATTGTATGCTTGTGAATTGCTTAAGCGTTTCATGCATTCATTCCTAATAATGCTATCACTATAGAAATCCATTATTCAGCAGTCTGTGGCTCATGGGCCAGATCCTACTTGTCAGTCAAAATCTGGCCTCCTTAAAGAAAAAAAGGTTTATGGCTACAATCCTAACCACGCTTTAAGTACTATTGAACAGTACTATGGGACTTACTTCTGCGTAGACATGCTTAGGATTGCACTGAAAGTCCCCTGCTTTGCAGAGTCACAATATGATGACAGCTTCAATCTTAAGAAGTTTACTGGAGCACTTAATCCATAAACAAAATAATAGTGTTTCACATTTTTGCAAGAGCTAATCAAATTCAATATTAAGCAATCATTAAAAAATACACAATTTAAAAAGCAAAAATAGAATCCAACTCATCTAGATGTTAGCCCATCTGTGGGGCCCTTTTCAAGATAGAAAGTGACAGCACTTTGGAGCAGCACATGATCATAAATTACATAAATTTCTTG
This sequence comes from Cryptoblepharus egeriae, assembly GCA_030015325.1. Classification (NCBI taxonomy): domain Eukaryota; kingdom Metazoa; phylum Chordata; class Lepidosauria; order Squamata; family Scincidae; genus Cryptoblepharus; species Cryptoblepharus egeriae. The sequence continues at coordinate 24,772,308 of JAREYC010000003.1, forward strand.
GGAAATTCTTGGAAATTCCCTTTCATTGTTTTTTGACACTGGCTCCAATTTAATGCAGGCTTCCTTGAATGTTATTTCTGCCTAAATAAATTCAATGTTTGGGGATAAAGAGAAATGGGGATTAGAGTGTTCTTTTTCCTGTTTGCTCATCTTGATACCTGTATTTTTGTTTGATTTCTGCAGACCTGTTCTTGTTGCCTTGAAACATTGTTTTATTTTTTGGAAGAAGAAACACATAGGAAGATGAGACCACACAGCTACTTCTGTGATATAGGTTTGTGTGTTTTGATCGCCATCTTGTGGAAAAGACAAATATAAAACTATTTTTTTTTACTGATGGCGTTTCCAAATACAACTTTTAAACCAATGTGAAGCATATTATCATAATTATTTGGGGAAATTTTGTGTGTGTGAAGCCATTAGAATAAAACTGTATTTTTCAAACTGTGGGTCACAACCCACCAGGTGGATCATGAGCGTGTCCTCTTTTTTGTGAAAATGTCCATGTATTAATGTCCTTGAAAAAGATCTTCCTTTGTTCTCCTATTCCTTGTGAGCAGGCATGATATGACCTTCTTGTAATTAGTAAATTATAGGCAATAAATTCTATGTAATCATTTTAAATTTAATAAGTGATAGTGTTTAAATTATCCATGTTTAAGCAATGTGGATGAGTTTTTTCAACTTTTATTTTGTCATATCCAACTTGTGCATATCCTTCCATGTGATTAAACAATATATTACTGAATATTACATTTAAAATTTATTACATACTAGTACAAAGTACCCGCATTGTGGGAGTAAAATTCCCCCGTATGCCATCCCCCTACTGTGCATCAACTTCCCATGCATCAATCCCCAATCGGCAACATCTCCCATGCATCATTCACCCTCAAGCGCATCAACCCCAAATGCACATCAACCCCCCAAGCGCATCAACCCCAACTGCACATCATTTCCTCATACACATCCACCCCATGCGCCTCATCCCATGTGCAACACCCCATGTGCAATTCCCCATGCGCATCAACCCCAAAAGTGCATCATCCCCCATGCATCATTCACCATGCGCATCAACCCTCCATATGCATCAACCCCCCAAGTGCATCCACCCCTATTGCGCATCATTCCCTCAAACACATCGACCCCATGCGCATCATCCCTCCATGTGCATCATCCCCCCATACACAACATCCCCATGTGCAATACCTACCCATGTGCATCACCCCCATGCTCAACAACCCCATGAGCATCGTTGCCCAATGCACATCACCCCCTCATGCACAACATTCCCCCTTGCGTAGCATCCTTTCCAGTACATCCCTCCCTTGTGCAACACCACTCCCCCCACCACAGAACAACATCCCCCCGCAGTGCACCAGGCACCGAGCACCAAACTGGCTGGATGTTGGTCAGTCTTCCATGTTAAGTATAGGACAAAAACATGTTGCATCCCTTTTCAGCCCCTTAAGGGTTAAATTTCTCAACATCAGTTCTTGGTGGGTGTTGATGTCATAATTTTCTTTTATTTTTTCTTGGGAGGGGGGAGGGGGGAGAATGTTTTTCATAGACTGAGCCAAAGTAAATTATCTCCTCCAGCCTGGACTTTGCTGCATGTCACTGACCTGTGAAGACAAAGCACACTCTTTTACTCATAGGTTTTGTCTTGAACACTCTTCCCACCAGGAGTAGGAACAACGCTCAGAAGATACTGAATGACTCTTCCCCCGGAGCACTTTAGAAGTACTCATATGGTCCCATTTTGCTTTAGCGTTTCAGAATGGATCAGAGTTGAGAGGGGCTGCCTGCATGGTGCAAGGAGGTGCCTGTGAAACTTAGTACTTAGTAACCCCTTTAGTTTTTCTACTCAGTGTGCACATTTGCTGAATACCTGGATGCAGTGATGGGATTCAAAGAAATTAACAACTGGTTCTATGCCCAGCTGGCAGCCACTTTAAACTTTATATGTCCTATCTCTCAACCTATCCATAGGTTGTCCTATGTCTAACCGGTTCTATAGAGTAGGTGTGAACCTGCTGGAGCCCACCACTGCCTGGATGGACTTTTGGGGGATTTACACAGGATGGTGATCAGCCTTACTTCGAGCCACTTGGTGTCACTGCAGTCACAAATACTGCCTTGCTGAGAAAGACTTATCTCTCATTTCCAATGACAGTATTAATAAGAATGTGAATGCAACATTTGCAGTTAGGTTTATCTCTTCATAACCGTTTTAAGAATAAATTGGCCCTGTTTAAAGCAATTCTCATCACATTTTTACTTGAGAAAATAGTTCAAGTGCCTGTTGAACCTAGCACATCATGGTTGCTGTTTTTAATTCATTCATTTTCCTCAGTTTTTTTAAACAAGAAATTCCTGTTCTTAGTCTCAATTTCCAGTCTCAAGGCCACCTAGAAAAGTTTCTTTTTGCTCCTCATAGATTTCTGTCAAGTTTCACATTATTAGATGCAAGTATTATTGTTTAGTATTGTGTTGGATAAGGGTGACTGTATGGCTGCCATCCCAAAGATGCTTTCCTGGGAGTAAAACCCATTGAACACAATGGGGCTTACTTTTGAGTAGATATGGTTAGGATTGTGCTCTGTCCTCTTTTTCCAGGACATGTCTTCTTTTTTAGTCTGTGTCCTGAAAAATATCTTCATTGTTCTCCTTTTCCATTTGAGCTGGCAGCATGTTGTCTTCATGTAATTAATAAATTTTGTGCAACAGATTAATAAATTTGGACTGCAATCCTAAACAGACTTTCCTGGGAGTAAGACCCCATTGAACACAATGACATGGTTAGGATTGTGCAACAAATGTAACAGTTTTAAATTTAATAAGAAGTTATAAAGTGTTTCAATCAGGTATTTTCAACCAGCGTGTGCCACACTGTGAACATTTTGGGATGGAATATTAATTACCGTAATAGGACCAATGAGGTTGTGGACTCCCTATTGGCAGTATGGTTTGCCCAGGGTGACCATATGCAATATACAGAGTGCATCTACCTTTAACCAATACATAGAAGAAGGAACTGAGGCAGGTTTAGCTCTTATGAGACTGTAGGACCACATAATTTGGTGTTGTGTTTAAAGAAGGGTGTAAAAAGCAACACCTGCCTCAATTCCCTCTTCTATACAATGCTTAAAGGTAGAGGCACGCCATCCTCCATTCTATAAGGTCACCTTGGGTGAGTCTTCTCAGTTGTCCAAAAACTGATGGTGTGCCTTGACCGTTTTAGCACTTTGTCAGTGTGTTGTCAGTTGAAAAAGGTTGAAAATCAGTGGTTCAAATGACAACATGAAAACAATCAATATGAGTGTTCTTAGCTTTTATTTTGTCATGTACTATATTTTTCTTTAGTGTCCAATATTTTTCCAGAGGCCTTGTCCTCTTTTGCAGTAATGGCCCAATCTTATATAAGGGTTTTTTAACACAACACCAAACTATGTGGTCATACAATCCTTATATGCTACATGAATATCCTTGTGCTCTGGCAGCACACAGTGTTTTTCAAAGGCATGGAAGCCAGACTACTGTTGTGTACTTATGGGACAGTGCTGCAAACAGGCAGTGCTGCAGTGCACGCTGTGGCAGCTCCAGAACCCCGAGTGACCTCTCAGATGTGTGGAGGTGATGATCTAAGCTTGTTTTATTGGCAGAAATTTCTCACAGGTATCTATGGTATATTATGGTAAACTGTACGGGAAACAGCTGGCAGAAGTATGGAATGAAAATGGAAGAATAAATAAAATAAATGTTACAAAGGGACCCATCCTCCCATCTTCTTTCTTCTGAGTCTTTACCACCAAGAAAGAAGGCACCACTCAAGTAAGTAACAAAAGGGTACAGAATATATTGATTTCTTTGGTTGTAAAAATAAATATATCTTTCTTCTTGTCCCATGCAAGTTACAGCACCTTTGGGCAAGACTTCAATCACACCCATCATCAGATCAGTATAACACAAAGTAGAAGGATCTCTGACAGATGCCAACAAGTAAGTATTTTAACTTTCAACAATACTGATAACTGTCTTTTCTTTCTTTCTTACAGATCATGCCGGCTTTGGGAACAGCAAGGTGTCCTGCACTCTCTCCAGTAGTGCACACTCATGCCCACTCCTGCTTTCCCACCGTTTCACCTCTTTTACTCCCCTCCTCTCCTCCCTTCTTCCAGGGAGGTCGTAAGCTTTCCCTAGGCTTCTGAATTGTGAAGGATTGGCTCCCCATGTCAACAGTTGCCTGGGGTGGTCCCGGGTCCATATATCCAGGATCCATATATAAAGGTTGTCTGGGTATTCTTTATTGTCCAGCATGTCCGAGGTCACTTCCCCCATGTGCTCTGAAGCAGGGATGGGCCCAGCCAGCCCCAAGATCCGGTTCACCAGAAGTTGGGGGCGCACCTGGGGTCAGGGGGTGGGGCAGGGGTGGGGCTGGGGACAGGCCCCAACCACGCCGCATTGTGCATGCGCCAGGCTTGACACATGCGCAGTGCGTCTCCTGAAACCGTCCCCGCGGTTCTTGGCAGCCGCAGTTCTGGCCAGTTCACCAGCGGTTGCCGGCTGGGAAGATCCGGTTTGGGCGAATAGGCCCGAACCAGCATCTGCCCACCACTGCTCTGTAGTGAAGTGGATACTTTAAAAATTCCAAGGTGCGAAGTCCCTCATTACAGGATGTAATCCAGATTTTTCTTTTCAAGACTAAAAGTTTGCATGGAGAAAATCTCAGTTTCTGTCCTTGGAACATTCAGGTAAAGGATTGCAGGTCCAAGCTGGATGTGGTTTTCATCATTGGCCATGCCACATTTGCTTTTGCTGAGGGTTTGGGGGTGAAGGTAGAGGGCTACAAACTCATTCCCATGATTGCACTATCAGACATCCTGTGCACTAGAGTTAAAAAAAACCTTGAGATGAGTGCAAGCTTTTCCCCCAACCATGTGTGAGGTTCCCAATAAAGAGCAAAATTACAGTGGGCAGTAGGATTACAGTACCCTGGTACCTAAGTCTCTCTCTTGCTCACATGGACTGGTTTGAATGTGGGTTTAAGGACTACCCAAGATGACTCTTTGAGATGTTGTGGAAGCTCAGAAAGTCCTGATCCAAATCAACCCCCATGTATGCTATTTTTAAAAATTGCAGGATCACCATTATGTGGTTAATCGTGATGTGGCACACCATGGCACAGCAAAACAGCAGGCACACCATGATACGATTAGCATCGTTGGAGAGAATCTAGAGCAGCGTTCTCAACGTGGGGGTCAGGACCCATTTGGGGGTTACCTGGAGCTTTCCTGCAGGGGTGCAGGGGGCCAGGTGGGAAGACCTGGAAGAAGACTCTGAGAAGTGGCTCAGAAGGAGGCTCTGAGCTGGTGTGAGACTGATGTGGAGCCTTGGGGGCGGGGAGGTGCCCGACAAACTCACCACAAATGGCAGCCTCCTCCTCCTCCCCCCTCCCTGCAGATCCTCAGTGTGCATGTGGGCTGAGAGTGAAGCGCGCTGAGGTGTGAGCGTGGTGTGAGTGTGGTGTGAGCACAGTGCTCAGAGCTCTGGTGGGTGGGCTGTCTGGTGGGCGCTCTGCACGTTGTGCTCTACTCAAAAGGAAGCCCCCTCAATGTTGTTGTTCATGATAAGTGAATGGGGCTTACTTCCAGGAAAGTGCTAGAATTGCAGCCTTAGAGTCCAGTTCTATGCATGTCTACTCAGAAGTCAGTCCCATGATAGTGAATGGGACTTACTCTCAGGAAAGTGCTAGGATTGCAGCCTTAGAGCCCAATTCTATGCATGTGTACTCAGAAGTCATTCCCATTGAGTTCAGTGGGGTTTACTCCCAGGAAAGTGTGCATAGCACTGGAGCAGTAGAGCCCAATCCTATGCATTTGCACTCAGAAGTAAGTCAATTGAGTTCAGTGGGACTGCCTCCAAGGAAAGTGCATAAGATTGCAGCCTTGGAGCCCAATCCTATGCATGCCTACTCTGAAATAAATCCCATTATAGTCAGAGGGGCCTTTACTCCCATGTAAACGTGGATAGGATTGCAGCCTCAGGGCCCAATCCTATGCATGCCAACTCTGAAATAAATCCCATTGTGTTCAATGTGTGCATAGAATTGCAGCCTTACAAGGTATTTTGCATCTTTTTTATTATCGGATATTTACATTACGATTCATAACAGTAGCAAAATTACAGTTATAAAGTAGTAACGAAAATAATTTTATGGTTGGAGGTCCCCACAACATGAGGAACTTATTAAGGGGTCACAGCATTAGGAAGGTTGAGAACCACTGCTCTGGAGGATTTCCTGTTATAGGCAAGCAGTTGGACTAAACCACCTATTAGGTCCCTTCCAACTCTATGATTCTGTGGGCACAATCCAAATTAACTATGGGCAGTCCTTGCTCCTACATAAGAACAATTTACTCTGGATTGCAATATGAATTTCCTATAGGTTTACACTAGGTGGTGCCATAACTATGTCAATGTAAATGTCTCTTCCGTGTTCCCATAGTTACTCTTGTTGGGCCTTCAGTGGACATCAGGTTCATGAGGACTACATTCTCCCACACTGTGAAATAGTGCTCCTGAAGCTCACAAATGTGATGGTTACTTCCTTGCTTTTTTGGTGGTTCTTGTTGCAAAGCAAGATGGGTTTAATTGCAGATAGTGGAATGACTGACCTGATGGATTAAGAAGTTGCTGATTTCTCTCTTTTCCCAGGCTCCCTCCTCCTAGTACAATCATTCCCTGCTCTTATGAGTTAAGGAAATGATTATCTACTTTTCAAATAACAGGCAGTGACAGTTTCTGGCCACCCAATGACAATGGCACTGATAAAGCATGTTAATTAGAATGCATGTTAATGCATGTTGCCACTGCAGAAGTGCTGATTCGTTTGGGGTGCGCATCAATGACTTTTTAGCTTTTAGCGGTACAGACACCATATTCCATGCCTTTCAGGCAGACAAGCAGGAACTCAATTACTGACATAATGCTCGTGCAAGCAACTTTATATTAGTCAGGTTCTCGGTATGATTTATTACAATGTTCTACTTTCTGCTCTGAGATAGGTATTTTATATATGTTGTAAAATTTGGTTTAAATTATGTAATAGTCCCACTCAATGAGCATCAGAATATCTGTGCACCAAAGCCATATTTTAGCCTAAAATTGTAGTTCTTTCCTTTTCGTCACTCAATTTTCAGTAAAGCAGGAGAATCTTCAGAATATTGTTATGATGGCAGGTATTATCAGCTGGACAAGTCACAGCCTGAATGGTACAAACTAAACCAATTCAAGATGCAAAATATAAAAGAAAAAAACAACAATCTTATTAAGTATATGATTACATGTTTGTTGAGTCCTCTGGTGGCAGAAGTGATTAAGACACTGTGCCTGTTAACTAGCAGGCCAGAGTTTGAGACCAAGGTCCCCACAAGAAGAGGATTTCTTGCTACAGGCAGGGGGTTGGACTAGATGATCCACTGGGTCCCTTCCAACTCCATGATTCTATGATCATGTTTGTAATAAGAATTATACTTAGGCAACAATCCAGAGTAACTATGGGACCTTTTACACTGATGTATGGGCCACCTATGGGAAACCTATGGGAAATGCATAGAGCAATCCAGAATAAGTGCCTCTTATGTCTTCCCATAGTTACCTTGGATTGTAGGGTTAGTTCCTAATAATATTTCGTTTCCCCATGTTGATGTAACAGTGTCAGTGTGAGCCACACTGTATTCTGCAGGGCAATTTAAGAGGTCAAAATTCTCCTTGGGGTAAAGGAACATGTTCCCTCTTGCTCTGGGAAAAGTCCCAGTCACCACTATGGGTCATTTTGGGTCAATTTGGATCTGTGACAAATCCACATTGATCCATGCCAATGTATCAGTCCTGGAAAGGAGGATAGAATATGGTATACACCATCGTCATCAATCCCATCCCCTTCCGGGTCCAATTACCCACCCCTGTTCCCTTCTCCTGCCAGCAGCACTGACATTATATGCTCAAAGCATGCCTTATAGCACATTTATATCAATGCACATGCCAATCACACCAATGGGAGCTTTCCTAAGGATTCAATTCTGCTCATGCACCAGCTTCCCTTCAATCTCGTTCCCAACCCCCACACCCCTGAAATTTGCTCCAGAAACATGGAGCAGTGGGGAATTGGCTAGAGGCAGTGGCAGACATCAGATGCATCAGAACTGTCTTTCCAAGCCAAATTGATGTCAGTCTGAGATGATGAGCACATGCTCACAAAATTTGCATCGGTAGGACCAAAGTCAACACCATATTTAGATGTGAATATTTTTGCCAAAGTTTTGTTTTAAAAAGAGAAGCAGGTTCAAAAAACTGTAATTGGAAAAAGAGGGGGGGAAGGATGGCAAAAAGGCAGGGGAAACATTTTATCTTCATTCCAAATCACTCCTTCTCCAATGTGCTTTCTCTCCTGGGAAAAACAAAAATCTTTAACATCCCAAGAAAGAACATTGTCTTCACCCCTTTTTCAAAAGATTTTTTTAAAATTTATAAATGGTAGCGCTGGTCTTGTTACTTTTGATCAGAGCTTTTGCTAGAAATAAAGGTGGCGTACTCACCATGAAGATGTTATCTGTATTCATCGGCATGTCTACTTGGGGGCCACAGAGACGTTGGTACACAGAGACGTTGGTATTGAACACATATAGTTGTGTTAAGCCCTGCAAAGTGAAACTAACCTTTAGTTGTTGGCCCTAACTGTTAACACCAACAGTTATCTCCCCATGCACAACACCCCCATCTGCAACAGCCCCCCATTTGCAACATCCTCCCCTGTGCAACCCCTCCCTCCGAACCACATCCCCCCAGTGCACCAGACACCAAACACCAAATTGACTGGATGTTGTTCAGTCTTCCATGTTAAGTACAGTGGTACCTTGCTTAAAAAGTGCCTTGCTTAACAAGTGATCCACATAACAAGCAAAAATTCTCTAGGATTCTGCCTCACATAACAAGTGTTGCTTCACTTAACAAGAACACTCGTTGGCATTTGGGACAGACGTGCTGGCCGGCACCCTTTGAAAAACCATTAGGGCTGCCTAGCGTGCCTGCCCATGGCGAAAGCAACACTTCAACGCTGTTCCTCCTGTGGCTGGGTGTCCACTGGGCTGAGGGAGAGAACAGCAGTGGAGAAGAGGGAAGCAGCTCAGGGCTAGCCAGAAGGGAACAGGGGAGAGAGAGGCTCAGGATGAAGAGAAGAAAGTGGGGAGACACTTGGAAAGTGGATTGGATTGCAGCCTCCTAACCATTTGGCCCCCTCCCAAATGTAGGACACTCAAGAAAAATGTAGGACATGACAAAATAAAATAAAATGTCTACCCAGAAGTAAGCCCCATTGTGTTAAAGAAAGTGTCTTTAGGATTGCAGCCTAAGTAGACTTCATAGGATCATGCACATTGAATGCATGTTTTGAATTCAATTCCAGTGTTTTGCCATCATTTTAACATCCAGTTAATATTTTTATATTTTTTGGGGTCGTGGAACCAATTGTCTGAGTTTCCATTATTTCCTATGGGGAAATCCACTTCACATAAAGAGCGTTTCATGCAACAAGCATGCTTCCAGAACAACTTAAACTTGTTATGTGAGGCACCACTGTATAGGACAAAAACACATTGCACCCCTTTAAAGGTTAAATTTCTCCACATTGGTTCTTGGTGGGTGTTCATGTAACAGAAGGAAGAACCTCTCCCAATTTCATGCATCTAGGTCAGGGGGTCGGGGCAGAGCATCCCTCAGTCACTAACTGACTCCTCAATGCAAAGGATAGGGAGAAAAAAAGTTGTGCCCCTTTTCACCCTCTTCCGGTTGGAATTTCTGAAAACCTGTTCTTAGTGACGCCCTCATGGAGGGAAAAACCCATCCCAAATTTCACGCTTCTAGGCCCGGCGGTTTTGGCTGGATGTTGATGAGTCAGTGAGTGAGTGAGTGACTTTTCTCTTTTATAAACAGTATATAGTTGTCCTACATTTTTTTCTTGGGCAACCTACATTTTGGAGGGAGCAGGGAGACCATACATCATGGCCAAAAAAGATGCCAGGCCCCCTCCCAAATGTAGGACACTCAAGAAGAATGTAGGACATGACAAAATAAAAGTTAAATACACTCATATATTGCTTTAAAGGGCTTAATTTATACACTATAGCTGTAATCCTAAAGAGACTTTCCTGAGAGTAAGACCCATTGAATGGGCTTTACTTTTGAGTCATGCTTACTTTACTTTTGAGTGGTTAGGATCATGCTTACTATTAAATTTATTATTAATCTATATTAAATATAGATAATTAGATATATTAATAATACAGATAAAAATATAGATATAGAATTTATGAATCCCAAAGGAGTGGAGGACAAAGGATGTTTTTCTGTTTTTTCCCCAGGACTCAAGGCTAAAATCCTGGACATGTCCTGGAAAACAGAAAACACATGGTTAGCCTGGAATGGATAGGATTGGGGTCTCAGGCTGCCATCCTGCCCACATTTACCTGGGAGTAAACCTCATTGACTCTAATGGGGTTGACTTCTGAGTAAAGAGGCACAGGAATGGATTCTGGGGTTGCCATCCTATCCTTTTCCTAGAGAGTAAGCCCCATTGACTCTAATGGGACTTACTTCTGAGTAGACCTTCATAGGAGTGGGCCCTTCTTGGGTGGAAGCCCTTGGTTTGGCTCTTCTCCTGGGACTTCCACCGGAGGAAGGAGGCCTGCATAGGACTGGGCTCTCCATCCCCATGGAGGCAGGCAGGGGAGGATGCTCCCAGCATCAGCCTTGGGGGTCCTTCCCTCTCCCTGCTCCATCCCCGCCTGCCTGCCTGCCTCTCCCCAGCCAGCCTGCTCGCCCGCCCGCAGGTAGGCAGGCAAGCAGGAGGGGATGGAGCAGGGACGTCACAAAGGACAGCGGCCTCAAGGAGCTCCCAACAGCGGCCTCAGTCCCCAACAGCCAGGTCAGGGCGAGTCTGGGAGAGGTTTCTGGGCCTCGCCTGCACCTGCACCCGAGTTCGAGTCTCCCAGCATAGTCCCTCTGTGTGCCACAGACGTCCGCTGGCCGCCCTCGGCTGCTCTGCGGGACAAAGGCGAACCGCACCAGCCGGGTAATGGCGCCCAGTCGGAAAGCCCGGCACAGCTTTCCGCCTGGGATTATTTTGCCCCTCAGAAAACCCCAAAGCCCAGCTGAGGACAAAAGGAGGGTCTCCTCAGGAGGAAGGCCCAGGAGAGACTAAGCAAGGGCTTCCTCCCATGAGAGAGGGGCTCAGGATGGCAGCCTCGGGTCCCAATCCTATGTTTGTCTCCTCAGAAGGAAGCCCACTTGCGCTCTGTGGGATTCCTCCCAGGATGGCATGCATAGGATGGCAGCCTCAGGTCCCAATCCTATGTTTGTCTCCTCAGAAGGAAGCCCACTTGCGCTCTGTGGGATTCCTCCCAGGATGGCATGCATAGGATGGCAGCCTCAGGTCCCAATCCTATGTTTGTCTCCTCAGAAGGAAGCCCACTTACGGTCTGTGGGATTCCTCCCAGGATGGCATGCATAGGATGGCAGCCTCAGATCCCAATCCTATGTTTGTCTCCTCAGAAGGAAGCCCACTTACGGTCTGTGGGATTCCTCCCAGGATGGCATGCATAGGATGGCAGCCTCAGGTCCCAATCCTATGTTTGTCTCCTCAGAAGGAAGCCCACTTACGGTCTGTGGGATTCCTCCCAGGATGGCATGCATAGGATGGCAGCCTCAGATCCCAATCCTATGTTTGTCTCCTCAGAAGGAATCCTATGTTTGTCTCCTCAGCAGAAGTAAATCCCATTGAGATCAATTAGATTTGCTCTCAGGTAAGAATTAATCTGCTCCATGAATGCAGCACGAGTCTTTGGATAAAAAATGTTTCCATTGATTGTGAAATTAAATATAAGAATACTGGATTACTTATTCTTATAGCTTGGATCTAAAGTGTAATGTGATCGTGGAAGGCATTTCTTCTATGCAAGGAGGAACCCCCATTGTTCCCTATTATTATTATTATTATTATTATTATTATTATTATTATTATTATCATCATCATCATCATCATCATCATCATCATCATCATCATCATCATCATCATCCATAAATACACAGTGAACAATTTTGTGCTGGTTTCATTCACATCACCAGTCGAACCCTTCCCAGGAGTCTAGGACTGTGTGATGTAGCAGCGTATAATTCGTGCTGATCCCAGAAGAGTGGCTTTCTGCAGTTGGCAGAGTGATATTTTGTCAGTGCCAATAGTTTTCAGATGCCTGCCAAGGTCTTTGGGCACAACACCCAGTGTGCCAATTACCACTGGAACCACGTGCATTGGCTTACACCAGATATGCTGTAATTCGATTCTTAGGTCTTGGTAGCGGGAGATCTTTTCCAGTTGTTTCTCCTCAATTCTGCTGTCACCTGGTATGGCGATGTCAACAAGCCACACCCTACTGCTTTCTATGATGGTGATATCTGCAGTATTGTGTTCCAAGAGCTTGTCCGTCTGTATCCTGAAGTCCCACAGAAGCTTGACCTGCTCATTTTTCAGGCTTGTGGTCCCACCAGTTTTTTGCCACTGGCAGATGATACATTTGGCATAGATTCCAGTGGATCATCTGGGCAACAGAGTTGTGCCTCAGTTTGTAGTCAGTCTGCGCGATCTTCTTGCAGCCACTTACAATGTGGTCAATGGTTTCATCCACTTCTTTGCAGAGCCGGCATTTTGGGACATAGGCTGATTTTTCAATTCTGACCTTGATGGTATTTGTCCTGATTGCCTGTTCTTGGGCAGCAAGTATCAGGCCTTCCGTTTCCTTCTTCAGGATGATGACAATGATGATGATGATAATGATTAGCAGCAATTTTGACTGCAGTACATTGCATGCTTTTTTGGAAACTGTTTTTCTGCAGTGGACGTGTGCGAAAGGCTACCACTCTACTCTGCTTGTGACAGTGAGGATCCAAGCCAATATATTTAATTGCTTTCTGAGTATGGAATGCAACATTATGGAAATTGAGTATTTTATGGATTTGACAAAATATAAACTCTGTACGAGGCAGACTTTATTAACATTTTACAGAGCTGTGTTTATAAACACACTTTGATGCATTATCTTGAATTAGGGTGTCATTTTAAAATGTTAAAAGTTGATTTGGTGTTGTGGGAGTTGTAAGGTTTTTTTATCCTTTATATGCAGCAGACTGGATCCATGATTTGTGTTTCTCTCTTTTAATGTCCTGTTGATATTTGTGTTGTTTGGATGTACTTTACATAAGGAACATTTTGCATAAAATCTTAATTGTATTATTTGCACAAAATGATATTTTAATAGAATTCACAGATTCTGGGCAAAATCCAGAGTAACTACAGGAAATCCTTGCTCCGGTGTAAGAACAACTTACTCTGGATACCAGTATGAATTTCCCATAGGTTTTCACTAAGTGGTGCAGTAACTACGGGTGCATGTAAAGTCTCTTATGTGCTCCCATAGTTACTCTGGATTTGGCGGCATGTCTCCGAAAATCAGTCACTCAAAATCATAGTTATTAATCGCAGAAACCAGAAGTTTCCAGTCTATGAGCTATGGCTACCCAGGGAGTTGTAGAAACCAACCAGGGGATTTTCAGAATCCTCATGTAATACCTGTCATTCTGTACAGCGTATAGGATTGTAGCCCTAATGTGGAGGCATGGCCAATGACCCAGTAGGACAAGAGAGTTACTAGTTGAAAATGTTCAGAAACCTAATGGCTTAAGCCTATCCTTGTATACTCAGAAATATTTTCCATTGTGTGAAGTGGAACTTATTCCAGAGAAAGTGTGCATACACTCACCTGGAAGAAATCCTCACTGAACATAGCGGGACCTTCCTCTGTGTTAATGTACAGTGAAAGGTTGTACTGTATTACTGTATTGTAGTGTAGTATTACTGTATTGTAGTAACATCAGAGCTCTTTTGCCTTGCATGGCTGCCATTCCTTTCATTATGTCCTACCCGTCTGTCCCTTTAGCTCTTTCAAGTCCTTTCTATGTCATCATTCTATTCCTCACACGAGTCCCAGTTCAATCATACATCAAATATCAAACTCAGAATAGAACACGATGCAGATGGATTTTATGAAAAACAAGAAAATAGAAATGTACTGCATAACACAAGAAGGTTGACATGTGAAATCCGCTAAAGCCGTATCACTGAATTGAGAAATTACATCATTTGGAAAAAAGGAGGCCTGTCTTCTCTAGTTATTGTCTGATTTTCACTGGAGCTTGTTTTTCAATAATACAGTTCCTTCCAAAATGATTTACCATGCTAACATTCTCAGTATTGACATAAAATATTGACTTAGGGTGGCATTGCACATATTGTTCCAGATATTTTGATATAACGTATTTCATGTCCTGTCATCAATGTTGCTCCCTCAGGCTTTACAGGTTGTAATTAGTTTGAGCTTTGGATAATACGTCACACCTCACCATTTCAATAGTACGCCCTGCAGTTCTGGAAATGCATAGTTTGTTACAAAAATCTATTATGGCATCATAAAGTGTCTCTGATTTACGATCTGCGGCTGTAGCCAGGGTGTTATTACTTCTGACTTATCTTTTGCCGTTGTTTCTTGGAAGGCGGGCTAAATTTATGAGAGGAGGTCACTCTTGCTTTCATAATTCTGGTGCCCCTTTTCAGTTTTGTGCTTGTGTTTTAAAATCCATTAGTTCCTTATTATTTTGTCAAAGGCGCAGTCTTCATTAGTGGTGGCTACATTTCATCGGACAAGGGTCAGCACCAGCAGCCTGCATCGACCCTCCATTTTGGTCATATGTGGAAGTTACTCATGCATTAAGTGATGAGAAAGTGGCAGCCCAAGTTTTTTGCTGCCTGAGGAAAAGGGCGATTCAATACCCCTATGTGTGGAACATTGCATTTGAAAAACCAATACAAGTCTACACTGCAAAAGCAGCTTCGCAACACAACAGTTCATAGCTTCATCTGTCCAAGACGGTGACACCCTGGAGAGTATCTCCAGGAAAAGTCCCCCGGGAAGGAAGGGCATTGTGAACCAACTAATTTTGGAAACCTATATGTTGGGGGAATAAAAGAGGACATTTTTAATACCTCACCTGTCCTTCTGCTTGCTGAATACACACTCACAACACACGCTCACAGGTCCAGAGGGAGCCTCTGGAAAAAAAGAGGAAACCTTTATTCCAGAGGCTCCCCTTGGACTTGTGAGTGTGTGTTGTGTGGAAAGGAACTTAGACCCTGACTTGCAATGAGTACTGTCTCCTCTCCTACATCTGCCCCAGCATTTTATGTCGCTCTATTCCTATTTCTAGTGGGACGTGTTCCAGCTCCTATCCTAAGTATGCTACAGTAGAGTCAAGGGAATACAGTTCATCATACAAACAATTACAATTGGAACAAAATGGGTCTTTGAGAGCTTGTTTACCATTTGTGGTGACCTCTTGTGTGTCACACAATGGCCTTTTCATTTGGTAATTACTGGTATGTTTGTAATTAAGGGTGCAACCCTAACCTAGGCCGGCCTGTCTTCCTATAGTAAAGGAGGCAAGTGCAAGTCTCTGCACTGGCCTAACACTTCTCCAGGAGTGGTACAGAAGAGGCTTATGACACTTTTGTGACACCACCCAGATCAGCACAGGACTTATGCCAGGGCTTAGGTTGGCATAACTGGAGGTTAGTATTGCACTGCGTCAGTTATTAATTTAGACCACTATTTAGACAGACAGATATGCAATGTCATCAATATCAAAGGGGTGCGCTTTGCTGCAAATACATTTCAAATCTGATCTGATAGGAAGCAGTAATAAGAGTTAGAGAGCAGAACACTCTTGCAAGCAACAACAGACTACGTCCCCAGCTGGCAGCTTTGTACTTCAAAATATGCTGTAGCTCTCCACTATCCCTCTCCATTCTAGCCTGCTTTTCTCATAGCTCAAATCTTAGTCCCTGCTTTACTCAGCCCATGCACATGCGCACACGCATGTGCATGCAGACATACACAAACACACAGCTAGCCAAGAAGAAGAGGAGAAGAGCCTGGAGAAGAGGAGGCTAAGAGGAGACATATTTGCCCTCTTCAGATACCTGAAGGACTGTCATAGGGAGGCTGTCATAGGGAGGAAGGGGCTCATTTGTTCACAGCTGCTTCTGAAAGCAGACCTAGAACCAATGGGTACAAACTGCAAGAGAGGAGATTCCGGTTGGATATCCGGAAAAAATTCCTGACAGTTCGGGCGGTACGGCAGTGGAACAGATTGCTAAGGGAGGACTCTCCCTTATTAGGGATCTTCAAGCAGAGGCTCGACAAGCACCTGTCGGGGATGCTCTAGAGAGATTTCCTGCTGTAGGCAGGGGGTTGGACTAGATGACCTACTAGGTCCCTTCCAACTCTATGATTCTATGATTCTAAGTGGAGAGCTTTCAAAGAAAACCCTTTCCCAAAAGAAATGTGTGTCAGTGGGTGTGTGTGAACGCAAATGTTGTTAGGTCTGGATTTGGAGATATGGTGAGACAAAGGGTGAACATCACCTGCCATTTCATAGTTTTGCCCCATCTTGCAACTTTAATACACATAACACCAGTTATTGTATTTTGGCCCCAAGCAAGTTCTTTATTCCTATTTTCCTGGTTTTCTCCCTCTTCCCCCTGGAGTTTTGCAGGGCTAATCATTTGTCATCTTCCCAAGGCTTCTTTTGTTCCATAACTTCAAAGACTCAATTCCTACTTCTGCATTTTGTTTTCCACCTATTTTATTGTGTCTGCACAATTGTTGGCCCTGTTTTATTATCTCCCTTTCCCAGTTTTTGCTGGACTTGACAATCTGTTGCTTGTTCAGCTGCTCTTGTTCAAAATTACTCCTCATTGCTCTCGGTATTCCATGTCAACAGTTGTGACCCTTCTTTGTCTCTTCTCCTGACTCATGCCTCATTTGGTTGCTATTCATCTGCAAACATTTGCAGGATGTGTCTCTGCGGACTGTTGCAAGGTTCAGTATGATAGCCCATAGTCGTCTTACTAATGGGCACTGTCCTAATTTAATTGATCAGCACAAGGTTGTAAAATTGTTTATTGCATTACTCAGCCCTTGTAATACTCATTTCTTCCTTTCCCAGTGTCTCTTGTCTGGGTGCCTCTTCTTGGAGGTCTCCACATCATTCAAAGATCATGGAGACCTTGTCAATGTGCTGTCATGGGACACAGGTCCACAACATGCTGCACACTCCCCCCCCCCCATAACACATCGCCCCCTGCAACATGCTGTTCTACCCAGGGGTCTTATTCAAGCCACTTGGAGCCTGCAACATTCATGAGTGCTCCAAAATTTTTCTGAGCCCTCTTTCATTTTCTGACAAAATTGGAAGTTTTGTTTCAGGGCATTCTGGAGCATCAGTAGTCTTTTGGATCATTTGGGGCTCTGCTGCCCATGGAATGGCTCCGGCGGGTGGGTGGAGCTGATTTTCTGTTTGAAAATCACAAACTGCACTTGGCATTAGTGGTTGCTCTGGGAAGGAAGGTCTGTAATGCAACTGATACTGTTGACAACACAAGCCTATGCATGTCTCCTCATATGTAAGTCCCGTTAACTTCAAGGATAATAATGTGGTCCGAATGAATAGAAAGAACTTGCTGGTACTGTACTGTATTTGCTACAGTGTACACATCAATGTGCTTGGCTACTTCAAGCCAGCAGAGCCCTGGGACACTTAACCAAATATGCCTCCTTATTAACCCGAAAGCAGCAAAACCTGGGGTCTGGGCAGGGGATGGAATTTATTTGTCCTCAGTGTGGAAGGGGCTGCCACTCTCGAATTGGCCTTTTTAGCCACACTAGATGTTGTTTCAGGACCTCCAAACAGAGCACAATACCATAGTCTTTCGGGACTGAAGGATGCCAATGCTATGCTATTCCTATAGACAGAGTTCCACATATGCTTAATGGTCATGAGAAAACCAGCTTGCAGTGCACTCGGGGATTTCTAGCTATTGCATGGGATGCTCTCTTTATGCCCCAGGAACCTTGCAAGCTGTGGATTACACACACAGACACACACAGACACATATACACACAGAAGGGTGTGCATCTTCCTCCATGGTAATGGGGTTTCATGTTTATCCTCCAGAAGGCATACGAATGGCACTGAATGTCAGTGCAGAAGCAGCCTGCATCACCGTTCTGATGCCCAAGGGCTCCCCTTCAAGGAAAGATCCCATGATATTGCATTTGTCATAGAAGCTGCCAAACCTCGGAGACATCAGCACACTCAGTACTGATGCTTCATACCCCATTAACCTGCAATGTCTGTGCAGTGATCTGTGTAGAGACTTCATTTTGATAAACTTTGCTAATTGTGCGTTTTGCCAAGCAAGCTGCATAAAACGGAGAACTGAATAAAAGTTTCACTTCCTGTCTGGAATATGAAAAAACAAAACATAACCAGATAAGTAGAACTGAAATGTTAGATAAAAGTTAAGGAAACTGCTATGTGGGCCTTTATTAAATCAAAGCTGGTACATACTCTGATGAAATGAAGATAATCTCTTGGGATTTTCTCTCCATGTGAGACTGGACCAATTTTCAAGGCCAAACTAGACACTGCACACAAGACTCAGGGTCCTTTTTAAACAGAAAAAGCCAGTTGAACCCAGGGTGACCAGACGCGAAAAGCCAAATCCCTACACGTCAATGCCAAAATTCCTATCCCAAAGCCAAAATTCCTGTAGGACACCCCAAAAATGTAGGACAAAATGTAGGACATGTTAAAATAAGCTAAAAGCACTTGTTTTGTTTTCCTGTACTTAATTTCAACACTATATTACTTCTTTTTAAATTCAAAACTGATGGAATTCTCGACTCACCCCCCTCCTGGTCTGGTCCGGGAAATGGGGTAAACCCAAGGGATGGGAATGGGGTGATCCTAAGGGATGGGAATGGGTGATCCTAAGGGATGGGAATGGGATGATCTTAAGGGATGGGAAAGGATGGGAATGGGAATACATGATTTTCCCATGTATCATCTGGGAAAAGATCTGTAATTTCTATATAAATGTATTATATATCTGTTGACATAATGGACTAGCATGTTACCATAATCAACATCTGTTGACATAATGGGCTCAGGGCTTATGTAGTTCACACATTACTTGATGAATGTAACCTCAAGGGATGACTTTCACATGTAAATAGGATTATTATAGAATTTTCATATCACTACAAACTAAGAGCACAATCCTAAGCGTGTCTACTCAAAAGTAAGCCCCACTGTGTTCAAATGGTTCTTACTCCCAGGAAAATGTCTTTAGGATTGCAGTCATAGTGGATTCCCCCCTCCCCATTGAATCAATCCAATCAGTATAATAATTTTCAAACTGTGGGTCCAGGATCCACCAGAAGGTTGTGACCCACCTTTTGGTGGTTTGTGAAACTGATGGGGCAGATGCTATGAGGCTATGTGCATCAAGGATTTGTTGCTACTCGGTGGAGGGACAATGACTTCTGCACTATCACCATTATAGCCACATCCCTTGGCATTTAGAAATTAGGCATCAACCTCTAAGGCCTCTAAAAAGTTTGAGGACCGCTGAGTTAATGTATTCAGTTCCACTCATCACAGTGTATGCTCTTATGATAGTGAAATTGAGGTACATGCATGCGTCACCTCTTTTACACTTAGGGTAGAATGTACTAACCAGCCATCTAATCAAACTCCCCAATTACGATACAGGCCTGTTCACTACCAACATGACCACACAGAATCTATTCAACAAATTTCGTGCCCAATTTTTCTGTCCTGAACACAGCATTAAATTCCATTTATTTCATCCTTGTGAGCTTCAAATTCTTTTGAATGGTTAGGTGCTTCTTAGTATCACTGTGAAGTTTCAGCCTTTTTCCCAAGGGGATGCCCTACAAATGAAACTAGTATGAAATTGACATGGGTAGCCCTAAGTAGCTGAGAAAATATATAGCCCTAAGTATACTGAGAAAATATATAGCCCTAAGTATACTGAGAAAATATATACTAAATTCTGCCTTGGATTTCTGCTTTGAAACTGCTCCCGTTGCCTGAAAACCAAGATTTGAGATGCAGTATTAATCCAGTAGGACATGCATGAATTCTCAGGGTAATATATTGGTGCAATTCCCTAAAAACTCAGGCAGCAGTAGATGTCACTGCAGTCAATAAGGAATATTCAAAAGAAGAAATAGTTGTGTGTTTAAGAAACACACATATACATACACAGTGGGGGAGAGGGGAGTATTGCCTTGTAGCATTCAGAGCCTATCACAAACATGATGCTTTTGAATTTCTGGTGTCCCCCACTTTCTGACTTTTCTGGTTTGTTTTCTGACAGTTCTGCTCTAGCTACACTTTTCAGTTATACTTAATATGTATTCATTCAACATATGATCCACTCTTTCAAACTCTCTGCTAGTCTAATGTTGCCTTCCCTGGTATTGATTTGCATGTGTCATGGTGATCAAACTACCGGTATTTTTGGCATTTCCTTATTACTTTAATCAAATAAGATATTCAGTGCTCACATTCATTGCATTTGTTCATTTTGCTGTAATTTGTTATGCATTTTGGCTATGTGTTAATAAAGATATGTTGTTTAGGCCTTTGCAAGTGACATTTATGTCTTTTTTTGGTGGCCACTTTGCATTTGCAAGCTGAAAAAGATAGGATTCCATTTTCAGTGGTTTTCTCTTTTGTATGGTGCTCTAATCCCTAACCCATCCATTAAGTAGGGGATTCCTGTATATTGATCTTTTGTGGAGAGGGAATATTTAGGGGGAAAGGATTAATGGAAAACAATGAGGGTTTTAGGGTTTCTTGTTCCTCCTTTCTCCATGTATTTCCCATGTGATACAAAGCAAATCTTAAGCTAGGATATGGTTTCAACTTTATAAAAATAATAATTTCTGATTTGTTGAACAAATGAGAGAATGTTAGAGTGTATATCAGATTTTAACAAATTTAATTTGCTGCAACCAGATCACCTCATAACATTACTGACATTATTCAAACAGCTACAACCATATTTATTGCAATTAGATTTAGGCTGCAATCCTAAAGACACTTCCCTGTGAGTAAGGCCTATTGAACACAACAGGACTTACTTTTGAGTAGACATGGATAGGATTGCACCTTTAGAGTCCATCCTACCCATTTATACTGAGAAGTAAATCCCACTGCATCCAATGGGACTTGCTCCCTACCAAGTGTGTATAGCCAAATCTTGTGTTGGCTATGTCACAAGGGAAGGGTGCTTTAATTATTTGCCCTCCTTCCATTACGGTCCTGGACATGGTCCACTGGAGCTAATGGGGAGCTTCCCTTTCAGAGCAAATAACATTCAGCATGCTATTGCATTTAGCTCAGAGGGGAGAAGACACAATACATGGAGAAGTTGATTGAAAAGAGCAGCATGAGAAAAGCAGATCAATCATCCTGAAAGAAAAAAAGAGAACCAAAATCAGATCTCTAAAAGAAAATGTCTAAGGTAGAGCTTCTCAAACTTTTTAGAACCTGCACCCACTCTAGACCCTCCAAAATAAATAAATAAATAAATAAATAAATAAATAAATAAATAAATAAATAAATAAATAAAGGAGATAAATAAATAAATCATCATCATACTAAAAACACTACATTGGAATATCTGTAAAAAATATGAGGTACCTGCTGCCAGAAACTGGTGGAACCACAAAATTTAAAAATTTAAAAATGTTGTTGAAGAATGAAGATCTAAAAATATTATAGGATTTCTGACCATAAACAGACAAACAAATGTCATACAATCTATATACAGTGACGTCTCATGTAACAAACGCCTCACATAAAGTATGTTTCACGTAACAAACAAAAATTTCTCCAGGATTCTGCTTCACATGACAAACTGTGCTTCATATAAAGAACACATTCATTAGCAGTTGGGCAGACGCGCTGGCCGGCAGCCCTTTTAAAAAGCGTCCGGGCTGCCTAGCGCGCCTGCCCATAGTGAAAGCAACACTTCCGCGTTGTTCCTCCTGTGGCTCGGCATCTGCTGGGCAGAGGGAGAGAACAGCAGTGGAGAAGAGGGAAGCAGCTCAGGGCTAGCCAGAAGGGAGCAGGGAAGAGAGGGGCTCAGGAAGAAGAGAAGGAGAAAGTGAGGAGACACTTTGATTGCAGCCTCCTAACTATGTCTACCCAGAAGTAAGACCAATTGTGTTCAATGGGTCTTACTCCCAGGAAAGTGTCTTTGATTTCAGCCTCCTAACCACATCTATCCAGATGTAAGCCCCATTGTGTTCATTGTGTTCAATGGGGCTTTCTCCCAGGAGAATGTCTTTAGGATTGCATCCTAAGTAGACTTCACAGGATCATGCACATTGAATGCATGTTTTGAATTCAATTCCAGTGTTTTGTAATCATTTTTATAAACAGTTAATATTTTTCTATGAATATTTTTGGGATGTGAAACCAATTGTCTGAGTTTCCATTATTTCCTATGGGAAAATCTGCTTCACGTAAAGAACGTTTCATGTAAAAAACATGCCTCTGGAACGAATTAAATTTGTTACTTGTGGTGCCACTGTATATAAAACTGAAGAGTCAATGACCAACTCACAGACTTACTGACTCATTCATCGATGTCCAGCAAAAACTGCCAGGCCTTAAAGTGAAATTTGGGGAGGTTGTTCCTTCCGTGATGGAGGCACCCACTAAGAACCAATTTCTAGAAATTTAATCCCAAAGGAGATGAAAAGGGATGCAATGCATTTTTGTCCTCTACCTAATATTGAAGACTGTTAAAACCCAGCCCCAAACCCTGCACCTGCCCAGTAGGAGTGCCCATGATTGAGGGAGGTTGATGCACAGAAGGGGTGTATTGCATGGGTGGAAGTGTTGCACGGGGAGATGTGGAACAGAGGAAGGGGGGTTTGCAGGGGGTTATTGCATGGGGGAATGCTGTACAGATCACGGGGTTAAGGCTGTGCCTAGATGCACAAATATTCTTGAAATTTTACTTCTGCAACATGGATACATTTAATTAGTAAACTAAATATAACTGTAGTTGAGAAGTGTCAGGATGCTGACTGATTGATGTCCTATGACTGTTTATGTGCCGCAAATGAGAAGACATACACAGCGGAGTAGATTTACTATTAACTGTATTTATAATTCAGAGTAGTTTAAGACAATTTGGGTCATACACGTTAAATCAAGTCCTTCAATCTGAACCACCTCAGAGCTTATTGGTAACTAACACAAAGCTTGCTTCTGCTCTGATCAACAGCTGAGCTCCAACTGCCAAACAGTTCTCCAACTGTCACCAACTGACAAAACCCAACTGTCAGTTTCAAACCTGGAAGTTCTAATCAGCTCACAACTCCCAGAACCAACAGTTAGATTCAGAATTCTAACAAGACGAAAGAAAAGCAAGTTAAAATCCTCAATTATACACCTTATAATACAAGGTGATATCAATAAATGCTATTGCTATTATAATAGCAATATAACATACACCTTGTAACAATAACAGCAAAATAGAAAGAAAACCAGGCATCCCAAGTCATTCTGAAGGATGTTGTCTTGATAAATCAAACCAGTCAATATCTACCTGATTGTGCGAAAATCATTGCAGTTAGACTTATTCAAGATTAAAGGCCGCAATCTATTAATTTTCTTACCTGACATTTTGCTCATGACTTTGGTGGCATTCTCAAACTATCCATCTCACTCCAAGAGAAAGCAAAGCTTATGAGCTGGTTGCATATGGGCTGTTAGTTATAATCAATAAATTATTTATTATTATTATTTTAAAAATTTATATCCCACCTTTCTCAGGCAAATTAGCCCAACTCAAGGCGGCTGACATAAAACATAATTAAAAACATAAATAGAACAATTTGATAAAAACAATTAAAACATACAAGCTAAAAACATATAGATTAAAAATGATAAAAACGATAAAACAAGAGCCCCCCAACCTCTGCCCCCTTAAAACTTTTTTAAAATAAAAGGTTTTAAGGCTCTGCTTGAAGCTCTGTATTGAGGGAGCTTTCCTCAGTTCTAAGGGGAGGGAGTTCCAAAGTTGGGGTGCCACCACCAAGAAGGCCCCATCTCTGGCCGCCACACTTCTCACATCTCTTAGTGGCGGCACAGTCAGTAGAGCCCCCTCATATGACCTTAGGTGATGGGTTGGATTGAACAGAAGAAGGCAGTCCCTCAGGTACCCTGGACCCAAGCCGTTTAGGGCTTTAAAGGTCAGGACCAGCACTTTGAATTCAGCCCGGAAATGAATGGGCAGCCAATGTAGTCGCTGAAGCAGTGGTCTGACAGAGTCAAACCGACGAGCCCCAGCAACCACTCGGGCCGCCGCATTCTGAACTAGTTAAAGCTTCCGGACCGTCTTCAGAGGCAGCCCCACGTAGAGCACATTACAATAATCTAGTCTCGATGTCACTGTGGCATGGGTCATCGTGGCCAGATCTGAGCGACTCAGGTATGGTTGCAGCTGGTGGATCAGCTGAAGCTGAGCAAAGGCTCCCCTGGCTACAGCCACCATCTGGAACTCCAGGAGCAGCTGCAAATCCAGGAGAACCCCCAAGGCTGCAAACCTGCTCCTTCAGAGGGAGTGCTACCCCATCCAGAGCGGGATGATATTCCAATACCTGAGTCGAGGACTTCCAGACCAGGAGAACCTCTGTCTTGTCAGGATTTAATCTCAGCTTGTTCACCCTCATCCAGTCCCCCACTGCCTCTAGACAATGATTCAGGACTTCAACCGCCTCCTTGGACTCAGGAGGAAAGGAGAGATAGAGCTGGGTGTCATCAGCATACTGATGACACCTCACTCCAAACCTCCGGATGACCTCTCCCAGCGGCTTCATGTAGATGTTAAATAGCATGGGGGATAAAATGGAACCTTGTGGCACCCCGCACCGAAGAGGCCAGGGTGCCCAACAAGCATCCCCCAGCACCACCTTCTGGGACCTGTCAGGAAGGAGCGGAACCACTGCAAAACAGTGCCTCCAATCCCCAACCTGGCCTACCGACTCAGAAGGACACCATGGTCGATGGTGTCGAAGGCCGCTGAGAGGTCCAGCAGGACCAACAGGGACGCAATCCCCCTGTCCATTCCCTGGCATAGGTCATCCACCAAGGTGACCAAGGCAGTTTCTGTCCCAGATCCCAGCCTGAAGCCAGACTGGAAGGGATCTAGATAATCAGCTTCATCTAGGACCCTCTGAAGCTGGGACACCACCACCCGCTTGACCACTTTGCCCAGAAATGGGATGTTTGAGACTGGCCGATAGTTGTTTAGGTTTTTAGGGTCCAGGGAGGGTTTCTTTGGGAGGGGGCGAACCACCGCCTGCTTTAATGCAGAAGGCAACACCCCCTCCCTCAGACAGGAGTTCACCACCCTCCCTGTCCATTCAGCCAGTCCATCCCGGGCTAGTCTGATTAGCGAGGCTGGGCAAGGGTCCAGCGGGCAAGCAGATGGTCTCACACTACAGAGAATCCTGTCCACATCCTCAGGTTCTACAAGCTGAAAAGAATCCCAAAAGATGGACAAGACAGGTGCCCCAGGGACATCGTTCAATGTTGTTAAAGTGGTGTCCAAGTCATGCCGGATCTGATTGACCTTGTCCGTGAAGTGTTGGGTGAACTTGCCACAGCGAGCCTCTGTGTGCTCTACCACGTCAGTACGGGGGGCCAGATGGAGTATGCCCCGGACCACACGGAAGAGCCCTGCTGGGCGGTTCTCTGTGGATGCGATGGTGGTAGCGAAATATACCTTTTTAGCCACCATCACCAGAGTAGGCACGCCAGTGAGCCCTGGCCTCTGCCCGATCAGAAACAACACGAGTTTTTCACCATTGTCGCTCTAAACGTCGACCCTGCTGTTTCAAAGCCCGCAGCTCCCCAGAAAACCAAGGAGCTGCGTTCGATCTATGCCAGGGCCAAGGACACTCAGGAGCAATCTCATCCAGGGCCCTGGTCATCTCCGTGTTCCAGAGACTGATCAAGGAGCCAGCTGAGTCGCAAGCTCTGGCAGCAGGAAAATCCCCCAGAGCCCTCAGGAAACCATCTGGATCCATCAGTCCCCGGGGGCGGACCATGGAATGCGGTTCCCCAGCTGTGCAGAGGCTACTGGCTGCGATAAGCCTAAATCCCACCAGGTAGTGATCTGTCTATGGCAACGGAGTGATGGAGATGTCCTTCACAACCAGATCACCATCAAACCTGCCCAGCAGCGAACACAAGGACCAGTGTGTGCCCCGCAACATGAGTAGGGGCAGATATTCTTTGAGACAGACCCATGGTTGCCATGGAGGCCATGAAATCCTGAGCTGCAGATGTTTGGGGTGCCTCGGCATGGACATTGAAGTCCCCCAGCACTAAGAGGCGAGGGCACTCCAACGCCACGCTTGAGATCACCCTGGTCAGCTCAGGCAGGGAGACTGTTGGGCAGCACGGCAGGCAGTACACCAACAGAATCCCTTTTCTGTCTCGCTCCTCC
Organism: Cryptoblepharus egeriae; assembly: GCA_030015325.1. NCBI lineage: Eukaryota > Metazoa > Chordata > Lepidosauria > Squamata > Scincidae > Cryptoblepharus > Cryptoblepharus egeriae. Next base: position 24,798,880 of record JAREYC010000003.1, read on the forward strand.
AGCAAAACACGGAGGCACTCAAACCCTGTGAACTGCTGGACAGGGGACCTGGTGAGAGGGATAGAATCACAATAGACTATCGCAACCCCACTTCCCGTCCCTGAAGTCTTGGGCTGCTGTAGCACCCGGAAACCTGGTGGACAGATCTGGGTGAGGCCCACACCTCTGGCCTCATCCAGCCAGGTCTCCGTAATGCAAGCCAGGTCAGCTTTCTGGTCCAGGATCAAGTCCTGCACCAAGCAGGTCTTATTGTTTACTGACCTGGCATTGAGGAGCAGCAGGTTCAGGCTCAGGGGGCTGCTGCTGAGGCTGCCTAAGGTCAGAGGGTTGAGGGGAGGGCCAGAAAGAGGGACAGTCTGTCTATGACTGACCCTCCTTCTCCTGTAACGGCCTGCACGACCCCTCCCACCATATCTTCCATGACCCGTCACTCTACTAATAGTGGCAGCACTCCCAGCCGGCTTTCCCTCCCCTGAGCTCCCTCCAGATGGTAAACACATTACTACAGAGCAACAGGCGGAGCGAAGCAGCTAGGGGCAGGTTTTGCTGAATTTTTCCCTCAGTAGGGAGGCACACAGATCAATGGAGTGGCCGAAGTCCTCAACCTGGTCCGCTTTCCTCAATCAGGAAATGAGGAACAGCTGTTTTTCTTCTAGGGATGTCTTCTGTCTGCCGGACCCAGCTCCTCATGTATTCTTCATGTAGCACAATCCTAACCATTTCTACTTGAAAGTAAGTCCCATTGTGTTCAATGGGTCTCACTCCCAGGAAAGTGTAAATTGCAGCCACTTTAATGTATTTATGATGAGAACTTCAAGAAAAGCATTCTTAGCACTGCAGTCTAAACCTGTGTATACTAAGATTGGAAAAAAAATTTACCTCCAGTTTGTAATACATTGAGGAAGCTGAGCCCAAGCAAGAGTGGTAAGGGCAAGTGTTCACATTTGGATCAGTAAAGAGGACATCTTCCAGCATAAAGCTCTGGTTCTTGATGCTGATGGTCTAAAGGAGAAAATGTTCCTATACGTCTTCGTTGTCTTTATATGTCTGTCAGAATTAATGGCAACCTTGTTTTACCTCTTACCCAATAATGCTGTAGCGGTCTCAATGAAGCTACTCAGATCTGCGCCATCTCAAAATGTGGTGCAGATCCAGGTAGCCCAGGACTGCTTCCAAATGCCCAGGAATGGAGATAGAATCCCTCCTGGTCTCATCCTGCTCTTCACCCTGCTCTCTGGCTTTGTTCTCCAGTTCTCCAGTCCTCAGCGAAAAACAGCTCTTTCTATCCTTGGAACTCGCTCTCAACAGCCTCCCTCACCCCTTTCATTGCCCAGCAGAAACTCACCCTCTCTAGGGTGCAGGGTCTGCATGTGGCTCCCAGCCCAGCCACATCTGAGTTGGCACATATGTGCTTGATGGCAGTTCTGTGATACTTGGTAGCTGGCGCAGGTGGTCTGTGGGACAGACCCTGTGGCAGGTGGTCTGTGGGCCAGACCCTGTGGCGCAGGTGATCTGTGGGCCAATCTTTAGGGTTGGGCTGCTGTCTTATTCAAATAGGCAGTATGGAGTTCTCTATGCTTGAACTTCAGATAAACAATACTGTTGAATTTGGCTCTTGTACTTTACCAGCTTGCTTGAACAAATAGGGAATAGGGGCTTTGGACACGCAAAATACATGCAAAGTTCAGCCGACTCAGTTGGCTTCCCTTCTGTAATGAACATATAAGTATCACTGGCATGTCTGGTCGAGAGGTAGAAAAGCGTCCCTGAAAACTGAAATGGTTTTCATTCTTTTCCAAATTACTTCTGACATTAAACTTTGCCCTTGTTCAAGCTCTGGCTAACAACACATCCATCTTACTGAAGTCTAATAGTACAGTTTGGAAGGAATTCTGCAGTTTGAAAAACACCAAGGATTACAATTTAGATATGGTAAAGCAGTTGTATGTGTATATTTATGGGACCCTTCATTTTAAGAATAAGACCTTGGTTCTGATCCAAGGTTGACTCACATGAAGTTGATGAGTTGTAGCTTGTTGAACATTTTGCAGAGGCCAGTCGCTGCCCACAGCCAGGCAGATTATTCTGCTGCTGCTCTGTTTAGGATTAAACTTTTGGCATACCACACTGCAAATGTGGGTTTTTTGCATGTTTGTAGTGGCATGCAAAAAATAGTTTAAGCTTTCAAGTGACAGCAGTTGCATGCAGTCATCTGAAAGTTGGATAGTGCAATTTAAAAAATACCAGTAGCTAGTGGTTATGGTCCAATAGTTATGACTTTGGCATAAAACCATTAATAACTAAAAGACACAGAATGGGATGTTGCTGCTTGCAGGTAAAAGTGTATGGGCAAGGGAAATCTGCACAATGTACTTTTAATTACAAGTGTGTGTCATTCAACAACCTTTTGCTTAGCAGTCAGATCTTGCACAGCCTGCAGCAGAGCATCTTTTTAAACAACAGAGACTCTGAATGCAAAGAACAGCAAATCTTCTCAGTACCTTATACAGCCAGGAAGTGTCTAGCAAGGAATGTCTAGGAAGGACAGCTCAGGCTCCAATCCTTATCTCCAGTTAGGTTGGCTTACGTCCCAGCACAAGCCCGAGATGACCTGGGGGTGTCCCAAAAGTGCTGTAAGGCACTTCTGTTGCACTCCTGGGGAGGTTGGGCTGTCCTTCCCATACCACACAGGAAAAGGGAGTGGGTGAGTTGTGCCAGCCTAAATTGGTTAGGATTGTACCCAAAGGCACTAAATTGGGCTGAACCTTCACTTAAAAACATAATTGCATAATTTATCCCCATCACTAAGTGATACATACCTGTATTATAAATTCAGCTGGGCTCAGATTATTGAGTCTGAACTGCATTATCACCTTCCACAGGTGGCCTTTCGGAGTTGATGTTATACAGCTGAGGAGTGAGAGCTTGATGCATTTTCTTTGTGGATTAATATACTTATATTAAAGTATATTATATTAAAGACTTGGAAAGAGAGTAAAGACTTGTATTATATTAAAGACTTGGGAAGACTTGGGTCTTATATTAAAGACTTGGGAAGAGGGTAATCTATACTAATAAAAGGCTAATTCTGCCTGTCTGTTAGGTCCCCCTCTAGCTCTGCCCATGAATGCTCTCAGTTCTCAAACTTCCTAATGCCGTGACCCCTTAATACAGTTCCTCATGTTGTGGGGACCCCCAGCCATAAAATTATTTTCATTCCTACTTCATAACTGTAATTTTGCTACTGTTATGAATAGTAATGCAAATATCTGATATGCAGGATGTATTTTCATTGTTACAAATTGAACATAATTAAAGCATAATAATTAATCATAAAAACAATATGTAATGATAGATAGATAGATAGATAGATAGATAGATAGATAGATAGATAGATAGATAGATAGATGTGGCATAGCTAAGAGGGGATGACTGGAAAGGAAGGAAGGAAGGAAGGAAGGAAGGAAGAAAGAAAGAAAGAATAAAGAAAGAGAGAGAGAGAGAGGGAGGGAGGGAGGGAGGGAGGGAGGGGAGGAATGGGAAGGTAAGTACCTGGGTGAGAGGAGGCCTCCATAGGATTGGGATCTCAGACAGCAGAGCCAGCCACTGTTTCCTAGGAGTAAGTCCCATTCATTATCATGGGACTGACTTCTGAGTAGACATGCGTGGAACTGGGCTCTAAGGCTGCAATCCTCCCTGCCCACAAGGCTCCACTGTCTCACAGCTGCTCAGAGGCTCCTTCTGAGCTGCTTCTCAGCTGTTTCTTTCAGCTGCAGTGGCTCCAGCGTTTCTGCCAGGTTTTCCCATCTGGTCCCCTGCACCAGGAGTCTTTAGGCGACCCCCAGGAAAGCTCCAGGCAACCCCTAAAGGGGTCCCGACCCTCACTTTGAGAAACATAGACATATTACATAGACATGTTATACCTGCTCTACATAGACATATTATACCTCTTTGGAATTGGGATGATCCTGGGATTAACCCCCACACACAACCAAACCCCACACTCCACACCCTCAATTCCACATCCTGAACCCCTCTAGATCCGCTCACAACTGCTCAACATAGACATATACCTTTTTGGAATCGGGATGATCCCAGGATTGACCTTCCACACTCCAAACACACACACAACACAACTCCACACACGTCCTCTAGCTCAGGCATGGGCCCAAGCCGGTTCAGGCCAGATCGCCCAAACCGGTTGTTCCCATAATCCCGCCGCTACCGAACCGGAAACAGCGGGGTCGCCTGAAAACCTGGCATACCGGTTCGGACGCCGGGCAGAGAAGACACAATGCGTATGTGCTGACCTCGGCGCACACGCAGTGTGTCTCCTCCTGGTGGGGAAGACACACAGCATGCGCGCCGGGGTCGGCGCACATGCTGTGCATCTCCTCCCACGGGAGGAGACACACTGCACAAGTGCCAACATCAGCGCATGCGAAGTGCATCTCTTCCCGCAGGAGGAGACGCTCTGCGCACGCGCTGATCTCGGCACATGTGCAGAACGTCTCCTCCACATGGAGGAAACACACTGCGCATGCGCCGACCATGGCGCTTGTGCAGTGTGTCTCCTGGAGGAGATGCACTGCGCATGCGTCCGGGGATTGGTGCATGTGCAGTGCACCGGGGTTGGGGCCCGCCCTCGCCTTGTCCCGCCCCCTGACCCCGGTCCCGCCCCCAACTTCCAGCGAACCGGTTGTTGGAGTGGGCGGGGCCCATCCCTGCACTAGCTACACCCACACTTGCTCTAAATAGACATATTATAACATCCAGCATTGGAACTTGTGGCCAGATGAGGAGGGATTTCAAATTCAAATTTGAAAATAACTGACAAAACCTACAGTGAGGTTTTCAAGTTCTGTGGACTGAATTGAGGAATTCAAAGTTATTTCTTCAAAACTGCTGTTTTCTAAGCTGGATCAGACATCCCTTTAGTTTTGGACCAAAGGCCCAAAACACCCACAACAGGAACTGGTTTAAAAGTCTGCACAGAGTGTGGTTGTTAAGCTAGTAATTCATAAATGCAGCAGTGCTATGCACACTTATTGGAAGTCCCATTGAACTTGGTGCATTGGATTGCACTGTAAGTTTTGTTGCATAAAATACATATGCAGCCCAATCTTATGCACATTTACTCATAAATAATACCCACTGGGTTCAGAGGGACTCATTCCCAGCTAAGTATGTACAGCTGTGCTACTAAAACTGGGGCATTGCAACCTCCCAGTTTGTGTAAAGTTTCCTTGCTCCCTTTAAAAGGAACGGGAAAAGGGTCTCCCAACCACCAAACCATGGCAGAACCATTTGTAAGTTGCAAAAGTGTCCCCATTTCCCTACAGGAGCACAATCCTGGAGGTTGCACCACTGCGCTAGCCCCTCCCACAAAGATTTAGTGAAAGTTTTCCTTGATGTTTATGAATTACCAACATACAGGATTGCAAAATTAGTTGTTTGAACTGTATTAACATAGCAATGGGTAATGTAGCTGGGGCTGCAGGGCATGCAGTTTCACTGGACGACATGCTTTACGGGGGCAACAAGCTGAGCTTGACAGTAGTGACTGTGAAAAACTGGATAAATATGAAAGATAAGACCATCATGTTACATATAACTGGAAAGGTAATTTTATGCAGAATGCAATGGAAAAAAACTGCCTTGGAATATCTATATTCTATCAAAAGTTATGGCCAGTTAACCAGAAAATGAAAACACAAAAGCCTATGGAACAAAAAGTGGATTTTCCTAACTCAAATTTCCCATGATTCTGATTGCCCTGAAAACCAATGAGATGTAATTCTGATAATGTATGGAACTAATAAGATGTTAATATGAATCAGTTCTGAATATCAGTATCATATCATACATGTATGTTATATGTATGTTATAGATATATTTATCTGTCTGTCTGTCTGTCTGTCAGTCTGTCCATCTATCTATCTCATAATATAGTTACCTATGCTTACTGGGATTACAGGCATTTCTAAATGGTGCTTCTCTTCTATTTAGCAGGGAAAGAATAATCATTCCTCTTTGCCCCTGCACAAGGGACACAATTTTCCATATTTTACTTAATTAAATTTGATTTTGTTGTTGCAGGGCTGGGGTGGAGGCAAGAAAATCTTCTTCAACTCCAGATAGCAAACAGGTGCTTTAACTATGCCACTTCTGGTTATCTCAATCCGGCAACCTTCAGCTCTTATCTTCAGGCAAACGGAGGCTCTACCCTCTAGACCAGACCTCCTGCCCTCCCATACATGAAGGTATTTACTTATTTTACTTAATTTGTATCCCGCCTTTCCTCGTTCACAGAAAGAGCCCAAGGTGGCTAACATGCACCATTAAACACCATTAAAATAATAATAAATAGAAGTTAAAACATAATTAAAATACACTTAAAATTAGATTTAAAAACTGAAACGATTAAAACAGACTAAAAACTTTGTTAAAAAACAATAATATACGTATAAACACAATAAAACTGCCCACCAACCCCTGCCCCATTTAAAAGCTTTTTTTAAAATAAAAGGTTTTTAGGCTCCCCCTGAAGCTCTGTATTGAGGGAGCTTTCCTCAGTTCTATGGGGAGGGAGTTCCAAAGCTGGAGTGCCACCACCAAGAAGGCCCTATCTCTGGCCACCACACATCTCATGTCTCTTAGTGGCAGCACTAGCAGAGCAAATGGTGGTGAACTGGTGAGGAGGAGGCAGGTTTTTTCCCAATTTTCTTTTAAAAAATACCATTAAAAAATGTCACTTCCAGTAACATGAAGGGCTGGATGGAGGATCACAAAGGGCCACATCTTGCCCCAGGGCCAGGGTTTTGAGACCCCAGAGGAGAAAATGTCTAAGGCAGCCTCCCAGCCAATCAGCAGTGCTCTTCCCACCCCCTCCCTGCAGTGCGATGACACAACAAAGGCCCCTCCCCCTGAGGGTGTTGTTGTGTGGTTGTCAAGGCAAAGGTTCAGGACCCTCAACTGCTGAGCCTGGCAGTTGGCAGTAGCCAGGCAGGCAGAGCAGAGCAGAGCCAGGCACTCCCAGGCAGCTCCCATTCCGCTTTGCCCCCGCAGTTTCCCTAACCAATAATGGATACAACTTTCATTTTTTAACTTAATTAAATTTGATTTTGTTGTTGCTTTGGGAAGGGAAGAACAAAATCTTCTTTGACTCCAAATAGCAGAGAGGTGCTTTCACTAAGCTACTAGCGGAGCAGTGGGTGGTGAACTGCTGAGAAAGAGGTAGGTTTTTTCCCAATTTTCTTTTAAAAAATACCACGCAGGGTGACCATATGTCCAGAAAAACCCTGGTTTGTCTGGATTTTTAGCCTCCTGTCAGGGTGTCCCACATTTTGGCTTCATTGTCCTACATTTTGGCTTCATTTTGAAACTTTGCAGTAGTGCACAGTACCCCATCGTGCCATATGTCGTTGGATTTGTATTGAAGAGCAGAATCCAATGCAAAAATCAGTTTCGAAATATCTCCTTCCTATCAAAAGGTATGGCCAAAAAACAAAAATACACTTTTTGGCAATTTTTTTAAGCGGGTAGGAATTTTGGCCTGGGATTAGGAATTTTGGCCCTGCGGTTCAAGAATTTTGGCCCTGGGGTTCAGGAATAATCTGGTCACCCTGAATACCAGGGATGACATCTCTTCTGGTTGTGACATCACTTCTGGGCAACATGTTGAACTTTGCACTGGGCTACATGATCATAAGCTATGCCACTAAATGGGTATATGACATATTTGGGCAGCTTCTAAAAAAGTTTTGCATTTTAAAAATATTTCAGTTGCTCAGAATCGCTAGGCTAAAGTGTGGGTTTGGACATACTCAAAAAAAGAAATAAAGGCTGCAATCCTAAAGACACTTTTCTGGTAGTAAGACCCACTGAACACAATGGGACTTACTTTTGAGTAGTCATGTTAAGGATTGTGTTCTAAATCAATTGAGCCAGTCTAATCCCATTAAATAAATAAAGCACCATTAAGTTGAATTTCCAGTAAGACAAGCTCAAATAAAATGGTTAGTTAGTCCTTAAAGTCCAATTATGCCACTTTAAATACATTCCCCCAAGATCTGTGGTAGTCAAGATGGCAGAGATGTGGAAACATATTAAAAATGGTTAATGCAATGCAACCTGACCCAGCCTGACCAGGGCTGACAGTGGTACCTCCAAAGGAAAAAAAAAATTTGTATCTAGCCAGCAATAGACAAAGGGAAACTGCCAGCACTTGTGATAGCATTGAGATCACTCTAGAATCTTTTAAGTGCACAAAATGAATTAAAAACATAATCCCAAACAAAAACTTGGCAGTCAGTTATGTGTATTTCACTGCTCTCAAGGACAACTAGGGTTCCTCTGCAGGAGAAATGAGAAAAAAATACACATTAATGAATCTTTGCAGTGGGTTTGTAACTCTCATGAAAGAGGATCAACATGTTAAGTTACAGCAGAGATTGTCCTGTTAAGAAAATAATTCTTGCCAGTAGAAGGACCTTCGTGTGAAGCCTTCAGGGAGTGCCTGAAGGTTAGACCCATAGAAAGCACTGAGCAACTTGCTTATACAGTATGCACATGTGCGATTCACAACATCCATGCATAAGGACTGATTTTGAAAGTATTAGTCAAGGACTTGCTGGCAGCAATTTAATATTTTGTAGGATGAGACTTTCGTCTGGGTATAACTGGGTCATGAAATCATCCTGAATTAGGTTATGAAATGATTGGAATAAGCACTGTCGCACATGTTTGTGTCTAGTCTGGTCTAGTTAAGATAAAGGGATCATATCAAAAACTATAAAATGTGTGTCCTAATAGCCTTTTGCCTTTCTTGTAATAAGGCAATTATATGGGGTAATTCACTAAACTTTAAGAAGGGATTGTTTTCTTGATCCCTCATTGTTGCGTATGCAAATGCTCTTTCTGCACATGTAGCATGGTGTGTATGATGTGGCAGTGCGCTTACGCCCACCCAGCCTTTAGCAGACACAGGAAAGCTTACTTGGCATGACAATGAGATGGCCTTAATTCTTTATCTTCATTCTAAAAGGAACTCATATTGAGAGTAGGACTCGAATTAAAATATGGATCACTTTTGGATTGCAGACTGCAGAGGAAAATGGAGAGGCAATGGGGATAAGATCTTGATGCAAGTACAGTGCTGCATTGGTTTACGAGAAGCAAGCTTTCTGGAAGCAAGCTTGTAATCCAAAACGCATGTAATCCAAAGTATATTTTCCCATAGGAAATAATGGAAACTCAGACGATTGGTTCCATGATTCAAAAATATTTATATAAAAATATTTAATGTATATAAAAATGATTACAAAACACTGTAATGTAATACAAAATACTGTAATAAAGAAAATTTATACAGTACTGAACTGTACTGTTACCTTTGAAAACCTTCATGGCTTGTGTGAGTGAGACAAGAGAGAGGTGAATGACTTTCTATCACTAATGGAGTCACTGCAGTCCATTGGCTCAATGGAATCTTTGTCTTTTAGTGCAAGTTTCACATTCCCAGGCTGTTGATGGGGAGCAGCATTTTAACATTGATAAGGCACATCTTCCACACTGCGACACACAAATCCCCCCCACCCACCTGGCTCAGGCTTCTCCCCCCAGATTCCCCCTGTGAGTTCCTTGGCCATAGAAGTCTGTTCCAAACTTCCTCAGAAGTGCTCTTCTAACAAGACAGTGCTCTTAAACCAAATCAAAATTTCTGAGAAAATTTTGCTCTTCATCCAAAACACTCTTAATCCAACTCACTCTTAAACCAAGGTACCACTGTAGTCACTGCTGGGATTTACCTCTTCCAAATCTACCTCTTCTCCAGGAAGATCATAATATTGCAGCTCTCTGTTCTGTGTTGGCTTACCTATGTTAAAAAGTGATAATGTCATACAATGAACTATACAATTATCTAAATGAAAAATTATAAACTCAACTGAATTTGGCCTTGCAAATTAAAAGGACATTAACAGAAGTACTGAACAAACAGATTCAAAACAGCCTGTGAGAACAGAAGGGTCTTCTGCTGGGGTTCAATAATGTCAATGCTAGATGACAGTATTCTTCAAGTGGGGTGCCACAAACAAGAGGGCCCTTCTCCCTATTGCTAACCACCCTTCTCTGAGGACAAGGGCAGTAGAGGGCTGTTGGCGATGACCTCAGTGCATGCACAGGAACACAGGAAAGTGCACTTCACTGAGTTGGACCAATAGTTCATCCAGCTCAAAGTACTTGACATTGACTTAGAAGTAGCTCTCCAGGGTTTGAGAGTGAAGCTTTCTTCAGCTCCACTCTGACCTGAAGGTTGAACACGAGATCTTCAGCATACACTGCACGTATTCTACCAGTCTTTTCAAGTTGCTGATATTTCTGAGGATCTGAATTTATTCTGCTGCACAAGTGCAGATCTGTTTGGATACTTCTGTCTCCAAACCAGCATCTTTCCTGGAGAGCTAGCCTCCTGAAAAACCTACTTAGCCTTTGTTTTCCTTGCCATTTTCCCCCCAGTGCTGCCACTGTCAAAGTGGTGCTAACCAAGAAAAAGACATGCTGTACACACTCTGGTGCCTTCTTTCTTGCTGTCAAGGGCTTCCCTCCCTCCGCATTTTCCTAACTAATCTCAGCAGGTGAGGTAAAACTGCAGTGGAGTATTTTCCATTCTCTCTCCTGTTGAAACCTTTCAAACTGACAACCTGTTAAGCGGCTTCTTTGCTTGTTGAGAAACAATTCCTTAGCGCAAATTGGCTCACCTGGTAGCATTCTTTCACGTTCAGTAGTAATGAGACCACAGGAAAGAGGCCTCTTCTCAGACAAGGAACGTGCATCTAAGTAGGGCTGCATGAGAAATAGGAGCCAGTAAAATGAAGACTGGAGGAGGAAGTTTGGGATTTGATTCTGGGAAGCGTTTCTTTTCTACAAACAAAGGTGGGTGTACTCACCATGAAGATGCTATAAAGGTGGGAGTACTTACCATGAAGATGATATATTTGCAATCATAAGCATGTCTATTTGGGAGGCCACCAAAGTGCCAGTACTCACCACAGAGGTGCTAGTACTCCATATCAGTGTGTACCTCCTCAAAAAGATCCCGATTCTGGGTCAGTAAAGCAGATCCCCTTGGCAAATAAAAATTTAGGGAGTTCTTTCTGTTTGGTTCCTGTTGCCAGAACCTCCTTAAGTTTTTGAATAATGTTAAACATCCTTAGATTGGCAGGTTGGTAGTTTGAGACCTGAGTGCTGCATGATTGAATGACCTCCTGTTACCTGCCCAGCTCCTGCAAACATAGTTCAAAAGCACTTAAATGCAAATACATATATAAGTATCACTTTGGTGCGAAGAGAACCTCTTTCTGTGTTTATCTGGTATTTAGTTATGCTAGCCACATGACCATAGAGATCTCTTTGGGCAACACTGGCTCTTAGACTTATAACAGGATGAGTATTATTCTTAGAGTCAGTTACAACTAGCTGGGCAACCTGTGGGGGAGGGGGGGCAACGTTACTTTTACGAACATCCTTAGGATCTTAGCCAAATAATAACATTTGCACCCTGACTATTGCACCCTAATTTTCACTAACATCCTTAGGATCTTAGCTAAGTAATAATACTTGCATCCCGACTATGACACATTTGGCTCTCTCTCTCTCTCTCTCTCTCTCTCTCTCTCTCTCTCTCTCTCTCTCTCTCTCTCTCTCTCTCTCTCTAGTCAGCTGGAGGCAAGGGAGAGGAGCAATTGCAGGATTTAAGGACCTGTTTGGTCCTTTGCTGGAGTGAAGGATCAGGCAATTGCCTACAACCTGATGATCTGCCCAGTGCATGGGAGAAGGTCCATCATAGGGGTGAGACACTGGCCTCCCACATTGGTGACACAAACTCTAGTGATGCCATTGGGCACTATATAAAGGGCTGCTGACTGGGGGGTACTGCATAAGGCCTTCTTAAAATGTCACTTTCCATTTCCCCATCCCCAAAACCCAGAATCAATGTTCTAAGGACTCCTGGAGTCTACAGAAGATCCTCAATATGCATCTGAAGCACGAAAGAGTGTACAGGTCAGGCCTCAACATAGGACCTGCACTGAGTCAGAGCTGTGGATATAAAATCCATGGATGATCTGACCTGTGGTTGGATAGTTGATCAGTTATAGTGGGAAGCAAATGACCAGATGTTTCAGTAAAAAGTCTCCAAATGCAAAGGCTCAGAGATGTCAGTGACATGGAAGCATTTGATCAGGACAAAGTAGCTAGAACGCAAATATCCTAGTGCCATAATGAAAATGTAGCTTTCATGTAGTTTTGAGTTTATACACCTCTAAGCATGAGTTTTGTACAAAATGTGTTTTTCTTATTAAAATTATGTTTTGGAAGCATGGTAAAATATTTGCATTCATGGCTTTGGGGAATTGGAGTTCAATCTGTAGTTTGAGGACTTTGGCATCTGTTATGGTTTGTAACTGTTTAATTGAGCTGAGCAGAATTTTCATATTTCCTATTTGTATTTTAATTGCTCTTTCCTGCCCTGAGTAGAGATAAATGAATGTCCCCCATTTTGGTTCTGTTATTATTCCATGGGTTGGCTGTGCCCCAGGTCTGACTTTGCTTGCATTCTAGTTCAATTAATTTCTAAAATTAATTTCAGGATTGGCACATATATGGTGTGCTGCAGTTACATGTCTTTGTGTTTCCCTTACAGGTTACTGAACAACGTGATTAAATATTCATGCATTTGATTGGAAATGCATGTGAAAAAAATGTGTTTTTTTGTTGGAATTCTGAATCTAACAATTGGTTCTGGGAGTTGTGAGCTGATTAGAACTTTCAGATTTGAATATCTGTCAGAATATCTGTTTGGCAGTTGGAGAACTGTTCGTCAGTTGGAAAATGGCAGTCGGATCTCAGCTGTTGTTCAGAGCAGAAGAGAGCTTAAAAGCTCTGTGTTAGTCTATATATCTAAAAGAAAAAAGTCACTGACACTGATCATAAGACTGACTGACTCATCAATGCCCTGCCAAAACCGGTGGGCCTAGAAGCGTGAAATTTGGGTTGGATGACCAAGAGGTGCACTAGGAAACGGTTTTCCGAAATTCCAACCAGAAGGGAGTGAAAAGGAGCACAACGTGTTTTCCTCCCTATACTTTCCATTGAAGAACTGATGACTCATCAACATTCCGCCCCAACCCCCAATTTGGCTAACCTTGATGATTTGGCTAACCTTGATGATTTGGCTAACCTTGATGAGGAAGATGATGCTGCAGTCATTGAATGGTTCCATAAGGGCAATGAGAAAGCCTTGTGTATAATTGGGCTAACTCTAGAAGACCAGCAGTTGGTCCATATAGATGGTAAAGTCTCAGCAAAGGAATGCTGGGATGCTCTGAGAGCAGTCTATGTGTGGGACAGCAATCTATATGCTCATATTCACCTCATGCAGAAGTTACTAAGTGCACACCTCCAGCCAGGAGAAGATTTGTTATCTCACCTGAAATTTATGCAAAGAGCTCTAGGAAAAGGAGCTAATATTTTCTGAACCCCAGCAAATGTACATCATACTATGCTCTTTGGAAAATCCAGATTTGTGGTAAATCTGGAGGTGCTACCTCAAGCTGCGCTGACCCTCACCAGTATGACAAATCGACTTTTGGAGGGACACCGCACTGCTTCACGAACCCAAGCCTCATTTGTCAAAGACACTCAGGGAGAAAGCAGCTGTGGAATGTGCAGCTGAATCAGCTGAGACTGCAAAGGCCTACACTTAAAAAGGTGCTCTTGGTGTGTGAGTCCCAAGCATTTATTAAGGGACTGTTGCTCCTGGAAGGCTAAAATAATCCAGACCTCTGGCAATCCAGGAGTTACTAATTTGACTGTGACTCGAACACCTAGAGCCTATGATAATAGTTATGTGGTAGACAGTGGTGCTACTGCAAACTTACGTAAAAGGAAGAAACTATTTCAATCCTTTATGCCTGTTCAAAATCAGTGCATTACGCTGGCAGATGGCATTTCAGCAACCATCACTGGAAAAGGATCTGTTTTCCTTCCTGGATTGAATAAAAGCTTTGAAATGGTTTGTTTGCCAAGGCTGAATTGTAACCTCCTGTGAGTGAATGCCTTAACGAAGGAGGGTTATAGCTGCACATTTACAGCATCCGAATGCAGGATTAAAGGCACTGATGGAAAATCAGCCATTGCTAAATTGCAGGGAGATTTATACCTACTGGGGCCTGTCGGATCTGTTGGAAGTGTATTTACAAACAAACCGCCTCATGACAATTGTATCCATCTACTGCAGGGGTCAGGGAACTTTTTTACCTTTTACCCCAAAATATATTAAGATACACCAATGTTACTCCCTTGATTTGAAAGGAAGGAAATTGCCACCCAAAAGGATGTCCTACATTTTTAAAATCAGGAGTAAACGTAAAGTAATTGGCTTACTCACCTCCCCAAGGTGTTTGGGGAGGGTGTTTGGGGACACTGGGGGCAGTTTTAGGTTGCTGCTGCTCGGTGCAGCTAAGTCCGGCCAGCCGCAGCAACCATTTAAAAAAAAACATTACTGTGCACATGTGCGCGCACTCTTCCTCTTCCGAAAGCTCCAACAGAGAGTGCTATCACTTCTCTGTGGTGGAAGCGGTAGTGCTCTCCGATGGAGCTTTTGGAGGGGGAAGAGTTGCGTGACCGTCCATTATCCCCAGGAATTTCATTTTTACCCCATTTGGGGTAATTTACCCCTGTTCCCAGACCACTGATCTACTGCGTCGTCTGGGGCATCCATGTTTTCAAGCTCTGAAGAGAACTGGAGCAATCTGAAGGAATTAAAGCCTTGTTCTCTGTATTATGAAGCCTGTAAGGAGATTAAGGGCAAAATCCATAGCAGTTATGGGTCCACGTAGTTACGTCACCCTCTAGTGTTATCTTATGGAAAGTCATCTTAACTGCTCTGGAGCAAAGGGCTTAATTTCACTTTAGGATATAAGTACTATAAGTAATATAAGTCGAAAGCCACTCCTACTAGAGAGCTTGGCAAATATTATACTGATGCAATATTAGATCTGGTCTTTATGGATCTCATCGGCCCATTCTCTGCCAGTTTAGAAGGAGTCCGTTTTCTGCTTTCAATAGAAGATCATTACTCATGTTATGATTTTTATTATTTGCTGAAAACAAAGGCTGAAACATACCAAACAGTTCATGTTCAGTATACCTGTGCTCATGTGCATCATTATCCTGGAAGGGGAAACAGAATCCAAAAGACAAAGTAAAAGCTATTGTAAAATTGGCACTTTTTCATCAATCTACACAATGTGAATGAATCGAAAAATGGGAAGAATTGTAATATTACTATCACAACAGTACTATTTTGCAAATGAGATCAGGTAATTTTGCTGGGGTTGGTCTTATAAGCATCCTTGGCCTTGAGCCACTTCTGAGGTTAGAAAGGAGATCACTTAATAAAATACCCTACAGAATATCATACTTGCCAAAGTTTGGCCTTGTACTATCTAGTGCAGTTATCTCCATTTGCTCTACAATGAAATAGCCTCCTGCTGTACTTGAGTGCTATTCCTAGAAGGTTGATGCAGTAAGAGTCACCCTTTATTTGTATTATACTTGCCAGTGCAGCAGTTTTCCATTATTGTATTCTTGAGCATATCCTTTGGTAGCCTACTTGATAGATCAGCTTCAAGAGATTGAAAAAGACCCTGTTCAATTCTTCGAGCAAAAGGTAACAGCAAGGAAGAAAAAAATATATTCTTTTCCTGGCTCTGATTTATTGTTATTTTCATTACACTATTGATCCTAGCACTGATGCTATCTTAACAAGGGCTCAACCCTGGCCAGTTTTCTTACCATTTACCACTGAATGAATTGCAACATCTCTTATTGATTGTGTTTCATTCTGGATTGAAAATCTCACATTCTGCATTTGAGAAAAGCAAACCCTGTAACGTTTATGGTCCATAAAATGTTTCACAATCAGATTTTGATTTTTCTTAGTAAATGTACCAAGTGATGCAAACCCTACTGATGCCACTGCCTGTGTGGGACCATAACACCTGCTTTGTGCTACCTGTAGTACTTACGGATTTTCCTCCATAGCTATGCTACTGACCCCCTTCAAGTTTAATCTTGAGAAGCTCTCCCCTGATACTTTCAATGCTGTGCATAAGATACAGAGTGATGAGGAAATAGTGGTCAGTGTATGCTGTTGAGCCTCCAGCAGTTCATTATGCTTCAGTAAACGGTACTACCCATGTTCCGACTGATGTTTTTGAATTATCACAAGATCTTTCCCTGCTGTTTGCAATAAAACCCAACATGAGGATTTCAAAGAGTGCTAACAAAAATCAGAGTCAAATTCAAATAAAGTTCAAAACAGAACATATTTGTTTACAGCTGTTCCTCTGGTTGGAAACTGCTATTTCCTAATGCTGATGAATTACTCTGGTTGCTAGGTGCCCATCAATCTGCAGGAAAACTATATTCCTTTCAATCACTGCATGCATTTAAATTTAGAAAATACCAGCACGTTCAGGGAAGGAAAAGAATGCACTGATCTTTGATTGAAACGTTTTTTCATTAATATAGCAGGGTTACATTTGAGTCTCATTAACTAACATAAAAGCAGCAGGCCTCCTTCAGTCTTGAGACTATGGTATCATGCTTGGCGCTGCATACGCTGCATGCGAAGCACGAAAGCCTGGGTTGGATTGTTATGGATGATAGGCTGTTACCCAAGCAGCAAATCCCCCCTCTCCATGCCACTGAATGAGTCCAATGGAAAGGCAGAGCCAATATGATTGGATCCAGCTGGCGTCGCAGAGCTGGGCTAAGGACAGGAGCTCACCCTGTCTTGTGGGGCCAACCCGGGTCTCGAACCCTGGCCTGCTGGTTAACAGGCACAGCGTCTTAGCCACTTGCGCCACCCACAGCCCACCTAAAATAATGGTTAACTAAAATGGTTAACTAAAAATGAGATTAACTAAAATCTCAATGGTTACATTTGAGTCTCATTAACTAAAATAATGGCTCAGACTGTAAACAGATTTGTTTGAACAATAGACACCCCAAATCCTGAGACCCCCCATAAGCTTATATTTGCAAGAAACACAGTTTTATTACCTTTCAAGGAACTTTGTGCTACCATTGCAATTCAAATTTATAGGTTCAACGCAGATTATCTTCAAGCCGAATCATTCTTTTTCTGTGGTTGAACAAGAGTCAAATTCAAGTACCTATTGCCTAGTGCCTGTGACATTACTCAAAACAAAATAACAATTTCCTCCACATGTCAATACAGTTTTGGAGAGTTTTAAGCTCTTTTCAGGGAATATTTTATGGATTTAAATAATTAGTCACCAGTTTTTCATGTCACTGGTTTTTCAGTTTCAAAAGGAAGACAAAATTTAAAATACCATACTTGAACTGAACGATAATTTTTCCCAGCCAAATTTACAGCACAATCCAGAGCAACTAATCTGTCCACATAAGAGCACTTGGGTTGCCCTATCTATCACTAGGGTGGAGCAACTGCAAGATGCTTCAGCCCAGTTACTCTGGAAGAGGCTTAGGGCAGAGCAAGGCAAGATAGGGTGCCCTAAGAGAGGTGGACCTGCTCTGCCCTAACTGGGGCAGCCTAAGCAGCTCAGGAGAGGCAAGTTGAGGGCAAGTTTAGCATTGCCTAGGGCAGAGCAGTTACTCTGTATCCAAAGCCTGTTTCAAGGCAGAAATGCCTCTTCCAGTTCCTCAGAGCCTCTTCCAGAGTAACTGGGGTGGAGCATCTTGCAGTTGCTCCATCCTAGTGATAGATAGGGCAACCCAAGGGCTCTTATGTGGACAGATTAGTTGCTCTAGATTGTGCTGTAAGGCTGCAATCCTAAAGACATTTTCCTGGGAATGGGACCCATTGAACACAGTGGGGCGTACTTTTGAGTAGACGTGCTCATCGTATATTTTTTTAAATCACAAGCCTTTTAAAATCAGGGTGTGCGTTAGATTCAATGATGCATTAGATTCAAGTAAATATGGATATGTCATAAATAATTTCTAACAGAGCAGCACAGATGTCAATGCCAGCAGTGTGAAATGGAACTAAAAAATACATTTAAGGATGCAGTCCTAAAGCTGGTACTGGGAACTCAATTTGGTTGACTTGGATGTCATTAAAATTTGCAGGTTTTTGCTAACTTGCCAACTCATGAGTTGTATGCATGTAAGACTCTGAAAAGACTCTGAGAAAGTGCCCACTTTATCTATATATATAAAAAGAAAAGTCACTGACTGACTGACTGAATGACTGACTGACTGACTCACTCACTCACTCACTCATCAACACCCTGCCAAAACCGCTGGGCCTAGAAGCGTGAAATTTGGGGTGGGTGTTCCTTCCGTGACGGAGGGGTACACTAAGAACTGGTTTTCGGAAATTCCAACCGGAAGGGGGTGAAAAGGGGTGCAACACGTTTTCCTCCCTATACTTTGCATTGGAGAATTGATGACTCATCAACATTCCGCCCCAACTGCTGGGCCTGAAGCATGGAATTCTGGGAGTTCCTTCTGTCACCTGAACTCCCACCAAGAACCATCTGAAGAAATTTAACCCTTCAGGGGCTGAAAAGGGTCAACGTGTTTTTGTCCTATACTTAACATTGGAGACTGACCAACATCCAGCCAATTTGGTGCTCTGTGCCTGGTGCACTGGAGGGACATTGTTCAGAGGAGGAGGTTGCTCTGGTGAGGATGCTGCGCATGGGGGGAAGTTGCGCATGGGGGATGATGCGCATGGGGGAAAGTTGTGCATGGGGGAAAGTTGTGCATGAGGGACTGATGTACATGGGGGGAAGTTGTGCATGGGGGAAAGTTGCACATGGGGAAAAGTTGTGCATGGGGGAAAGTGGGAGAAATTTGCGCATGGGGGATGATGCGCATGGGGGGATGATGCACATGGGGAAAAGTTGCGCATGGGGAAGTGTGCATGGAGGAAGTGTTGCGCATGGGGGAAGTTGCGTATGGGGAAAGTTGTGTATGGGGAAAGTTGTATATGGGGAAAGTTGCGTATGGGAAAAGTTGCACATGGAGGAAGTTGCACATGGGGGAATGATGCGCATGGGGAAGTTGCGCATGGAGGACTGTTGCAGATGGATGATGTTGCATATGAGGAGTTCAGGCACATGGGGGGATGATGCACATGGGTAAAGTTGCACATGGGGGACAGATGCGCATAGGGATAATGCACATGGGGTTTGATGCACATGGAGGGAAATTGCGCATGGGGAAGTTGTGCATGGGGGTAAGTTGCGCATGGGGGAATGTTGCGCATGGGGGAATGTTGTGCATGGGGGAAGTTGCTCATTGGTCGAAGTTACACATGGGGGAATGTTGTGCATGGGAGAATGTTGCGCATGGGGGAATGTTGCGCATGGGAATGTTGCGCATGGGGCGAAGTTGCGCGTGGGGGAAAGTTGTGCGTGGGGGGAAGTTGCGCATGGGGGAAAGTTGCGCATGGGGTGTTGATGCGCATGGGTTGTTGATGTACATGGGGTGTTGATGTGCCATGGGGGGATGTTGTATAGGGAAATGTTACTCCCGCAATGTGGGTACGCTTTTTGCTAGTGACTTATATTTGACTTAAGTCCCATAGGGCTGAACTTTGCCTAGAGTGCCCTGGGGTTGGCTTGTACTGGCCCAGGAGCACTGAGAAGGTAACGTAAGGTGCTCCTACACCACTTTCATGGGGATTAAGATTTTTGATCTGACTTGAGAAGATGAAAGATTTTTTGAGAGGTCAGTTTCTCCTGGGAGCATGACTGTAAGAAGGCATGAGATCTTCCAGCCTGTCATTGGCATCTCTAGGAGAGCGCATGCTGCACTGTGTGATACTGGCCAAAATTTTTAAAAACATTATTTTTGAATATCAGTCATACTACATAACATTTGCTGTGTAATTTCATGCAGAATGCAATGATACACACCACGCTGAAATACTCCATTCTATTAAGTTATAGCCATGACAGGCGCAATCCAGAGTAACTACGGGGAGTCCTTGCTCCGGTGTAAGAAAAATTTGCTCTGGATTGCAATATGAATTTCCCATAGGTTTTCACTAGGTGGTGCAGTAACTATGGCTACATGTAATGTCTCTTACGTGCTCCCATAGTTACTCTGGATTGTAGGGATTGTCTCATATGTCTATTCTGTCAAGTTATAGATGTTTAGTGGGTGTTAGTACATTTTCACACCCATTGCCTGGGGCATTTCCTCCCACTGCATGGGAAGAGGTCATCATGTCTGCAGATGGAGCTCTGTGCATCAGGCTGAGTCCTGCACAGGCACCAGTGATAACTCTGGGAGGAGCAATATGTATGGATAAATAGGAACTGGGAGGTCTCCTGCTGCTCAGATTAAAACAGCCATCACTCCTAATGGTGCCCACATTCTTTCTATACCTATGGGGAAACATAGGGTTTCTATACCTATGGGGAAACAGACTGCAAAACCACTGTTTTCTGCTAATCAGCCTTTTCTTTCTTTTTTTTAAGAAAGCAAACCACATTATAACATTTACAACAATCCTGTCCATCCATACTTCCCTGAAGACTTTTTAAAAGCCATTTACAATTAAGAGACTAATAGTAGTTACTAGAAGTTTACAAAGGAATTCAGCCCACCCTGGAGCCCTGCCTTTGGTTTGGGTCATTGGCAGGGAATTATTTAACTGTAATTAAATGCTAGATACAGGAAGTCTGGCTTATGAGATGCACAGCAAGCAGTGTGGTTTGTCATGACTCACCAGAAGTCCTTGATTAGAAGTAACAGTTCATTGTTAAATGAACCCCTGCAAAGCTGTTACATGTTGCGAGCAGAGTCCATATCCTCTTGACCGTTTGTTTATTCAATAGGCACATGTCACATCCTGTGCTCCAGCGTTCAGCTAAAAGAGAGAAGTTGCTAGGCTTGAGTTGAAGATTGTCACCTTCACCTGTTGTTCTGGAATTGCTTAACTGAATTCTTTAGAACTGCTTTGAAGAAACGTGCAAGTGGACAGGTGCAGTATACTCAGTTTGTTTTTAATTTAAGAACATAAGGAAAAAAACCTTGCTGAATCATATCAAGTTAAGCCAGTAGGGCTTCATAGGAAGTGCAGGGTCCAGTTCTTCAGGATTCCTCATCCTTTCGTTTTGCAGCCCTTGGTATGTGACCCCCTAATTACCATGATGGTGGGCCAGGTCAGGAGCAATATCAGATGCCAATGTGGCACCAAGAACTAGATCAGTAGTGACATGCACTGATACTGCCACATCAACAACTGCACTTACTATTCTGGTGTGGTCTCTGTGGGGCCAAGAAGAAATGGGGGAGCAGGAGATTCCCCACAAGAGCTCCAAACATACAATGTGGAATTGGCATTAAATTATATTAAAAGCTGTCCTGGGCAGCTTGTTTTTATAATAGGGGAAAGATAAGGTATCAAATAAGAAAAATTAGCAAAATCAAATTTAATAGTATCGGCAGGCCAAATGGAATAATTTGGCAAGCCAAATGGAGCAGTGGGCATGTCATCAAACATGTTTTTTAAAAATATCACCTCTGAGCAAGGCTAGCAACCAAGATGCTGTGATGTCGGCTAGGAAGTGGAATTTGCAGCTATTCTGGAAAACGTCTCTGCAGTGCCCTCCTGCAGTTTATAGCTTCCATTTTCTCTTTAGAGGCAGCCTTCGGAAGGAAGGTCTTGCTTCAAATTTTCCAGTTCTCCTCCGAGGATGGATCTCTTCTCTGAGCAGTAACCTGCTTGTACAGAAGGATGCATAACTCTTTGCCAGCAGGGGTGAACCAAGCTTTCCAAGTGAAATTCTACTTTATAGTTCTCCATTTCTTGCCTTGCAATCCATTACAGGAAACCTGAGCAGCCAGGATGAGATTGCCAAGACACTAAGCTCAGCTGCAGGACAGACAAAGCTTCTTAATACAACCCTACCTCCATCAGCACACACTTGCAAGAATATTTTTGTGTGGAATACCTTTTAAATAAAAATGGGATTTTTTGGGGGGGAAGAGGAAAACATATCACAAAGTAGCTTTTTCGTCTCCAAATCTCATGTGAATTTCCTGCATCTGACATCTCTGCAGTGGAAAACAGAATCACCTTTTCCGAGGATCAGATACCTGCATGAATAATACAGAAGTTTGGATATGTGGTCTCATTAGTTTCACTGATGCTAACAGAATAAATACTGGCTGCTCAAAAAAGGAACAATAGTTCTCTTATCTTCTTGCGATGAAAGTGTGGTATTTGGCCAATGCTGTCCCCGTGATAGTTCATGACACCAGGCCTCCTGAAAAAAACCCCAACAAATTAGCAGTTGCTGTAAGTTCAGGCCAGTTGTTTTTTTCCTGCTGCACTGGTTAGCTGACACCATTGCACATAGCACTGTGTACTAAGCAATCTATGAGACACTTGCTTGAATGCTGAGAACACAGCAAGCAGGCAATTAAAAATATTTTCTTTTTTGAACTTATCAGAGGGAAGATAAGGGAATCTGAAAGGACAAATTTCTTGAGGAAAAGATCATCACAGGTTAGAAGACCTGATATGTATATGCAATTTCTAGGTTTTTATTTTTATTTTCATTTATTCTATTTTATTATTTATTTTGTTTTATTATTGTTTATTTTATTTGTTAAAAATTTAGGCAACCGCAGGATGCAAGATGTAGGAGAGGGCACATGGATGTAGGTGTCATATGGCCTGTCTGAGGCATCTGATATGCTGCTGTGTGATACAGGAATCTGGACTAGATGGGTCTTTGGCCTGATCCTGCGGAGGCTCATTTTTGTATTCTTATGTTCATTACATTGGTCAGCTTATACTCATGCTTACTCTTCATGCTCTCAAAACATAAATACAGATATGTGAAATGTACAAGTCACACTGGTCCAGGAATGGTCCTTATTAATGTCTTGAATAAGTGTAAGTTGAAGGATTTTCACCCCCATGTCATTGGATGGATGAACACCACATTTGATATTATATTACAGCCACATTAAGGAGCAAGTGGATATTCTATTGCACTATAGACCATTATACCTTTTTCTCCCTAAAGTGTTTTTCTCACTGAAGAAGAGTTTCAAAATCCAGGTATAGGAAACTGGACTAAATTGACCTGTGGCCTGATTCAGTGGAGGCTCTTCTTATGTTTTTATTATGATTGACAATAGCAACAAATGTTAAGGATGCAACAATGTCTGTACATAATTTCCTGAAGAAACTGGATTAGCTCTTTTTCATCAATACCAATATCAAATTTTTTCATTGATCCAATATCTATGCTTGTACTCAAACAACATCTATGTTTTGTTAAGGCCTCAATCAATTGTAGTTAGTCTGTATGGCAGCTGTCCCTTGAAGCTCTCCAGGGAAAAGCTTCTTCTTAAAAATCTAATAATGAAATGAAATATAGAGTGCACGTACATCTTATATATGATACCATGACTTGTTGAAAGATTTATCTTCTTAGCTACTTTACACTGGTGATGTTAGCCATTTAATGTGTGCAAAGATAAATGTCATCAAGTGACAATCCATAATGCTTCCCTTCTTTGATGTACTGCATGAGTGTTAAGGTGCATTATATATACTTTGCTGACACAGGACAACTTGGAAAAGCAGGTGTCAAAAACACCAGTTTCGTTTGCACATCTAGACATATAGAGAAATCCATGGTTGCCATGGCTTGCTATGAATCCTGAGCCTGCTATCACAGGGGCTGAATGCACAGAATGCACTGTATTCTCCAAAAACCACTCCTAAAATCACAAGTGATTTCCAAGTGATTGGTCCAAGCTTGAGATCACAGTTCAGGCAGGTTGCTCAGGTAGAAGAAGCTGCTGGGAAGCAAGAAAGGAAGAACTGCAGGGAGATACAAGGTTTGGGTAGCATTGATTCTTATGGTATGATAAACGAAAAGCTAATTTAGAATTAAAAATCATTTGTTAGAGTATTTTGTTGAAAGTATGGAATTAATATGTACCAAACAGATGTTGGAAGTGTAGAAGACAAGAAGGAACATTTTATCATATGTGGTAGACTTGAACCAAAGCAAAACAATCAGTGTTGGGAGCCTCATCAGGCTTGACTTAAGTCTAGGGCAGTGATTTTCAACCAGTTTGCCATGGCACACTGGTGTGCTATGGATAGTCCTCGGGTGTGCGATGGGAATTTGGAGAGAGTCATTTATTAATAGGAAAATTGTGGAATTTGAACAGCTTGGTGTGCCATGTCAAAGGTAAAAACAACTGATGATGATGATAGTTTCAGTGACTTGTTAGTGTGCCATGAGATGAAAAAGGTTGAAAACCCCTGGTCTAGGGTCACTGTCCTCCACAGGGAGGTTGATGAGTCATAATGATGGCACTGTTTGAGTACTTGAGTCCTTTGCAACTAGAGGTCTTGAGTCACCGCTTCCTCTTTAAAAAACCAACTGCAAGAAAAAGGCAGTATGCTCTTGGGCAGTGACGTAGCTAATGATCATGTAGCCTGCTGCAAGCTCAAAATGTTGTTCTGGAAGTGATGTCACAACCGGAAGTGATGTCATCCCAGATGTTTTTAAAAAGAAAATTAGGGAAAACCCGCTGCTGCCTCCTCAGCAGTTCATCACCATTTGCTCTGCTAATGTACCTGTTTGCTAACAGGAGTTGTAGATTTTGTTGCTCCCCTGCACCCACCCTGCAACCACAAAATCAAATTTAATTAAGTAAAAAAAATGAATATTGTGTCCCTTATTGGTTAGGGACAAAGAGGAATGGTTATTCTTTCCCTGCTAAATAGAAGAGGAGCACCATTTAGAAGTTCCTTATACCCAGTTAGCACGGGGTAACTGTCTTATGATATATGTACTATGTGTAGCTTATTCATATTTACATATGATTAGTTCCATACAGTATCAGAATTACATCTCATTGGCTCTCAGAGCCATCAGTAACATGGGAAAGTTTGAGTTAAGAAAATCCACTTTTGTTTTATATGCTTTTGTATTTTCATTTTCTGGTTAACTGGCCATAACTTTTGATAGAATATAGATATCCTAATACAGTTTGTTTCACTGCATTCTGCATAAAATGACCTTTCCAACCAAATATAACTTGATGGTATTATCATTCATACATAACCCGTTTTTTTAGTCACTGATGTTAAGCTCAGTTTGTAGCTCCCTAAAGCTTGTAGCCCAGTGCAACTGCACCCCCTAGCTATGCCACTGTTCCTGGGCTCTGTTTCTGTGTGGCAGAGCACACTTCTGTCAACAGGGAGAGAGCAGTGGAAGAGACAGTGAAAGCGGGGAAGGAAGTGGCAAGGGGCAGGAGCAGCAGCTGTGAGCCTTACCAGGATGATCCAAGCTTTGGCAGCCCTACTCGGAAGTGGTCCCATTACTGAAGACAATTCAAAGAGGGTTCTTCCTCCACCACCCATGTGGTGAAAAGTATGATTACTGTGAACTGCCTCCCCATCTCTCTTGCTTCATCACCTCCCTGGTTTTTACAAGCTAGTCATAAATCAAGAAATTCCTTGGGCTCTTTTCTCCCTCAGCCAATGAAAATATTGCTCTGATAAAGATGGTGGATAAAGATATTTGCCAAAATGGACAAACTTACAGTTGTCCTTTCAAGAAAAGTTTGTAAAAACGTTTGTGTACAATTGGAAACTGTTCATGGACTTCCTGTGCAGAAAGCAGAAAATTGATCCAATGAATTATGGACAGTGGTGGTCTAAAATGGATTTATATTTTCATGGATAGTGGTGTTATCTGAAAAATGGGGGTATTATAGCAGTAGTGGGTTTATAAATTTCAAATTACAGTAAAATCTTGGATTGAGAGCATTTTGGATTGAGAGCATTTTGCAAGACAAGCAAACATTTTTAATTTTGACTTGTAATACAAGCGATGTCCTGCAATACAAGCAAAAAAATAGTCCCAGCCAGGATAGGCATTCTGGTTTCGGCATTCTGCCAGCACCTGTTCAGACTCTCCTGAGAGACCATCCTATACACTGTCTACTCTGAAGTAAGCCTATTACAGTCAATGGTGCTCACTCTCATGAAAGGGGGGGGGGGAAATGGAAAAGGGCCTGAGAGATGTAGCCTTGCTTGCCTTCTCTACAGTAAGCCCTATTTTAATCAGTGGGGCTCACTCCTGTGTATGGCGGACAGATTGCACCCTGAGAGACCTGACAGACTAACAGTGCAATCCTATTTGGGTCTACTCAGAAGCAAGTTCCATTGAGTTCAATATGGCTTACTCCCAGGAAAGTGCTCTTAGGGACACTTTCCTGGGAGTAAGCCCCATTCAACATAATGGGGCTTACTTTTGAGTAGACATGGTTAGGATTGTGCTCTAAGTGCAGGTTATAAGAATATAAATTCTTTATATTTTGTATTTTCTTTATTATTTTTTATTATATTACAGTATTTAACTCATTTTTATATGCATATTTTTGGGTTGTGGAACAAATATCCGAGTTTCCTTTATTTCTTAAGAGAAAATTTACTTTGATATACAAGCATTTTGTATTACAAGCTGGAATGAATTATGCTAATAAACCAAGGTACAACTGTAATATTTTAATCAGTTTTAAAGCATCTTTATCGAATTTAATCACTGTAATATTGGTAGTTGCTATTGTTAGAAACATCCATTTCTCTCTCACACACCCCTGAAGAGCATAACTACAACTGGAATTAAACCTACTGGAGGGGTTTAAGATTTGCATGCTGTTTGTATGAACAACTATGAAGACCATGTAACATGGAGTGTCCTTTGAAGAACTCTGTGGCCATCCGTGGCCCCCTTTGTATGTGCAAATATCTTACTGTGATGGTAAAGGAAAGCCAAAAACTTTCCAAAAGACACCAAACATCTACAATGCCTGCAGGCTTCCCATGTCCAAGATGGCAGATTGCAATGCTTCTACATGGTGATGCTTCGCCGCCAGCACTGGGTCACTGTGACACAGACTGATTCGAAAAGAACTTTGATGTTTCCATAGGATGGTGGCAATGCTCCTACGAGCGATTAATTCCAAGCTGCCAGATATTTCTCCAACGGCTGTAGAATCTGCATGTTTGCAGGATTTATGGTACTTCTAATCAAGATCTGATTAGCTTGCAACAAGCTTTATAGACTACTGCAGGGTCTTCCAAATTAAGAATAAAAAGGGAACAGTTCAAGCTCAAAGCATTTTACACATTCAGCAATACTCCCTTGCATTCTTTCCTATTAGACATTTTCAGCATCTCATGAGTTATATCTGCAGAGATATCCCGAAGGTAAATGGGATAGGACTCAGCCTTCACTGATCAGCTAGCCAATGACCGTATATCTTCCTTTAAGACTGTTATCCTAAAAAGATTTACTTCTTTGTCAGATTAATTGAAATCAATGGGACTTCCTTCCAAGTATCAGAGAATGATGCAGTCTGAACTTTTAAAGAAAGTTTCAAAAGAAATAAAACTGACATTACATCGGATTAAGTCCCTCATTCTATATACAACTGCTGGATCATGATTAATAAGAGTTCAGAATGGTCTGAAGACGATGGCTGGTGGGAAAGATGTGGTTCCTTCTTACACAAAGAAAAGGACCATATTCCCATCCCCTTTTTGTGACCTGTTAACCCACTTTTTCCCCTCTACTGTATCTGTGTTCCATTTTATAACATCATGTTATCAGGCTATTAAACCAGGGTATTCTCAGTGGCAAGCAGGGAACAAGAGGCAGAGCTTGAACCTGGCACATGATGTTGCTGCGATGATGATGAAGAGGCAGGTAAATGGAAGGAAACTACAGTGAGATGGAGGGGGAAAGGGAAAGTAGCTTTGTTTCTTCCATACACCTTTTCTGTATAAGTAGGGAAAAATTTGGGGGGTTCCTTATGCTTTCTGACAGAGGCCCTGAAAGCAAAGTGCCAGGTACAACCTGGCAATAACACTGGAAAAAACTGAACTTCTATATATCTAACTTGCATTTTGTGAGTCCCCCAAAATTATTTTATTAGTGATCCATGTAAACCTTCCATTGTTATAATTATGGGTTCAGCGGGGAATTGGAACTCAGAGAGTGAGGATTCACAATGGGATTCATCAAGCATTTGACTGAAGAGAGAGTCATCAAGACTTAAAAACTAGATGATCATCTAATATGTTCTTATTTTTGTAAAATACCATGTCCAAATACATTTCCAAGTGATTGGTTCAATTTTGATTTAGAATAAAGTATAAACAAATTTGAATTCCTTTATCTCTGTGACCATGTTTATTGGGGATGGGGGAAATACATTTTGCTTCATTACCTGTTCAGCTAAAGGATGTCTAAAAGCAAGTCAATTATTTTGTTATCTGGATGAAATTGAAGTACTTATTGCCTGTTAAATGAGCCACAAGTATTCTGTTCAGGAGTAATGTCAATTAATTATACTTTGCATCCTAGGTGAGGATTTAACCACTTCAAATTATATTTTAAAGCCAGTCCCCTACAAAAAAATTAATGTGAAATCTTGCTACCAGCATTGCAAGCCTTTAAGTCACAAAAGAGTAATTCAATTAAATTGGTAGATTGCTTTGTAATTGCCTGAAGTCAAGCTATAACTAGTGGGTTTTTCCTACACTGGCCCTATTAAAGCAATAGTCCTGATGGAGAAATTTTGTTTGATGTTCTTCGCCTATGGTTTGCAAAAAACTGTTGACTAGGATCAGCCTAGAACCTAGTCTGGTACAGTTTGCTAATGTCCCATCACTTACCTAGTAGCATGTCAACTCATCAGTGTTTTTATATACATGTGTTCATGGTATCGTACACATGCCAGAGTAACTACAGGGAGTCCTTGCTCTGGTGTAAAAACAATTTACTCTGGATTGCAATATGAATTTCCCATAGGTTTTCACTAGGTAGTGCCATAACTACGGGTGCACGTAATGTCTCTTACGTGCTCCCGTAGTTACTCTGGATTGTAGGGTTAGTCATCTTTGACCAGCAACACCCCCCCCCCACATTTCCTTCTCGTCATGGTGCGGAAGTTCTGTCCATGTGCTCTGACCAACTACATGGTGTCCACCATGCGGACTCATTAACCCATGCAAAGGGGAAACATACAATTTTGTATGTGTTTGTGAGGAGGTTTGGGTTTGTGAGGAGAATTGGGAAAAGAATCTCTAGCTTGATTTAGAGATCAACCTTTTCCCAACCTAAGCAAGTCTCCATCCCGGAAGCCACTGATTGTGTCATAAACAATATTGATCACAACCACAAAGTAGTGCTTTCAACCTTGACTTCCCTCACCATCTTCACTGCAAATTCAATCTGGAATTGTATGGCTATTGAACCAGAGGGATGCTGAATTATCTGCAGCACTCTCAACAGAGTACAAAACAGGCAAAGGCACATATTTCCAGCCAGTGGTGCACCATCAAGGGTCATCAAGTTCAAAAGAGATGTCCTACATGAGCTCATCTATGGAAGTTTTGGAACTTCCAGATATCAAAGACCTAATGCTCAGAGAGGCAATATACCTCAATCAGTTGGACAAACAGCAAAAGGAAATTGAGAGATACCTTGCTGACAGTGATAGAAATGCTCAAGTAATGGACCAGCTCAAGTTTGGGTCCAGCAAGGCAATTTCCTATATTCTTATCAGGCTTTCACTGTGGGAAATGTCTATCAAGTGGACAATTCATTATGGTGGTAGCTGGAGCTCTAGTCAAAAGCAATGTCAACAGGCAGGCAGAAGATGAAAAATGGTTGAACAATTTGCACAGTCAGGGACCAGATACATTGTAGGACAATATGAAAGTGGAGCAAGGAACAGAGGGTGGTAGGAACAGGAGAATATAGGCATGTAGACTTTAGGCATGATAAATTTTCATTTGATTCTTCCACCTGTGTACTACACAGTATTCAGCTCCTTGGTTTGCTTGAGATTTCCTGGGTTCAGATGCCTGTTCTGGGCAAGATACCACCAGAATGTACCACTGTAGCAGAGAACTTATGTAAATCCCACCTTAATTTTATTGGCACAGTACCTGTGCATGACTTGCCCAGTAATTGTGAAGAAGTACAGATGTCTCCGGAAATGATACAGGGATTCAATGAGGAGATTTAATGAGGTGCTTTATGGATGAGATTCAACATTAACTTTAAATTTCCTGTCTTTTGTTGATTTTGTCACAACCTAAACATTTTTTTGACTGCAGAATCATTAAGTTTGAAAAAAGCACAACATCATTCTGCATTCTAAACAAGATTTATTATGCCATGGTGAGATAAATCTTGGTTTTAGATTTGAGTAATAGCATGATTTATTTCCACAGCAGCTGAAGGGTCAAAAAAGAGATAGATTGGAGTGAAAAATAATACTGGTTAATGCAAATATGCTGAATTTTTCCAACTACTTTAAGAAAAAACCACATTCAGTACAAAGAATGAATAAATCAAGTTCCCAAATTCAAATTCGTGCTCTGTGATACTTTGCTTGGTACAGCATAAAGGGAAAACTTGAGCCCGGACACTTTCTCAGCACTGATTCACACAGAAAAGTTTTGGCTCCCATAATTAATCAGCAGTGTCCCTTGGGATGCGCTCACAAGAACAACTGTAATGTGTGAACAGCAATGGCATGCAGTAAGGAGAGGCAGGGCCTCACCAGAGCTTGCAAGTAAAACGTTTCTTGCGTTTCTGCTCTGTTCCTTTCTTCTTGATCAGATTCAATGAGTTAAGCAACAAAACACACACGACACAAAGAAGCAGCCAGAAGACAATTCGCTGCAATCATGGCTACCTTCCAATTCAAAGAAAAACCAGGCAGGGTGTATGTGACAGCAGTCTATGGGAAGAGAGCAGGAAGATTTGCTTCAATGGGTCAGCTGTAATCATAGCTGACTTCCAATTATAAAAAAATAGGAGCACAGGTTGCCTGTCTCAGCAAGCTCTGGGGAGGCAGCAGAAAGAGTTGCCTCCATTCAACCTACACAAAGGTTTGGCTCTAAAGCACCAGAAGAAGCAATTTTCCAGTTGCCTCAGATGGAATATTGCCAAGCCCTCCTTAGCTCTGAGTGGAGGAAGAAGAGTTGAGTAGTTTATGGGGTGGGGGAAGGAGCACGAGAGCATATTCCCATTCAGTTTTCCAGCACTGACATACAGCCCCCTGGTAAGGGAACAAACATTTCCTTACCTTGACAAGACCTCCATGAATGCACCCTTATGGAATACAGTGCACGCCCATTAGCACAGCTGCATCAGCACTGTAAAATAGGATTGGGTCCTGAGTGTGTGCAATTTTTCAAGGAAGGTATTGAGAGACTCTCTCTCCCTCTCTCTCTCTCTGTGTGTGGGAGAGAGAGAGAATGTATTCATGCAATTGTGTCTTCTCAGGCACTGGTGAATATGGAAACTGTGGGTAGATTCAGCAGCAGTACCCTTGACTGTAGTGTTGCTTCTACTGCAAACCCATTCATTATTTTATGTAGGTCCCATTGGACAGTGCCAGTAGTGCTTGTTCTTGTGCCTGTTGTAGTGCTCAAACTGCTTCCCCATGTACTCAGTGCAATGCCAGCTGTGTCCACCACACCTTCTCATGCACATCAACTCAGAAAAGAGTGTGATGGTACAGAAAAGGAAGTTCAGATGAGAGGCAGACTAATGGCCTGCATGGCTGAAATGGTTGCTTGGGAGGTCCCTCAGCACACAATACTAATCAATTAATCAGTCATGGCAATGCAGTTCAGAGGTAAGGGAACAAGCCTTCCCTTAACTTGAGGAAGCCTCCATGACTGTCTTCCAACCGTAGGTTAGAACTCATGATACTTTGGCACAACTATGTCAGAGCTGGAAAGGTGGTTAGCATTCAGGCCTCCATGTTTTGTGACCAAAGAACTGGGCCATTGAAATTCCTCATCCAAATTTGGCCTAGATAAATTATGGCCAACCTAAAATTAGCTCTCTTTCCTCAATAATGGTCCCAGGTCTGCAGCAACTCTTTGGTCCTCAGCAAGTCTTGGGTATTGTAGCCACATACCTGTTTCAGGTATCTCTTCCAATCTCCACTCTAGGAATCCTCAGAAGACCCTTCATCCACTGGTTAGTCAGCAGGTCCAGTAGTCCATCAGACAGTCCATAAGTCCCTCAAGTCCATTAAGCACTCTGTCAGTCAGCTAGTCCATCAGTCAGTCCTCTCTCCAAACCCTTCCTTTTGCTCCCTTAGTCTCTACAACCTTCTTCATTCGACATCCACACTCTTCTTACTACAAGCACCACTTTTATTCTTGAGGGGCTTGCTGCCTCCTAGTAGCTGCAGCTGTGCAGCTCACTTGCTGCTATCTAAGGCCCTGGTTTTTATCCCCATGTCTGAACAAGTGGCCATTGTTGACACCACATGCTACACCACAGTAGCTCAAGAGCTATGGTAACCTCTAAACTAGGGGTCTCCAAACTTTCAACTTCAGGGTTCCTGGTCCTTTAACAATTGGAGGATATTTCAGAAGGACATTTCATCTCTCAGATTACGAGTCCAGAAGTCCTGAAGATGAAAGTTTGGAGATCATTGTTCTAAACACATCTTATGCATTTCCATTACAGCCATAAGATGTATTTTCTAGTGAGAGTGCTTAAAATCGCAGACTTATAACCTGAACACAATCCTAACCATGTCTACTCAAAAGAAAGCCCCACTGTGTTCAATGGGTCTTACTCCCAGGAAAGTGTCTTTAGTATTGCAGCCTTCAAATCCTAAAATTTGGATGGATGTTGTCCAGTTCCTGTCTATTGCATCTCACTTTACTTGACTAATTCAGGCATATACTAGTTCCAGAGAAAAGTTATCATAGTCTTTGCTGGTTTGCTTTCACAATTTTGCCTGATATAGCCAAGAATACTAATGAATACAACTTTTCAGTTTTAGTTTCAATACCTTTAATGGCATAATATGAATACAACTTGTACACAGATATGTGCAATAAATATTTTTGGTGTGGTATTATGTTATTTGCATGCAACCATTCCCATATCTGATAGAAAAGGAAAAGAACAATATTCCTGTTTGTTCCAAAATTGTTGTCCATTTAATGACTTTTGATTGATGGTATCTCAGAGTCCACAACAAGGGTTGGATGGATTGCTTTCTAATTGATCTTCTTTTAAAAAACACCTCCATGGAAGTATCCGATGTTGACACCCACTTGAGGACAGGATGAGAGCTAGTTTGTTCCATGATTGTAGATTTTGAGAGTTTGATGAATTATTCAGCTCTCTCTGCCAGATGTTTGTTGCTGCTTTGTGATAAAAGCGAATGCCTGGACTACCATAATGCTCTAGGGCAAAATATGTGCAGGTTCCTAGGCTTACCATGAAAGCCGGTGACTTCCTTGCTCTATAGTAGCAGCCCAATAACCTAAGAGCCATGAATAATTATTTGCCTTGACTTTTTGTTAACACTGAGCTGCATTAATGTCAGCCTATAGAACGGCCAGATAAATAAATTAAGCTAATTGCCTGTGAGCTGGCTTAGAATTACTTATGTAATAAAAGGTGGACTTTTCTATTCATTAGCAAAGCAGTTTGATGCTAATTTACTCGTGGAAGAACAAACAGTTACACACATGGGCATTAGCCAAAACATATAGAGTTGCAATGCAGATAGTCAATAATATCTCCCCTGACAGAGAGTAAAACCTGATTATAAACCCTTTTCCGCATAGGCCGTTCCTCTTCCTGTCTCCTTTCCTCAGCACACTGTTAGTTCCACTTAAGAAAATCTGTTTTTCTTTTTGACCTTTATGCTTTGCCTGTGCTGAGTCATTTATCCCAATTAGCTCAGTGCTGTATCCAGTTTCAATATATGGCACAGCACAGCAATGAAACCCATGTGGGAACGAATGAATAAATCGCATTGCTTGTGAATTGTGCACGCTCCGGTCGCGTCTGACTACACTCATGCACGTACGAGTTTACATTCAGTGTGACTTCCTACTTCAAGAGTCATTAATACAATTAACAGTCTGAAGATAGAACTTGAATTCTTGAAAGGTAGCTTGGAAAAAAAGACACTTGATGGGATCACTTGCACTTTGGAATTTAAATGCATAGGCCCACTTATAAGATATGAAGTAACATACTAATCAGTGATGTAGTATGCGGGGGGGGGGGGGAGGGGGAAGCAGAGGGGCGGTTGCCTTCATATACCCCAACCATATATTTATCTGAAAAGTACAATTCTTGGGAGGTGCAGACATACCAAAGTGAGCCAGCATGATTTTCTTCTGCACTTCATTGACAGTGTGGGCAAACAAAATCATTTTATTGCTGAAGTTACCACTGGAGAAAACATATTGCTAACTGAGAGCAGAGGCAGGAAACAGCTTTTGTGGAAAGGACTTTTAGGCTGCAATCCTCACCCCCACTTAGGCCAGCATAAGTCTTGGCAAATGTACTGTGCCGGCCTGGGGGTGTCACAAAAATGCTGGAAAATACTTCTTCATCAGTCCTGGGGTGGGGGTTGACCAGTGCAAAGACATGTGCCAGTCTCAACACACAGCAATGGAGAGATAGGTGGGTTACGACGGCCTACATTGGTTAGGATTGCACCCTCCCAAGTCACAATTAGAAATCCTTTAGTACAGTTTTCTCAGACTGTAGGTCAGGACCAGTGATGGGATTCAACGAAATTAACAACTGGTTCTATGCCCATCTGGCAGCCACTTTTAAATGGGTATTTTTAAACTTTATATGTCTTATCTCTCCTTATCAACCAGTTCTACAGAGTAGGTGTGAACCTGCTGGAGCCCACCACTGGTCAGGACCTACTAGGTGGATCATAAGCCAGTTTCAGAAGGGCCCAATTCATTTTAACATCTGTTTTATTTTTAATATATTAGACTTTATGCTACCACAGCATGTGCCTGCAATTAGGAAAGTGTCACAGATGTGTACTTTTAATAGGTTACTATGTGTAGTATATATGCATTGAACAACGATAGCCAGTGGAGCTTACTTCCAAGTAAATGTGGACAGGATTGCAGCCCTTAGAATTTTCAGGCAAACAACAAAACAAAAAGTAAGTAACTGATTGGGAATGTTAGGGTTCTTCTTATTTTAAATAATTTCTTAAATTTATACTTATTATAAACTTCTAATTTACTTAATTATTTGATTCTGTGATATGGGGGTTTTCAGCATTTTCTTGCTGGAGGATGTCATTTCTAACGATCACATCAGGCACCCGTCAGTCTTGAAAGACTATGGTATTGTGCTCGGCGCTGCATACGCTGCATGCGAAGCATGAAGGCCTGGGTTAGAATGATATGGAGGATAGTTTGTTACCCAAGCAGCAAATCCTCCCTCTCCCCACCACTGAAATAGTCCAATGGAAAGGCAGAGCCTATACGATTGGTTCCAGCTGCATTGCAGAGCTGGGCTAAGGACAGGAGCTCACCCTGTCTTGTGGGACCGACCTGGGTCTCGAACCCTGGCCTGCTGGTTAACAGGCACAGTGTCTTAACCACTTGCACCACCCACAGCCCATATATCACCATGACATCACTTCCAAGTTAATGACATAACATCAAATCCTGACTATCATTCCAAAATGTGGGTCACAGAGCTAAAATCAAAAGTTTGAGAATCACTGTTTTAATATGTTCTGAGCAGAAGGGACGGCTACTGAATCTTCTTCTTGAAGGGGATGGCCTTTCCTCCACCTAAAAAACAAAACCAGAAAACATACACTCTTTCATTTTAGAGGGAAAGATCAACTATAAATCAATTCAATAAGGAAATAAATAAATGTCTGAAAGTGCAAAAGCATTAATTTAAAATGGGTAAGGCTGATGTCATTGTGTAAACATGGGAAAAAATAAATAATAAGCTGAAGTATCAGGCAAAGATCTGAATTCAGTGTTTTGTCATCCTGTTATGTGCTGGCCTATTTAGACACTGGGGAGCTAAGTTCTGCTCTCACCTCTTCCACTTATTTCCATGTGGCTATCATGAAGACATAAAAGATCAGTTTTAGGTACATGATCTTGGATGCCAATCAGATTTTAAAGAAACAATCTAAACCAGGTGTGTCAAAAACCCAGCCCGAGGGCCAGATATAGCCTATGGCAAGCCTCAGTACAGTCCATGGTAAGAATTCTCATCTGGCCCACGGGCAAGCCTTGTAATCCTTTTGATCTAATACATTCTTATATAATTTTATTCAAATTTGAAATGTAAATCATTTTTTTCGGTCCCCAACATTGTGTCAGAGAGATTAAGGGCACAATCCTAAACATGTCTACTCAAAAGTAAGCCCCACTGTGTTCAGTGGGTCTTACTCCCAGGAAAGTGTGCCTCTCACCATTTGTCCACCAATCAACTTGCTTTCTAGGGATCCTGAAAGCATCCCTAGATTGATGGGGCTTAGGAGGGTTTCTTCTCTCCTTGCCTCTGACCACTCTGCTTGGACCCAAGCCTTCTAGCTGAAGAGGCCACTGGCTGCGCTAACTGCTAAGCACAAATATACAACTGTTTCTCAATTAATCAATGTTTCCTTCATTGCTTAAGGGTCATGAAATACTGAGATATAACAAGAAGACAACCATCAGTCAGCTTTAGATACCCATATAACATAGAGTTATAAAAAATAATTCCCAGATCTGAATGGTTCCAATTCAGAACTGAAGACAAGGAATCAATGCAACACAGGAATCTTTTGAGCACCTGAAATATTTTATGGTACTCGGGACAGGCACAAGTTATAGTACTGGAAACAGCTGTTTAAAAGATAAATCTGAAGTGCTCTCTAACATTACTTTATTGGACTTGGGAAGCAAAATTTAAAGAGCCCTCAGGAGAAGTGGTCCTAGGTATATATGAATGTAAGTGATATAGAAAGAAAAAGACACAAAAGAAGGTATTGTGAGAACAAGTACAATCTATGGTTTCTGTTATTGCAAAGGGAAAATTCTGTTGTGATGTTGTGTATATATTATTTGAAAATAGAGAGTGAAGCTTTTTTAACAGCCTTGTAGCAGAGGGAAGATGTAAGCTGAGCAAAGGAACAGAAGGAAGAAGTACATCCACTTTCTTAATAGCCAATGTCAAGAATGAATATGAACATTGTTGGTTTGTGGATTTTTGTTTCCGTGTCCTATCAAAATATGAGTTGGAAAGATCAATCTCCAATGAGAGACCAGTGAGAGTTAATAAAAGAACAAGTTTAAGTTTTGAAAACTGGAAAAAGGACAAGAATTACAAACGTTTGCCACCTCGAGTGGAAGAACATACAAATAAACAGCCAGTACATTGCTCTACATATGTATTATGGGCCATAAAATCATGACATCACATACAGTGGCACCTCGTGTAACAAATTTAATTCGTTCCGGAGGCATGTTTGTTACATGAAACGTTCTTTACATGAAGCAGATTTTCTCATGGGAAATAATGGAAACTCAGATGATTGGTTCCACAACCCAAAAAATATTCATATAAAATATTAAGTGGAAGTAAAAATGATGACAAAACATGGAATTGAATTCAAAACATGCATTCAATGTGCATGATCCTATGAAGTCTACTTAGGCTGCAATCCTAAAGACACTTTCCTGGGAGTAAGCCACATTTAACACAATGGGGCTTACTTCTGGGTACACATGGTTAGGATGTTGCAATCAAAGACACTTTCTTCTGTAATCCAAGACACTTTCAAAATGTCCCCCACTTTCTCCTTCTCTTCATCCTGAGCCTCTCTCTTCCCTGCTCCCTTCTGGCTAGTCCTGAGCTGCTTCCATCTTCTCCACTGCTCTTCTCTCCCTCTGCCCAGGGAATGTCCGGCCACAGGAGGAACAGCACAGAAGTGTTGCTTTCGCTATGGGCAGGTGCACTAGGCAGCCCTGATGCTTTTTAAAAGGGCTGCCGGCCAGCGCGTCTGCCCCAACTGCCAACGAGTGTGTTTGTTACGTGAAGCAGAATCCTAGAGAAATTTTTGTTTGTTACGTGGAACATGCTTTACGTGAGGCGTTTGTTATGTGTGGCGCCACTGTATCTTCGATTCAGCTGTATCTTCACTGTATCTTCACTGTGTCTTACCATTCAGCCATGTTCCCCATCCTGAAATTTGTTTACAGACTGGATTAATGTTAGCCCTATTCATTAAAGCCAGAAACTGAAGTGCAAAGGACAGTCATATGGGTGGTGTAAAAAATTCTGAAAAAATTCTGAAGGGCTTTTCCATGTTGATTTAAATAACACTTGCTTTAGGTTCGCACAGATTTGACTTTCCCAGTTTGACAGAATAATCCTGCTTCCTGGCCCATGTAGCTAATCAGTAAAAAGAGGTAGGCCAACAAGCATAAATGTAAATTTGACTGTGATGAATATGGGTGAGTAAGAATATAGGCAGCAACTTTATTGTGAGTTGCCTCCGCATCACACATCATGCAATGTTACAGACGGAGTGCCAGACTGACCACAGAAACCTGAATTCTATTCCCTGTTCAGGGGAAACTCAGGCAGATTCTAATGTGGATTCTAATCCCCATTCAGCCATTAAACTTGGACTGGATACTATTTTTCAGCCTGACTTCAGGACAGTGTTTCTACAAGACCTGGTGAAACAATTGCCTCAGGTAGCAGATATGTACATAGGATGCAGGAACTACTGTGGCTTCCATCCCACTGGCCTTAATACCATCCCAACCCCACCAGCTCCTTCATCCCTTCCCTTTTCCAGAATATAGATCAGGGGTGTCCAGCACAAGGCCTGGGCCGCATGCGGTCCAGGACAAGGGTGGATGCAGCCCTCCTGCAAAGCTGGCCACCACCATTAGAAAAACCAGCTTTGTGGCAGCAGCCATTTTCAAATTTCATGTGCTTCTCTGCGCACTGCCCTGGACGGCCACCACAAAGCTGGTCTGGGCTGCCTGGCTGTTCGCACTCAGAGCACCTCAGGCCCCTGCAGACCTTGCAGTGCTCACCCACCCGCATCCCCCAAAAAGCAGGCTCAGCCTCTATCACAGCTGCTGCCTGCTGCCCTTGAGACCTACTCAGAAGTAAGCCCCATTAAAGTCAATGAGGCTTACTCCCAACTTGCAGTCTGAGAGTCCAATGATGCATAGAATGGACTGTGATCCTCTCCAAGCTTAACCTTGGAGATATGCTGCAACCCTAACAATTTCTACTCAGAAGTAAGGCCCATTGTACCCAGTGGGTCTTACTCCCAGGAAAGTGTGTTCAGAATTGCAGCATATCTCCAAGGTTAAGCTTGGAGAGGATCACAGCCCATCCTATGCACCATGCCTCCTCAGAAGTAAGCTCCACTAAAGTAAATAAGACTTACTCCCAAGTGCAGTCTGAGAGCCCAATCCTACGCGTGGCTAGTCAGCAGAAAACCCCATATAATCAATGAGACTTACTCCAAGGTTGAGCTTGGAGAGGATCGCTGCCCATCCTATGCATCATGCCTACTCAGAAGTAAGCTCCATTAAAATCAATGAGACTTATTCCAAGGTTTTAAAAATTTAGGACAAAATATAGGACACCCAACATTTTGTCCTTCATTTTTTTAAAAAAGTTAGTGTATATGTGTGGCCCAAACCAACTTGTCTTCTCCCAATGCGGCCCAGGGAAGCTAAAAGGTTGGACACCACTGGTACAGATCTTCTGCATCTATTTCTCCTGTTTCCATCTTCACTCCTACTCCTTCTACTAGTCTTTCCTCTCTCTTCCATCTCTCCCTCATCTCTTTTCACCAATCAGTAATAGTAGGAGGAATAAAAACTACAGTCATGAAGATAAAGTTAGGGTTGCCATAACTCTCTACCACAAAACCAGGAGGAGGACCTTCTGTCAAATTTGCCAGTATGTTAACATAATCCCCCCAAACCAGGACAGTCCTGATTTTCCAGGACATATGGCTACCCCGGATAAAGTTGAAGGTTTTTATGTGTGTGTGTGTGTGTGTGTGTGTGTGTGTGTGTGTGTGTGAGAGAGAGAGAGAGAGAGAGAGAGAGAGAGAGAGAGAGCATGTTCTAGAAGTGGAGATAAGCTCAAAGTGTTGCAAATCTTGCTTTTGATTAATATATCACACATGGGGTCTGGGTCAGAAAGGAGAAGACAGGTTATGCCAGGTCTTTGGCTTATGGGATTCAAGGACCATATCAAATGGGATTGCTGTGGATTTATTTATTTAATTGATTGATTAATTATATCCTACCTTTCCCATGCCAAGGAAAATGCTCAAGGCAGCTTGCAAAGCTTTAGTTCCGTCCCTCCTGTTGTCCTCACAACAACCCTGTGAAGTAGATGAGGTTGGGAGTGAGTGACTGACCCAAGATCATGCAGGAATCTTCATGACCAAGGAGGAATTTGAACCTGAATCTTCCAGATGACAGTCCAGCTCCCCAAATCAGTGTGACTACACTATACTGACTGTCAAACCAATACAGGTGGTTCACACCTTGCTGTCGCCCAGCCTTTGTCTTCTTGATATAACAAAGTAGGCAAGAGCAAATCATTTTGTTGACTCCACCACTTGAAAGAGCAGTATGACCATGGTATAACAACTGCAACAAAACCATTGAAATAGCTTCTCTGCCTCTGTCAGAGCCATCTGTATCACACCACCCTGGAGCATATAGTACTGAACTTGTATGTACTGTAAAGGTTTCATTCACTTTGAGTTTCATCATGATGGCTGAATTTTTTCCCCTATAGCCAAAGGAACTGGAGGACTCATACAAGAACATAGGAGCAAATGGTAACTGCAGTTGAACTATTATTTTTCTGTTGACTATGCAGTCATAAAAAATATAAACAGCCTGGAATTAGAAGCTTTATCCCAATGCTAGAATAATTAAACACTGAATTACCAATGCTCTGGTTGTTATGGATGGGCCATGTCAACAATTTATGTTCTTCATGACACAGAACTCCTAATTTATCTACCAGATGCATCAATGAAATCTCATTAGGATTAAATCATTAAGCAGCCTCTAAAAGATTTCATTCCCATATCTAGTTCATGCCAGGTGTTGTCCTTGTCTCAGAAGGTGCCGGATACTCAAAACGGCTATATTAGCTTCATGTTAATCCTTTGATAACAGTTATAGCTAGTTTATTCCTAGGGATCCAGCATGTGGATGACCCCAGCAGACAAAAACCATGTGTCGAAAACTAGGAACTAGGTTGTAAATTGGCAAACAGCATGGATTGCTGTTCTCCTACTCCTTCCACTCTCTAACATTTTAGCACACATTCTCCGTAATGAGTCATAACCCCATATTCCTAGCAGTGCTATCTCCTGCTGTATCTAGCAGCACCATCAGGACCATTGGAGGTCTCCTTGGGGGAAGGGGTCTTGACTCTCTTCGTTGCAGTGGGGCTTCTCAAATCTGTCCTGGCAATTTTGCTTGTACAGACTTAAGGACTTCCTTGTCAAGCTTTGCAGACCAACAGAGAGGAAACAGTGGGGCAGAGTGGCACTGATCCCACTCCCCCTGTGCCAGTTCCAACCCAACCCTGCCCTCTTCCACCTTCTTCCTGTTCTCTGACTTCACCACCACTTGGATCTCTTATTATGTTCTGGGTGGTGGCCATCCAATGCTGATCTCAGTGCCATCAAACAATTTTCGGTCAATCACTTTTTCCCCCCCTGTAAACTGCTTTGTGAACTTTTTTTGTTGACAAGTAGTTTATAAATAATGTTGTTGTTCTCTGCCAGTTTCCTACTGTGAAACCAAGCAAACTCAATTTGCTTGCAGAAGATTTGCTTGTTGGATCTTAATTTGATATCAATTTACTATACATTATTATATCTTATGGATTTGTTCAGAATTCCAGAGGAAATATCTTCAATGACTAGGGGCACAATCCAGAGTAAATACGTGAGCACGTAAGTTACTGCAACACCTAATGAAAACCTATGGGAAATTCATATTGCAATCCAGAGTAATTTGTTCTTACTCTGGAGCAAGTACTCCCCATAGTTACTCTGGATTTCACCCTACATGTGCTTGTGCAACAAAATACAAACCTGGGAATGAAGAAAAAGAATGAACGTTACTATTTCCTTTGAAAGCACATTTGTCTTTGAACAAACTTTGTTTCTAGCCCACCGGCTACTGCGGGGCACTCATTTGAAAGAGGTCTAATCAGCGAAATAAGCTTCTTTAACACGGCACACAATTATCTTTCAGAGTAAATGCTTAACGGCTAATCCACAAATTGATTTGGGTTTGGAATGCTGTCCTTATTTTTCAGGGTTTGTGAGATATTCTTTTTTGGAACTCTGTTTGTTACAGAACTAACTCCGTTATTCTCAGGTGGGGCACCAGACATTTGTCTTTTGACCCAGCGTTGGTATCAGGGGAACATGAGCATCATGCAAAAATATAATTAAAAAGCATGTTTTCCTTTTCTTTTCTCTAACAGAAGCCACATGGAAAGTAGAATTTTCCAAAGATGGCCACAGTTTTTGTGGTGGCTCCAGCAGGATCCAAAAGGCATAAAAATTGTTACCTCCTGCCCCAATGGCAAAGTACTTCTGCCTAGATGATCAAATGGCCAGTTTGAGTAGGCAAGAGTGGGAAGAAAGGCATGGATCTCCAGTTATGCCAGATCCAAACCTCTCTTCTGGCTGCTCCTCTCTTTGCCAACTTAGGCTACCTCCAAAATCCCCTACTGGGGCTGCAGCAACCCTACCATGAGAAAGCCAGCCTGCCTAATCCAGCACAAGTTAGGATTGCGCTGTCAATGACAGGCATAAAAGTAATATGGAAATTTGTTTTAGGTTTATGGACTGCTTAACCTGTTCTGCTTCTCCAAGGGGAGCAGGATAACAACCTGCTTTTGTGATCATTTTGGATTAGACTAGATTTCCAGTACTTTATATACCCACCCTACAAATACATACATACTACTCTGTCAAGCCAGGGTGACCATATGACCAGAAATTTCTGGATTTGTCCTCTTTTTTAGCCTCCTGTCCGTGTGTCCTCCAAAAGGGCTTCATTGTCCTCCATTTTGACTTCATTTTGGAACTTTGCAATGGTGTGCAGTACCCCATCATGTCATATGTCATTGGATTCGTACTGAAGAGCAGAATCCAATGCAAAAATCAGTTTTGAAATATCTCCTTCCTATCAAATGTTATGGCCGGAACACTAAAAATTAGAAATAGGCATTGAACTTTATGGTAAAGTGAAAGTGTCCAATATCACAGCTTTACTCTTGAGTAGGCAAATGTGCCATTGTCTGCCAGAAAGGCCAGGCTGAGAGGAATCCAAGGCCTTATGCTCCTTTTGAGGTTTGGGCATCTGGTCACTCTGCGTCAAGCCAATATACATTTTGCCTTTGAATAAACATAGTGATTACATTACAGAAGGAGAGTTATATAATAACGTGTTCACATTTGATAAGTATTATCTAATTTTAAACTGTAATTATACACTGGCTCCCAGCATTTTGAACGAAGGAGGTAGTATGTGCTATAAAGCTTTAATAGGATGTTA
Source organism: Cryptoblepharus egeriae (assembly GCA_030015325.1). Classification (NCBI taxonomy): domain Eukaryota; kingdom Metazoa; phylum Chordata; class Lepidosauria; order Squamata; family Scincidae; genus Cryptoblepharus; species Cryptoblepharus egeriae. The sequence goes on from JAREYC010000003.1 coordinate 24,842,414, forward strand.
AATGCTTCATTAAGCATTATCTAACATGTTGGGTACAAAAAGCAGGCTAAAGATGTTCTCCCTCAAATTTATATTCTACTTTCCTCAAGCATCATATGTTTAATTATGCTCCCCAGTGATTTATTTTGACTCGTAAATTGAAGTATAAATGAAGTTCATCACTGCAAAACATAAAAGGCATTGCAGTTTCAAAAAGGATGGCACTGCTAAATCTTACTGTGGCCTGATGTGTGTGCCCAGCAGATGGCCTTTGCAGAAGTATAAAGTGTCAGCGCAGATCAGCTACTATCAGAATTATCCAAATCTCTAGTTAGGCCCACACAAGCCCTGGCACAAGTCTTGTGAAGGTCTAGGGGTGTCACAAAAGTATCATAAGTTACTTCTGAACCACTCCTTGGGGAGTTAAGCCCTAGGAGTGGTTCATAGGCATGTGGTTCCACTCCACACCTCTGCAAGAACGGGGAGATGAGTGGGTTGTTCTGGCCTAAATTGGTTAGGATGGTGCCCACAATCTCATTTACCTTCTATTGGCAGACTGATCTTTGCCCAGGCGTCTTCAGTGGCATAACATATGCTTCATGCTCCAAGCCAATCTAAATAGCTCAGGACTCCCTGCTTCTCTATTTTTATCTTCTTTTCCTTCTCATTTGCCCTTTGTTTTTCATTTCACAGCAGCATTTTCCTAGCAGCACCTCAACAGCCATCTCTAATTCCTTTAGATCGATGATTTTCAACCAGTCTGCTGTGGCACTCTGGTGTGCCGCAGATGGTCTTCAAATGTGCAACAGGATTTTGGGTAGGACCATAGGGCAATTGGGGGATTTGAACCCCTTACCAGCAGCAAGGTCAGTTGTCAATGGTCAATAAAAGCATTGTGTCTTGACAATTTTACCTTCTTGTTCCAGCTGCCTGTTCCAGCACGTTAGGATTGCACTGCCTGTCTTCTCTTCTATATCAGCTCTCATTATATTTCCATTTTATGTTCTGCAGACAGGAATATGCAGCCATTTCCATTGTATGTTCTGCAGACAGGAATATGCAGACTTTATGCTTCTGCTTGACCCTCACAATGTGATTGGCAAACCCAAGGAAAACATTGGCTTTTATTGTAAAGAATAATTTAAAGAAATGGTGGTTTAAAAATATTCCTGCATTCTATATTCCATTTTGTCATGATCTGCAATACAATAGCCATCTTGAATGCAAACCAAGCATAAAATCAAAATGTAGTGGTGTGGGCCAGATCCAGCTGCCTTTGTTCTGAAACTTTAAATTGAAAATTATTATCACCTATTCTGTAGTTGCCCTTGGATGATGATTCCAGCATTCCTTGCCAAATCCTGATCCCTGGAGACTTGCATAATGTGCAAAAAAGATTTCAACGTCTTCTTTTCTAAGTTTCATTCACATGCTGAGTAATTTATTATCATCTGGAATCCTTCACAAAATGCTTGTGATAGGTTTGATTCCAGCTGGGACTGTAACATCACACTAGATTGAAGAATATTTTTAATTTTGAATAACAAAATAGCTATCATTTATAAGGATAGCCAAACTCATATGTTTGCTGAATTATTGTTTCCATAGATTGTCTTCTTCTTTAGTCCTTAGCTGGTGGCTGGGGAGGGTGTTGTTCTCTCAAGCAATACTCTGCTATAGATGCTGCTGGATTCTATTCATCATTCATCATCATTGTACAGAAACTTTCAGTGTGATTAAAGGAAGAGGAACCTTGATTTCAAGCGTACAGTGGTACCTCGCTTAACAAGCATTTCACATAACAAGCATAAATTTCAAAGAAATCTTGCTTCACATAACAAGTTCTGCTTCATTTAACAAGCAAGCGCGCTATGGGCACGCATGCTATGCAGCCCTGACACTCCGCATGGAGGCTCTTTAAATGGGCTGCTGGCCAGCGCTTCTGCCTTCAGTTGCCTAGGGGTGCTAGAAGCAGCTGCCCCCAAGTGCCCCCACCAACCACCTTGAACCTCCAGCAGAAGCCCTGGTAAGTCTCCCAAGAATGTGTCTTTCATTGCAGCCTCCTAAACATGTCTACCCAGAAGTAAGCCCCATTGTGTTAAATGGGACTTCCTCCCAGGAAAGTGTCTTTAGGATTGCAGCCTAAGTAGACTTCATAGGATCATGCACATTGAATGCATGTTTTGAATTCAGTTCCAGTGTTTTGTCATCATTTGTACATCTAGTTAAATGTGGCCCTCACCAAGTCTCAATGTGGCCCCTGGGCCGGGCCCTGGCAAGACCTCTCTATTTGGCTCTTGGAAAAGCCTGGTAATCCAGTCCTATACATTCTTATATGTAAATTTATGTAAATGTATTCAAATTTGAAATGTAAATTAGTTTTCCAGCCCCCAACACAGTGTCAGAGAGATGATGTGACGCTTCTGCCAACAACTTTGGAGGCCATTGCTCTAGTGACTAGTCTGTCCTATGGCTCTACTGGGACTGAGTAGGTCAGGTGGTATATATTGTGAGATGTACCAACCACTACTGTCAAATGCAAATATATTTTCTTGTGAGTCATTTGTTATCTATCTATCTATCTATCTATCTATCTATCTATCTATCTATCTATCTATCTATCTATCTATCTATCTATCTATCTATCTATCTATCTATCTATCTATCTATCTAGTAATTATGTATATACACAAAATCTACATACTGGGAATCCAGTGTGACAAAGTAGACACCTCTTTTGGTACACTAGTAAAACTGAGTCCATTGCATTTTCTGGAGCACCATGCAGTTTAGTTTGGATACATATGAGGAAAAGATTTAGCACAACAAAATCAGTCTTATTAAGAACACAAAGCTTCTCCTTTCACTGAATGCATATGATAATGAGCAATTGTTTTGTGTAAAACATGTACTTATTGCAGAGTCTTGCAGATTAATAAAAATGCCCCTGAATAACCTCACTAAATGTGGTAGATTTGCAATTATTTTTCCTACTTCTCGGGGTTTGTGTGTGTATTTTTAAATGTCAGCCAAACCATGCAACATCTCCATTAAAAGCTTCAGAAGCTGACTAAAAGAGAAGTGTGAAATTCACCATCTGCAAAATGCTGGTAACTATAAAGTCCAAACAGTTCTCTCTATAGCAAAATAACATTTTTCTCTCCTAACTCTTGCAATCAAACATTGCTGAAACTGACTTTAAAAGGCTTGAACTTAAAGAAATAGATGAGTCTCCAAGGGTGCAATCCTAACCTAGGCTGGTACAACTCTTTGGTCGTCCTGTTCCATGGTGATGCAGGGAGGCAAGTGCATTTATGTGCCTTGGCCTAACCCTCCCCCAGGAGTGGCGTAGCAGAGACCACAGCAATTTTGTGACACTCCCAGATCAGCACAAGACTTGTTCCAGGGCTTAGGCTGGCCTAACTGAAGCTTAGCAGGACCTTGGCAGTTCCTATATACATATTCCTGGGAGTTAACAGCATTGAATGCAACATTTAATTCAGCACAAACATGATAGAAAATGCAGTACTAGGGGATTTTCCTCCTGGATGACTGTGTAAAATAATCAGTATCAAAAAGATCAATATCACTGGCTGTGGGTGGTGCAAGTGGTTAAGACGCTGTGCCTGTTAATTAGTAGGCCAGGGTTCAAGACCTGGGTCTCGACAGGGCGAGCTCCTGTCCTTAGCCCAGCTCTGCAACGCAGCTGGAACCAATCATATTGGCTCTGCCATTCCATTGGACTATTTCAATGGTGTGGAGAGGGGGGATTTGCTGCTTGGGTAACAGCCTATTCTCCATATCAATCTACCCAAACCTTCGTGCTTCACATGCAGTGTCAGAGTCAAGCACGATACCATTGTCTTTCAAGACTGACAGATGCGAAGGTTGACTGGACGTTTGCATCCTTTTTTGTCTACTTATGTCTTGGTCACTTACCTTTTTGAATTAAATTAATTACCTCTTTAAATTAATAAATTGCATTTAACAGAAATAAACTCCAACTCTTACCATTATATGTCTAATATAAATACACCTATATTGGGGCATAGCATAAACATCCATATATAGGGAGACACACCATTCCATGACACACACACACAAGACGCAAATATCCAGGGTTGCCAATGACCAGGGCACGTTTGACTGGGACCCAGTTGTCCAGGACGCAATTGCCTTGTCACTGGATTGCTTTGTAACTTGTGATGGTACCTTATCTTGAGTCAATCTATTTGTCTATCAGTATATCTGTATGCTAGGGATGGGAACTTGAGTCAAGTGACCTGGATGCGAGTCACAAAAATGCATGAGTTTTTGCTGACTTGTTGAGTCACAAGTCACTGCATGGTGAATTTTGAAAAAAAAATGAACTAAGCACTCATCCCCAAGCATGCAGACTCAAGTCTACTTGTGTTTGGGTGTGCTTGCTTACCATTTATGTGGTGTGAGAAATGGAGTCATCATTCAGAATAGGCAAGCAGAAGGAGATTCTAGCCTAGAGGCACGGAAGGATTAAAGTTTTCTTTTTGAAACAAAAAGGGGGGAGGACTTGATTCTTTTAGTGAGGCAAATGGTGACTTGCAATTCAGAAAGTGCCCATTAGAAATGGAATTTACAAAGATAAGAGTGATTGTTGGAGACAGACTGGATTTAGCACTACAAATTAGAATCTATTAAAGTGAAAAATAAGTAGATGTGTTGGCTTCATCCATGCTATATTATTTATTTATTTATTTATTTATTTATTCAATTTATATATAATTTATAAATTTATATTTATATTTCAGTTTATATTGGAGGATGATGGTGGCCCCCTCTAGCCATGCCATCTGGGGTCACTTGCACCTGTGGAACCCGCCCCCCCTTCCAGGTATTCCACTGGTAGTGAGGGCATGCTCCTTGGCAGCTTTACTTAGAAATAGACAGCCATTCATTCAATGTGACTCTCTCCTTACGTGTAACAGTGGAACTCAGCTTTCAGGAGCCAGCCATGTGGGTTGGCAAGCATGATTTCTGCAAACCTCCATAGCAGTGCAAACACATAGTTGCTGTGTAGTCAGACTGGCTATCATGTCAGAGATCAACACCCACGCTAGTCCACTTGGCAACCATGAGTGTTTGTGGCACTTGAAATCACTCCCCTGCCTCAAGATGTTTTAAAGTGGAGATTTCCTCTTTTGTGATCACCCCACAGGAGTTGTGATCACCCCACAGGAGTTGGCAATTAGGGCACCACCATAAGGACTAAAAATAAAGTGCCTTCAGGGTCAAGAGGAGGGTGGTCACCAGGGGTTGTCCAAACTAGTACCGATGCAAATTTTCTCTTTCATAGTAAGAAGAATATTGCAGGCAATAGCTAAACTCCAACTGAGCTTCATCAGCTTTATTAAGCATAGATATAAAAGGCAACATCCCGTCAAAATTTGGCACATTTCTATCTTTTTTCTGCCCATTGGCTATTTAAGAGCGTGTTACTTCCCCATGGAAATCTCATGGATTTTAAAGTGCTCAGCACTGGTTGGGCAGTGCCCAATGTTTTATGACTGATCAGCAGTCAGTCTTTTATTAGGTCTTCTCTTCTTCCTCTATTAAATCTGTGATGCTTTCCAGGTCATGTGACCCTTTCTTATTGGCAATTAAAATAATGCAGATGCTTTAACCACTCGTTTTCATCCCGCTTCCCAGTAACCTCTCCGGCTGCTTTGCATGGCTTTCTATCAAACTTTAGGAAATGTAAGAGAAAATATGCACCAACCGTTCCTTATGCTTATAATGAGGTTGCAAAGTATGGTATGATGAGAAGCAATGCTCTGTTTGGCAGGTACCAGATTGCACTTCAGCCAAAGTCTTTCAAATCACAACTTCCACTCTGTAGATCAAGCCAGTCCTAAAGATAAAGTTTCTAGGCAGTTGTTGGTTTAGAACAGGGATTGTGCTTTATGTTTTGGATTCCTTTACTCCATCTAATGAATTGATCCTTCTACCTTCTTCCAAGAAAAAATAAAAAACAATCCTGGGTTTATTATGAAAGAGTTGACTCATATAACCTCCCTGTAGGTGACCTGATCTGCAGCTTCTTGCTGATGATACAACGGTACTGAAATAGGTCTGAGTCAGTGGTGGGCTCCAGCAGGTTCACATCCACTCTATAGAACTGGTTGTTAACGAGAGATAGGATGTATAAAGTTTAAAAATAGCCATTTAAAAGTGGCTGTCAGATGGGCATAGAACTGGTTGTTAATTTCTTTGAATCCCTTCACTGGTCTGAGTGCACTGTTACCTTACCTTCCATGTGAATTGCTGATGTGCAGTCATTAAGCCCACTTGCCCAGAGAGTTGCTGTACATGAACTATGTTCATCACTGCTTTCTTTGACTCTCATGTCTGCTCTTCCTTGTGCTCTAACAATTCATCAAACATTTGATTAATAAGCAAATAAATAATATGAATGGAGCTACAGAGCAGAGTTTCTACTCTGGATCTGCTAGCTGAAAAGTGTTCCTTTCAACCAGATGGCAAGTTGCTATACTCTCCCCCCTTGCCATCAGATCTGACATTTTGGAAGAGTGATTAGATGTGGATTTCTGATTTGTGATCAAGCTTGAAGCCCTTTTGTGCCAGCCATTTGAGTCACCCCAATGGGACAGATGTTAACGTATGCATCGTACAAAGTCATGCCTATTATTTAAATATGATCTGTTCTGTACTGATTGGCAGTGGCCCCCTTTCCAGCCATATCTGGAGATGCAAAAAGAGGGGACTAACCTGGTAGCGTGTGCAGCAGCACCACCACTTGAACTACTAGCTGCACTTGAACTACCCCCCCCCCCCGTGAGTAATTTCATGATATGTTTGAGCAATTTCACTGTGTTCCATGCATGCAACCAGTAATGTTGCTAGGGGATGTGAGTTGCACACACCACTACTGGCCAATTTTAAAAAAAATCTTATTTTTTAAATAATACTGTTCTGTTATAAACCAATATAGTTGCAATTCCACACAAATGCAATGAAATAAACTATATTGAAATTTCTCTATTCTATCAAAACTTATAGTCAAAAAAATCAGTGCGGGGGCAATTATACATCATCATGCCCACTTGTAGTGTTTCCACACTCACTGCATAGGAAATGACTTGCATAGGGATGGCATGCTGGCCTCCATACCAGGTGATGCAAACCCTAAAGAAAGCATTGCATGCAACAAATAACCAAGGAACATGTTGAATACAAGATGGATGCAGAAAGACACATCTCTCTTTGTCCTGAGAAGAAGCTTCTTGTCCCTGCTGGTGGACGTCAAATAAATCAGAATACCTGAGTTAAGTGAAGCCTCTGTAAAAAGTTGAAAATGTTTGAAGAACGTAAATGAACCCACATACTTAGGCCAGAAGTTCTCTGTTTCACTATTAGGTTTGCCAATATCTTTTTCTCAGATGTGTGTTGATTTTTATCTTTCCCCAATGCATCTTAAATATGTCTTAGTAATGCACCCTTTGCCCCTCCGCCATAGCTGTTTCCCTGCCAGGTTTCCTTAAGCCGTTTCACATTTTTCCAATCCAGTTTTTTTTAAATAAGCTGACTGTGCCCGTTATATTAGTAGCCATTTCCTACTCTCTAATCCAAACGTTAATCTTATGTTACATTTGTTAAATCTCATTTGATTCTGTGACCCCAGCAGTATCAGAATGGCTTTGTTCCCAGGTTCTGGCTTCAGAGTTCTTTCAACTTTGGCTTTGCTATCAGTCCAGTATCTTTTGAAAGGAAAGAAGCCTGGCCTGCGTTTTGCATCCAGGAGCACGCTTCCTTCCTCAGTTTTCCCACTAATGCCTTCCCCATCGATAGGTCGGTAATTTAACCCTCGTCAGGCTCTCTCCCCTGGCATTGTTACAAACTTCCTTCATCTGCACAAACATTTCCTGGTCTGCCTTCTATCCCCTCCAGAAGGTCTTTGGCAATATTCAAGGATCAATTTTTTCCATATCTAATCCTTCACCCGACTCCAAATGGTCTTTGCAGTCTCAGCTTAATACCATTTTTTCCCTCTTCAGTGGGCTCAATTGTTTTCCCAACCCATGTTTTAACTCCTCCTGCAGCTCTTGTTTTTCCCCAGCTCATCTCAACTTTATGCACTAATATTTTAACCTTGCAGCTGATATCTCATTTTAACCAGTCCCTGACATTCCAATTAAACCAACATCCCCCTCAACATGTGTTTCCAATTCAGCAGACTTGTTACTTATGTTCCCAGCACTGGTAAGGCGCAATTATCTTATTCTTCTTTGTCTTCACTTTCCCACTATAGTATTTTTTACAAAGAAAGATCTCTGTGTCTAGACAGGCTTTCTTGATATAATGTCATGCCTCCTTCACTTTGATCTTCATTCTGTCACTGCTGTTGCCTTTTATTTTCTCGTGATTAACCTTTTACCTTCAAGGAAGACGAAGTCCTCTTCAGCTATGGCTTGGCTTCTTCCATTTCTATGGTTCTTCTGAAAAACCCAACTTGCTTTTGATCCTGAGAAGCTGCAACTCCCTCTTCTCAAAAAACAGAAATGTGCAGATGTTACAACAAGAAAATCCATAAGAACGTGTTATGTGGGCAATTGTTACATGTTATATTATTCACAACTGCAGGGGCATACCAATACCGTCGTGTGCCCATGGCACACATAATGTCATGACACCATGTGGCATCATGATATCATCACACACACGGGCTCTTCACAGCTGTCTGGAAAAACTGTCTGGTAGGCTGCGTAGAGCGCATGTACAGCAGAGAGGGCAGTAGCTGAGCTGCACATGCACCCTTCCAAACCAGCCACATTCCCTGACTGGTTTGGTAGGGCACATTCTCCATTTGGAGTTTGTTCGGAGCTGGTGGGGAGAGACGCAAGGTGGGTGGATGCCTGGGCCAGATTTAGGTTTGATGAAGCCCTAAGCTATTGAAGGTAATGGAGCCATTTATATGTCCACCTGTCCTCTGTCAACAACAAATTGTCACTGTGTAGAATATATGCTATATGGTAATTTATGGACCTAGGATATCTAAAACCAACTGCACATAACAAAATAAGTATGTAGGTTTTATTTTATTTGTTTTTATCTTATATTTTGAAAACATACTTCCAGGTTTATTTTCCTTTAAATTTTGGGGGGGCACCCAAGGGAGTGGAGCCCTAAGCTATAACTTGTTTAGCCTATACATAAATCCAGCACTGGTGGATGCGCTCATGCCCACCAGTGCATACACACCCATGGCTATATGGATGGGACACCACTGCATATCCCTTATCATGGATGTAATATATCTAAGAGGGTTCTTGTATGATCCTGCCCGCTGGGTCTCAGGACCCAATCCTATCAAACTTTCCAGAGCTAATGCAGGAAATAGAACTAATGTTCCCTTACCTTAAAGAGTCCCCTTAGGCATGACTCCCCTGCCCCACAAACTCCATTGGCATGGCTGTATCAGCACTCAGAAAGTTGGATAGGACTGGAGTCTAAGACTGCAATCCTATAATACCTTCCTGAGAGTAAATCTCATTGAATGCAATGAGACTCTGAGGAAATATACATAAAATTTGGCTGTCAGTTTATAGAGGATACATACAAAAGGAGGCTACATTAAAATAATATGTTTTTCTGAGTTCCTCCTCAGCAAAATATATCCCCCTAGGTATTCATTTTACCTGATAATAACATATTCTTTCAATGGGGAAATCCATGCCACCACTTCTTCTTAAGACCTGCAGATCTCATAGCCCTTAGTTTTTAGTATAGCAGAGCAAAAAACCAATTGTTAAAAATTGGCAATAGGACGGCACTCTTTGTGTGATGTTAGGCATCCATATTACCACTTTCCACGGTAGATGCATCCTTGCAGAAATAATAATAATAATAATAATAATAATAATAATAATAATAATAATAATAATAATAATAATAATAATAATAATAATATCCTTCCCTCTTCTGAAGTGTGGCTGATGAGCCACTGAGGGAACATCCACATAAATCCCATACCCATAAATCAATATGGTGAAAGAAAATAATCCGAAGTCTATACTGGCTCGGTCATCGTCCAGGATAAAAAGGTCCGTGGCGGATGTTGTTGATCCTGGACATCTGTCGACAAGTAGGCTACTGGATCAGGGAACACCATCAAATGGACAACCACAAAAGCAGCAGAAATACTCAATGTTAGAAAATTGGATCATCATGAAGTGCTACTACAACTCAGAACCTGAAAAGCATGGCTACCTGAAGAGGATGTACCAACTCTGGAACCAAGAATTCCCACATTCACATACAACAAATTTTAGACTGGCTGACCAGAGAAGATTCATAGTCCGGAAAAAGATCTTCACTGATGTTGAACTGGAAGAAATAAGGAAAAGCTGCAAAACTGAAGAACAGCAGACTTCTGTAGTGGCTGTGGGAGAAGCTCCCATTCTAGGAGGCACTAAACCAGAAGAAAGCATGGAAATTTTGTGTGAAACTGAGTAAGAGCCTGAAGGCCTTGGTGAGCTGCCAGGAATACTGACTACAAGGCAACAAGAACCGAAAGATAAAATCCTGACCCATGCTGCCTCAAATGCAGAAAGGACAAGGCTTCAAGCTCTGAAACATATACCCAGAAAGCTCCTAGCACCACTAATAAAAGACGCCAATGCTGCACTTGCAACAATTTACATAACATCTACTGAACAAACAAATCAGCTCGCCTACAGCACAGCAGTGATAGTAACAGAAGAACTGGGAATTGAACCACCTAAGTCCTCTAGAAAATCAACTGGAAAACCAGAATGGAAAATCAGACTGGAATTGAAGATCAGGAGTTTGCGATCAGATGCAAGTAACTTAAAGAACATGAAGGAGAAAACACTGAGGAATGACAAAATAAAGCAATACCTAGTTAAAAAGTACTGGCTGAACACAAGGAAGATTGAAGAAGCCATGGAAATTGTGAGACAGCAGATAACAGCAACAGCCAGAAAAACTGAAAGATATGAAACCAGAATCATCCAGTATAGACAAAATCAAAAGTTCCAGTCAGATCAAAGGCGGTTCTACCAGGCGTTGAAACAGAAAGCAGATATAAAACTAATAAAACCTGAGAAGAATGCAACTACTCAACTTTGGAAAAACTTATGGGAAACCGAGAAAGTTTACAACAGAGATGCTGGGTGGATAAAAGAGTCTGAAGAACACTTCTCCAAGAACAAAATGGAACAGATGGAAATAACAACTGAAATGATCAGACAGAGAGTGAAAAGAGTTAAAAACTGGACTTCACCTGGTAATGATCAGCTCCGTGGGTTCTGGCTCGAGTACCTGACTAGCCTGCATGGAAAAATGGCTGAACAATTTAATGAAATGCTACGAACAGGTAACATCAGCCAGTGGTTAACAACTGGAAAGACTCTCCTAATACAGAAGGATCCAGCAAAAGGGATAGCACCAGGAAACTTCAGGCCAATAATGTGTCTACCCATCATGCTCAAGCTGCTGTCAGGCATCATAGCTGATAGGATTCAGGATTACTTGGAAGTAAATAACATCTTACCAGTGGAGCAGAAAGGCAATAAATGGAGAAGCAGAGGCACAAAAGACCAGCTCTTGATTGATAAAATGATACTGGAGAATTGTAAAAGCTGAAAAACCAATCTGCACATGGCTTGGATTGACTATAGAAAAGCCTTTGATTCATTGCCACACAGCTGGATCATAAAATGCCTGGAGTCCATCGGGGTCAACAAAAATCTAACAAATTTCATTGAAAACGCAATGAAACTCTGGAAGACAGAATTATTTGTAGCCAATGAAAGTTATGGACTTGTCAACATTAGAAGGGGAATCTTCCAGGGGGATTCATTGTCCCCATTGCTGTTTGTCATCGCGATGATCCCTTTGTCAGTGATCCTACAGAAAGCGAATCTGGGCTACCAAACTGCCAAAAATTCACAGAAAATTTCACATCTTTTGTACATGGATGATTTGAAGCTCTACGGAAAATCAGAAGCAGAAATCCAGTCACTCACCAATACAGTCCGAGCCTTTAGTACCGATATCAACATGGAGTTTGGCCTGGAGAATGTGCCACAGTGTGCCACAACATGGAGAATGTGCCACAGTGGCACTAAAGAAAGGGATGATCACGGAAAGTGATGGCATTGAAATGCCGAATGGTCAAACCATTAAATGCCACCAGCCTGAAGCCTACAAATATCTGGGCATACTGCAGCTGGACAATATCAAGCACTGGCATGTAAAAACTGTGGTCAGCAAAGAATACATACAAAGGGTTAGAAAAATTTTGAAGAGCAAATTGAATGGCGGCCACATTATATAGGCTATAAATACCTGGACCATACCTGTAGTGAGGTATACTGCTGGCATTGTGAACTGGACACAAAAGGAACTGGATGACTTGGACAGGAAAACAAGGAAATTAACGACCATTCACTATCATTTACATCCACGTAGTGATGTTGACAGGCTGTACCTGCCTAGAAGATCAGGGGGCAGAGGACTTTTGCAAGTGAAGCAGTCGGTTCAAGAAGAAAAACATGCCCTAGCAGATGATGTGCAAGAGAGCCAGGAATCTGCTTTGACTGAAGTCAGCAAGAGAAAGTTGTTGAAAGTGCAGCAGACAAACTATGAATATCGCAAAAGAGCAATTCAGGCTCGGACTGCCAGTTGGCAGAATAACATGTTGGAACTGGCATGGCCAAGATCGAAGGAAAGGTTGATCAGGATAAGACCTGGTTGTGGCTCACGAGTTGAACACTGAAGAAGGAGACGGAGGGCCTGATACTAGCTGCCCAAGAACAGGCAATCAGGACAAATGCCATCAAGGTCAGAATTGAAAAATCAGTCCTTGACCCAAAATGCCGGCTCTGCAAAGAAGTGGATGAAACCATCGATCACATTCTAAGTGGCTGCAAGAAGATTGCGCAGACTGACTACAAACTGAGGCACAACTCTGTTGCCCAGATGATCCACTGGAATCTATGCCAAAAATATCATCTGCCAGTGGCAAAAAACTGGTGGGACCACAAGCCTGAAAAAGTGGTCACAAATGAGCAGGTCAAGCTTCTGTGGGACTTCAGGATACAGACGGACAAGGTTTTGGAACACAATACTGCAGATATCACCATCATAGAAAGCAGTAAGGTGTGGCTTGTTGACATTGCCATACCAGGTGACAGCAGAATTGAGGAGAAACAACTGGAAAAGATCTCCCGCTACCAAGACCTAAGAATTGAATTACAGCGTATCTGGTGTAAGCCAGTGCAGGTGGATCCAGTGGTAATTGGCACACTGGGTGCAGTGCCCAAAGACCTTGGCAGGCACCTGAAAACTATTGGCATTGACAAAATATCACTCTGCCAACTGCAGAAAGCCACTCTTCTGGGATCAGCACGAATTATACGCCGCTACATCACACAGTCCTAGACTCTTGGGAAGGGTCTGACTGGTGATGTGAATGAAACCGGCATGAAATTGTTTACTGTGTATTTATGGATGATGATGATGATGATGATGATGATGATAATAATAATAACAATAACAACAACAACAACAATAATAATAATAAACTTAGAAAAGATGACCATGTCGCTAGTTTGGATTAACAAGCCAGAATCCTTTAAGTAATATGGACTCTGCAAGATGGCTGTTTATGGGTATATTTTTAAGGTGCATGATAGTACATACAGAGTGAAAGGCTTATTCAGATTTGGAATGCAATCCAAATTTCTTTGCAAGTATTCTCTAATCTGATTTATAAAGGAGCCTGTAGCATTCTACAGCCACAATAAAAGATATTGAAAATGGCAGGCTGTTCATCTGCTGAAATCAATGCACACTGAGGGAGATGAGCGCCTCCCCAGAAGCATTCAGTATATTACAAGATCAGGACTAGCACACGTGAATAGAATACAAATGCAAAGCATAAATAAAACCAAATGTTCCTTGCCAACTGCCTTTGCTGTGCAAACACTAGACACTTAAAAAACACCTTGTAGACTGGACAATACCACAAGAAAACACATGCGCATAATGTATTTGCTGTAAGAAGGAGTCCTGCTTGGGACCACATATATCAAGCCACATAGTTGCCCCATTGAATCCGTGGTAGCCACATACCCAGAACCATCACAGAAACTGTTATCTGCAGATAATCTGAGGGGCCTGATAACCAGAAATGTCTGTCAGAAGGCTCCAGCAGGGTTTCTGAGGTACAGGAAGATCACAAGTGACCTCCTTGTTCTTGTCCTTGTCAGAAGACCTGACTGAGCTTTGTGACTTCTCTCTCTCTCTCTTTTTTTTAGCTAAACTTGAAGTGTGTCAGAAGCCTCTGGCAGTTCTTCTAAGTGGTGTGGAGAGGATGTATGCAACCTCCCCATGCCTCAGAAGATCTGCTGGAGTCTTCTGAAAGGCACTTCAAGTTTGTTGAAAAACTAGAAGTGCTTTCTGGATGTCTATGGCAAGTAGATGCCAGGGATCCTTGCATCTTCAGGTACGGCAGAGAAAAATTCCTCACTGAGGATTGCTGCCAATCAGTGTTGACATTACAAGCATGACTTGGTATCCACAGTAAGTAAGTAGGTGTTTTTTAAGCTGTGGGTGTGGTGGGCCAGAAGTATGTCTTAACCACAGTTAAGTGAAACTGCATATATATGAAAACCATGAAGAGGGGGCCCTTCTGTACTTCAGTGGAACAAGGTTTGATGCAGTAAAAAGCTGTATTCTACATTATTATGAATAACTAATGATAACAGATATTGATGATATGTCAGGATGAACATCTTGGTGTGTTCCTGAGAAAGTGTTATGAGGAGGTTTCTTGAGAGAAAAAAATGGCAGCCACTATTGGGCTGAAGGGTTTCTTACCTTCTCCCCATCAAAACGGCCCTCTCTTTTTACTACCTAAGAATGCATGTGTGTGACATAGATTTTGGATTGGCCTCATTACATGAAATGAGGAGCCTTAGCACTCTGCTCCCTGTGTGTTCTCGTTGACATGTGCCCCCCTCACCCCGAGTACTGCTCATGCTTAACGGAGAAAGCAGAATTTGGCACATCATGTATCATAATTTTTATTTAACCACATCTGGGTTTAAAAAATACTCAGTTCAATTTGTGGTTAGCCTATCAGAGTGCAGGAAAGGGCAGCTTTCTCTCAAACATGAGTTAGTATTCTACATAGACCTCTTGCCTTGATGACTAATGTGCTGCCTTTGTTGTTACGCATAAAACATCCTGAAAATATACAGCACATCTGCACTGCTTCTTTTCACCCCTCATTCCTTTGTCTCAAAAGTGCTGAGTCCTGCTAAAAAAAACCTGGACAGATATCAAATGTGAGAAGCCATGCCAATTTGACTGTAGTGATATCACACTTATATTATCTTTTAATGAAACAAGTATAAGGGGCTAATTGATTTATGGAGCAATTTTTTGCATCATTACCTAACTTGATTATGTACAAATACCTTTTTTACATTCGCAACAGTAATACCCTGAGCCTCATTTAAAAAAATATGTTTGTTTCAAGCGCTGTCATCTTTGTACACAGGATTGTAAGGGATGAAGGGTTTTGAACTGAACTGAGTTGATGTCATGCAAAGCTGTTTATTGGACTTTTAAAACATTTTAATGGCCTTTTGTAAAGAAGACAGACAAATACATTTCTCCTTCCTGCTAAGACTAATCTCTGTCAATGGTGCGTAAAGGTAAACTTCAAGCTAGCTTCTGAATAAATAGGCTATGTATTTCTCAGGTGACTTTCCCCATTAAATAGTTTGATGGTTCCCAAACATTTAGCTGGTATCTGGCATTTTTTCAAACACTCAAAGTGGCAAAACTTGGGATCCACCAGTCTTGAAAGACTATCTATCTATCTTCTATCTATCTATCTATCTATCTATCTATCTATCTATCTATCTATCTATCTATCTATCTATCTATCTATCTACAGACTATGGTATCATGCTTGACGCTGCATGTGAAGCACGAAGCTCTGGGTAGATTGATATGGAGGATAAACTGTTACCCAAGCAGCAAATCCCCCCTCTCCATGCCACTGAAATAGTCCAATGGAAAGGCAGAGCTGATGCGATTGGTTCCAGCTGCATCACAGAGCTGGGCTAAGGACAGGAGCTCACTCTGTCTTGTGGGGACCTGGGTCTCGAACCCTTGTCTTCTGGTTAACAGGCACAGTGTCTTAACCACTTGTGCCACCCACAGCCCACTCAAAGTGGCAAGAAACTCTTGAATATACACAGGTTGGGTGACAGTGCAACATATGATCATAGACTACTTGTCCGTCTGGGTCATTATTGTCTTCGCTGATGGACAGAAGCTCACTTTCCCAGTTTTACCTGGGAGATGTTGGGGATTGAATCTTGCACCTCATGTGCCTGAACATGTGTTTTCAACGTGTCTTCAATTGTGCTCACGCTAAGTGTTCACAAATAGGGCATGAAATCAATAGACTTCTTTTAAACATTCCACTCAGCTTGTGGGCAGAGATATATCTCAGAAAATGAAGGTTCAATTTAGACATATGGCAAACAACCACTGGGAGGCTTGTCCTCTATTGTCAACCTTTTTAAAAGTTGCTCTTCCATACATTGTTACACCAACAGTATGACTTGTGCAGAGATAACCACTTTATAGATTGTGGACCCAGACCTTTGGCCTCCCTCCTGCCAATGGAGTCTCATTGCTGCAGCCTACAACAAGCTGGTAGAAGAAATGGAGCAATTAATTTAAAAGACACCCTAGAAACAGAACCACTAAACCTGGAAGAGTGTCCCACAAGCCAGAAGCGACATCATAATAGACAAAGACCATACAAGTCAGTGTGCCATGATCAGGAAAATATTAAAAATTTCTGCTTTTTTGGGAGAAGGAACAGTAGATAAAGTAGCTCATGTAGTAACTAGGGTGACAGCATTCAGCAAGGCCATGTGTTCCTGAAGGTGGATCACAACAGCTTTTGGAACCTTGCCTGAAGTTTTAGGAACTTTTCGACTGACCTGGCTTGGTGGCCAGAAATTTTTGTTCTTCCATGATCACTTAACCAGCCTCATGGAACCTACAGGTTATAAAGGATCTCAACTCCTTGTTTTTTAAAAAAATATGCACAGTAAACCAACAACTATAGCGAAACAGCAAGAACCAGCTTAATAAAGAGATCTCAGCAAGGGGCCTGAAACTAGGTTTCCACTTCCCAGAGAGACCAAGGGGAGAGAGATTGACTTTCAATGAGGACGCAGATGTCTCATTGTATATATTGTGCAAGCCTGTTGCTTAGGGACTCTCTCTACACTACTAAGATGACTTAATTGGTGCTGTTTTTAAAAAAAATCTGCTGACATGTTTTGTGCACAACAAATGCCAACAAAAACAGTAGAAGCTCCATCACAGTGGAAACTTCTTACGGAATGAGGTGCAACTTGGAGATTGAATCTTACAGAGAGGATTAATGTAGCAAACCTGAAATTGTTGTCTTTGAGGTTGGCAATTTGTAGCACACCATTCACTTCAAAGAGGGACCCCCATCATTTTATGACCACACAAGCTAATATCCTCCAGAGTGCATTATGCTTGGAAGTGCATCAGATTTCAGTTCAGTGTCTCCGGAGAAATCACATATACGGGTTTTGTAAAAACGTATATCAGGCTGAAGAAAATGCATGTGCGTTTAACAAAAGATTGTGGCTTTCTCTATAAAGATGCATGGACAAAGTAGGAGTTTGCAACATTTTGATGTAATAAAGACGAATTTCAGGGCCTCAAAGTATTCTCTGAATGACCTTTGAAAATTATTTTTTCTTCCCTGCTTCTCTCTCCTGTTCTTGTTTGCAGTTCCTCAAGCATCCTTAGAAGGAAGGCTACATTTGGGACTCTTCAGCCAAGGAAAAAATGTGTCTGGGGAGGACACAATTAAGGTATACACAATTATGCCTTCTGTAGGCACATATAGTACAATACATAGCACAGAGTGGATACAAGGACATTTCTCCCTTGCACAATGGGTCATCACTAAAATTGAGTAGAGTAATGGTTCTCAAAGTGGGGTTGGGACTCCTTCACAAGTCAAGGCTTTATTTCAGGGACGTAGTGAAAAGCTGGGTGCTTTGTAATATACATAGAATCATAGAAGATATTAAAGAGAACTGGGCCCAAGAGTGGGGCACCCCACTCGAAACCAACCTCCAGGTTGATGCAGAACCATTTACTAAAACCCTTTGAGTGCAGGTGTTAAGCCAGTTGCAGATTCACCTAATGGTTGCCTCGTCTAGCCCATATTTTTCCAATTTCCGATTAAGATGTTGTGCGAGACCTTGTCAAATGCTTTGCTGAAGTCAAGATAAATGACATCCACAGCCTTGCCACTGTCCAGTAAACTTGTAACCTGATTGATAAAGGAGGTAAGACTTGTCTAGCAAGATTTATTCTTGGTAAATCCATGCTGTGTTCTTTTGATCATGGAATACTTGTGCATAAATTGTGTGTTTCACGATTTGTTCTAATATCTTCCCCGGGATTGAAGTCAAACTGACTGGTCTATAATTTTCTGGGTCGTCTTTTTACCCCTTCTTAAAGACTGGAACTACATTAGCCATTAGCCTAGACTAGACCAGTCCAGGAAGCCATCTTGAAATATGGCACAGGGCACTGCCACCTTAGAATGGCACTCAGGTTTCAATCCACACTTTCTTGGAAGTAAGTCTCATTGAAAAAAAATGGAACTAACTTCTGAGTAGACATGGCAGAGCTCCAGTGGTGGGCTTCAGACGGTTCTCACAGGTTCTATAGAACCCTTTGCTAATGAGCGCTTGGTTCTGAGACCCAGTTACTAATGGGACATAGAACCTGTTGTTAATTTATTCAGCTGTGGTATCACAGTAATGTCACTTCCTGTTTGGTGTTTCTTCCAGTGGACACAGAGCACTACCACATTTTGCAAAACTGCACCCAAAATGACCCTCAGTATTGACCCTGATAGGATTGAGCTATATTACCTGGTTACTTTAAGGGCTCTCTGCACTCTGGTCATGGGCTGGATCTGGTGATCTTACTCAACCATCCCTTGGGTGCACAGTGCTTATCGTTCTGTGGGGGAGTCCCCAGAAAGCTCTTCTGCGCACCCCATTTTTCATCTTGTCCAACAACTTCTGGCCTCTGATGCCCCACCAGGTTTTGTACCTGGATTTTTGGGCAGAAGTGGCTGGACATGACAAAGAATGAGTTCCATGCTTTGTGGAGGCTGCTGCATGGAATGGTAAGTAACATCCATACGAGGTTGGGGAGCCTTCTCTGGTGTGCAGCAATCTCCACTTTGGAAATCCCAAGTTTCCAAACAAGTTTACACAATTGTTTTCTATCAGAGTAGCATGAAAAGCAGCTATGAGTAAATTTCTACCATGTTTATTGTATAACGTATGAATCAGTCCTAAGAAGTCAGCAAAGCAGTTAAAATGAGAAAAGGGGAACATTAACTAGCATCTCAGTGAAGTACAGCTGATAGGAATGAGAGGCAGGGCATTTGTAGCAGCACACCCTGCTTGTTCTATTCACTCCCTGGAGAGGCCAAATGGCTGTCAGTCCCCAACAGTTTTTAAACATATGATTTAAGCTGCAATCCTAAAGACACTTTCCTGGGAGTAAGACCCACTGAACACAATGGGACTTGCTTTTGAGTGGACATAGTTAGGATTGTGCTTTTTTATCCTCAGTGGCTTTTTCCTATCATGGGTCTTGCTCTCTATAAAATGATGTTTTGGATTTTGTATTCTGATTTCATGATTTATTGTTTTAATAGTTGCTTTTAGCTGCCCTGGCAGCCCCAGAGGGGACAAAAGAATAGGAATTTGTTTTGAAAAATAACAATAACCAATGCTTTCTGTTACCTTGCACTGGTAAAATTAGAATGTAAACTGAATACTTCTGATGTTCTCTCCCTGAGTTGTAATCCTACACACTGTTTACCAGGGAATAAGCTTGTTTAATACAATGCAGCTTACTTTTGGATAAACAGGCAGAGAATTAGGGACTCTCAGTAAGTCCATTATAAAGCATGTAAAATATTATGACACAAACCTATTTGGGCCAGTTGTCAGTGGAATGTGTGTTCTGCTGGCAATGAACACATGTCATTGTGTTTGCCACTTGTATTCACCAGCTATGGTAGAACTGCCTTACAGCATTTATAAAAGATGTTCTGGCTGGAGTCTTCCCATGCTCGGGAGAGGACTGCAGGATTGCCAACTGATGCAGGCTGGATTGCATTGGACAGTGGCATAGCTAATGATCATATACCCAATGCAAAGCTCAAAATGTTGCCCTGAAAGTGATGTCACAACCAGAGTGATGTCATGCCAGGGCTTTTTAAAAAAAAAAATTGGGGAAATCTTTTTCCCCCCACCCCCAGCAGCTCACTACCCACTTGCTCTTCCTCTTCCCCCAGCTAGTGGCATACTAAAGCAGGCCTCTGTTAGTCTTGGAAGACTATGGTATCGTGCTCAGCGCTGCATACGCTGCATGCGAAGCACGAAAGCCTGGGTTAGATTGTTATGGAGAATATGCTGTTACCCAAGCAGCAAATCCCACCTCTCCATGCCACTGAATTAGTCCAATGGAAAGGCAGAGCCAATACAATTGGATCCAGCTGGCGTCACAGAGCTGGGCTAAGGATAGGAGCTCACCCTGTCTTGTGGGGCCGACCCGGGTCTCGAACCCCGGCCTGCTGGTTAACAGGCACAGTGTCTTAGCCACTTGTGCCACCCACAGCCCTAGTGGCATAGCTAAGGCATAGCTAAGTGGCATAGTGGCATAGCTAAACTATTTGTAATCTTGGGTCAATTTTGTAACTGCAAAATGACAAAATCAAATTTAATTAAGTAAATAAATAAAAAGTGTGCCCCTTATTGGGTAGAGACACTATGCTGGGGCAAAGAGGGTTGGTTATATGTAGGATCTATGATTCTTCTGGCCAGCTATAATCCAAATCCTTAGGATCCCATGGGTTTTGTTTAACACGTAAAACCGACATGGGTCCATTAGACCCGGTTGGAATGACTGGTTTTTCCACAACAAACAAAAAAGATTTAGAGGTTCTCAGCATGGGTTTTATTGCCCTGAAGATTTCCCACAACAAACAAAAGGACAGTCTCAGCATGGGGTTTATTGCCCTGAAGTTTTCACATGAGAAAAGAAGAAACCGAAGATACCAGTAAAAGGCAATATGGGTCTAATGGACCCATTTATAAATTGGAATTTACAGAAAAACTGTAAATTCAAAAACTTATGCTTTTAGATCTGTAACTGTTTCATTAGCAGTAAAAAAAGTCAGAAAGTCTTGTCAAGTGAAAACAATAAATTCCAGTAAAAAAACACAACACAAACTTCCAGTCGGGTCCAATGGATCCAGTTGGGGTCCTAAGGTTCAGTGAACATAGCAGACCTAAAGTGCTACTCATTAGCTCCACAAACGGATGGGACTATTTAAGATTGTCCTCTCCATAGCTCTCTACAGACAGCTCTCTATCAAGTTCCTGTTGATAGTCCTTCTGCTTTTTATTGCCTCTGAGGATGCCGGCAATAACACATGGTGAAATGGCAGACCTCATCTTTCCAAATGGGCAGAAAACATGGGTAACAATATACAGCAAGGGTGGGTTATTCTCACCCTGCTAAATATAAGAGGAGCACCACGTGCCTCTTTACCCAGTTAGCAGGGGTAATCGTATGATGAAATACATCATATAACATCGAAACCACTTTGGATTTCCTTCTCAAAGAAAGAAAGGTGGGATAAAAATGGAATAAAATAAATAAATACATAAAATATATGGAAATGAGAGCTGACTCAAATTAACACCTTATTAGTTTCATGCTGTATTATAATAATATCTCATTGGCTCTCAGAGCAAAAAGTCTCATGGGAAAGTTTTGAATTAAGAAAATTTACTTTTTGTTCCATAGGTACTTAATGTTTCCACTAACACAGGTCTAAACAGACTCTTTTCTATGAATGCTTACCCCAAGGAAAATAAACAAATATTCCTTAACCTAGAAGAGGCTCCACAAATGCCCCACCACAAAGGATGGAGTGGCATCTATTTTAGTTTGCTGCATCGTCGGGGGGCAGACGAGGGGAGAACAGGTTTGAGTTGGAAGTCCATTATTTAGTTGCTTGGAAGCAACTCACATTGCTATTCATACAACTGCACTAACCATGTTGTTTATGACTTCTTTTTTAACTATCCTTTTCAACTGCAGCGTTGCACTTCTGTTCCCTCTTTATATTGTCTATTTAAATAACCGTTGTTTTCCAAGGTTTTATGGCCAATTATTTTATTTACTCCTTACATAAGATGAATGATGTTTTTACATTTCTCCTGACAGTAAAGTCCCTATTGCTACTTTGTACCAAAAACTGATAATTGGACACTAAATAAATTAATTACATTACAAAATTCTATTATTTTAAAGGTTGCATACATATACTGCTGGATTTCCTACCTTGTGTGGTGACCATTAACTTTTAAGACTCTTCTTCATAAACATAACCTCCCAGTATCTCTAGCTTTTCACAGAGGGCATTGCCAGTGGCAATAAACTCTATAATTGGTATATGAATAGGCTTGGATTTGTTGCACCTGCATGGCAAAGATTAAAATAGTGCAACAGGCTGAAACTGAAATACTGTATGAAAGACAGCTTGAAGCTTGTTGGGAACTGAATTTTTTTATGGTATACACTGTTAAGCATTCAGACATTTCTATATAATTTAGTTCTGTAAGCAACTTCTTGACTGCGGGAGGTGGAGGTAGTATCTAAGATTTTCTGCTAAACGTCAACTTCATTTAAAATGAGGCCAAGGTCTGCTCTGTGGGTCTGAACTAAATATGAGAATACGGGATCTGCAGATACAGGCCACTACAAACTAGGAACAAAGAAGATATCATTGCTTTCAGCAACTACAAGACAAATTTTCTTGTATCCCTACCCTAAAAAATTTGTCCCAAATGTCTGCCATGCCCACTTTCAAACCTGTCTGTTGTCCACAAGAAGACAAAGTCACAAGATGGACGAGTCCTTCAAAGTTGTTGGTAGTTTGTCTGAGTGTGACACTATTTCAGGAGATCTGTGTGTATTGCAACACCCAAGACATCATCATAGACCTGGATATGTGATAGTATCTTGTTGCTTTGTCAAGCTCTGCATATGTAGATGGAGTTAAATAATATTTTTTCATATATTATTAATGCTGACCTATGATTTCATTTTTCTGATAAGTAACATTCCTTTCTGTAATGTTTTTTTCTGGCTTCAGCTCAACAAATACAATTTCCGCCTTATTTATTTAGCTAGTTATTTGCATCCCATCAGAGTGGTTCAGGTTCACAGTGACCAGTAGTAGTTTAAATGAAATAGGTGGTCCATGATCTTCAAGGGTGTCACAACAGAATAATACAAGGTTAGTAATTGACTTTTAAAAAAGAAAAATAGAGGTAGTTCATCTGCACAAAGAACTATTACTCTCTGTTTCTTGAATAAAACATGTTTTAACTTTAATAATACATCTTTTTTTGTATTCCTTAATCACATTTAGCCAGTATAAAACTCTGAATCCCATCCAACATATGCTTTGCTGATAGCCAGCAAAAGCATTTTGATCAGGTTTTGATAATATACTTACACTGATATTAGATTAGGCTTTTTGTTTTTGAGATAATCCTCTCATTGAAGCACGATTTTGAGAGCTTTATGTTCTTTTCCCTCTCAATCCCTCTATGTTTTTCAGCAGTATACAGAAATATGGCTATTGAAATTTGTCACAAGAAAATAGTTGCTATTTTTGAATGTTTTCAAAAACAGAAAAATCTAACGAGATATTTCAAATTCTAAGTTACCGGTAATGTCTTGTTTTTAACATATAAGAAAGTTTTTTAAAAGTCCTCTTAAAAATATAGCTTGTTCCCCTTATGTCTCTCCTGTTTATCTGTACATCAAAATCTCAGAGCCAATTTCTACATTTCTATTCTTTGCCTGTTCCCACAATCCCCTTCCAGTTTAATTACAATTCTGTATTGAAAAACAATTAGATTTCTAGTTGTCTGTAGTGGTGTTTGATTGCATTGTTAAAGCAATCAGCAGTGGCAAGGGACTCTGCTAGAAGGGAAATGAAAAGGCAATCTTTGAAAGAAGTATGTCGAGTGAAACCGACATGACATTTTTACAATAATGGTTTGAATAAAGATGACTGAGGACTGGAGTGATTCACATTAACACAACTATTTTTCCAATTCTTCAACCAACTTTTGACTTTTGGCTTTTGGATTTCTTTTCCTGCTCACTAAAATGAGAACTTCTGAACCTGGGTTAGGTTGGCTGAACATATATTGGTATCATGTCACTTGACTGAGAAAATGCAAAATCAAAAAGAGACTGCCTCCCATTGTCCTGGCTGGTGGATGACTTCCGTATTCCATTTTTCAGTGAGCCAAAGCAAGGTGCACATGGTGCATGGCCTCCCCAAACTGTCAATTCAGTGGGGAAGGGTTCCTGCTGAGAATGCTCACTGCGTTGGACATAGTGGCAAGATTGCTGTGAGCCAATGAGCCATGGGTGCACCATGTGGTCAAAGGGGACAGAGATTCCCAACCCAGCGGCTGGGCACATAAGGAGCTGGGCAGCCAAAGGGGGGAGGTTCCTTCTTTGGGACAGATGTCCTTGCCCTGTCTTCAGAGCCCCTCCAGATAGATGTCCTCAGAGTCCCTCCAAAAGTGGGGTGGCATGTGGCGGACCAGAATCAATCAGCAGATAAGTGGATCTGTGGATATTGCCTCTGTTGTGTATGGTGGTTTGCGAAAGGAATGCTACTTCCAGCAGCTCATCTAGAACATAGGATTGGACTATTTAAGATTGTAAATCTATACAGATTTTTCTGGGAGCATTGCTGTATTAAACACAATGAGATTCAATTTTGAGTTGACATATCTAGTCCTGCCCTGTGAGTTTCTGTGTTTATATTGAATTCTAAAGATTTAGCACTAACTAATAGTATCAAAAGTTAAAGAAGAGTGGGCACAATCAATGGCAAATTCTGTTAAACATCGATGTGAATAACGCTACCAGTTCTTCTGGCATTTGTTACTGGCATTTCAGTGCAACTGTTCCTTAACCATTATAATTATGTATGACTATGAAACGGCAAAACATGTCAGGTATGGTGCAGTAATTTTCTTGTCTGTAGAAGGCAATTCTAACATGTAAATGCTAGAATAATGCATTTGAATTGTACTGTTAGTGGTCCTTTTTCTAGTCACAAAAACTGGATTAACCTTTACTTAACAGCATTTCATCAATAAGTTTTCAAAGAAACTCTATTGGGAGAAAGTTAAAGAGATCATAAAGATGCAGCACAAACCTTTATATAGGTGACTAACTGGCCCTCCAAAGATTAAATGCAGCTTTTAAATAATAAGTATTCCATATTAGAAATATAATGTGCACATTGCAGACTATCTCAGGTTGTTTTGCTTCTGCTTCTTGATTTTGCTTCTGAAAGCAGAACTAGAACAAATGGGTACAAACTGCAGGAAAGGAGATTCTGGTTGGATATCCGGAAAAAATTCCTGACAGTGAGGGTGGTTCGGCAGTGGAACAGATTGCCAAGGGAGGTGGTGGACTCTCCCTCACTGGCGATCTTCAAGCAGAGGCTTGATGAGCACCTGTCGGGGATGCTCTAGGATGATTTCCTGCTGCAGGCAGGGGTTGGACTAGATGACCTACTAGGTCCCTTTCAACATTAGGATTCTATGATTCTATGATTTCTCCCCAAATCCAAGTTTATTTAGTCCAGGGAGACATTCTTGGGCAGTGGATCCCAAACTTTTCAGCACGTTAAATGACACTGTTTTACCAAACATTTAAAAAGGAGTTCTATAAAGAAATAATATTTTATTTTATTTATAAGCAATAATAACCAGGAAAAAATGTATCTCCCTATATTTAAACATGCTTGCAAGCTAAAGAAGTTGAGCTCTTGCAGGGTAAGTAGCAGCTGCAGTGTCTGATTTTTGAATAGTGCAAGGGCTTGAGGAGTAGCCATAAGGAAGAACCTCAGGGCTTGATTTTTTTTATCATTCTTTGGTGAACTATCAAAAATTAGGTTGCAACCCACCAGTGGGACCCCACCCAGTTTGGGAACTTCTGCACCACTCCTTGGGGGGTAAGCCAGTGAACAGACATGCACCAGCTTCCCTATACCGCATCGGAACAGTGAGTGGTGAGATGGTTTAGCCTAAAATTGGTTAGGATTGTGCCCTGAGTATCACAATTTGTATGATTTCTGGAGAACTGGGGCTGCTGGCAAAACTTAATGCAAGTCCCATTGGTAGGTTATAAAGCCCCACTGGCCTCTGTGCTTGGGAAAAGTTTTCCCCTTCAATCATTTTGAATGTTTGGTTCCCATCTCAGCATTGAATTTTGTTATCTGAATACCAAAGTGGCTTAAATAGAACACCAGTGACTTGGTATTTCTGATTTAATATTGAATAAGAAAAAAATACGGACTTTTTTAAACATCAAATCCTTGAAAAAAAGCATTTTTTCCATTTTTCCAGTAATAACAAATCCTATTATTACTCTGTGCACTTTCTATATATTTTCACTTTCCCAAGTAAGGCAAAAAAGACAACTTCTTCAGCATTTATACTGTGTGTTGATGGTGTCCGCTTGTTGTGGATTGTTGTGTCTGCTTGTTGTGGAACCTCTAGACTATCTGGGCAAGAGGCACTCTTTTAAGTGGGTGTTCCTCTTTTATTTAGCAGGGGGAGAGTAACTGCCCCTACACACCCCTGCAATCAAGTGGTTTCTGCTGGTGTTCTTTCGCATTTTAGATTGTGAGCCCTTTTGGAACAGGGACCCGTTAGATATTAATTAGCTATTTTTTCATTTACTTTGTAAACTGCTTTGTGAACTTTTTAGTTGAAATGCCTGTCACAGGGTCCTATCGGCAGGATGTTGCCTTTGCCACAGAGGTGGTACCTATTTATCTACTTCCACTGGCATGCTTTTGAACTGCTAGGTTGGCAGGAGCTGGGCTAAGGATGGAAGCTCACCCCATCTGGCATCTGGTCTTGAACTGCTGGCCTGCTGAGCGGAATTCCAGTCAAGCAGGTTCTAACTCAAGCGTTGTAACCACTGAGCCACTGCAGCCCCAAATCTAATTTGATTCCTCGGGCCTCATGTGTTTGCTCCTCTTATTCCCCCCTTCCTTGCTTGGACAGGCATTATCTTGAAACTTCAGTTATTACTGTGTAATTGTTTTGAAATGTCGTTATTGTTCGGAGTTGTTGCAGATGTCCTCCATATAATTTGAGCTAAATGAATATAGAATTAAATTACCAGGCCAAGGACTGTCCAACAAGCAGTAAAAACAGTAAATTACTGTTTCTCTTTCAACAAACTAAAATACAGTGGAGAATTTAACAGTTTAGAATTTCTTACTGAAAAAAAATTGTAAGACATTTCTACTCTATTTTTTCCTCTCTGGTTAGACTCGAAAAAGCTTATAAAAACCACTTGATGCCCTGGCACATTGAAGAGATGAATCTACAGACCTTTTTTATTCTGGAAAAGATCAATAGGACTACATGCATAAAATTGCTTACTAGGAGATGTCTTCAAGCCCACTTTCTAGCCAGTATAGTGATGAAAGGGGCAGTGCAAGGGCTGCTTTCTCATAAGGTGTCACAAACGTGTTTCATGGCACATTTGTGACACCTTTGGCCATTGCAGCAGCCTTTGAATCATCTGAAATCATAGATAGGCTTGCGTTCTGAATGTTAAATGTGGCTGGAATAAAACCCCAGCTGTGGCCCTCAAAATAGGGACATGTTGAGAACTCAGAACCTGTGATTCTACAGTGTTACATACACTGAGATCTGTGAACCAATGGGTTGTTTACGAATGGAGCACTCAAGGTGGGAATTGATATTAACCTGAGCTGAGCCAAAGCTGAGACACAGCACAATCCTATGTCTACTCAAAAGTCAGCCCCATTGTGTTTAATGGGTTTTAGGAAACTGTCTTTAAGATTGCAGCCGAACTCTTTGCAATCAGTACCCATCACCCTATCTCTAGTAAACATCCTTTACCTTTAGTTTCCCTTTACAGGAAAAACATCAGGGTGGAACCGGACTTTGTAAGACCAATGAAACTTCTGCAACCAGGGTGACCATGTAGCTCATAGGTTTAGGTTTAGCTCATCATAGATGGGTTTAAAACGCAGCACCTGCCTAAATTCCCTCTTTTATGCAATGGCATAAGGGGGGGGGGAGGCACTCTGTCCTCCATTCTACATGGTCACCCTGGCTGTGACTTTATTTACTTTCTCGCATTCAATTACCGGAAATGCAGAGGATGTCTACACCCAGACCTTTTGCGATGCCTGCCTATGTATGGTTTTTAGAAGGTTACAAGAGGACCAAAGTTTGTTAGAATCAGGGAGAAAAAGGAGTGGTCCTTTTGAATTTCATAAGGCCCTTCTATCTTTCTCTTCATCTTTTAATTTCAACACTGTGTCATCCTGTAATCTATACAGCACAACATGTATAGATGTCATTGCACTATGTCATTGCACATTGATGTCATTGCACTATGTATTCTATTAATGTATGCCATCTTGGGTGCCCTTCAGGAAGAAAGGCAAAATACAAATCTAATAAATAAATAAAATGAATATTCTCATTTCTATTTAACATAGACATTGGTATGAGGCAGAGTTTGTGTCTTACCTGTTGACTTACCTGAATACTAAGAGAAGGCTGTGCCAGAGCTCAAGTTGTGAGGTTGGTGTCTGAAGGTCTACAAATGGCAAAAGGGTAGGAGGTACTGGGAGCAGGCAAATTCCATAAGCCCATTTTCAAACTCCAGTGTGGGGAGGGAGTTAAACCATCACCCAGCCTCTGACATCAGCCTCTCTGGGCCTTTTTAGGAAACCTGCCAAGGGTGGCTGTCAACTGTTAGCACTTTTTTGTCCCTGTGGGCCAGTGGCTTGCTATGCTATGCCACGATAAATGCTGTTCGGAATAGGGCGGAAAAGAGATGTGGCACAAGGCACAAGGCACCTGTAGCTTCAGATCTCTTATAACATGCATATAGACATCACATTCAATGCATCATGTGGCATTGCTTATTTCCAATATTTATAGTACAAGTGAATTTAGAACACTTACAGCAAAAGCCTCACCATGTTCAATGTGTGCCCCACTGTGTTCAATGAGTCTTACTCCCAGGAACGTTTCTTCAGTTTTGCAGCCATAGTCTGAAGAACCATTCATTTTGTCCACTCTATAGAACTTACATTTTTTTATGAACTGACAGGTATGCCTGAATATTATGTTGCCCAAAAAAGGAAATAAAATTGTAGACTCTAATGCAGTACTACAGTTTTGAAATTGAAGATCCTAATGTAGTACTGTAATAATATCAGGTCCAAATTTCACTATACCTCATACTGGGTAATGGACAGATTGTTCCAGACATTAAGTTAGGATTTGGTCAATTTCTAAAAAAAAAAAAGCAATGAAATATAGTAATTGCATTAGAAGCACTGTTGCATTACAACACCATCTGCCAGGACCATACTTTCTGAATAAGGATATGTCAGCATTTTAGTACCAGGACTTATGAGTTAATCTTAAATAAAAGAGAGGAAATAGCAATGAGCAGTTCAGTTTCTAACTTTAAAAAAACTGTCATTGTACACGTATGCAAAAAAAATTCAGAGGCACTTTTCAGGCTTCAGACTCAATCGCTGAACTGCTGAGCCACTATATGTACATGCACCGCCACAGACAATCCTAACAGCAACCTTGTGAGGCAGATACTTGTTCTACGGGCAGCTCGTAGAACTCTTCTCTCCCAGGTGGAATCGTTCTTGGCTTGGTCATCTCATCTTGTATTGGGAACTGCCTTCCAAGCACTGCCTTCCAAGCTTCCAGCAGGAGTTGACAGGTCAGGCAAGCTGTAAAAGGCAACACCTTCTGGGTCTGATGACTCATGACAACCTTTATCAGTTTTCAGTTTCCCATCCAGGAGATGTCCAGGTCTTTGCCTGTTTGCACTCAACCACCAGGCCAAGCCTGCTGCAGCATCCAGCACATGTGCAGAGCTCCAGATGTGCTACCATGGGTAAACATTTCCTTTATCCTGGATAATGTGGCAGTGGTAATAGATTTACTCTACTTGGAACTGTGCCACCTCTGGATCTTCACACTGCTCCCCTTCCACTCCCCACCCATCCTCCCCAGGTATGTCCTCTGCCTGTCCTCCCCTGCCCTAGAATGCCTCCCACTGTCGCCACCGTCTGCCACTGCTGTGGGGGTTGAATGTGGCCTCTGTGAGCTGTTGCACTTTGCTCCTGAGAAGGTGCATTGCAAATAGTCAAATTTGCATCCCGAATTGAATAGAGGGCACATACACAGCTTGTTCTGATCAGTTTTGTACATACACACCTTTCGATTTTAAGCACACTCCCATTTGTTAAAGTGGGTGTGATGATGTAAAAGTGAGGGTAAAAGGATTCCTTTGTACATTATGTCCCTTTGATACCTAAGGATTTGAGAACAAAATCTGTATTTGTTTCTGGGTTAAATGGAATAAAGCAGGAAATGGAGATGTTCTGGAATTCATTTCAAGCATTTCAACAGCATCCAACATCCTCCAGCCTTTCTGCCAAGTGCCATCAGATAAAAATATTGGAGAGTCCAAAAGAGGCAAAGTGCATAGAGAAACAATTGCATATTTTGTATTAGCAGTACAAGGAAAAGTGAACTCATGGGGAATTGCTCTCTCTCTCTCTTTCCATACCCAGCATGCATATGCTGAGCTAGATGGTCTACAAAGACCCCCTCCAAATATAATTTGATTTTGTTTATTGAGGATAAGTCTGAAACAGCCACTTTCCCTTCACATTACCACTGGGTCCAGCAATTGGGTAAGGTGATACAGGTATAACCTAATTATCTAGCACCTAGGGAAAGGTGCTACAGCTATAATCCAGTTATCTGTGTTTTTTAACTCATGATTGTATCTCCAAATGATTCACGTTGGCCCTATAAATTAAAAGGTTGTGACAGGGTTGTGAGAGGGTGTTTTGGAGTGGGAGGGGCAGAACAAGAGGGAGGACCGGATCTGATGGAGTAGGCTCAAAACCAGTGTGCACAATATCCTGACTGGACAGCCCTAAATGGGGCTTTACGTGCTCCTAACTGTAACCTCCATGGGGCAGGTGTCCTGAGCATCATTGTGGAAAACACCTTCCTAGGTATCATTTCCATGTGTATTTCAGAAGGCTGATGCAGGAAAGAGATGCCTATTTTGTACTGGGCTTTCTGGATTGCATGAGGTAAGTTATCCCCATTTCAGAACTTTGTCCACTTTCCATCTTGTACAGTCCTACTCCAGCAGAGTACTATATATCTTTTATAGTACTGTATCTATTTTTATACAGTACTGTTCTTATTCAGAGGATGGTGACTTCCCAATGCTTCAGGAGAGGCACAAAGCAGTACTTTAAAAGCTCACTCTTGGAATAATCAGACTTTTTGTACTCTCCATGGGGCAAGTCTTCTGGATAGGACTTGCCAGTATGTAAGCTAGCAGGAACTTGAATGTGATGAATGGCTCCTCAACACATAGCCATGTGATTCAAGCCACCACTTAATAAAGGTTTTTTTTCCCCAGCAATATAATAATTCATAGATGACTTGGGAACTTACAGGTGCTTGGTTACTCTTTGAAGTGTTGCAGGCTAATGAAGTCCTAAGAAAATGTATGTGAATATGATGTTGATTGGTTTTTCTCATTAATTCCTATACAAATATCCCTGCAGACCAAAATCATTGGTTCATCATAAAATCCTTCAATTACCTTTCAACATTGTTATGCTGTTAAGTAACATTTTTAACTGCCACTCCATTACAGGCTTGCAATCTATGTTCCTTTCAACTGCCTCAGTTGCATCTACTATTTCCTAAAGTTTTTTCTTTCCATCTTTTGCTTCTAAGAGACTTTCACTGTTGTGCTTGGCTGTAACTTCCTGCTATCCTAACCAGATCTGGCAAGAGTTTGGCTTCATGGTTGAGCAGATTCTGGGGAAAAGCAGGTTCCTCATCTCCTGTAATAAATTGTTACTGAAGTAGTCTAGAACCAAATCAACCAGACAAAACTATGACAGGAAGGAGTAAAACATAGTCTGGATGTAAAGATGAGAAAGGGATCATTGAGTGAGCTTGAGGGCGCAGTCCTAACCAATTTAAGCCAGTACAATTCACCTGTCTTGCCATTCATGTAGTGGTGTGGGGAGGCCAGGACATGTCTGTGCACTGGCCTGACACCCAGGGGTGTCGCACAGTGGTGCAACTGGTGACTGTACACCAGGGTGATGTCTGTGCCTGGGGGTGACGTGCCCCCGGGGGTGAAGCACAGGAGTTTGACTCTCCTCTGGTACCCGCCATTTAGATTGCTCCACTCTGAGAAGGGGCAGGCTGCTCCTACTCAGAGTGGAGCAACTGTCTTCTCTGAAGCTGACGGGCCTTGGTACCAACCTTGGCACCTTGGTGCCTGAGCAGTCAGATTCCTCCGCTCCAAGGAGGAGCAGGCTGCTGCTCCTTAGATCAGAGGAATCGTCTCCTCTGAAGCTGACAAGTTTGGCACATGCACAAACAGGGGTGCACGCACAAACAGGGAAGCAGGGTGTGCGTGTCCCAGGGCTGACATGCAGTGCCGGATGCTTTCACTTTCCACACCAGGTGACATGCACCATCATGTCGCCCCTGCTGACACTCCCTGCTGCATGTGGTTCAGAAATTTTGCAACACCCCCAGGCTAGCACAGGACTTGTGCTGTTCTAATCAGAGCATTACACTGAGAGAAACACCAAGTGCCGTGATCTGGCAGATGCTTTGGAAGTCTAAATTAGCATTTTTTAACACTTTTCATCTCATGGCACAATTACAAAGTTATCAAGTCAATGCTATCAGTTTTTTGACAATGGAGTCTGAGCGCAATCTACTTAGAAGTGAATCCCTGTGTCCAATGGAGCTTGCTCTCTGGAAAGCATACATCAGGATTACTGCCTGTATCGTCTATCTTTTCTTCCTAAATATTTTTAATAACAACTACTACAATAGTTTGCAGCCTGTATCGTCTATCTTTTCTTTCTAAATATTTTTAATAACAACTACTACAATAACTTATGGAGATCCATAATAGAGGACAGAATAATAAAGACAGCAGACATGGATGAAGGAACCAGTGTTTCTCCTGCATTTTTATTGAATGTATGATATTCTATAGTCTATGTTGGCATCTTTCCCGGCAGGCTAGTGCCATCTCCAACTTGCATGACTTCCTCTCCACTGCAGGAAGAATTATACTAAGAACTGCATGAGCAAATTAAGTCCATTTAAATGTCATGTAGAAACAATTCACAATAATTTGCTGTGTACACTTTTCTATGTGCTTCTGTCAAATGCCACTTTCCCCTTGTACTAATAGCATTGCCTCCTGCATTGCTGGCACAGGTTTTTCTACTTACAGTGGGCAATAATCGAACCTGCAATTAAAGGAGCAATCCATAGGCGCAAAGCTCTCCAGCCATGCTTGTATCATTACTGCTCTGTCATTAGTCTCCTCTTCTGCAGTATTATACTAGCATACAAAAGGTAGCACTTATTGCTAAGTGGACAAGTCTTTTTGTTTCTGAATGCAAATTACTCAGTTGATATTACTTTTCTCTCTCTAATTTTCTCCTGGTCATATTTGCAGGGGGAAATGTAAAAAATAAACAAGCATCAGTTGACTCGCTTGCACGTGTGGCCACATGTGCACACACTGTCTTTTGGAATAAGATTGGGTAAACTGCCGTTATTCACCATAGCCTGCTGTTATTGTTATTTTAAAGATGATCTCCTGCAGCTGCCCTAGGGGAGACAAGTTGAAGCCATTTCTAGGAAATGGCAATTACTAGTTGAAGTATTTTACGCAAAACTAGGGATGTGTACAAAGAAAAAAAAATCTTGCTTCATATTTACTCCTCTGCTTGGTTCAATTGATTTTTGTTTGTTCACTTCAACAATTTGGTTCATTTTGTGTCTGGTTCAGATGGTTACTTTGTTTCCATTTAATTCATTTTATAAAATTTCCCCACTGATGTCAGTGGGCAAAGTCCAGTATACGTTCACGTTTCAATTTCTATCCATAAGTAAATGAAATTTGCAGGAATGGAAGCCTTTCATAATTGGACAAATGCAGCCTCATATCAAGTAGATGATGGAATTTTCATTCTAGGGGCAAGAGGCATTTGATAATTTAAGGAGCCTGTTTGTGAGGCGTGTAATGCAGATAGTCCATCGATTCCTGTTGTTTTTCTATAAGAGTTTTCTTTCTTTTTCTTTTTTTAATGGCTATTAGATGGGGACAGCACAAGCCTAACTAGCACTGGAACAGGCAAGCCAGCTAACCTGACAGGGCAGGATTAAGGCTGGCTGCAGTGCATCTCAGAGTATGAGAATTCACTTCCCTTACCCTGTGTTGCGTGGGAGCTGTCCCAATGGGGCTACTCAGAATTTGGCCACTACCACCACTGGGCTGCTCAGGAGAGAGCTTAGGATCTGGCATGAGCACTGGATCTTTGCACTGCCTCCCTTTTAGGCCTGGTTTGCCCACTAGCCTAGCCACCCTGAAACGCCCCTTTCTGCTCTCTCCTCATCCTCCCCAGATCCCTGAGACAGCCTAGTGAGGCCAGCATGAACTTACCCTTCCGCCAGTACTGCACAGGCTGGAACTGTTCTTCAGAAACTTGTGCATTGATGCAATGTGGCAAGACTCTGTGCTGTAGGAAATATTTGTCTTGTAACTGGCAAGTCAACATTGGGTATGGTATTTCTTTTTCATCCTTTCTTGGAGTTTTGTCATTCTCTGGAAGTGAAACAATAACAGAATCAAAAGGGCAACAAAAGGGAACTTGGCTGTATCCAATCTTAAACAGCTTTTCTCTTGGCATTTGCAATCTTTTCTTGGTGCCAAGTTGCATTCAGGCTGGTGCTATCAGGGGCAAAGGAAGGAAAACATTTCAAGGAGGGTTGCCATAATTCTCTTCCACAAAACCTGGTCAGGACCCCCTGTGAAACTTGTGGTGATGTGAACACAATCCCCCAAAACTAGGACAGTCCTGGTTTTGGGGGGACATATGGCAACCCTAATTTCAAGATTAACAATATTGCTTCTGTTCTAGGCAATTGTTATCTAGGTGGAACATATATATCTTATCAGTCTGAAAAACAGTAAGTACATTTTGTTTCCCATTTCATTTCCAGGTTTAATTCAAGGTGCTGGTTTTAATGTCCCATTCCTCTTCAAGCCTTAATTTGCTGGCAGTAACCATCTCACTGACCAACATGAAGGTTTGTGTGATTGAGTGTGTTGTGACAGAGAGAGAGAAAAGGATCTATTTCATCTAAACATATTCAAAAAATTTTGCAATGTTTTCCTATATCTACTATCCATTATTCAGTGAAAATACGTATTGTTTAATTTATCAAAACTCTGAATGTTTTTGTCAGCCACATGGATCACAACAATGTAGGGATTGTTGGATACTTAATAATAATGATTTCCCCCCTAACGTCTTTCTAGAGGAGGGTGCAGTCTACACTGAGAGATACGCACAAGAGGGGATAGCGAGTAACTGGCCAAAATTGTGGGTTTCAGGAATACTACTTTTCTATTTTTTATTTGTATTTTACAGCAGAATGCAGTGAAACAAAACTGTGTTGAAATATCTGTATACTATTAAATGTTACAGCCAAAATACCAATGAGGGTAGGGTTAGCTGCCAAGAGGGGCATTGCCCTGCCCATTGCATGGGAGGGGCTCCATCATGGGAGCGATGTGCTGGCCTGTGTGATGCAAACCCTAGTGACTCCACTGTTAACGACACAGAAAAAGTGTTTAAGCTGCAAATTTCAACAGGCCAAAGTTTGCACTATGTGACTCAAATAAAGGCTTCTTCATCTTCACCTGTACTGCCAGCCCTTTGCTGTTTTGCTAAGCAGTTTGTCAGTTATTTCTAACTAATGCCTTGTTCAATTCTCCTCTCCAAAGGAAAAAGAAAACAGCTTCATGGTTCATTTTTTACTGGTGAAAAATGAGCCAGGTATTAGTTTATATCAAGTACGAACAAAATGGTGTGTGTTTCACCTATGATGGAGCCAATTCCACCTCCAATGACAGATTGGATCAACACAATGGATCACTAGGAGGTCAGAAACCCACTGGGGTAAATAAATTATTTTCCCTTTAAGGAAGTGGTTTTACTTTCATTTACCTTCTGATAGCTGTCTAATTTCAATAAATTGTTGCCAGCTTTAATACATCTTACGGACATCTTCGATATAATAGATTTGGATGGGTGAAAATTAAGTGGAAATTGATTCCAGCTGATTAGGTGGAAACTAAAAATCACATCATTGTGTAACTCCCAGAGAATAGATAACCACTGCATACTTTGTTGCAAATTCATTATTCTATATGACCACTAGGGATGTGCAGAATCTCACTGATGTATGTCATTTGTCTTATAGGAACTCATTTGGCTTATCTAGAAAATACTCAGATGCTTCTCCTTGTGATGAAACCTGAAACTTGCTTTGAATTTCACTTCCCCAAAAATTCAGTGCCAATCACTTTCACAGTTTTGGGGAAGAGAAAAGTACTTTTCAGGTTGCCTTCCTTCTCCCAACAAAGATGGTAAAAGTAAATTGCCTAAAAGGTGCTTTGCTTCAGATGGAGCCAAAACACAAACCCTATTACCATAGTAATTTGCAGGAGAGAATGACTTCCTAGTCCCTCTTTTTGACATCATTCTTGCACAAACAGTTCTAAGCACTATTTCTGGTGCTAATTTCTGACAGAAGCAGGTGGAGCAACAGAGTGACTGATCAGGAAGACTCCAGAGAACCATAATGGAAGATGTGTGGGCCTTGAATTCTGGTTGCACTGACACATAGATGTTCAGATTGCAGGGAATGCTACTTACAGCCAAATCCAGAGTAACTATGTGACCCATAGTTACTGCACTGCCTAGTGAAAACCTATGGGAAATTCATATTGCAATCCAGAGTAAATTGTTCTTACACCGGAGCAAGGACTCCCCGTGGTTACTCTGGATTTCGCCCATAGGTGAAGAGAAAAAGAGAACATGTCCTGGGAAAAGAGGTCTTATGGTCACTCTGGTGTTAGGTAATTTCTGAATATTTAGAGGCAAAACTGAATTGGCTTGCTCACCTCCCAAGGAAACATGGTCAAAAATCTGACTTTCATAGCTAGTGTATTTTATGAAAACCAGTCTTTCAATATGTCATTTGCTAAAGGCCATTCATTGTTGAAAGGTAAATTTAGCACTGACAAATAATAGCCAAATGGAATTCAGTACAACTTAGCCGAGATGCAGAATAGACTATAGATTAATAAGCTTTAGCATAATTCTTAACACAAAAGCTCTGCACCTTGACAAGACAAGGTATGACAACTAATCCAGGCTGGTGTGGTGATGAGGACTGAGACCTGGAAGATCCAGATTCAAATTCATCCTTGACCAGGAAGCTTCCTTGGTGACCTTGGGCCAGTCAGCTTCATAGACTTGTGGTAAGGACAAAAGGAGAAAGAATTTGTAATTGCATTTAGCATGGGAAAGACAAGGTATAAATCCCTTAAATAAAGAAATAACAGAGATATGAAAGCAAAGAAGGGTGTAAATAAGAGGATCTCCAATGCTTTCATTGACGTCATATAATTTTCATAAATCAGTACCACTATCAATTTCCTCACTTTATTTTGCTTCTCTATGAAAAGCACTTGGACAGAACTAAATAAATGAATGCAGTATTGCCCTTATTAAACCATACAAATTTTGGAACTGGCCTTTCGCTGCCTGAGGTTCAATCTGACAAGAGGATGGTGATATTTTATATGAGATTATGTTCTTCATTCTCTGTCTGCCTCCGTCTCATCATATCAGTTCATCAGGCCAACTCTGCATATGAACTGCATATTTTATGAGTTGGAGTGGGAAGGCACAAATAGGGAAAGATTTGTAGTTTTTGTCATATTTGAAGATACACACAGATCATGCAATATATATCAGAACAGTGGTGTAGTGAAAGATCATGTAGCCTGGTGCAAAGTTCAAAATGTTGCCCTGGAAGTCATGCCGTCTGATGGTATTTTTTAATTTTTTTAAAAAATTTCCCCTGCAACAACAAAATCAAATTTAATTCCATAAAATATGAAAATTGTGGCTCTTATTGATTATGGAAACTGTGCTGGGCCAAAGAGGAATGGTTATTCTTTCCCTGCTAAATGTAAGAGGAGCACCACTTAGAAGTGCCTCTTAACCCAGTTAGCATTGGTCAGTGTATTATGATATATGTAAGTGTATTATTATTTATTTTCCAAATGTAAATGAAAAAAGAGCTGATTAATATTAACACCTTATTTGTTCCATACAGTATCAGAATTGTATCTCATTTGCTCTCAGAGCAATCGGTATCATGGGAAAGTTGAGTTAAGAAAATCCACTAGTTGTTCCATCGGCTCTTGTATTTTCAGTTTCTGGTTAATTGGCCATAACTTTTGATAGAATATAGATATTCCAATGCAGTTTGTTTCTTTGCATTCTGCATAAAATTATCTTTCCAACAATATGTAACATGATGGTATTATCATTCATATGTGGCCCGTTTTTCACAATTTTAGTCACTATGGTCAATTCATCCCTTTATTACATTTATAATTACAACTTTCTCCAAGGTGATATGTATCCCCTGTGGTGTCCACTTCTCTCTGCAAACTATACTCCATCATCCCTCTGTGTCTTTCTTCCTCTTCTTCTTTCAACACCTGTGATTTTTTTTAAGCAAAGGGGAAGTATGAGGAAGTGATTGCCTTGGTTGCCTTGGAGCACA
This sequence comes from Cryptoblepharus egeriae, assembly GCA_030015325.1. NCBI lineage: Eukaryota > Metazoa > Chordata > Lepidosauria > Squamata > Scincidae > Cryptoblepharus > Cryptoblepharus egeriae. The sequence continues at coordinate 24,881,458 of JAREYC010000003.1, forward strand.
ATCCTAACCATGTCTACTTAAAAGTAAGCTCCATTGTGTTCAGTGGGTCTTACTCCCAGGAAAGTGTCTTAACGATTGCAGTCTTGGTAATCTCCCAGGAGATACTCAGGGCTGCAATCGTAAATACACTTTCCTGGGAGTAAGACCCACTGAACACTATGGGCCTTACTTTTTTGTAGACATGGTTAGGATTGTGTTCTATTTCTGTGCTTTCAAATTTATGTACTTTTTCTTCTGTTCTTTTTAAAATCACAAGAGCAGAAAGATTAGGATGAGAAACGGCTGGTATAATGTATATAGGGTGGGGCTGAGCCAGACTACGTTGAACTGAGCACAACAGAATGGAAGTGTTGAGTGGAGGACATCAATGGAGACTTCCCCCACCAATTTACCATTGCTTGTTAGTCCATAGTTTATAAATAGGTAGACCCTGGCTCCACCTAGAACCATGACAGCTCCACCTATCAAGGAAGGTGGACTATGGCTATGACTATGGCTATGACTATGACTTTGACTATGGATAAAAGGAACCCAATCCACTTTCAAAAAAGGTTATTTCCCACTTTTATTTATTAAAAAATGTTATTTCCCAGTTTTTGACAATGTGGTCCCTGCTCTGCGGCTCTGTCATTTTGAAATGCAGGTTGTCTAAAAGGGAAGAGGTAAGGAGACAAATGGAGTCCGCCAGTGTCCTTCAACTCCTGAAACAACTTCTTCATCTCACTTCAGGGTATGCCAGTTAAAGATGTCCCAAAGCACTGTTAACACCAATGTTATACTGTTTTGATGATTCTGTAAGGTTTTTCATACTCTGCAATGAAACCAAACCCATGGACTTAGATCTGTTTTAGTTTTTTCTTATTATCTATTTAGAATTATTTGTATTGATCATGTTTTTGAATTCCATTTTGGGTCTTTAACAAAACCAACCTAACAAAACTACCTCCACCACTACCAAGCCTAAATCTTCCAGACAGTGTCCCCCAAACACGGGGAGATATTTTACATGCAAATTGAAGAAGACAGAGCCATAGGCAGAGAGCTGAAATTTATAGGATTCCATTAATACAAACCCACCACACAATAATTAACACTGACAGATAATTAAACTTGTTTAGATAAGACAGCACATTTTATCCATTAAATTTGTGTTACTTGAAGAACCCCTGTGTCTTTGATACTTCCTTGGTCACTCAGACATTGCATCAGACCAATTAACCCGTGATACTCTCCTTTGTTTTAGCTTTCCAATTTCAGTCCAACTGACAGCTTTAATAGGGGAGACAGAATTAGAACCCACAATTTCACCAACAACATTCCCAACTAAACCCCTGTTACTCTATTGATTATTTGAACACTCAATGAATGAAAGGATACATCTTCAGATTCAAAGGACAACTGATGTAGGCTAAAAGATGTACCAGTATTATGTTTGCTCAACATTTTGCTTTGTACTGTCCTGATAACCATTTATATCTTTTCTTTATATTTTAGCCACTTTTTATGCACATTCACAGAAAATGTAGATTTCTACTGCATCTGCTTCTAAGAACAGAACTTCGGGTTGTTTGTTGGAGTATTGTTATATTATTTTCACCATTGCTTTCTTGCCGATTAAATTTTGTGCAAAGCAAAATGCACAGATCTCATTCCAGGTGTGGGGTGGGAGCAACCATCATGTGGGAAGAGGATTTCAGTTTAAGGGCAGTCTTGTACAGGAAAGGAGCACTGACAGAAGAGGTGGAAGACAGATAAGGGCAGGATGAAGGTGGATTGGATCAGCCACGGAACAGGAAAACCAGATGCGCTGTTACTGAGAGAAATCAAAGTTTGCTAGAGGTCACTGCAATGCAGTTTCATAATGTTCTAAAAATATTCCCTTGCCTGTTTTTAACAGAAAGCCTTGGGAACGCCAATGAAAGGGAACAAGCCTAGCAGCTGCCCTGTCTACGAGAGTGACAGAGGAACACCCCACAGCCTCTCCTGATGGAACACATTGGCCTTGGCAATCTAGTTGCTCTGGCAACCATATCAGAGGATGATGATGGGGATGAAGCCTCCCAAGGGCGATCGTACGATAGTCACACTAAGGGTTGGACCAGTGTCAAGTCTGTTGGCAAGAAGGTTGCCATTTGGCAAAAAGGGACTCCATTTTCTAGCTTTCCTTTTTATTTATTTATGGAATTTTCATCCCACCTTTCTCAGCCAAAGCCGACTCGAGGAGGCTAACAACATGAATTACACAACAATGTTATATAAATATCTATTCACACTTTAAAAAAACAGCCCACCACCCTAAAAATTACGATAAAACCAGCTCAAAACAGAACCCTCCCTCCAACCTCCTTGTTAATTAAAAGGGAGCTGCCCATGAAAGTCACTTTCTTTTACCCATAAAAATGTTTTCAGGACCAACTAAAAACTCTGTTTAAGAGGGAGAAGTTCTAAAGTCCAAGGGAAGGGAGTTCCAGAGTCAGGGTGCAAACACCAAGAAGGTCTAGCTCTTAGCCACCACACCCCTCATCACTCTCTCAGTGGTAGCACTGAGACCTTAATTCATCTTAAGTCCTTAATTCATCTTGGCTTCTATGAATGCAAGTGGTTCCTCAAACTGGACCCAAACCGTATAGGGCTTTAAAGGTAAAAAACACACTTTGAAACAAATGGGCTGCCAGTGCAGCCACCGATGCAGTGGCCCAACCGAGTTAAACCAAAGAGCCCCTCTCAGATATACAGATGATCCAGTGGTGGGCTTCAGGGGGTTCTCACAGGTTCTATAGAACTCTTTGCTAATGAGCACCTGGTTCTGAGAACCGGTTACTAATGGGACATAGAACCTGTTGTAAGTTTAGGTTATTAGAACATGGAACCTGTTGTTAATTTATTTGAATCCCACCACTGGATGTATCTATATATAGTACATACAAGTTTATTTCATGTAATCTTGGAACCTCTGTTGGCTTTGCTACCAAACAGGCTATATTTTGTCTCACAAAGAGACAGCTGCGGACTGTTACTAATTTCTACATGCTTCAGTATGACAGGGTATGTCAACGTCTGTACATTATTTCATCCCCCTGCCCAGCGATGCATCATAGAATATGAGTGCATCAAGAAGGCTAAGCATGTCCTCGGACGGTGTTTCAGGTGTAATGAAGAAGAGCACATTTGTGTCTCATTCTTGAAGCATATTTTCTCCATTCTTTATTAAATGAAACTGGGTTTCATGCATATTTTCAAAGCAAGACTTTTTAAAGAAGTTTTTTTTAAAAAATAAGTTTTTCTGTGGTGTCATGACATGGGAGGAAAGCTGTCATTCTTGGCTGAAATGATCTGTGTTTTCTGGCAAAAGTTAATTTTTTTGTAAGCTGGGAAAATGTGCAGGAAGCTCTGTTGTTGCTGTCATTTTCTCCTCGTGCAAAAAACGTGACATAATGCGCTTGTGCAACAGTTGGACAACAGCTTTTTATTCCAGTTCCCATGGCAATCACTGAGAACTCACAGACACAAAGCTGGGGAGAAAAAAGCCACCAAAGTTATCAAGAGGAAAAATAAATGTCTGATGGTATCAAGAGAATGTTATCATAACCTGGTTGGAACGGGAATGTTTACAGTGAAGGGGAAATCGCCTAACAAGTACAATTTAAGATAAATTCTAGATAGACCCAGGAGCTGGTAGAAACCCAACATAAAACTAAAATATAGGTATAGTAGAGAAAATGTCATTAGATGGGCAGTTGGCACTTTGGAGACTGATATGACATTGTTTAGAGATTGCTATTTATGCAACATATTCATCAGACAGACAGCATGAAATCCAAACAAGTCAGCAAAAGAGGAGGAATACTTCACCCATTCAAATATTATAATTTGTCTGAAATTCAAGACCACATCGATGAGCTACAATTTCGTTCTTCCAAAACAGTTAAAAAATAAATTGGATTGTTGTCATTATGTAAATTGCGTATGGGCAAAATCTAGAGTAACTACGGGGAGTTCTTGCTCCAGTGTAAGAACAACTTAGGGTGCAATCCAGAGTAACCATGGGGAGTCCTTGCTCTGGTGTAAGAACAATTTGCTCTGGATTGCAATATGAATTTCCCATAGGTTTTCACTAGGTGATGCAGTAACTACGGGTACACGTAAGGTCTCTTATGTGCTCCCGTAGTTACTCTGGATTGTAGGGTAACTCTGGATTCCAATATGAATTTCCCAAAGGTTTTCATTAAGTGGTGCAGTAACTACGGGTGCACGTAAAGTGCTCCCGTAGTTACTCTGGATTTGGGGGTATGTCAATGCTCCTTCATTACCCACAGGTAATCCCCAATTCATGCATCATATAAGAGTGCATCAAGAAGAAGGCTACACTTGTCAACTGACAACACAGTTTGTTTTGTTACAGTCTGCATGAAATTATGCACCCCCCAAAAATGCATGTCATGATGGTATTACTCAAAAATACCAAAATTTAAAAATTTTTGGTGGGGAGTTGTGTCACCCTCCTGATTGTGCCACATGGCGTAGTCCCCCCCCCCCCCAAGCAAGGCCACTGGTTTGGAGTATCATCAGAAGTGTGCCTTTCAAATATACAAGAGAGAAAAAGTAATCTATATGCCCATTTATTCTGGCATGCTTACTCATTCACTCACTAATCATACTGGGAGGCAGTTTGTCCAAAACTTAAAGTATTACCTTATTTAAACAATGCATTGAGGGCCAGTTTGGCTGTGGGTGGTGCAAGCGGTAAAGATGCTGTGCCTGTTAACCAGCAGGCCAGGGTTCAATTCCCGGGTTGGCCCCAGAAGATAGGCAACGCCAGCTGGATCTAATTGTATTGGCTCTGCCTTTCCATTGGACTAATTCAGTGGCGTGGAGAGAGGGGATTTGCTGCTTGGGTAACAGCCTATCCTCCATAACAATCTAACCCAGGCTTTCGTGCTTCGCATGCAGTGTATGCAGCGCCAAGCACGATACCATAGTCTTTCAAGACTGACGGAGGCCTGCTGAGGGCCAGTTTAGCTACAGATACATCCTGCATGATGAAGCAACAACAGGACCATTTCTTAGAAATATAAAGTCAATAATATGATTTCAAGTTGCCTTGAGTTTGCTTTCTGTGGTTTATACTTAACATTTTGCAGATTACATTTTCATTCTATACAGATTGTGGCCAACCTTTCAACTTTAGGGCTTTAGAAATGGCATAAGGGAGGAAATTTCAGCTGAGAGGTAGCCCTTCTGAAATTTTGTGTCACCCTCCTGATTGTGCCACGTGGTGTAGTCCTAGCCCAGTTGTTAAGGGTCCAGAAGCCCTGAAGTTAAACGTTTGGCCACCCCATTCTATTACATTAACAACTGAGCATTAGGGATTTGTAACAGTGTAATAATTAATAATATGATGTAATAATTTGTAATAATTTGTAAACCTTTCTTCTCATACCAAATTCATGAAAGTATATTTAATTGTCTGAATACTCTCCAGATCCTAAACTTTTCCAGCTGTGTTTTTAACAGCAGGCACCAATATGTAGCCAGAAAATGGCCACACATTTGCATTAGAATTTAATTTTTTTTACTACTTGGACTCACTCCACCATTCACATTTCTCATTTTTTTTGTGTCTGACCTTTCCCAGTTTATAAAGATTCATCAATCCAGGGCGTTGGTTGTCTTTAAACAACCGATTTGCTTGTAGTTCATTAAAAATATTGGCTTGTTGCAATATGGACTTACTTTTAATTGTCTGACCTGGGAATCATATTTGAATATGTAATGTTTATTATTACAAGATAGCTTTGAGGACTGCTGATAAGAGTAACTTATTCAGGAACATACCTGTAGTAGCAGAGATAAGGAATGGAACTTATGCATGAGGTGGTATGAGTAATGAATGAGTGAAACAATAACATTTTAGCCTTGAAGGTAACACAGAGCTTGGTGAAATTATTGTATTTTGTCCTCGGTGACCCTGCTTTTGCTGGCGAGATATGAAGCAGTTAATTAAATAGTTGGTAGCTGTACTGTGCACGTTGATTTATAATATTAGGAGGGCCACAAAATCCTTACTTTGTCCAGCTCAGCCAATTTCCAAGTGGCTTCCTTTAATCTTCATTTACAGGAATTTCACTCTAGCGCTTGCTAATATTTATGGCAAGCTGCCCACAGTGCTGATGGGTTGCTGTGCTGTGTGAAAGAAGTAATATGGATTTGGCACTCTTGAATTCCAGTGGCCCAATGGAAGTAGAGGGAAGTGAGACTCGTACAATAGAGGCCGCTATGAGCCAAACACTTGTCCTGAGCTAAAATAGCTTTTTGCTAGGATACCGGTATTCACAGCCTGCTTTGTTTCCAGAACTCTCTCCGACATTCTGCATATTACACAGAATTGTCAATTAAAAAGAATCAAATAACCCTTTCAGAAAGAATTTAAAGAAAGGTTTTCTACTTACCTAGTTGCCTGTGATGGGCAAGATTCACCTGTAAGTGACCAGACATAAAATCTTTCTAAACTTGATTTTGGGGGACCAAGTATATTTATTTAAGCCATAATGATCACACCCTAACTCTAAGGAGATCAGTCTGAGATACCAAGGCTGTCCAATTTTGTGACTGAGTAGTGTACAGGTAGCTACTTGGGACAGCAGATGGTATGCATTTGCAGGTGCAACAACACACTACGTGGCCCTTACCACTTGCCATCACTGCCCAGAACAGCTTACACAGATACATTGCAACACCTGTAGTGCTTACAATGCCCCCCAAAGCTATGCCACTGTGGTCACATGAACCAAACCGATACCATTCTAGACTTTCTCCAATACCAATGTACCACACAGGCCTTCATAAAATGGTTAACACAGCTTATGTGATACATAGGAGTCACTGTCCATATAAAATAATACATTTTGGAGATGCACTGAGTGCAATGCTCCTGGCTGCAGGTAAGGTTTTTTCGCTCCAGCAAAAATACAAGGGTTCAAAGTGAATTATTTCTCCTCCCCCAGCAGCAAAGCAGACAAACACTCAGCAAATCACTGGAGGCAAAAGCTCTCCTTGCATCCAGCCTTTCTTCCTGCATACAAATGCTGATCATGGGAGCCAAAGGGCTAACGTGCCTATTTCTCTGTTGAAGCAGTGCAAAGCAGGCACGATAGAAGGTCATTCATAAGTTTTGTTTCCATGGGGAAGCAAATGCCTGAATCCCGCTTATAAGATGAGTGGCATTTTTGGAGGGGTCTACGTTTTGCAAGGTGCCTCAATGCAACTTGTAAGCTCCACCAACTCACAGCCATTGTATACAATCATTGAATTTACTTCTGAATCTAAAAAAGTCTGAGCTATTGCTTTTCATCCCTAAGTAGAAGTAATGAAACAGAAGAAAAAAAATTGCCCCCAAGTGGGTTACTTGCTCCTTTGTTGATCTAACTAAAGGTGATGGATGTTTAGATCAATGATGGGAATTCTTGGGAACATTAAGGAAGTGCTTGAATCTTATCTTACTGATGTCTTCATCATGGGCAAGGGTGAGGTAAGAAAATGTAATTTTGGGACCCCTTCCATGGGGTCCAAAGCACGGGTCAAATGACCCTGCAAATGATCCATCATAACAAAAAAGGGGTTACAAAAAAAAATCATAAGCAAAAAGGATCTTAATAACTGTAATGTTTCGTGTGCACAAAATGCATTTTCCCTGATCAGTAGGTGTATGCTTGATATGTATACATTTTGTGTATGAATACATTTTTTTTCAAAAAAGATTCTTTAAAGAAGCTTATGTGAAAAGCTTTGCAATGTTTGATTTTGTTAACTTTTAAGCAGAGGTCAAAGGGTTCACTCTGAAATTTGTTTTACGGGGGGGGGGGGGAGGGAGGGGGCAAAGATGCTTACCAGCAGTCCTTGTCTCTCTGTGTGGCTGAATAGTACAATGGTTACTGAAGGTTTAATTGTGAGAAATTAATGGGATTTGCTGTGGCAATTGATAGTGCCGCATTTTGATGAAAGAAACTGTTAATGTCGTATCATCAGCTGCAATCATCTATATGCCCTCTTTTATATCATCTATTGTGAAAAAGGTATAAAGGGGAGAAAAGGACATCATGCTTCTATATATCATTTGGAGGAGAGGGAAATACCGTATTTCCCGGCTTATTACACGCACCAGACCATAAGATGCTCCAAAATTTAGAGGAGCAAAACAAGAAAAAAAAATATTCTGAACCAAATGCTGTACTAATATATTTAATAAACTATAGCAGAATAATATTACAACCATGTAAAGTCAACAGTGAACAGTGAACCATCATCACTGTCATTAAAAAATGAGGAGAGACTTTAAGGTTCAAGCACTTTTTGAATTTTCTGGAAACCCCAAGAACTCATCATTTGCAAACTCTACCAACCAGATTCTGTGCATTTGCAACCTCTAGCAAACCAAATTCTGTGCATTTGCAAGCCTCAGTTGCAAACCTCTCCCACCACTAAAAAGGATTGCAGCCCTAGGTACCAGATCCTGTGCATGTCTCCTCAAGTGCAAGCCTCCCCCATCCCTGGAATGCATAGAACTGCATCCATAGATGCATGTCTCCTCAAGTGCAAGCCTCCCCCATCCCTGGATGCATAGAACTGCAGCAGCAGGGACCTCTCTCTCCTGGGCTGCTTCCTCCTACCCTCTTCCCACCAGTGTCCTTTGTTTTTCCCTGCCTGCCTCCTTGCTCTTCTATTCCTCTGGGCTCCATTTGTTTCTTTGGGGGAGGAGACCGTGGGGAAGCCTCTGTCCATCCTCCGCAGCTTGCCCTCACCTTCTTATTTTACCTGAAAAATGGTAGATTTGGAAGCATCCCTTGACCCAACAACTCTGTCTCACATTTGATGCAATAGAAAACAGGGCCATCAGCTATTCTCTGAGAGCCCAAAAAGAAAGTAAGAACATAAGAAAAGCCTCCACTGGATCAGGCCAAAGGCCAATCTAATCCAGTTTCCTGTATCACACTGCGGTCCACTTTACTGCTGTAAAGCAGCATGGTACTACTACTACTACTACTACTACTACTACTACTACTACTACTAATACATGCATTTATATACCACTTTTCTGGTCTTTTTGGATTGCTCCTCAGACTTTATTCAAAGCAGTTTACATACTACTAGCGATATTGCGGGTTGAAAGAAGGTCCAATCCCTTCTTAAAGGCTTTGAGGCTAGATGTCATCACCACATCCTTCTGCAAGGTCCAGGAGTGCTAAAGACAACCTTCCAAATCTACCATTTTTTCAGGATTTGACATATTTAAATTGTCCACGGTCAAAGGGCAATGCAAACATCCTGATGCTCCCTGGAAAACAAGTGTTGTGGGACAAAAACGCATCCTCCTCAGTGAGTCATTTGATGATTGCTGAGCTTTGCAACTCAGGAATTGACACGGAAATCTAAAGTCTTATATCAGCCAGTGATAAGGACTTTAGATTTCCGTGTCAATTCCTGAGATTTCGTGTCAACTCTCTCCTCCATTCTATATGGTCATTCTGTCCCATGGTCAGATATCACTGGCTGATATAGGCAGATGTTAACCTGAAATTTTTCAGGGACGATGGGACAGAATGACCATATAGGATGGAGGAGAGATTGCCTGTACTTTTAATCATTGCATAGAAGATGGAACTGAGCCTCAGCATAGAAGGGTTTAAAAAGCAGCACCTGCCTCAATTCCCTCTTCTATGCAATGATTAAAAGTACAGGCACTCTCTCCTCCATCCTATATGGTCACCATGCCCTGGGACCCCAGGATTTGACCTGGTTGTCCTTGTCTCTGGCTCAGCATTTGGGAACTGTTCTTCTGTTTCAGGGATATGTTCCAACTTCAATAAGCTCGAAATGGTGACAAGTGGCTTATGAATTAGTAACTCATTCATTATTCTGGATCAGTCTCGAAGACTATTATATGTTTCATATAACAATGGGCGTACCATTGTTAGCTCAAATTAGGTAGTCTAGTAGAAAATGCACAGTGCTTCAGAAGTATATGGAAAGGTATATTTGTGTATTGGCAACATAAAGGACAAGTGAGTCTCTGACTTCTAGTATTAGTTCAACTCTCAAAGCACTCTACAAATGCAAATTACTCTCTGAAGTTACATTCACTCTGTGCAGGGCACAGAGAGTCAAGATTTTTGAACTACATTCACCCTATTTATGTCAAGAATATTCCAGATGATTATTATTGCCTTGGTTTCAGTTGAAAAAATCCTGCTTGCCAAGTTTTTATCTGAATATTGTACCACTGGCGATTTATTACAAAACACAAGACATGTCCAGATATCCTTGACTGTAGGATATTACTCGTAATTTAAATATTAAACTTCTGCAAAGCACATTGAGAGTCCAATTCCATCCGCATCAGAATCCCACCCAGAAGTAAATCCCATTGTAGTCAATGGAGCTGGCTTCCAGCTAAGTGAGGGTAGAATTGCAGCCTGGATTGACTATTTGTTTTAAAAGCCTGTGCATATCATATTAACTCATACCGATAGGAAAGTGATTTAAGAATAATTACATGTTTTTTTAAAAAATTCTATTAAATTCTCAGTAAATTCTCAGTAATATGGGGAAATAGCATAGGATTTATATGCATAGGATATAATATTAACTTGTGAAATTTGGTTTTTCCAGCTCATGAATCAATCAGTTATACTGAGATATTTCTGCTTATTTTTTATAAGAAAGAAAGCATCTTTTTTCTTACAAAACTCCAGTCTTGAGTATCTATTTATTGTACTGATAGAAAACTCTTGAATCCAGTGTGTCACTCTTTGGCTACAATCCTAAGCACATTTTCCTAGGAGTAAGACCCACTGAACACAGTGGGGCTTATATGTGAGTAGACATGGATAGGATTGAGATCTAACCTGTATCCTCCTAATGTGACTGAAGCATAGAAGATCTGGGTGCCCTGACCTGCAGATTTGTTTATTTCCTTATGGATTTCAGCATCTATGGGAAAGGAACCTGCACAGATGCCAAGGCACAACTGTACCTACTATGGAATTATGCCTCATGTTGTCATATCTATACCCAAGATCAGCTGTCATCACACTCAGATTGAAATTCTTTGCAATAATTAATGGTCCAAACACTGGTCAGTGGTCAAACACTTAATGGTCAAACACTGGTGTACCATAAGGTATAATAAAGTCGCACTGTTGTGGCAGTCCCTCCACCAACTAATGCTACAGAGTCATTTAAAGGGCCAATGGTCTGACTCAGACCATTTATCTTCAGACAAATCATTGTTAGGGATAAAGGATTAATGGGATCGAATGGGAAATGTTTAGCATTCTCCTAAGTGTCATTGATTTGGAAAAGGCATCTGCACATATAACTGAACAACAAACGTCATTGACCTCAAAGGCTTTATGTTTAAATTCTCCAGGAGTGAGTTGCTGTTTGAAGGAATGATTATCATTCTATTTGTCCATTGGTTTTAACCCCTGAGCTGGTCAGTGCCTGTTCCAATACAGTTTAAGATTAGGCTGTCCATCTTTTAATAAAAGTTTCTGATCACATAAAGTACCTCACATGTATTATCTAGTTGTTATCCTTATTACAGCTCTGTAAAGTGAGTAACCTTAACCCCACGCTGTAGCCTGGCTGAGCAGGAATACTGGCCAACTCAACATCTCAGATATGAGATTAGATTTATAATTCATATGATCTCTTAGCCATTGCAATACACCAGCTATCACAAGAGATTAAAAAGCATGCTGTATACTGCATTAGGCATAGCTACAGCTTCCTTTAGAAACAGTAAGTGGATTTTCTTAATCAAAGAGATAAAAACTACCATGGAGCTTTTTATATCGACCCAGGAAAGTTTGTTATCCAAACAGTTCTAGCCATGATCTTTGTTTGGCCTTCCTTGGGCTAACTTTTGTAGAGATGAGTCATATTCATTTTCTGCTAGAGGACAAGAAGAAAGCAAGATTGTAATTAGGAAAATCACCCTTTGTTTGACTGCAGCGGTAGAGCTAGGAGCCAATTAAAAAGGCGTCATGGAGCTTTATGTAGGCAGATAGTGGGAGTTGGCATTACTTTGCCCGAGTGGATGGCAGTTATTTTCCTATCGCCAGGTCATTTTGGAAGCACAAATGTTTCCCCTCCGAAAAGAGTAAAATAAATTTCAGGAGGGAAGCTGTGTAGTCCGTTACAAAACTACAGAAGACTATTGTAGCACCTTGATGACTAACACATGGACAACCCAATTCTAACCAATGCTGGAATATAACCGATCCTAAGGCCAGTGGTACTCCACCCCATTTTGTAGGGAGGTGCATCTGGGGGATGTAGAGTTAATTGGTTTCCAATTGACAGTTAACTGGTTTCCAGTTCAATATAGTGGTTATATTTCTATGCCAATTTTGGCTGTAGTATTCATACAGGGTCCTTCTCCAAGGAATGTTCCAGGTTTAGGTTGAAGGTGGAAATTATTAAAATTCTCTTTGGGAGTAGAGTGGGCCTGGTGTTTGGTTCCAGGACTTCACACAGACAGAAAAATCCACACATGCTCAAGCCTGCTTGTAAAATGGCATAAATTTACTTAAATTGCCTTATTGCAAGGCAAATAAGATAAGTACAGCAGAGAGATGGTAGGAGGCTGTAGCAGGTTATGTGGAATTTTTAAAAAATACATTTTTGATTCTCGGTTGGTCAAATCTCTGAATTCAGAGACCACAGATAGGGTGGACAGACAGTACACAACTAGTGTTAACTTGTTTTCCTCTGTTGTATATTCTCCAGGAACATGTTAAGCAGAAAGTACATTAGCCCACCTTTAGTATTTTGGATGTTGATGATTTGTGGACAGATCTTTGCAGATCAGGTGACCATATGGTAGACCTCAAAATGTAGGACAAGGGTCCCTGAAAGTCCGGATTTTCAGTTGAAAATGTCCTACATTTGACGTCCTACATTTTGCCCTACATTTAAAAAAAAACATTCCCTGGGGGTTTATCTTGTTTGGGGTCTGCAGGCAACTGTGTGGAGCCTCTGAGCACCCCCCTGGCTGGCCAGGAGAGGCTGTAGCGGCATGGAGGAGCCGCGGAGGAGACTCTGAGCCCTGCCAGCCAGCTGGAGGAGGTGTTAGCTGCACGGAAGAGCCACGAGGGAGACTCTGAGCCCCCCAGCCGGCCGGGGAGGCTCCATGCAGGTGCAGAGGATGCAAGGGGCTGGACCGTGGGCAGGGCTTCCAGCCCAGGGCCAATCAGGAGGCAGGAGAGGGACCTGTGCTGTGAAGCACAGAAGTGTATGTGCAAAATGGCGGCCCGTGGGCGCCGCTTTCCGGACATGGCAGGGAGTATCCCTATTGTGCCGGACCCCCTGCCATTTCTGAACCTGTCCGGGCATTACTGGATGTCTGGACAGCCTGTTGCAGATTGCAATAAAATACAAAAGGAATAGCTTATAAAGGAATCTTATAATATGGCTTTATATCTGAGAATCCTGGATTTAGGTTCCATCTTTACCAGGGGTTTGCTACATGGCCTTCAGCAAGCCACACATTCTTAAGTCTCCCATTGCAAAATGGAAGTACTGATTTATTTCACAAGGTTATATGATTTCTCATACTGTATATGGTTTTACAAGGACAGACCTAATAAAGCTTGCATCTGCATATGCCAATTAAGGGTACAATCCTCAGTAATTTAGGCCAGCTAATTCACCCACCCTATATCTCTGTGACGGTATGGGGAGATTGGCATATGCCTGTGCATTGGCCTAACCACCCCCCCCCCCAGAGTAGGACAGAAGTGTCTTACTGCATTTTTGTGACACCTCCAGATCAGCACAGGATTTATGCCAGGGCTTAGGCTGGCCTAAATGGTGCTTAGGATTGTAGCCTAGAAGTGCTATATAACTGATCCATAGAAAAAAAGCAAGTACCCTATATGAACAGTCCCAGTTGGTCCCTGTTAGCCACCTTATTCATTATTTGGAGAGTCTTATATAAGGAAATGCTGGAGGGATGAACAAACTGGAAATATTAAGCAAAAGCCATCAATTATTTCACTTTCTGAAGTCACTTCCAGTTGACAAATGTGCTGCACTTTCAGCTGCTGCAGTCTTTTTCAGTTTTCATCTTTACATTTGCTTTTTCATGCTGGGAAGTTTCAAGAATTACAATGAAATGATTTAATTTAAATATGGCCTTGTCTTTGATCCTCAAGTTTAATTTTAATTCCAGCAGTGATCAGAACTCCAAATACTCAGCAAATAAAGAAATGTGAACATTTAAAACAAAGCTTTGCCATCATTTTAGTCTTGACTTTATGCATCTTATTGTCAGTGAGCAGAGCCTGCTATTCTTTAGGATGATAATGGACTTAGCCAATAACTACAATAACAACATGCTGAAAAACAGATAATACGGCATTCAGAAAAATAGCATTCTGTCAAGCTATTAAGAGCAGCAGCACTATTGTCAAAGCCTTTAAGAGCTCTGCAGTCGAGGTAAATTATTTTGAAATACTGCATGTATCTCCGTGCCAACTCCATTTGCAAAGTGCGCCTGACGGAAGGGTGAAGATCATTAAATTTCTGCTCCATGGCCCATGGAAATTCTTCAGGGTTTCCTGAATATGCAGCCTATTCTTATACATCCACATCCCACACATTAACATCCTAGTGGTATATTTACTCAAGATTTGTAATGCTAGCAGAGGTATAGCAAACCATTAATCAAAGGTGTCTTTCACGCTTAGAGGAAAGCAGATCTGCCTGGAACTTTAATCTATTCCAAATTTCACCTGCACTTCCCATGTTGCCTTTTAAACTTCCTGAAGGAGAAATAAGTTTTTTTGGGCTACCTTTGAGGAGAGTGTTGGAGGCAGAGCCAGCCCAACATCAGGACAGGGCAACTGTGTTTGGCATGTTGTTTAGGTGTCAGGCTGTCTTGTGCCAGCCCTGACTGGAATCTGGAGTCATAAGAACATAAGAGCCCCAATGGATGAGGCCAAGGGCCCATCCAGTTCAGCTTCCTGTATTTCACAGTGGTCCACCTGATGCCTCAGGTAGTACCCCACAAGAGCAAAAGTCTAATAACTCCCCTCAAACACAAGTAAATGCAAAACATTTGTTCCATAGTATTTGGAGTCACATAACAATTAGGGGTCTCCAGCAAGGGATGAACTGCATAGTAATCCGAGATCTGCTGATATCTCACTTAACTTACCCCAGATTGCCTCTGGTAATGTCCCCTTACTCCAGGAGCCAATATCCCCCCACAGGAAGCAGCATAAAATGTGTTGGTGCTGTTGCATTGCTCTGCAAGAATTTAGTTTGGATTGGGCTCTCCATCTCTTTTTAGGTTTATAACACAGTAGTGAGTGTGCTTCTGTATTCCACAATGTCTTTAAGAAAGGATTGGACAAATTCCTTGAGGAAAAGACCATCACATGTTCAAGCCATGATGGGTATGGATGTGTGTGTGATTGATGAAGGCAACCTTAAAATGCCAGATGCAGGAGAGGGCAACTGGATCAAGGTATCTGGTGATGAGATATAGACACTGTGAGATACAGGAAGCTGGACAAGATGGGTCTTGGCCTCATCCAGTTGAGGTTCTTCTTATGTTCTTATGAGTTGCTAAAAATATTTGCAATTATCTTCATATGTCACTTAATAGCACATGTGATTGGACAATGGTTGGTAGGAGACTTTACAAACATTGTTTGACAATTTTAACGTCTGTTGCTTCTTTTCTTTGGTTTTCTACCAAGCTTCACTTTCCCCTCTGTGAATTTTCTATGATTTCTTGTCCTTCCTTCAAAATATTTCAGCTGTTTGTTTCTTCGTTTTTGATACTGAAGCCTTTTCACCTTATTTCCACCTGCCATTTCCACCCGACTAGCTTGCACAAGGTTTCCATCTTGTGCGCTTCCAAGAACCTGAGAACATGCCTTGATTTTCTGGGTCAGCACTCAGTCTTCTGTAACAAAAGCTTCAATCCACTCCAGAAACAACTCACTCATCCGTTGTCTTGATTTTTTGTTCAAAATTTCATTGGCGTTATCCAAAAAAGTCCCTCTAGCAACTCTATACTTTCACCTGGTGATTTGTTCAACAAATGTCTTGCCTGTGCAATGCAGAAGAATTCAGTTTATGTACTAAGTATGTCACTGGAAGAGCCATCTACCTTCTTCATAGTTCTACCAGCTTTGGGGAGATCAAATGGGCCTCTGGGACATAGTGTTCCTGCTTCCAAAGTAGAAAAAAGGAGCTTTCATAGGAACCATCTACCTTCATGCAAGATAATTGTACACTCTGCTTCTTTCATGTTTTCCCAACAATAGTTTCCAAGCCCAAAGAAGCAAGCAAATTCACTTAAGAATTACTGTATTTACTCAAATCTAATGCTCACTTCTTTAAATTGAATTCAGTCTCCAAAATCTGGGTGCACTTTAGATTAGATGATTAGATTTGAGTAAATACAGTGTTTTGATTATAAGTATAGGGTGTGCATTAGATTTGATGGCGCATTAGATTCAAGTAAATACAGTAGATAATTTATCCTCAAATCCTGGGTGTCAGTTCATGTAAGAGAACTAGTATTATCGTTCTGTGGTTGTTGGAGACCCAATACTGTAGCTTGATGGAGCAAAACAGTAAGTACTGTAGGTGTTGCAGTGTGTTTGTGCAAGAAGCTCCCCACTCACTGTCAGAGCCATTCTGGGGAGTGATGTCAACATGCATCCAAAGTGTGGACAACTTGTTACCAAAGGAAAAGCTACTGACCTGCTAATGACGCCACTGCTACATGGACTTTGTGACTTGATAATGCACTGTTGGTGAGTGGGGAGCGAGAGGTTGGGCTTGGACTGGCAGTTATGCCAAATCCAAGCCTCATTCCCCAGGCTATCTGCTCAGATTCAGGCCACCACGAGTTCCAAAGTCAGCACCCATGCACTCTTGCTGAATTGGAACATGCCTGTGAAATGTCTCAGTGTTTGGTGAGAAACATGTAGCAACAGCAGTAGCAACAACAACTATACTTACAACAGAACAGCAGCATAAGTTTGTTGGCTATTCATCGTAAAATTTCTAAAACTGCCTTATGTTCCCAATGGAGGGCAATCACTCTTGCAAAACTATTACTTACCGGTAACTTCTTTCAAAGAAGAGGGTGTCTACAAAGACAAGACCTCTGTTCACCACGCCTTTCTCCTCCTCCATGTTGTTGCATGAGAATTGCTTACTTTTCCACCAAGAGTTAAACATTTGCCTTTTCAGTTCTAGCTGCTTCCATGTCAAAAAGCAAGCCATGCACACAATATGTGTAAAATATCTGCATTTAAATTCAGATCAGATCAGCTTTCAGATAAATGTATTTTTCTTCTTCTTCTGCCTATGTGAGGTGAGTGGATGGAGAAAAGGTGAGTGGTTTAAGATTCAAATCCTAGGTAATCATTACGATTTGTCTAGACTGCTTTTTTGGAGATACGAAGAATATAAGCAGGAGTCTTCATTATCCTTAGCTGCGGTTTGTAAATCACTGAAACATTCATTGAGAATTACAATGGAGGACATTGTTTCCTGTGCATGGGAGGTTTGTAGAAAAAGTGTAGGAAAAAGTGTAGAAAACTCTGAATAAGAAATTAATTGCTTTTGGGGAAACTGTACAAAATGCTGGAGTTGATAGAGATATTGTTCAAAAGCATTTGCACAGAATGTGACTTTACTATGGAGTCACAGGAGATACAAATGTTTGTTTTACTTGGAATCATCCAGGTGCAAGGTGCTTTATGAAAACTGAGATCTCTATCATGCAGGGCAAACCATGCGAGAGGAGGAGGAGGAAGAATAGGAGCAGTTTATACTTAAAGTATGTGATTATTTCACAAACACATTTACTCATGCTTAATTACAATATACATACTATAGGAGTGTGGGGCCACATTAACACACCATTCTTTGACAATTCCCTAATCAGAAACTTTGGCCGCCATCCTAAAGACACTTTCCTGTGAGTAAGACTCATTGAACACAGTAAGGCTTACTTTTGAGTAGGCATGGTTAGGATTGTGTTCTTCATTTGTTAATCCAAAATGTTTCAACGATTATCAGTGAAATGAGCACAGCTTATTTTTCCTCTGTCTCAGAATTTCTCTCTGTGCCCCCTAAGGAATTAAGTAAATATCAACATCTTGCATTTGTGTGTGCATTGAAAGATTGCCAGGGTGTGATGTTTTGCAGCTGCCCTTGGATTCCTGGCAGGTGGTAATCAGAGGATGATTTGAGAAAGTCCCAGAAGACCTTAAGTTCTTTGAATTCAGTCCAAATGGACAATATGCACTACCACACCAAGTGAATCGGAGCTCTGCCTTAGATCTCGCTGTGATGTGTATGATGTCAACATGGAAAATACACTTGAGGTGGAGAGCAAACAAACAGATCAAAAAGAGGATAACACAAGTGATTCTATTATCAAGGTGAAATCTCACTCTGACTGTTAATTACATGTTTTAATAATGGAAAGATCAAGATGAGAACATTTTTCAGTATGGGACAAGAGTGTTGGCTTAATTAAATCAATGTGTACTCTTAACAGTTCCAAAAGAAAAATGTGCAAGAAGAGGACAAACGTTACATTCTTGTAAAACCACCAGCATCCTATTTTTTGGATAAGTTAAAATTTGAGGTGCTCTTTAGCTCAGGGAAAAAAGTAAGGGAGAGATAGAGCCTGAGGCAGGGTACGGTGAAAATTCTATTATATTTGAATTTGAGGTGATCCAGTGGAATCAGTTGGCAAAAAGTTCAGAACAGATAGGAGAAAATGCTTCATGTTTGATATTGATTAATGGAGTTTAGTATTGATTACGGGCCATTACCATGTTTATTGTTTGTTTGTCAGAAATTGGTGAACACAGCAGTGTTCTGTCAATGTATTCTATGACTACTCTCAAATGCAGGTCCCTGTTTGGCTTCTCAGTTACCTGCCTGAGCCATCCTCCTGGTGTAACTGCTCTGGCTCTGAAACAAAGATCACCTTTCAGTTGTTCCAGCTTCTTAATAACTAATCAAGCTCTGTGAAAAGGAGCAAATGAAGCTGAATTGGACCACGTGCCCTGAAACATGCAGCCTCAAAGGCCAGCATCACAATTAAAATTGGGTAAGCCTCATTGGGTAAGCCTCACCTGTTACATCTCTGTACCCGAAAGATAGTCAAAGTGGTGCTGTGAGACATGTGTCCCTTTGAAATTAACGGGATGTGCATAAGCTCCATAACAATGGAAGGAGCTGTGAAGAAAGAATTCCTGTTGATTGCGACTGAAGTTGATGGGTTCCATTAGTTGAAAATGGTGAGCTCTTCAAAAGTATACTGTTGTCATGGACATTATTTTAATTGATTTATTATATTTTAACAAAGATGCCAAGAGATAAATGGCTTTTAGTTAGCAGACTTGCTTCAGCTGCTTAATCAATTATTTGATGTATAATCTGTATCACGTTTATTAACTGAAATAAATATTACAGTGTCTTAGAGCGCAATCCAGAGCAACTTCTCCTTGCTCTAACCTAACTACTCTGCCCTAACTATGTTATATCCTAAACACAAAGTTATGTGTGAGGCAGAGAACTTAGGTGTGCCCATAACTTAGGTCTGCCTGTAACTGCTCCGGTGCAGTGATCCACATCAGTTACTCCATCGGGCATGCTCAGAAGGCAGCCTGTAAGTGCTACATGGCCTGCAGTTACACACAAGTTGACCTGCTTCCACATCACTCAGAATCACTAGCAGCTGTCCAAACTGCTGCTCTCCTGATCACATGGGGAACCAGCTGACAAGATGGGGGGGGGGAGTAGCTGTCAAGCTGTCAGAGTGCCTCCCCAGCATGGTGGACAGGACAGGGCTGTCAGGGGTAGAAATGGGAAACAAGCTGCCCCCCTGCACCCCCAAACAGGCAAGGTGCCCCAGGAAAAGCCCAGGCATCAGCAGGGGCAAGATGCACAGAGGGATACATGTGTGTGTGTATTGTCAATAAAAACAACATCAACAGATAAACATGAGTGTCCTGTGGTCTTTGGCAACAGTCTGGAGGAAACATCAGCATTAAAGGTACAGCACGCCAGACGCAGGGCCTACACTCAGGTGGGCTGGGAGGAGAGGGAAGACCCCATCCAGAAGGCAGAAGGCCCAGGAAAGAGACCCCCTTGCTGGCTCAGGCAGGGGAGGGGCAAGGGTCCCCCAAGCAGCTGGCAGAGCAGGGGGCAAGGGGAGGCAAGGGGGCTGCCAGGGGCATCTGTGGGGAGGGAATCCTGGAAGAGAGGACAGGAGCCCACCTGGGTCTGCCAGGGAGCAAAAGCACATCCTGGGGCACAGGGGACCTGGGGCTCCCACAACAGGGCAAGGGTGACTGATCACTTGTGGGGCCACCGCCCACCCAAAATCTCTCACTTCACAAGCCTAAGGGGTGACATCAGGCCCCAGGAACCCTCTCTCAGCCCACCCTAGTGACTCGCAGATGGCCTTTTACTGACACAAAAGTGGGGTCAGTTCACATGTGTACTTGTTCATATGTTTGGAGTTGCTCCTGCTCATTCAGAGGGTCACAGGGTAGGGGGGCTTCCAGATACAGAACAGTCTCCAGTGAAGATGCAGTGGGACCCCAGAATCAACCACATTCAGATTGAGCACATGGAAGGGATGACACAGTGCCTGCACCTTTAAACAGTGCCTGGACCTTTCAGTATCTTCAGACTGTAAGCAGTTTGAACACAGCACTGGCATCTGCCTGAATTCCCTCATCTCTGCAATGCTCACAGGTGGTCTCACTGCTTCCATGTGGCCTCTTGTTGTGGACTATCCAATGCTAAGGAAGCTACAGGCAGCCCCCTCTCCAGAAACAGAGGACCAGGTCTGGATGCCATTGGGGTTCTACACTGAGGATGGGCACCCCTGTCTCCCCCCCCCAACTAGGTAGGCACTGCCCCACTCACCCATCCTCAGGTAATCCCTGGAGCTCTAACTAGCTTTCCCCAGCCACTGATGACAGCAATCATATGCATGTGTTCATTGTGAAGTCCTTAAAATAACTACTACTACACATGTTCACATCATTAATGTTAACGTATCTGACACAGCAATGTTGACAAATTGAACTGTAAATTCATCAGCAACATTGACTAATTGAATTGTAAATTTGTCATCAGGCAAGGACTTCACCTGTGATGTATCATACCATCGACGTATGTAGTTGTTAATTCGTCATCATTAATAACATCAGCTGTGGAGGGGAGAAGTGATTCTGTGGCTCAAACTTTATTAGGTATGAAGGGTGCTTGTTTAACTCATGTGATTGGGACAGTGGGGTTTGTGTTCTAGGTAAGTGCTTGTGCAAACATGTCTGAAGGGAGATTCTTCCCAGGGCTCCTTGCAGGGATCCAGTGGCTTGCACTCCTGAATACACTTTCCTGGGAGTAAGCCCCATTGAACACAATGGGGCTTACATCTGAGTAGGCATATTTAGGACTGCACTGTGTCTCCTTCCCAGTGGAATGGCAGCCTGCTGCCTGCTAGCCTCCTTGCTGGTGAGACACCATCCTGCAAAGACAGAAGCACCACAGGCAAAGCTTTCATTGGTATTGGCTGAGCATGGAATCAGATCAGCTGCCAAACTGTGCCCCTTGGCTTGCCGGCAAAGATGAGTGGAATCAGCACCTGGTGGCTGTGTGATCTGGCAGTCAGTCAGAGGGGCTGCAAGGACAGAGACCACACACACTTTTGAGGGGTGAGTGCCCTTGTTTCCTGGTGGGTCTGTGTGTGCACCCCTTCCCCCTTTCACTCTACAGCCCCCCCTTACCTTGGGGGACCAGTTGGGTTGGAAGGCAAACCTACAGAGGACCTCACAGCATTTCCCAACAAGTGGGCAAGCCCATTTCCTGGTGAAGCAAGCCCCCCCTTACACAGGTGTAAGCCCCACTGAGTATACTGGGGCTTACTTTAGAGTAGACATGCAAGACTGGAGGAAGATGAAGGAAATTTAAACAAAAGAGGTGCTTCCAACACCCCCCATGCAGCCCTTCTTACCTGGTTGGAGTAACTCTGGGGAAGAGAGAAACAACAACTTGCAGAGACATAAATATGGTATTGGTAACATTTCATCATTGCAAGATTTCCTTTATAGGTGTTTTTGAGTTTTTGAATGCAAACTTTGCTCAACACCCCCACTTATCTGACTGGGGTACCTGTGGAGAGGGAGAAAGAGAGAGCAACAAACATACAAAAAAATTGCAAAGTCTCCACTCTAATCATATATCACAGATATCATATTGTTTCATATCACATCTATATCATATCAATATATCATCATATATGGACCTTATGTGTTCATGTGTTTGTGGGGAGAACACTCCCCAAGAGCAAAGTACCCATTGAGAGAGAGCAGGGTGACATGGTCCGTGGCCAAGCACTCTGCTTCTCTGAAAGGGAATTGTGGGTCCAGGGATGGGCCTTTTTATGGGAGGGTAGCTGTGAGGGGATTGGTCGGCCACTGGGGTGACCCAGGTACTCCGTATCCTCAAGTAGGAAAGTACTGCCCGTAAGGTTTGGTGTGAAAATTTTTCCAAGTCCCCACTTTCCCCAGCCCCTACTTCTCCTTAACATGGAGACCTATGGGTCTCCTCGTTACTAAACTACCTCTTGAGGTAGTATAACTCAGGAGGCATTTAGTTGCTATGGATTGGGCTGCCCATGATATTATTACCTCATATGTAGAATGAAGCAATTTTTTTCCAGAGCTGGTTGTATACTTGAAGGATCTTAACGTATAATGAATAAACTTACTGAATGATCAGATGTATAAAAGAAGTGTTCAAAATAGCAATCTCGGAGCCGGTTCATCTAGGAGGCCAAATGAAGTTGTTGCATCAGGCATCAGATTGGCAGAAGGCACTCATCTCTGCCAACTTGCCTTCAATGTTTCTTTGCCATTCATTTCCTGGTGGAAAGGAAGAAGGGGTAAGAGGGAAGGATGTGTTGAGCTCAAATATTGGAGAAAGGCAGACAAGGGCCCCCTTGAGTAAGGGGGACAGCATTTGGCATGCCGTTTCAGTCATTATGAGGTTTTGGGCTAGACTTGTATACTCATATTTTTATGAAGAACCCACACTATTTTGTTCTGGAATTAAAATACTTCTAGTTCTGATATACTTGGTTGTGAGCCTTTGTATTGAAAAGTGGTATATAAATACTGTTGGTTGATTGCTGTTTGGCTCAATCAACCAATTAACCAGAGAGATACTGCTATAGAGCACAATCCTAACCATGTATTCAGTCGGTCTTACTCCCAAGAAAGTGTGTCTTGGACTGCAGCCATAAAGAAGCAACCATAACTGAGAAGCTGAGGAAGCTGTATCTAGTTAAAATGCAGAATGTTTGGAGCTAACTGAGGAGAGAGGATCCTCTTGGGCCATTCCTGGATATGGGAGTGAATTATTTTGATGTTTAACATGGTTCTTTGCCCTTCCCAATAATTAGCAAAATTGGAATAAATAATGTAACACAATCAGAAATCTGCAGATCTAATTTGTAAAATCAGCCAGCACTGTAGGAGTTAGCCTTACTAGTATGGTCTCTTGCACAAGTCAAAGCTCTTGGCACTGTTTTCCACCATTTATAAACCCAAACTTCAGGCCTGAAACCCATGAGGGAATCACGATTAATAAATCCATCATCTCATGATGTGGAAGTAGGATTGGAGTTTCTGCTGTGATACACTGACTGATTGACTTCATCTCTGCCTCGCCAGCTTATCCACCCAGCAGTTTGAATGACTTAAAAAAGTTAACCTAAGTTTCTGTTGGAGTCAATAACTGAGATATATGGGGTCTGACAATAAATCAATACTTTTATTTATCAGTTCAGACTTTATTTCCCTCAGGCTTTAAAATCTGGGACAAGTAAAAAAGAAATCATGCACTATACCCCAAAAGATGGACTGAACAAGCATGCTCCTGAAGTTACTCGTTTGTTAGTTACCCAGCCAGTATCAAAGCTGTGATCCATATGCATCAGCTAAGCACAAAGAGCTTTCCCAAAAACCATGGGAGGTTTCTGGAGAACTACTCATAGCGGTTCTCAAACTTATTAGAGGTGCTAGTGAGGCTGCTGCCTGATTTATAAATGCCAAGGAGTGTGGCTATAATGGTGATTGAGCAGAAGTGCTCCCTCCCATAGTAGCAGCTTTGTTTAATCCTTGATATGCACAGACTAATCTGCCCTGTCAGTTTTGCAAACCACCAAAAATTGGGTCCTGGTGGGTCCTTGACCTACAGTTTGAGAATTGCTGATACTGGACGTTTTGAAGGAAGCACATACAAGAAGGGTATGAATAACTGCTGTAGAAGTTTCTCTGCTAGCTCCATTTCCCATTCCCTAGAGAGCAGATTTCTGCAGATAAGCCAGTGCCTGAATTAAAATCCAGCCAACTCAGTATGAACTTCCATTCTTTTCCTGCTTTCTCAGTTTTCCCTGATGCTTGTGCTTTCACAGAAGAAATGTCTTGCGTGTATACCTCAACACATTATCCAATGGATAGGACCCAAAATTGATATGGCAAATCTACTGCATTTCTAGGATACAGTTTCATACCAAACACCCTACGTTTAATTCAGAGCCTTTTAATACTGCCTGTTATTCACCAGTGACAACATATTGGTAAGTTGCCCAGTCTGAAATGCTGAAAACTGCATGCTGACTGGACAGATTTTTGCCGAACATCAGCACATGTCTGCAGTTTTTTTCTGGATGTAGTACAAGTTCCTTTAATCACTCTTTCTTTCTTTCTTTCTTTCTTTCTTTCTTTCTTTCTTTCTTTCTTTCTTTCTTTCTTTCTTTCTTTCTTTCTGCACACACACAAACACACAATCATGCGTATGCACACACACACACACAGGTACACACACTTCTTGGCTAGGACTAGATCTTCAGAGTCCACCATACTACTGTCAAAAACTGTTTCACTCACAGTTATATACGTTTGCTAATTAATTAGGGAAAGTCAGAAGAAATACCAACTAAGTATTTTTGGAATTGGGGGGGGGGGACTTAATGAATGAGTCTATTAATTTAAGAAGATTTGGCAATTATGTATTCTCTAATATTGATTTGTACTAAATCTTATCTTGAAATTAAATAGATTGATAATAAAACCAAGATTTTTTCCCCCAGTTCCACTACAATAGATCTAATGAAGAAATTGGCTGACTGCTTTTCTCTAGCACTAGTCACTTTGGAATAAATGGTGCAGTATAAAACAGGAAGTTTTAATTGAAATTAAAGAAGGAAAAAATGAAACAGATGCAGGCTGAACTCAGTAAAATGATAATGAACAGAATGACCTGCAATTTGAGTGGTCCATTAATTTAGAGCAAAAGGTGGAATATAAATAATTTAAATAAATAAATAAATATATGTTGGATTTTGTTTGGGGATAGTTTATGGTTCCCCAGAGACAGATTGCAAACAAATCTATTTGGAGGGTAGTAGCTAAAATCCTGCATCAAGATTTCATTTCTTTATTACATTTAAGTTGTGCCTTTCCTACAGCCCAATCCTGTCTAGGTCTTGCACTGCAGTGCTGAAACTGGTGTTGTGGGAGTGCAAGGATGCTGTCGCAAACTGGCAGAGATGTGACACATGTGGTGGCAAAACCAGGAGGCTCATTGGCTCTCAATAAGTTGGCAGTGAGGAAGGAAGGGGAAGGATCAGAAGATGGGAAGCTGAGGAAAGAAGGTAAGATTTCAGTGGCACCAGCGTGCACCACCCACCATTAATCCCTTCTTTTTGAACCAGTCTTCCCATTATTGCTCCTCAGATATACACTTAAGTCCATAATGGACTCATAGGTCCAAGTGGACCCACAGACCACCATGAAGCCTACAGAGGAATAATGGATATCTTCCCTGATATCTCTGTGACCCAATGATTGGACTGTTTTGTGATTGGCCATAAGGTACTTCTGCACCACTCCTTGGGGAGTAGCGCACAGACATGCACCAGCCTCCCCACACCACAATGGGAAAAGGGAGTAGATGAGTTCTGCTGGCCTAAATTGGTTAGGACTACACCCTGATTAATCAGATTTTGGTTCAGAGTTGTATCGCATCTTTCCCTCACATGTGGGAGCCCAATGTGGCTAACAAATATATCCAAATACACACAAATACACATTTCCAAAATTACAAAATAAAATAATGCATTAGCCAAATGAAAAGTATCTCCAGACAGCCTAAGGTCTATATGTGTCCTTCCTCTGGTCTGTAGACTGTATGTCCCTGGACTGATTACATTTCCTGCACATTAATGTTTACAACAGGTGTGGTGCCAACTAAGCAGTTCCCTGGCAGGGGGAGACCTTAGAAGAGCACAGTACTTTGAGGGGCAGATTTTAAATACAGATTAGTTTTTTAATCAATGGAAAAAGGGACCTGGCTTTTTATCCTTTTTAATTTTAAGAGAAAGACCACAACAGTGCTATGAATATACTTAATTATGGTGGCTTCTGCAAATTGCATATATCCGTTAGCCGTCCTTGAGGTTCAAAAACCCAGGCAACGGTTGGTTTCAAGTAATACCAGGATAGAGGGAGGTAAAAATGGTTTAGTACTGATAGCTGCTGCTTAGTCAGAGGCAAAGCAGGATCCTTACTTTATCAGGAGAACTCTATGGTACCACCAGTAAGACTCTATACCAGATTTCATGAGTTATTTTCTTGGCACAATAATGCACAGGATCATGATCTGAGACAAAACCTTAGAAAATCTTCAAGCAAAACCTGGAAAAGTGAGTGTTTAAAAGCCATGCTTTTAAGCAAATGCATTTTGGATGAATTGCTTTCCAAAAACAAAATCTCTATGCACTCAACATTATCTCAAAATAAAGCCCGGGCTAAGATTCATTTTGCAAAAGCAAGGATATTTTCTGACGTGCTAAACACATTGATGGAGAAAGCAATCCTGACATGTTTGAAAGAAAAATAAAACACACACCTGAAGCTGATTTATTTTTAGCTAATGCCAGGCTATGAACAGGGGTAATTTCATCAGCGGTTCAGTGGACAAGGAAATAGTTTCTTTCTTAAACATCTTTTTATTCTCCAAGCAAGGGAGATCGCTCTATATATTGAATTCTATTTATTTTTAGAGCTTCTGAGTATTTTGTCTGCCTGAAAGCTGAATACAATCTAACTAGAACAGTGTCTGCACGTATTACATACATACCCATACACATCACTTCTTGTGATGCAATCCCTTACTTTGGATGAAACAACTACTGTATTATTCAGGTGAAGGGAAAAATGTGTATATACTATAAAAGGGCTGGTATTCTTTAAAGCTGCAAGAAAAAAAGGATGATTCTGAAATTGTGCATTTTTTTCTCCACTACAATCACTTGGGCTGTCATCTTTCAAAAAGGATATTATCCTCTTTTGTATGTTTCCATAATGTTACAGCACAACAGTAGTGACTGTCATATTCTGCCAAATAATATGACATTCAGTACACAGTACTTTTGGAGAAT
Source organism: Cryptoblepharus egeriae (assembly GCA_030015325.1). Taxonomy (NCBI): domain Eukaryota; kingdom Metazoa; phylum Chordata; class Lepidosauria; order Squamata; family Scincidae; genus Cryptoblepharus; species Cryptoblepharus egeriae. The sequence continues at coordinate 24,909,026 of JAREYC010000003.1, forward strand.
GTACTGGACGAGAGTACAATAATATCTGAAAGATACTAAATTCTATTTATAGCACTGCCAATGTTGAACAGACTGGAGTGTAGACTTTTGTTGCCAAACACAGCATCCTGACATGCACATCAGTTGACAAAGATGGGCTACTTATGAAATCAAAAGGATGTCCATCACAAATAAAATAAATACAAAGTCCAGTATGTTCTCCTGCTACTGACATACATCTCTGTCAGTGGTGGGCTCCAGCAGGTTCGCACCTACTCTATAGAAAAAGTTGTTAATGAGAGACAGGACATATACAGTTTAAAAATAGCCATTTAAAAGTGGCTGCCAGATGGGCATAGAACCGGTTGTTAAATTTTTTCTAGCCCATCACTGATCTCTGTGCATCAGCTTGCTTGGTTCTTTGTTTGAATGGAGGCTCACCAGGACTCCTCATGTCTTGGAAAGTCCAGATACAAATACTAAAAAATAATGTTAAGTACTAATATGGAAATATCTGGGACATCGTTTGCTACTGAAGGAGCTTAAAAGCACAATCCTAACCATGTCTACTCAAAGGTAAGCCCCATTGTTTTCAGTGGGTCTTAATCCCAGGAAAGTGTCCTCAGGATTGCAGCCAAGGAGCACAATCCTAACCACATCTACTCAAAAGTAAGTTCCATTGTGTTCAATGGATCTTACTCCCAGGAAAGTGTCTTTAGGATTGCAGCCTAAGAAACAAAAAGTCTCTATGACATGGTTGGGATATATCACCAACCATGTCCATTACATCTACAGTTCCACCACCTTCAATCATCTTAAGGTCCCTTTTCCTTCAAATGACTCCAACCATCAGTGCTACCATCACCTCTTGAGAACCTCTGTGATGGAACCTACCCCTATAGTGGCATACATGCTTCTTAAAGGGTGCAGGGGATACTCTTCCTCCATTGCACTGGGATGAGATGAACATCCCATCTTCCTTTCATCAGGTCTGGCCAGAACTTTCACTATTCAATTCTTTCTCCTTGGCTGCTCTATTGCTATGAACAGTCTCCCTTTCCTCTGATAATGAATTATGTCTTTGTTTATTCAGGCTTTAAATGTAAGTAGAACAGAACAGTCTAAGCATTAACAGGAGTAATGGAACTGTCCATTGGGGCCCTATCAGTGACAATGTTGAAGCTATGCATTTGGTGTGCATCCCTTGTGGGACAAAAGGCAGGATCACAAAGCTGTCATAGGGAGAGATAAGAGCTGAGCCAATCCAGACCTGAGATATCCACTTTGCCCCATAAAAGTTCCAACTTCTGACAAAACAGCATTTCAAGAAAAGGAAAAAAGTCAGTAGAACATTATAGAAGATGAACCATGGTAATTTTTAAAGTTTGGAGCTTCTAACCCTAAAACAATGATTAGCAATTTATAGGAAGGTCATAAAAAGAAAACACAAAGCAAGACTTTTATATGCCCATTTAATTTCGAAATAGGATAGTTACTGTCTTTTCTATTAATAATTTAAATATATAAATATGTTTATTGGGAATGAACATAACAGCCCTATCTAAAAGGTCCAAATCTGTTAACATTTTATTGCATAGTATTTTAATTATTTTTTCGCTTATAACTGAGATAACGTTAACTATAGTCGTAGTTCTGCATTAAATATTCTCATTTTAAATTCTGATATGAGGGCCATAGTTTATCCAAATCCTCTACCATATCTCACCTTTCCTGTAGGTCAGAAATTTGTTGACTGTAAAGAAATTTGTTGCCCAGATTGGTAGCTATTTCACTGCTATTTAAAAGACAAATACAAAATGTAGCCTCCTTCTTCCTAGAAATATGAAGCCGTCATGTAGCCAATAAGATGACATTATTGAGGTCAAGCAAGTATTTAAGGAAAATAATTGCCCAAATGTTTTGTTTGTTCCCAGGGTTGTCCTCATGTAGCTGAATCACAGCTTCATCATGATCTCACTAATTCTAGGAAGAAAGAGTCTAATTTTAAAATAGTGAAGCAACAGCTTCCAAAAGAAACTAGGGAGTAGAGGACTTTTGAGGGGAGGGATTCAGGGGTACATTATGCCTGCACTCAGAATTAAAAAAGGAACCTAGGATCAAAAGGGAGCCCCCCAAAAGGGGGCACATGAGATAAACTCATTGAGTCATGGTATCCTAGAGTTGGAAGGGACCTAACAGGTCATCTAGACTAAGCCCCTGCCTGTAGCAGGAAATCCTCCTAGAGCATCTCTGACAGGTGCTTGTCGAGCCTCTGCTTGATGATCCCCAGTGAGGGAGAGTCCACCACCCCCCTTGGCAATATGTTCCACTGCCGAACCACCCTCACTGTCAGGAATTTTTTCTTGATATCAACTGGAATCTTTTTTTCTTGCAGTTTGTACATATAGGTTCTGATTCTGCTTTCAGAGGCTGTTGATAGCCCTTCAGGTATCTGAAGAGTGTGATCATGTCTCCTCCAAACCTTCTCTTCTCCAGGCTGAACAAACCAAGTTCCCCCAATCTTTCCTCGAAGGGCTTCCCTTCCAGCCCACTGATCATCCTTGTTGCTCTGCATTTGCTCTAGTTTGGCTACATCCTTCTTAAAGTGAAGTGCCCAAATTCATATTTGAAGGGAGAAGGATGGGACTCAAAAGAAACCCCAAGTTTAGGAGCCAGTGGTGGGCTCCAGCAGGTTCGCACCTACTCTATAGAACCGGTTGCTAACGTGAGATAGGATATATAGTTTTAAAATAGCCATTTAAAAGTGGCTACCGGGCATAGAACCGATTGTTAATTTCTTTGAATCCCATCACTGATTTGGACCCCAGATTAGGACCCGGCTGGAGATCAACTCAGGATTAGGACATATTTTTCCCCTTACCCCATGTTGAGCCCTAGCCACCCTTTGGGGCTATTTGGATCAGCACCAGCAATTTCACTGGCACAAACATGAGCAGCCCAAAGTCAGGCAGCATGGGTCAGGGATCGGGGTTATGATTCCATGTGCTCTGCTACTGCCAATCCCACCTGCCACATGGGGCTGATTTGTCTCCTCTTATGCCTTCCCAAGCCAGAAATACCCTCTCCTTGCCTACTGCCACCCTCTCTCACCCCTTAAAACTCCTTGTTTGGTTTGCCCCAGTCAGCATAAACTTGCCCATCTAGGTGCTGTAGTCACAAAGTAGCCCTAAGGTAAGAGAACAAATGATCCCTTACTTTGAGGAGGCCTCTGTGACTGCCCGCAAGTCAGCATAGGACTGATGCTGAGGGTTATGCTGGCTTAACTGGAGGTTAGGATTGAGCCTCAGCTATGCATAAAATGCAGTGAATAAATGCTGTAGTGCATAAATGCTGTAAAATTTTAATATTAATTGAAAAAGTTTACAGTATGCTAATGCACATTGTATTTTCTTAAAGTGTTCCTTCTCTATGCTTTTGCTACATTATTATGGCATAAAGAAAACTGGGACATTTTTCTGGGAGCAACCAAATCAGTGCATTGCTCATACTGAATCTCTACCTTGGAAGATTTAAAATTAAATTAAATTAATGAAATTAAAGATTTAAAATTATAATTTAAAATTATAATTTTCTAATGCCTTATGTTGCTCCCTGGTTCTTATCAGCACTTTTTACTTATTTCCCTAAATTGCTACCTTGTCTTGGCCTCCTAGCTTGGCTTTCTTCTACCACCTCATGCCTGTCTTCTCTGTACATCCTTGTTAGCTTCCTTGGTATTTCATAGTTCGTCCATGAACTTACCATGTTGTCACCAACATGCATTAGTGCTGCTCTCTGTTTGACTATAAGTGCACTTTACGGCTATCCTGAGTTACAGTAACTAGTAGGCGAGATAAAAATTACCTGATGGGGTTAGGCCATAACAGTATGGAACTGACAGCTTGTAGCCAAGGGATGCCTAATCCTTGTTCTCATATTATAGCATATGTCCATGCCAATGGAGGCTGTGCTGCATGCTATGATGGTGGTGGTGTGCATTGGAAAGTACAGAAAACTCAGTAGACTGCCCAATTTCCTGGAGGCATTCAGCTGTACAGCTGGTGTAAGACAGAGGAGAGCCAAGGAGTAGGGTGGGCAAAAAAATTGAGGATAAAATAAGTTGTGTGTAACTGGCACCAGATCCACTTCTCCCTCCTGATACCACCAGTTCCTTTCCAATATGACCTGTTACTTTCCCTCTCTGTGTACATCTTGCTCCACTGTCATATTAATGGCACTTTTGAAGTCTTCTGGGCTGCTGCCGCGTGTCTGTCCCCATTTGCAGCAGTGCACAACAGTGCCCAGTTTTGACATGCTTCTGGGATATTAATTCTGGTGCAAGGATCTGATTGGATTGGGACCGTAAGTTCGTAGCAGGTCACAGGAGTAAGGATGCCACTCAGGACAGTGTGCAGACCAGAGGAGCATCTGGACACTGTCCTCAATGAGGGTTCTATGAACTCTGACTATCATTCTCAAAAATTTCAATGGGAATTGTAGAATCTCCTCTGTGAGCAGCCCAACAACCCACTCATGTAAAGAGGCAGTTTTGTGAGCATTTCTAATGGAATATGTGAGCCCAAACCTTTGAAGCAAATATTGGATGGTTGCACACCCTCATCTTTAAATACCTGAATTATGAGAGTAATAGAAGGAAATACATTGTTTTATTCACAATTGTTTAATAATACCATTTTTGGCTTCAGTTTGGAAAAAAATCTGTATACATGGGCAAGCTTGTTGGAACATTTTTGTAGTGCAAAACAGGAAAAAAAATACAGCTGTAGATCTTTAATGAACAATTTCACTGGACTTTTTCTTCCTTTTGTGTGGTGTTTTAAAAGAAAGTCTTCAGAGTAAATCAGATCCTCCATCTTTTGTTTCAAAGCCTTTGATGAGCTGCTGTCTGTGATTCATACACTGTCATTACCATCAAATATAAAAGGTCAATTTGCTGTGCTAAATCCTTAGAGTTAGCTGAAAAAGAAAGTAGTAAATGTTAATATGTTGTCAATATCCATCTACTCGGAAGAGAACAAATCTATTTCAGAATGATCCAATTTTAAAATGCAGGGCAATGACACAAGAGCTGAACCAGCCTGAACTGGAAATCCATGAAATAAGAGATCAAAATTAGCAGCACACATGAGAATCACATCTTTTCTTCCCCCCAGGAGGTCTATTGTGCACTTAAACGTTCATGCAGCAAAAACAAAACTGACAAAACCAGCTTTTTCCCACATTGCTTCAGTTCTATGCCAGGAAAATATGAGTCATATGCAACAATGATATGTTCAGGAATCCTTCTAGGAAAAAGGTAACGACCTCATTCTCACACATTGTGGTTGAAATCAGGGAAGGAAAGGCTGAAGTCCCATTTGCCCCATACGTGGAATGTGCTGATACTGCATGTACTGGTCTAACATGTACCAGCTGGAGGCTGAACATGCGGAACTGGGGCAAACTTTACCACTCTATTTTTAAAATTGGCGTAAGCAAATCAGATTTTTGGTATTAATTTGCAAACCTCACTATTTTGAAAATGTTATCCTTGAGAACTTCCTGAATCAAGAGCTGTCTGAATGCTCCTAAAGACTAAAAAAAAAAAAATTACGATGATATTAGCATAGGTCTTCAAAGAAGCAACAGAACATGTTAAAATTAGCGAGTGGGCAAAATTTTAGCCTACCTGATTTTCTAGGGCAGAAGCAGGAAAAAACTTGCCATTTGAACAGATGGGAAGCCAAACCATGCCTTTCCAAATGCAGAGAAGAGGCTGTAAGGTTGACATTATGGCATTCCATACATGCTAGTTTCTTTGCATCTTCTCCTCCAAATTGGCAGTCAACTGTCTGCTTATTTTCACTCAGAGCAGTTTAAGGAACAAGTGACCTACTTTATGATAATTTCCCATAAAAGAGCAAAACCCTTTCCTGAAATCTTCTTCAGTCTATCCCAGATGGTTTAATATCAGAACATGGTAGAAGCCTTGGGGAGCATATGTGACCCAGAAAACCTCCTAATCCAGCAGGCAATGAAGCACGTCATATTACTGTCTGCATATCCTCCTTAGAAGTAAAAAAAGAGAGAAAGAAACCAACATGTGCAAGACTGATTTGTGACTTACAAGCTTGAGAAAAAGGTTAGGAAATTTTGAAGGACACGAGTCATTCAAAGAAACAGGCTGTGTCTGCATCTGTCTCCCATTTGATGTGGCAACTTTCTTAAGGTGTTGGGCTACCTGTTTGTACTCCTGTACAAAACAAAGAGTTCAAGTACCTCATCTGAATGTACAATGTCATGGACAACGGTCTCAGATGCAAGGCTTGCTATTTTTTTTTAAAGTTGCTTCTTAGCCCTGAGCACTTTCTCAATTCAACCAGTCCATCCTTCCATTATTAATCAGCTGGACTAGAACTACATTCAAAAATAAGCAAACATAACGTAGATTGATGCACTAACATTACAATCACAGAATCTGACATGGAAAACTATTGTTTACCAGTGGCGCCAAGCCAGCAGGTATTTTACAACAGATCTCTCTGATCTGAAATCCAGAAATAACTACGGAAAGACATAAGAGGCCCTTACTCTGGATTGCTCTATGCATTTTCCATAGATTTCCAATAGGTGGCACTGTAACTACGTTGGTGTAGAAGGTCCCGTAGTTACTCTGTATTGTAGCCTAAAAAGATTACAAATATGGAATAACAAGCTTGAACTCTAAGACAGACAGACAAACATTAACAGGAAGCAGGATGGGTAATGGAAGAGGCATGGAAATAATCCCCCTCACGACACTTTTGTGACTCACCGAAAACAGCATAGGACTTACCGGTATGTCAGGGTTTATGCCATCCTAACTGGTTTGCATCCTAAATGTGCAAAATTAACTATGTGGCAATTTTACGACAGCAATTCTGATTTGTGAATATACCTCTCCATAGTGAGAGGTCCTTCCCCCATCAAAGCAAAATCTATCTTGAATAGTTTGCCCTGGTATAGTAAATGCCACCTTTTATCACCTGGAGCTACATTCTAATGGAATATTCACCATGCAAAACTGACATTTCAATTGACATTTTAAAAGTAATATAAGAACCAGGGCTTAGCAATCCTAATGACTTTTTATTTTTAAATAAAGTATACTCCTCAATCATACTGTTTCAGAATGATTTCACAAAAAGAAACATCCAAATCATGCTGATATAGAAGTACTAATTTCCAATTAAATAAAGTTAACAATCAGAATGAAAAGGTTTGATTACCAAACCTGAAATTGAGATACTATTATATTTGAAAAGTTTTCTGTCTGCTTTTCTATATGTGTAGCATATACCAATAAAACAGAATTTTAAATAGCTAAAATAATATAAAGTAAAATACAGATATATAACAGGAACCTTAAAACTGACACGCAGTTATGGGTGCAATCCTAACTTAAGCTGGCACAACTCATTGGTGTTCACATTACTGTGGTGATGTATCTGTGCACTGGCATAACCCTCCCCCAAGAGTGGCGCAAGTGTCTGCACTTTTGTGACATCTATCTATCTATCTATCTATCTATCTATCTATCTATCTATCTATCTATCTATCTATCTATCTATCTATCTATCTATCTATCTATCTACAGTATTTATATACCACTTTTCAACTAAAAAGTTCACAAAGCGGTTTACAAAGAAAATTGAAAAATAATAATAGCTAATTAAAAGCTAATGGGTCCCTGTCCCAAAAGGGCTCACAATCTAAAATGCAAAAAAGAACACCAGCAGAAGCCACTAGAACAGACATTGCTGGGGTTTGTAGGGCCAGTTACTCTCCCCTGCTAAATAAAAGAGGAGCACCCACTTGAAAGAGTGTCTCTTGCTCAGTTAGCAGGGTCCCCAACGTCAGCACATCCCCAAGGTCAGCACAGGACTTATGCCAAGGCTTAGGCCAGCCTAACTGGAGAGTAGGACTGCAGCCTAAATCAATGATTGGAGTCATTCCATCCTTTAAAACAATTGTTTAATTATATCAAATTAATCAAACAATTTAATTTATTAAAACATTTTAAAAATCTTTGAAACAAAAATAAGGCTACACTCCTAAAGACACTTTCCTGGGAGTAAGACCCATTGAATACAATGGGGCTTACTTTTGAGTAGACATTGTTAGGATTGCATTCTGGGTCTCTAAAAACAGTGACTAAAAAGGGGCACCTGAAGATCATCCCTGCTCAAAGGCTATATGAGAATGAGGTGTTCTAAATCCAGCCAATCACATCTCATAGCCCTTATATTAAGTCTATAGCAGGGAGACCACAACTCAGGTGATAAGATGCACAGCACCCATTTTGCCTCTTGTCAGTTACACTCAGAGTCCAATCTTATTCTCCATCACCACCCACCTGCCAGTGCAGTTGCACCAAAGAGTGCAGCTGTGTCCTACATGGGGTGAAGAGAGGCTTAGATGGCATGGGGATATCATGGCTATTGAAGCAGATGATGTGGGACTGTGCTGTGCAGTGGGGCTCTCAGGAGCTGCATCATCCTCATTCTTTGACTCTTTGGGTTCCGTGATGGGGGTCATGATTCTGCTGTTATCTGCTGCCAGCTGGCAGGTCCCAAAAATGATGTAATGGACATGGGGGGGGGGGGGAAGCACCACAATTATTAGGAGAGAAGGTAGAATGAAAATTGCTTCAATGAACAAATAAATGAGGAGTGGGCCACAATGATTATAAGAGGTTCTCTTGGTCTCATGAAAGCTCAGTGCTCCCCCAAGCTGTCCATATATCGAAACGTCCCAAACAGTGTACTTCCCTGTGTGCCTGTTTGTATGTATGCAGGATAATGATTGTTAAATGGGGTGCTCTTTTCCTGGCTTCTGCTATGACTGAAGGATGGCAACGCAGTTTGTTACAACAGTGTAACAACAGTGTGGGGGGAATACAAATAACAAAATAATAAGAAACAAATTACGGGTCCAGGCCAGAGTAACTATAGGAGCACCCCATTACATGCACATTACGTGCACCCATCAGTACTGCTCCACCTACTGAAAACCTATGGGAAATTCATATTGCAATCTAAAATAACTTATTCTTACTCCGGAGCAAGGACTCCCCATAGTTACTCTGGATTGTGCCCTACATTAAAAAACTTCACAATTAAGAACACCATAAAAACAACAATAAAATATTGATACAATTCCCCTTCCCTGGTGATCTTGCAACCTAGGACTAGTACTAGTTGGAACTTGGAGCCAATTATCAACTGCATCCCATGAGCTGTTCTCTGGCACAGGGGTCTCCAAACCTCAGCCTGGGGGTCAGATGTGGCCCACGACAAGCCTTTTCTTGGCCCTCAGCCAGCCTCTGGTCCACTGAGAGCTTCTGGCCCACTTAAAAGAATACAACCAGATCAGTGCTCTGTTTGTTTCCAGGTGGTGTTTTGAACAGAGTTCTTTCTCTAATGTATTAATTTAAATTTTATATTTACATTTTTTCGGCCTTCAACAATGTGTCAGATATTTGATGTGGCCCTTTGGCCAAAATGCTTAGAGGCCATCCTGCTATAGGCCATCCTGCTATAGGATGACCTGAATAGGAAAGTACAAATCCCACAGTTTTTGTTTTACATGAAACATCAGTGTATGTTTTTATGCACACCTGATAAACTTCTATTTATCCTGCTGTACTGAAGGTTGTGCTGTCCAACTTGTCAACATGTTTTACTGTGATACTTGGAAATGCTTCAGGGAATAATCTGTCTCTTGCCTCTTTCCAAAAAATACTGAAAGGTTTTTTTCCCCCTTCTATCCAAGCGTCTGATAAAACCCCCCTGAGAATTTCTAAAATGAAATTTAGAGCATCAGAAGCCAAGAATAAAAGCAGGCACATCAATGCCATTCAACTCAAAGGCTGTCTATCACATTTCCCAAGTGGCTCAAAATCACTTTTCCATTGGCTCAAATGAGGTGACCAAGGCCACAAATTTCCACCTTCTTCTCAATCATTCCCATTTTTCAAATGACCAAGTAATAATGACTGACAGCTTGGAAACAAATCATTTCTTCAGATCATTAGATGAATCAAACAGAACGACAAACTGAAATAGTGATGATGATGATGATTATGATGATGATGACAACAATGATCTAGCATGATCTAGGCTTTGTAAAACCATTGAAAGGTTTTGCGATACAGGAGCAGACAGAGACTAAATAGATTTTTCAAAGAAGACATAATTACAACATAGCACAATCCAGAGGTGCTCTTGGGCCAGGATGAGTCACTTGTGCCAGCATGGGGGGGGGGCATGTAAAAATGCAATAAGGCTGCTGGCACAGGGTCCTGGGATGGAAAGGGAAGAGCTGGCAGTGGGAAGACCCATGGGTGCCAGGATCTGGCAGGATCCTAACCTCACTTCCGGACAACCTGGTCTATGCCCAGGCTGTCAAGATCTGTGCCACCTCTGTGTCAGGTTCAAGTAGTCCCATTGGGTTTGTTGCTGCTATGTTACCCAGAGTAAGAGGACATAAATCCCCTTGCCACAGGTTGCTCTGCTCAGGTTGAAGCACAGGCCAGTTGGCCTGCTTCTCCAGGGCAGATTGGGTTGCCCATGTCACAAGTGAGCCAAATGAACTGCAAACCTGGCTCCCTAAAAAGTCCCTCCTCTGGAAACAACCAACTCCTAGAGTATGAGAGTCAAACCAGAACAAAGTGGTTGTTCTTGCAAATTCTCAGGCTGTCATCATAGCATAATACCCCTTAATCCTCCTCATTATCCAGTGCATTTGTTTTAGAACAGCATGTGTGAGACAGCACTAGTGTCCAAAAGATTGACTGGTACTCTAGGGCCAGGACGTGCATGACCAGGCTGTCTATTAGCATTATGTGTGCTTGAATGCAGGTTCTTGCTGCTAGCTACCATTGTACCCAGTCCCAGTCAGGGCACCCCCTGCCACAGTCAGTGCCCTTTGTCTTCTGAAATCCAGTGATGCTGGTACTCAGACTGTCAGCTCCCTTAATACCATTGTCAGTTCCTGAACTATTGTCTGCTCTCTGCTCCCTGCTGCTTTGTTCTTTGCCACAGATGACGAGAGTGCTAATGTTTTTGATGGCTACTCTGTGCCTGGAACTGACATCTAAGGTAATACTATACCATGAAAACACCCTTTTGCAGTGCTGATTTTAGGTAATTTTATTAATTTTAATAAATTTATTTGGCTTTGCATATTAAGGCAGATATAGATTATTTCTCACTATCCCTGTGAAATATGCTCAGATTTGGGGCTTACTTGGTTTCAGAGATAATCAGTTCACTGGTGTTTCAAGAGGAGTGGGGTTGCCATAATTCTCTTCCAAAAATTGGTCCCATTTGCCAGTATGTGAAAACAATCCCCCCCAAACGGGATTGTCCCTGTGTTTTGGGACATATGGCAACCTAAGGAGGGGAAAAAAACACCAATGGCATAATCCTAGCCAACTTTCCAACACAGCTGTATCGTTGGGACTTGTGCTGCATCCTGCAGTTAGGGGGAAGTCAAGGAGGCCTAATCAAGGTAAGGGAATGTTTGTTCCTTTGGAGCAACGCTGCTCTAAACTTGGTGTTGGAAAGTTGGTTAGGATTGAACCCTAATTTTCTTAAGGTATCTGGTCACTGGTGTAAAGCCATTTTCTTCTTTCAGAGCCAGACATGATTACAAAAGTAATGAGTTTTGATACCCCTGCCCTAAGCTTTAGGTGTCATCAATTTGCTCATATGGAAAGAAAGGTGTAAGCATATATGCCCAACTTTTTCATATTCTGATATAAACATCTTGGATTTCTGAAAAATTTGATCCTTTCTATCTCAGGTGGGCTTTTAAATTACCAAAATTCAAGTTGTCCTGAAATCCAGGTCATCAACACATGAGAAAATGTGGCCTTCTCAATTCTTCCTTCCCCTTTAGGAACTGAGCATGCTTGAACAAAGGACACTGGACTCTTGGGGTTTCTTTAGTCTTATTCATATTTAACATTTCCATTAGACTGGAACATTTTAATTTGAATTTCTCCATCCATAACATTTTTGGTTCAGAATTTTCCACTTGGTTGTATAAGCAAATTTTAATCACACCACATTGTATTTCTGAGTCAGGCATGATTTATCATGAACCGCCTTCCTTTCCTCCTAAATTTTGTCCTACCAGTGCAGCTGGGTCTCATTTTTGCAAAACTGAACTATGTTGCAAGTGGCAAATTAAGTGACAGATTTTGCTTTGGCTTGATTACAAACCCATTAACTAGCTCTGACTTTTTTTCATGCAATGCTACTCTGTTGTACCTTTAGTGAGCAACTTCTGATCTGAGTAATCTGTTTTTACCCCAGTCAGAATACTCCTGTGGCCCATGTGGCCCATGTGGATCTGTCCTGGGAGGGGAGCAATACTGGTCAAGAAGTCTTATGTTGTATCTTATGTCCCCCTTTTTTTTTCCTGACATGGGCTTCTTTACTAGCACTGACTGTTTGGCTAGTCAAATGTGAATAGCTGCCTTGGGCAGGTTGGGGCTTTACACAATGTAAAGGAGACAAATATCCACGTATTCCAAGTAGACATCCAGCATGCTAGCACTACATATGGCATGGGCATGCTAACACTGCATATGGGTTGAGTCTGCAGTGGTTAGGATTTGGCTGTCATAAGCCTATAAAGAACTGCAACTACTATATATACTAGAATCTAATGGTCAGGGTGCGCATTATATTTGATGGTTAATTAGATTCAAGTAAATGTGGTATTTTGATTATAAGTATAGGGTGTGCATTAGATTCAATAGCACATTAGATTCACAGTGTTCTGTGAAGCAGTTTTGTAATTAGACAACGTTGCTATTGGTTAGTGGTTAGTAATACTGGATTTAGAATTTTTACCCATTTATCTCTTGTGCAACTGAAACTGATCAGTTTGCCTATTTAGGTAATAAGGATTGAAATCCTATAAGTGTAAGGGATGAGCCACACAAGTTATTATTTCTGAGTAAGCATGGATAGGCTTGATCTGAAAGGCTATTTCTGGTGAAGTTTACATTGTGTGCTTTGGAAGAACTTCTAACAAAAAGTTAAAATTTGAAAATTCTCAAGGTACTAGGAAGAATTCCCCCTCCCTCCTGCTCAGTCCCACAACCCTTATTCAAACGCTATGGGGTAAATATAGATTTTTTTTATCTAGTTGTGAACCATCTGACCAGAGAAAGGCATCTAATTACACTATCATTATTTTATTAATTCTCAAGGAGCCCCACCAAAGTCAGCTTTTTCTTACTCTTCCATGTAAACATTCAGTTTCATCACTATGTAAATGAAAACTGAACATTTGTTGATGTGAAAGTACTGATTTAATTGGCCATCAAGAATTTTGTTAGGCTAAGGCTAGAGTTCTAACAATACTTGGAAGTACATCACACTTAAATCAATGAGACATACTCCTGATTAAGCACATTTAAGATCAAGCTGTTAATATGATTCATTAAAAAAATGAGACAGTTTAAAACAGAGCATGTTTACAATACTCTAATTCCATAATGCTGCCTTATTTTTAAAGCCTGTTATTTTAAAGGGTACAATACAAAATTGTGACTTCACTAATCTTAACTCCTCAATTTATTTTATTAAACTAATTATTCTAATTTTGCTACAAAATCTAGCAAAGATTTCTTCTTACCTCTTTATATACTAAATGTGTTTGCTATTCTATTACCAGAAGCCTTTAGCTTTGGAACCTAGTATTGAATTAAGAATGGAATACTGTTTTAACTCAAATTTAATGCTTCCCTTTTTCAGCTGAATTCAGTCTCCAAAAAAAGGGTGCTCATTAGATTTGATGTTAATTAGAATTGATTAAAAGCAGTATTTTGATTATAAGTAAAGGGTGCACATTATATTTGATGGCTCATTATATTTGAGTAAATACAGTAAATGCTGGCCACAGTGTTTTCAAGGGCTTTCAAATGTATGCAGAACTGGACTATCTTTTGACTAATAGCACCAGTGAAACGTGTGCACCACCAGCATGTGCTGTTGCAAAAGTGCCATTAAGGTCCTGCAGTGGGAAGGCCAAAGTGCTCCCACTAATGCTGGCAACCTCACAGACACCCACTAACTCAACTCATACTCAAGTCAAGACACAAGACTTGGGGTCGGTGATTAGCAAAAGAGTTATGACTCAAATAGATTCAAGTAAAAAGTGACTCTATGGTAGGTTGGGATAAATTTGAGATTTGTGACTTGGTGCAGTGTCCCTGACACATCCCTGGAAAGTCCAACACAGAGCTGGGGAAGAGAAGGAAGTATACAGAACAGGTGAATGGATTTGGTAGGACGGACCATGGTCAACAGGACAGGCAAGTGACAGCCTATCCCTGTTCCCAGGAACAATCTGCCTGCATAGCTTTTACTTGCACTAGAGACATAGCCGGTGCAGATCCAAGTTCAACCATTCCAGATTCTGGGGTTACCTCAGAGCAAGGAATAATTGTCTTCCTATTCAAGGAGACCACAGCAGCCAAAATCCCCATGCAGAATGCCATCCCAAGGTGATGCCATGCATCACTGTGTGGGAGTTTAATTAAGTTTGGGCTGAATGAGTTAGTGTGCAGTCCAGACCTAGTCCGACACAACTCATTGATCTTCCCATTCCTGTGGTGATGTAGGGAGGCACTTGCATGTCAGTGCACTCGCCTAACCCTTCCCTAGGAGTGGTCTCACAGCATTTCTGTGACACCCCCAGGTCAGCATAGGACTTAGGCCATCTTGGCCAGGCAACATCTTGGCCCTCTTTGCCCAACCACTTGCCTGTGCCATTCATTCTCTGTCCTTTTGAATAGAAAAAGTAACCAAACCAAATATGTAACACATGAGGTCAAGAACAGCTACAAATCAGTGGATGATTTAGATAAGCCATCTTTGTCTTTAGTGTATGTGTGAATGTATCTCGCCTTCAGCCCTAATACTCATTTACTTTCGTCTTCTCTTTAAGGATCCATGGCTGAACACAACACCAAACTGCCTTTTGATAACTGTGACATTTTCTACCAAGACTACTGTTTCATGTCTCAGATGAGACACTTTAGCATATTCCATCTCCTATAGATTGGGAAATGCATGACTTGGAAACTGCTCCTATTTTTGGTGAGGTTGTTGTCCATCTGGGAGTAGCTTTTCTCTGGTACTTGGCCAGACGTGGCCATCATTCTAAATCTTTAATGGAATGGTGCCTAAGAGGCATAATCAATTTAAAGCAGCTGCAAAACTCTGCTGGCAACAGCTGAATCTCCTTATTTCCCTTTTTTATTCTTTTCTCCATAGGGCTTTGTGGATTGAGATTTTTAAAAAGAGAATCCAGCAGTGTCTTAGAGAGTGGATCACAACTGCAAATGACAGTTCCTCCATTTCTAATGAGATGTGTTTAATAGTGTATGCATTTGAAACGTAGTACTAATGAATGCGATCAAGGATTTAACAGGCTGAGTTTGAAAACATCAGCTATAAGAAACACCATAGGGTCCAAAGTAGAAGGCATTCACATCACCCCAGACAGACGCAATAAAGAGCTGGACACAAGTGCTGGATTAAGGGCCACTTTTATTAACTATTTAAACATAAAATTAAACAGGGACTGCTCTAACAATAGCGGTGCGGTCTAAGGGGATGCGGCTCTCCGCATAGTTCCCCGGCCAGATGTTAAACCTGATAAAGGGCGTTACCAGCCTGGCTCAGGGCATTCATTGAACAGAGTTCAAGGATGCCCGTCTTTGCCAACCCGAAGGTCAAGGTAGCTGGACACGCAGCCACCGGCTGACCGGTCTGACACTGCGCCTAGGTTTCCCATCCAGGTAAGGGGCTCGTCAGACCCTCCCCCCGGAGCTGGCCCAGCATCACAGGGAGGCTTCCTCATCCCAAACCCTTGCTACCTAAGGCTGCACACCGGGACCTATCCTACCTATATCCGCACGACTCCTGCCAAAGTGACCGGGTTAAGACAACCAATTGATATGTTTTTTAACTCTCTCCCCTCGCTCAGCTTAGGGTAGGCAAAAAAGAATGCCACCAAAGGCCAATCAGGTGGCATCCAAAAAATTCCTACCCGGCCCCCAAGCGACCAGCTAATCTTGAGCTGAACTACAGGGAGGGAGAGTGGGGGACACTTGCAGAGCCCGACTGCCTTCCCCGGGCAAACTCGCCCAGGAAAAGGACCAGCCCCGCCCCCTTTGCCCTACTGCAGCCAATGGCTGCAAGCCCTTGTGTTTAGGCTCTGCAGCATCTGCAGAAGGGCAAAGGAAGCCCGCGCTGGAGGCGCAAAGGCTTCATTCCATAAATAATGTACCAAAATGTACACTTTTCAATGAAGTTCCACCAAATATACAATCCAAACTCTTGAGTCCAAAATAACAATTTCTAGTGCTGTTAAGAACAGAAGAACATAAGAAAGGCCTCTGATGGATCAGGCCAAAGGCCCGCCTAGTCCAGCTTTCTGAATCTCACAGCAACTCACAGATGCCTCAGGGATCTCACAAGACAACAAGACACCTGCATCTAGGTACTTCTGGCTGCATCTGGCATTTTGAGGTTGCTTACATCTATCTATACACAGATATAGAAATTGTTGTTTCGTTGTTCAGTTGTGCCTGACTCTTCATGACACCCACACTCTTCATGCCCCCCATCCTCCACCAGCTTCCTGAGTCTGTCCAAATTCATGTTCATTGTGTAGGTGACACTATTCTAACCATCTCATTCTCTGCCACCACCTTCTCCTTCTGCCTTCAGTTTTTCTCAGCATCAGGCACTTTTCTAGGACATCCACACTTCTTATGAGTTGGCCAAAGTATTTGAGCATCAGCTTCAGTATTTGCATCTACACACACACACACACACACACACACATACACACACATCCATACCCAAAATGGCTTGTAACCTACACACACAAACACACACACCCATACCCAAAATGGCTTGTAACCTATGATGGATTCCTCTAGGAATTGGTCCAATCTCTTCTTAAAAGGAATTGAGGCTTGATGCCATAACCACATCCTGTGGCAGAGAGTTCCACAAATTAATTAAAGTACATAGTGGGCAAAGACTTTCCTTTGTCCATCCTACCCCCCACCCCCCAATTCAATTTTTGCCAATGTCTCCTAGTTTTGGTGTAATGTGAGAGAGAAAACAGCATCTCTCCATCCATATAGTGTATAATTTTGTATGTCTCAATCATGTCCCCCATCAGGTGCCTCTTTTCTGGACCGAAAAGACCCAAACGCTGCCTTTCCTCATATGGGAGGTGTTCTAGACCATCAATCATTTTGGTTGCTCTAATCTGAACCTTTTCCATTTCCTCTATATCCTTTTTGAGACGGGGTGACCAGAACTGGAAGCAGTACTGCAAATCAGAAAATAAATTCATTCATTCATTCATTCATTCATTCATTCATTCATTCATAAATAAATAAATAAATAAATAAGTAAATAAGTAAGTAAGTAAGTAAGTAAGTAAGTAAGTAAGTAAATAAATAAATAAATAAATAAATAAATAAATAAATAAATAAGGCTTGCGACCTGTTTTGGAGGGATGGAAAGTGTGATGGGAAAATCAGATAACTTATCACCTTAAACCCTGGGAATATTGAAAAATCAGATACTATAGCAAACTACTTATCCTGCAGCACCGAGGAAGTGCTGAACCCTGAGCACTGAGCAGCACTGAAGCAACTAGCAGCACCAAAGATGTAGAATCATAGAATCATAGAGTTGGAAGGGACACAGTAGGTCATCTAATCCAATCCCCTGGCTGTAGCAG
Organism: Cryptoblepharus egeriae; assembly: GCA_030015325.1. NCBI lineage: Eukaryota > Metazoa > Chordata > Lepidosauria > Squamata > Scincidae > Cryptoblepharus > Cryptoblepharus egeriae. Next base: position 24,926,837 of record JAREYC010000003.1, read on the forward strand.
GAAATCCTCCTAGACTATCTCCGACAGGTGTTCATCGAGCCTCTGCTTGAAGATCACCAGTGAGGGAGTGTCCACCACCTCCTTTGGCAATCTGTTCCACTGCCGAACTGCCCTCACCACAGGGTGACCAGATGCCCAAGCCTCAAAAGGACAAGGTCTTGTATTCCTCTCAGCTTGGCCTTCCTGGTGGAAAATGGCACATTTGCCAACTCACGAGTAAAGCCACGATATCTGGCACTTTCCCATAGAGCTCAATGCATATTTTTATTTTTAGTTTTTTGCCATACCTTTGATAGGAAGGAGATATTTCAAAACCAATTTTTACATTGGAGTGTGCCCTTCAATACAAATCCAGTGACAGGTGACATGATGGGGCACTTCACACCATTGCAAAGTTCCAAAATGAAGCCAAAATTGAGGACAGTGAAGCCCTTTTGGGAGACACTCAGACAGGAGGCTAAAAAGAAGACCCGGAAATTTCCAGTCATATGATCACCCTGCCTTACCATCAGGAATTTTTTCCTGATATCCAACTGGATCTCCTTTCTTGCAGTTTTTCTCCCTAGACATTTCATTGAAGAATCCTTGACTGAGGTATGCTGTGCCCCAACCTCTGGACCTAGAAGTGTGAAATTTGGGGAGAGTGTTCCTTCTGTCACATGAACACCCACCAAGAACCAATGTTGAGAAATTTAACCCTTAAGGGACTGAAAAAGGGGTGCAACGTGTTATTGTCCTATACTTAACATTGAAGACTGATTGATCAGCATCCAGCAATTTGGTGCCTGATATACTGGGAAGGATGGTGCGCATGGGGAATGGTGTACACAGGGGGATGGTGTGTATGAGCTGGATGATGTGCAAGGGAGGATGATGTGCATGGGGGGATGATGCGCATGGGGAATGTTTCTCATGGGAGATGTTGCACCTGGGGGGATGTTCCCCTGAGTGACAGTGCCCAGTAACGCTCAATGACCAGTAGTGCCTGGTAAGAATGCCTGGTACTCAGATGCTCAGTGCCCACTATTGCCTGGTGGTGCCTTCCACCCAGTGGTGCCTGCTGCGCCAGATGCAATTCTTATCAGGACTGCTTCGTAATATGAAACTGTAAACTTCATCCCTCTGTGCCATTGTTCCAGTCTGGATGGGCAAGAGGGGGTTGTTTTCAAGAAGCTGCTTTTAAAAAATGAGATGGAAAGGAAAAAAGCATTAATATCAGATCTTGTTTGACAGTGTCATGGACTGTAGTTCTCTGGTGAAACACATGCATTGCTAGAACCCAGATTCAGGTTCAACTTACAGATCTTGGGACCAGAAAAGGTTTCTTTCTCAGTTTTTAGACAGCCATGATCATCAGAACAGTCAGTACTGAGCTAGATACACAAACAGTTTGAACCAGTATAAGGAATCCTCTTGCGGCTACAAGTGAGAAAACAGAGGACAAGCTCCCATTGAACTAGCTATAGTTCAATTAGTTCAATATAGGGAATTAGCTTTAACTATTAAATGTCTGTGTGACTAATGCTTCCCAATATCATCATCTACAAAGATATTATGAATGATATATTTGCTCTTGTTGCTTTGCAGAATACAAAACTAAATGGAACCATCGCAAAATGATTTTGAAATGTAACAGATACATAGTTCTAGTTGCAATAGCTGAGGTTGTCAGTTTTTTTGGCATTTGTCAGTGAGAACAGCTTTAGGGGGTGGATGAATTCCCAGTACAGGCAGATGTGACATAATTCTCTTCCATTTTGCAGGCCTGTATTGATTAACTTCATTCTGATAGAAACGTGAACATAATACTTTAGGGAGCACTTTGAGAGGAGCCTTTGTGAGTGGAAACTGCATGCAGCTAATGGTCCATCAATAGAGCCCCACCCACTGTGTGGTGAGGGAGCATGGCTCAGCACACATGTATTGCGAACCTTGTGATGCAGGAATACATTATGTACTTTCTGTACATATACTCAGTCTTGCAATCCTTCAGCCTAAGGGCACAATCCTGAGTAACTACGGGGAGTCCTTGCTCCGGTGTAAGAACAATTTGCTCTGGATTGCAATATGAATTTCCCATAGATTTTCACTAGGTGGTGCAGTAACTACGGGTACACATAAAGTCTCTTACGTGCTCCTGTAGTTAGTCTGGATTGTAGGGTATGAGAGCATCTAACTAGTCCCATTTGCACTGCCACTGTATTACTCAAGAGAAGGCAGGATGATCCCCTTTGCTCAAGTTATGCCACAATACTGCCAGCCACAACCCCACTGAATACAGCACAAGCCAGCTAGCCAACCTATTCCAGCACAGGATAGGACTTAGCTGTGATTTTACTATGTACTTACTTACTTACTTTCACTCTTGTTGTTGTTGTTGTTGTTGTTGTTGTTGTTGTTGTTGTTGTTGTTGTTGTTGTTGTTGTTGTTATTATTATTATTATTATTATTATTATTAAATTAGATTTTCTCACAGTCAGACAGGAGTTAGCAAATGATGTGTTTTATCTATACTTTAAGTCCTTCCCAAGGACCTGGGGTGCTTGCCTTTCAGTGCAGTCCAAAGCATGTCTACTCAAAAGTAAGTCCCATTGTATTCAATAGTGTTTACTCCCAGGAATGTGTGGTTAGGATTGCAGCCCAAATCATTGCAAGATGTAAGCTTTTTCCAGTAAAGTTGCGTTTTGTCGTTGTGGATGCTAATTTCTGTGGGCCCTAATATTTTGCATATCACAACAGCCCATTTTTGGTGTTAATTTCTAGTTCTGGCCCACCCTGGTGCCTAGGATTTCATAATGTATTTATTATTTAGGCCTGCTATTCCTTCGTCTTCTGATGATGAGATTATTGATGATGATGTCCAGGGTTTGACTGCTTGAGTTAATGCCCTTGAAAGGGAGAGGGAAGAGAGGGCTGCAGGTAGGGTTTGCTTCCAATTCACAGGAGACGCCCCCTCCTCTAACCTTCACCAGATGGGGCCAATTTGCTCAGCTTTTTCTAATGCTTTCTTCTAAAGTCTAAAGTCTCTTCTCTGGAGAAGGATAAAGACTTTCTTCTAAAATCTCTTCCCTGGAGAAGGATAAAGACATCTGAGGATGGGACAGCTGAGGTTCAGGTTTCTGATGAGCCACCAGCAAATTGGGTTCTTCTTCAGGCAAAGTGTCAAGAACCAGGGTAGAGGGCCCAGGTGAGGACGATGACCCTGACTGGAGAGATAGCTATAGTACTTGGGATGACAAGGACAGGGCCCCTTGGCTAGGTAGGCTAATGAATTATCAGCCTCCCAACCTTGGTACAGGAGTGGACAGAGTGCTTTCCACTGCACTCTGGTGAATGAAGGAACAGCTGGACTTAGAACACCTATCGACAGCATTAAATTCATAGCAGGTTCGCTGCTGTTGAACCCCCTGGGCTCCCTTAAGAGAAGAGCCAACATTCTTTGCAATCAAATGTCCACTGTCAGAACGATCACCTGCTGTGGGACGGGAAGGCATAACAATCTGAACTTTGACTTCAGCATTGCGTATGGCAGATGACACAGATGAAATGGACGTTGCTGGTCAGATGACTTTAAAATTTATATCTGTAAGTGATGGATGTGGGCTTTGGCCCTTGGAAGTTTCAACCAATTTTCTGACGTTGGCCCTAACCACGGTGGGCTTTGTTCTTGTTGCAGTTACATTGGTGGATGGGTGCTGATGTTAATGTGTTCTGTAACAATTGGCCTTTGCCCATGTTAAGCTTTGGTCTTGTTGCAGCATAGTCGCAATGGCGAATGGGCGCTGATGTTAATGTGTTTACTGCTGTTTTACCTGACTGGCATATGGTTATTTTTAATCTGTTCATGTTTTTCCCCATTTTTTCTTGCAGATGCACACCTGTTCAGATATTAATCCTCAGCCATTCTATCCTTTTCTGGGCCTGAAAGAGGGCCGAATGCAGTGGTCCTGCTCCCAGCTTGGCTTGGAAAGTTGTGCTCAAACTTTCTGGCTAACCAAACAAAGTAGGCTCTGGGGGAAATTCTTATCCATGCTCTTTCAATTTTTGAAAGAGTTTCCGCCTCCACATCGGTTCACCTGAGCGAGAATGATCTGGGTTGAAGGACCTCTGTTTCTTTGAGGGTCCAGATTAAAAAATATTTTGCTGTGATTCGGCAATGGTGCCTATGGATTCACATAGTATGGTCTTATCTCCTGCCCAGGCAGGTTTGGAGAGGGACCAGAAGCATTTGTCATATAGATGTTGCACGCAATCATGTTAACACTAATGTTGATCATCTGTTCAGGTTAGAGGGTGGTACTGTTATTCAACATCCAGAAATAGTCTGGAGGTGGCTAGAGTTCTTTTTGGCTGATGGGGTCCATTTGTCTCGCCACCAATGTTTTGTTTATGACTTACAGCAAGGACAGCTTTTTCTTTTGTAATGCGTCGCATTCTTTTGTAATGCCGCAGTGGAGCCAAGCTGTAGGCTGGTTCCCTGTGTGGCAGAAATTGTGCAGGGGTAGGCAGGTATAGGCCTTGGTGTGCAGCCTGAGGTAGCAAGGGTCAATTGTGAACCAGCAAGCCTATGATGCCTACCTGGCTCTAGGTGCAGCCTGGCTAGCTTTTGGCCTGGAATTAGGTGAAGTTAGCTGGGCAACTGGCTGGCTTAGCATCCAGCTACCTCAACCTTCGGGTTGGCAATGAGGAGAATCATTAAGCATGGCTTAAAATATGCTTTGAATCAGGCTGTCTTCACCCTTTGAACATCTTGGGAATGTACGGTGCAGCCGCTTTCCTTCTACATACCCACCCGATGCAGTCCTTGTTTGAATTTAATTGTTATATATTTAATAAAGTGGCCCATTAATCCACATCTGTCTCCTGGTCGTTATTTTTGCCGGAGGGGGGTGGATAAGAAAACCAAGTAATCCCAGTAATGACTAGTGGCATTGGAGCTATTCCAAAACACCTTGAGGAGTACCTGACTAGCATCAAGTTCACAGAACGCACGTTCCACCAACTACAAAAAAGCTCTACTGCTATGAATGATGACGATGCTGGTGATAGTAACAATATTAATAATATCAGTACCTAGATTCTTGGGAACAGGCTACCACCATCTAGCAGGCTGTTCAAGAGAACCAAAATAATAATACAATTTTTCTGTGGTAAGCGGCACACATACTGCATCAATTACAAACAGCATCCACATGCTTCAAATGTGGCTTTCCCCTTTAAAATACACAGAAGCAACAGGAAAGAAAAGCTGGGCCCCACTCCTTTGCATTTTAAATGGAAAATCTGCATTTGAGACACGCATGTGTTCTTCATTATTGATGCAGTGTGCATGTGGGTTGTACTGAAGCATCTGTACCTGAATACCAAATATTTTGTGAGAAGCCTGCCTCATGTCTCCTGTGCCAAGTTGCAGCTGCTTACTGTGAGACACACTGAAGTCTAAGACTTAAAATGTTGTGTTGCACCAACCTTGTGGGCAGATCCTTCAAACAGCAGAGAGATTTGTGCTTGTATGCAAATCTATGGTTAGATCAGGTGTGTGCCATGTGCATGATGCAGCCATGTTAACAAAGCACCTGGTTTTATCTATATACAGGGTGAACCAAAAGTAGGTGGACAGTAACTGATATAACCCTAACGCAAACCCTATTCCACCTACTGTCCACTTACTTTTGGTTCACCCTGTATATAAAACTGAAAAGTCATTGACTAACTCACTGTCTGATCAACGCCCAGCCAAAACTGCTGAACCTAGAAACGTGAAATTTGGGAAGGGTGTTCCTTCTGTGATGGAGGCACCCACTAAGAACCAGTTTTCAGAAATTCCAACAGAAAGGGGAGAAAAGGGGCACAATGCATTTTCCTCCCTATATTTTACATTGAAGAATCCCTGACTAATCACAGCCCTGCCCCAACCACCAGACCTAGAAGCAGAGGGTTCAATTTGGGGAGGGTAATCCTTATGTGACATCAGCACCACCAAGAAACAATGTTGACAAATTTAACCCTTCAGTTGCTGAAAAGGGGTGCAACACATTTTCAGCCTATACTTAACATTGAAGACTGATCAAGACCCAGCCCCAAATCTTGCACTGGCCAAGAGTGGGTGTCCATGGTTGTGGAGGGATGTGCACTGGGTGAGGGGTTGTTGCGCATGAGGGGTTGATGACATGGGGGATGATGCGCATTGGGAGAAAACTGCACAGGGGATTGATGTGCGGGGGGGTTGATGCACAGGGGGGTTGAAGTGCAGGGGGAGTTCTTGTGCATGGAGGGTTGAAGTGGTGTTGGTGCACATCTGGGGAAGTTCTTCATGGGGGGTTGATGCAGGGGGGGATGATATTCATGGGGTATGTTGTGCATTTAGAGTTGATGTGCATGGGGTTGTTATGCATTCAGGGCTGATGTGCATGGGGGGATGATGCACATGGGACACAGGTGAATGGTGCTTGGGAAGGTATTTTACTCCTGCAACGTGGCACATTTCGCTAGTATAGAATAATTGTGGCAGTTGCTGAATAGAGCCAGATGGGTCTCCCCAAACGTTTGCTTCAAGTATCTGCTTCTTTTTCCAGATGCTTTTTAAGGATAGCTCTAGCAAAACAAGACAGGGTTGAACTTTCAGTTTTAGGATTTTTTCTTCTCTCTCTCTCTCTCTCTCTCTCACACACACACACACACACACACACACCCTGTTGGAGCATGGCTTTAGCAACTCTGAATAACCTCAGTTTTCAATGTTTAAAATATATTCTCTAGTGATTGGTAATTATAGTTCTGGTTGAAAAGATATCTTGGAAATGCTTCTTGGACTTGTTGGCACTGAAAGATAGTTAACTCCAGCTGCACATTAACATATCATCTCCCATTAAATTATATCAAAAAGGATAAACACTGTAAAAGACATCTGGTGACACTTAAAAAGATCCTATCATCTCAGCCACATTTTACATTCACTGTAACTGGAGTCATCATTCAGAACTTGTATGTGATTCATCACCACTTCTACATAGGTGCTGCACTACAATTAATGTTAATGATGGACATGCTGTTCCAAACACTCAAGTGCAACAATTGTTCTGTATGTGAAACACAGGGACAAGAGGTGAGGTTTTTTCAGTTCCCTGCATATTGCTGTGTTTGATCTCAACTGCTGGGGGCACTGAATATCCTGCAAAACGTGAATATGAACTAAAAAGAACATTGACATGATTCAGGTTTTTCTGAAAAATTGAATTCAGGTTTTTTGGGCTGAACCAATAATATCCTGGCAGGATTTAGGTCAGGGCTCAGGGTGGGTAATTTCTCACAGGGCGCAATCCATTGTAACTACAGGAGGTCCTTGCTCCAGTGTAAGAACAATTTGCTCTGGATTGCAATATGAATTTCCCAGAGGTTTTCACCAGGTGGTGCAGTAACTACAGTTACGTGTAATGTGTCTCACATGCTCCCGTAGTTACTCTGGATTGTAGGGCATGGCATTAGTTTTCAAACTGCAGATCATGGTACCACAATTGTCATTCCCCTGGCAGGAAACCTTGGGGTAGACTTTGACCATACTCCTCTTTGAATCATTTTTTTCCTGATGCTATTATGACTAACGACCTGACCTTTCATGGTCAGACCATTGCTCTGTTAGGTCCTTTTAACCATGTAACTCACAGCATTACTGTTTTTGTTCTTCCATTTATTTTTAATTAATTTTTATTTCCGTGTTGACAAACGTTGGGGTCAAAACAGACCCCAAGTACCTGCCATGTAATAAAGTTTATACATATACATTTGTCCCAGATCAAAGGACAAGCCAACCAACTTCCTCTATGCAACCAATCCCACAATAAAAGCCAGTGCCAGAAGTAAAAGTTTGGCCTACAGCAGGGTCCACAGTGTTGTGCTGTCATGCATTTTGCTTCTCAGGCCTAGTAAGATGAAGTTGCTGCATGGGAAAGCACTGCATGGGAAAGCAGAACATTTATGGAACCAATACAATGCATGTCTACTCAGATGTAAGTCCCATCAAAGTCAACGGAGCTTACTCCCAGGATAGGGTTGCCATATGTCTCCCCAAACACGGACAATCCTGATTTATGGGTATTGTACTGGCAAATGGGACAGAGGGTCCCATCCTTATTTTGTGGAAGAGATTTATGGCAACTCTATCCCAGGAAAGTGTGGATAGGATTGAGCTGTAAATTTGACAGCAAGCAGAGCTCTTCAGCCAATGAATGGCTAAGTAAAAATGCCTGTGTATAAGTTATCTGAAGGTTATCTGTGTCTAAGTTATCTGAAGACAAATATGCCTCTGTTTATCAATATTTTATACATTTTAAAATACAATCTTATTTGAAGAAAAATAAAAAGTTTTTACTATTAGGTCAAAATAACCCCATGGATTTCAAGGGGTGAGATTTTGTCCTACTAAACCTACCACATAAAAGCAGGCCTCCGTCAGTCTTGAAAGACTATGGTATCGTGCTCGGCGTTGCATACACTGCATGTGAAGCACGAAAGCCTGGGATGGATTGTATTGGAGGATAGGCTGTTACCCAAGCACCAAATCCCACCTCTCCACACCACTGAATTAGTCCAATGGAAAGGCAGAGCCAATACGATTTAATCCAGCTGGCGTCGCAGAGCTGGGCTAAGGACAGGCGCTCACCCTGTCTTGTGGGGCTGACCCGGGTCTCGAACCCTGGCCTGCTGGTTAACAAGCACAGCGTCTTAACCGCTTGTGCTACCCACAGCCCTAACCTACCACCTATCCAGCATTGCATTTCTTATATGGACATTCATGAAGAAAAGGACCCATTGAGCTATAGATGCCACTAGCCTGGAGTGGTAGCAGTTGGCCAACTTTCTCCAGGGGCTCCAAGTCCTTCATTTTCCTGCTTACATTGATCTTCCTCCAGTAGCTGCCTTCTGGCCACCTCCTATGAGGAAGAAAATCAGTACCCAATCCTGAGCTGTCCATGCCTTCAGGTCAAGCATGGCAGCCAAATTGCCATACTGTCGCAGCTGCCTAATATTCTCCTGTATGACCAAAGTAGCTCTATAGTGGGGCTACTCATTTCTGCAGACGGAGGCTCTTGAGCAGGTGCAGAACAACAGCCTCTGTGTAAGGGCTAAAAGTCCTTCATGAGGAGTATGGATTTGGTAGAGCCTCCTACTTCCCCCCAGCATACCTTCAGCTTGCCCTTTTCTCAACTGCTCTCCACCCTGGGATGCCTCCTCCATACATACCTACCTCCCCACCCCAAGCCTCCCTCAGAAATCCACTGCTGAGCAGTCTGCAGGGACCACCTGGTTTTAAATTAGGACAGAATTTAGGCTTTAAATTAGGATAGAATTTCTCCAACTGCGGGTCAGGAGTGGACCTCCTAGGTGGATCACAAGCCAATTTCAGGTAGGTTGTCATAAATGTCAGTGTGTATTTTATTGTATTAGAACTGACGGTATGTGATTGGTATGTGACTGCATTTGGGATAAGATCCATATTTTTAACAAGCCTTATATATGTTTTTTCTTTTAACAATGATAGTCAATATGGCTTATTGTTGGGTAAGTGTTTATAGGGCTACAGCTTTTGGGACGTTTGAGGAATTTTTTTACTGAATCAACAACTACTTGGGAGAGTTAGGAGAGTTATGTTTAAATTTACTTAAACTAAATTTTATTTGATTTTGTGAAATGGGTGGCATTAAATATTTCCCTGCTTGATGTTGTCTTAGCCAGCTATGACACAACTTCCAGGTTAATAACATTATTTTTGGTAGGTTCCATTAGATTTGAATTCTAAAGAGTGGGTGCTGATGATAAATTGTTTCAGCACCACTAATTTAGGATATTGATGAGCTTCAGTGCTCACCAATCCTATCCTGATTTATTTATCTTATTTACTGAGTCCAGACCTATCTTGATTATCCCTCCAATAAAGAGTAACTACGGGAACACGTAAGAGACATTACATGCACCCGTAGTTACTGCACCACCCAGTGAAAACCTATGGGAAAAGCATATTGCAATCCAGAGTAAATTATTCTTACACTGGAGCAAGGACTCCCTGTCGTTACTCTGGATTGCACCCTATGATGGTACTGATTGTTCTTTGTGGGTGGGTCATCTAAAATAAAGCAATCTTTTTTTAAGGTACACTTTATATACATTTTGCTAAGAATACATGCCTTGTCAGCAACTATGGATGCATCACATAGGGATCAAAAATTATTTTACTTCCATAAGCTTTGAGAGAGCCAAAATGAGAATGATTCATTTGGAAACTGGCTGCAATGTATCTTGGCTGATAGTTTTAAAATAAAGCAAAAATTCTATTTCCTAAGTAGTTTTGCTAGAATTACTTACACTTGCACAAAAAAGACGATTATTCATCTATGATGGTTAACTTTGGAGTGCCAGCAGCATAGAATATAGGCAGTTATTTTAATTGATAATTTCCCCCTTGATTCTTGGGTTAAGTGTTTCAAAACTGGTCATGAAAACTTGATGATCCTGGACATACCAAACAGTGGTGTGGCTAATGCAAAACTCAAAACGTTGCCCTGTGGTGGCACAAGTGGTTAAGACACTGTCCCTGTTAACCAGCAGGCCAGGGTTCAAGATTTGGGTCCCCACAAGATGGGATGAGCTCCTGTCCTTAGCCCAGCTCCTGCCAACCTAGCAGTTCGAAAGCATGGAAATGCAAGTAGATAAATAGGTCCCACCTTGGTGGGAAAGGTAATGGCATTTTGTGCGCTTTGGTGTATAGTCATGCCGGCCCCATGACCACGGAAGTGTCTTTGGACAATGCTGGCTCTAAAGGCTTGTAAACAGGATGAGCACTGCACTCTATAGTCAGAAATGACCGGCAGTTAACCTGCAGGGGGACCTTGCCCCAGAAGTGACGTCATGCCTAGGCTTTAAAAAAGAAAATTGGGGGGAAAACCGCCTTTGCTCTGCTGCCTTCTCCTAGCTGGTGGCATAGCTAAGGCACCTATCTGCTATCTGGATGTCAAAGAAGATTTTGGAGCCCCCCTCCCCCAAAACAACAAAATCCAATTTAATTAAGCTAATAAATAAAAGTGTTCCCATTATTTGTTAGAGACACTGTGCTGAGGTTATCCCAGTATGCAGTATGCCAGTACGCCAACATCCCCACACCACCATGGGAAGATATACCAGGTGAGTTATGCCATATTAAATTGGTTAGGATTATGCCCATAGGGTCTCAGAGCAATTAGTCTCTTGGGTCAGCTTTGAGTTTAAAAAAATCTACTTTTTATTCCAAAGGCAGTTGTATTTTCATTTTCTGGTTAATTGGCTAGATGTTTTGATAGAACAGAAATTCCAATAAAGTTTTGTTTCATTACATTAAGCATTAAATTATCTTTCCTTTTAATGACCTTTCAATAAATTATCTATCCAAGGATATATAACATGTTGGCATTATTCTTCATACATACCCCATTTTTCATAATTTTAACCACTTGTGCTGTGATTTTCAACCATTGTGCCACGGAGAGTCGGAGAGTCCTCAGGTGTAACACAGGAATTTGTGGAGGGACATTTATTAATAAGAAAACATGGGGATTTGAACAGCGTTATGTGCCTTGCCAATGGTAAAGTCAACTGATGGTGTCCCATGAGATGAAAAAGGTTGAAAATCACTACACTAGTGTGAAGCCCATCTTGTTTTCCCCTATCGCTTGCTATCCAGTGCAACTGCTACTCCCCGCACCTCCATAACTACGCCACTGATACCAAATCCTCTGTATATTGACACGTGTAGAAGATGAGATACCCATTAAAAAACAGTGTTATATGCTAAACGTTCTTTCTCATAGGAGGATCCAATTTCTGATGCAAAAAATGTGTGATCAATACTGACATTCTAGAACAGTTTGCATGCTGCACTCCATGTTTGTAACAGAGCCTCCCCATGATTCGAGAGAGCTCTTTGCACTTCACGACAAACTCAGGTTGAGTTACCTGACTACCTTTTTATGTTATATGTGTGACTAATCTGCACACATTTACACATTCATGACCCAGGCCAGTACTATGAATTTTAATTAGATTTGATGGCAAGAGACCTTAGATCCCACAGCCCTCAAGAAAGGTCACATTTCAGCATGAAATCACCCAGCAGAATCACCCGGTCAAATTCTAATTGACTGGCTTTAGCAAAGCCTCCATCTATTCCTGTTTTGAATATCATGAAAGTTTGCACAGGAAATTTGCACAACACTTCTGGTCACTGCCATTCCCTGGAGATCTTGGAGGAGCACTTGGAGACCTAGAAGGATTTCTAAGCTGCAAACTTGCTTGTATACAGTGCAATCCTAACTTATACCCGAGCGAATGACCTCGCTGCAGCAGCCTAAAATAGGCAATATCCTGAGATGATACTTAGACCAAATCCTGATTTCGACAGGCATGGTGAGCCTAGGGCTTAGAACGTTTTCCTTCTCTTCACTTTTTACTTTGGCTTACCGTGGGCCTCTGGGTCTACTCAGACAAATCTGGGTCTACTCAGATTTGTGCCTACTCCTGAGGAGTAGGGAGGAGCTGGGAGGAGGAGCATGTCTGCCCTGGAAACAGGGTTTGGATACAGCCTAACAGTGCCATTCAAGGCTATGCCCAACACACCCCTGGTATGCCGCTGCCTAGGCTAGCACTTCTAAGCCATCCCACACCCATCTAACTTGCACCAGCCCAGGTGTACCTATGTCAGCCCAGGCCCTTTTCTGGTGCACCTAGTCTGGCCTAACAGGCATTAGGCTGGTCTAGTGCCAGATAGGCTGGCCCAAATGCACTTCAGGACTGCACCCAAAGAGCAGAACCTTCTCCTGTAGACAAAGTGCCAGTTCTAAGGGAGACTGACAATTCAGCATCTGAGTCATAGTTCTCTGAATCCATTTTTTTCTGAATTCCACTGTCTTCCTTGTCACAAACCCCATGCAATAAACCTTGCATAAAATTGGGCTTTCAGTGTCAGAGAGGTGTTGACATCCTGAAGAGCAGCCTGGAGGTGTTTGGGACTGGATGAAGATTAACAAATGAGGAAACCGCACAAAATGGAAGTTTTAGCTGACATTTCATGCTGACGTGAAATTGTGGCTTAGCTAACTCAAGGGCCACCCTAAACATTGTTGTACTTAAGAAGAAAATTTCCCCTATTCTTCTGCTTTCAGCTATCAAAAACAATTGCGGAATTCCTTGGGAATTCATCCATCAAGCATGTGAGAATCCCAGCATTTATGTATTATATAGGTCTTTTATGAAGTCTGAATTTGTTGTCTACATCTCAATGCAAAAAGTAACGGATGTCTTGCTAAGTAGATGGCTTTTGTTCTCTAAGAAAAAACAAAGGAGAACAAAACAAAAACAATTTTATGATGTTTCCCACATATAAATGAGTGTTTTTCACTGAAGGGCCATAAACACTTTTATTTTTTATTTCTTATTTTTTTTTAAAAAGCAGAAACAATTATTTTAAAATTTAAGGACTAATGATTTGTGGTGATGCATTATTAATAACCATCAATTATTGAGTTGGTTCAATAATGCAGCTACAGTTGGAAGATGGACTTAGAATCACTGTAGACTTTCAAGTCCCACTGAAAAGCAGTTTTGCCAGTTAGCTAAGCCACAATTTCATGTCAGTTACAAGAGCAGATTTGTACATCTTAGACCAATGATTATTATTTACTTTATTTATACCCTGCTTTTTTCATAAAATACTGCTGACAACAATAAAAATAAACATAGAATCCATTAAAAACATCATTAAAAATTGATTAAATCACATGAAAAAATAATAAAATATCTTTATATCTACATAAAGTATTTATATACTGCTTTTGAACTAAAAAGTTCACAAAGTGATTTACAAAGAAATTTAATGGCTAATGAGTCCCTATCCCAAAATGGCTCACAATCAAAAATCTAATATATTAATATTAGATTATTATTATAATCTAATTAGATTAGATTAGATTATAATATTAGATTAATATTATATTAATAAAAATAGCCACAATGAAATTAACAGGAGACATGAGCATCTTAAATAATCCTACCTTTATAAACAAAGTGTTAATATTTTAAATGGCTGGATGCTCAGAAGGCTTTTCTAAGAAGAGATGCTTTCAGGCCACTCTGAAAGGTTTTGAGGGAAGGAGCAGTTTTTCAGCCTGGGTTGCTGCCACTACTGAGAAGGCCCTATATCTTGTGATTTTTCAAATGATGTGCCACAGATGGTTTGCAGGTATGCTACAAGTATGTGGATGACAGCATTGTTTGACTTTTAATTAAGTTGTCTAGACCTGCCATAGCTTTCCTCCCCAGAAAAAGGCTGCAATTGCCATATGCAGTGATCTTTGAGCCCCTAAAAATAAACTCTGTCATGAATTTCTTCCCCTTCTGTTTGGCATGAATTGGTACGAGCAGAAGTCCTGATGTTGGTTTTTTAATGTTTAGTTTTAAGCCACATTTTGCACTTTCTTTAGTTCTGCCTCACTTTCTGCCATTAGAGTGGTATCTTCTGCATATCTGAGGTTATTGGTACTTCTCCCAGCGATCTTAATTCTGGCTTGCGTTTCATCCAGCCGACCAGCCCTGACTTTCAGATAATGTACATATAAATTAAACAAACAAGGTTGACAGCCTTATTGTACTCCTTTCCCAATTTTTAAAGCACTCGGTTGTTCCATATTTGGTTCTAAATGTTGTTTCTTGACCAATGTACAGGTTTCTCTGGAGACCAATAAGATGATTTCGTACTGCCATCTCCTTAAGAACTTGCCACAATTTTCAAGTCCACATCAAGTGAATCACAGAGCCTTGGGTTTGAGATTGCCAAATGCTCTTCTAAGCAAGCAATATAGATTTGATGAAGTCATGGTTATAAGTCTTCTTTTGCTGTGTCCTGCAACAACCAAAGCCAGAGTTAAGGTGTAACACGAGAAGACCAGTTCTCATCCTGCTTAGCGTTGCAGCTATGTTGCAGGGAAGGCAGTCAAAATTGATTATAGGTTAAAGGCAATTAAAATAATGGAGCAGTAGATGGTGAGCCTTGCCAATGTCTTCTTGGCACTGAGAGCATTTACTACATCAGGAATGACTGTCAGGCTTAATGAGCAAACATATTTTTCCAGGAATAAGCATTTAATATTAATTCAGCTTGATTTTACAGAATGCATGCTTTATTAAATTTTTGGATTAACACTTTAGAAGTCGATGACTACATGGAACGAGGAATTTACAGCATTAAAAGCACCAGCAGCGTCAGTCAAACGACTGCCAAGTCTAATCCATTAAGTGTGAACGAGAACATGTCTGCTCATATCTAAAAATGGTACGTAGACCCTTGGCTCTGTTCTTAGTCATACCCTTTGAAGAATACTCTTCAGATTTGGTTCTTGTTTAGGGTAAATCAAAATTGTTTGGGAAATATAAGAACAGGTGAAGCAGATTAGGGCTGCAATCCTAAACACACCTTCCTGAGAGTAAGACCCATTGAACATAATGGGGCTTACTTTAGAGTAGACAGGGTTAGGATTGTGCTCTATGTCTTTCCAAAGCCTTTTCCTCCTACACAGATTGTTCAGACTCATGCTAGCTACAATGTCCCCTTACCAAGGGTTCCAGCCTCTCCCTAAGCCACCCCGGGTACTGCTTGGCTAGGACTGAGCTATGAGACTATAGTATGAAACTAGTGCATGAGACAATATTCTGGATGCTATATGTTTTCATGAAATTCACAGATTTTCCAATTTGTCATATGTACAAGAAATTAGAAACTTGAAACTGTATTCTTATCCAGAGCCAGGCGTTCTATCTG
Source organism: Cryptoblepharus egeriae (assembly GCA_030015325.1). Lineage (NCBI taxonomy): Eukaryota > Metazoa > Chordata > Lepidosauria > Squamata > Scincidae > Cryptoblepharus > Cryptoblepharus egeriae. The sequence continues at coordinate 24,942,675 of JAREYC010000003.1, forward strand.
GAAACAAGCACAGCCACTGATCTCAAGAGCATGACATTATTACCATCTGTTTGCCCTTTCTGATGATTTCTGTGATGTCACATAATGCAGCCTATGTGATGATCTCACACAATCCAACCTATGTGGTGGTGTTTCTGGTGCTAGAAAGAAGACTATCAATTTTTTAAATAAATGAAAATCATTGAGGATTTGAATGACATTGAATAAATTCAATAAAGATTAGAATCAGGGGTCTTTGGGAAAACTCCTCAGTCCTTAAAATCAGTGATGGGATTCAAAGAAATTAACAACCGGTTCTATGTCCATCTGGCAGCCACTTTTAAATGGATATTTTTAAACTTTATATGTCCTATCTCTCGTTAACAACTGGTTCTATAGGATAGGTGCAAACCTGCTGGAGCCCACCACTGCTTAAAATCCTTAAAAATCATTTAAAAATATAAAATCTTTTAAAAATATCCTTTAAAATAACTTTTAAATTATTTAAAAATATAAAATCCTTAAAACCCTCAAAAATCTTAAAAAGAACTTTGGGGGCACCTCCAACAACACCAGCAGATCTTGGGCCAACAGTGAATTTAACAGCTATGTATTCCTGTCTAAAACTCTTGAGCATCTTCAGTCCAATCTGAATTCCTAGATGGCACTTCATCCACATTCTACATTTTGTCATGAAAATTGCAGCACCATGGTACAACACATAATGCACATTCATAATGCTATAAACATAAGCGAGAGCTGGGATGCCAACAGCCACTGTTGCATATAGAGAAGAACAGTGTATATATAGATCAGTGTATATACAGCAGATCAATCTTTCACAAAACTGGTTTGAATTAGGTAATGCAGCTTAGGCATCCCTTATCCAGAGTTCTGAAATCAAAAACCATAACTTTTTGAGTGATGGTATTCCACACCTGATCTCATTTGTTGGGTTGCACAAAATGAAAAAAAAACTGAATAGAATTACCTTCAGGCTATGTGTACAAGGCATATATGAAAATAAATGAATTTTTTTGTTTAGACTTGGGCCTATCCCCATAATATCTCCAAGTGTCTTGTCATTAGATAGACATGTCATTCCAAAATATGTACAGTACAGAAAAGTCTGATTTTCAAAATGCTTCTGATCCCAACCAGTTTGGATCAGAGATACTCAGTCTTTACTGGCTGATATGTGATATGGTGCCAATGTATGCTTGAAATTAAAAGGCAATAAACAAACATCATTAATGGAAACAAATGAATTATTGTTTTCATTTCACTTGAGCCAAGGAAAAGCCCCTATAAAATGATTCCATCCACATTCAAATGGAGTTCCTGAATCTCTCATATGCTTGAACTGCATTCTTGATGATAAATATTAATGGGCAAAGTTCATCCTTGGTGTACTCCAGTAACCATAATGAGTTGACATCAAGAATATATGTTCAAGCACCAGCATGTTCAAGCACCTTATGTTTTATTAAATACCGACAAACTTATTGAGACTAATCTGTCTCATTGTGCCGTGATGGAGAGCAAAAAGCATCTTGAAGCAAACTTTGCCAGAACACGTATTTCCAACATTATTAATAAAATATTGTTCAGCTGTTTTTATCCACCGCACTGTTTAGATTCTCTTAAACAATAATTTCATGAGACGTGGAAGCAAAAATTATTGAATTATAAGATGCCTCTGCACATTACCAGTGACAGGAAGAAGAATGCAAAATGTAGAGAAGCATACAGCATGAGGAAGCTCACCATTCAGTTGTAAGTACTTCCAGGAATCATATAGACAATTTTTTAATAATAGATAGGTCCCGCTTTAAAGGAGAATCACAGTTGATTCCATTTCCCTTCCTTTCTGTTGAAATCCTATCCTGGCACATAACTCCAGAACTCTAGAACAGCAGGCTGTTTTTAAATGAGACTCATGGGTCTAGTTCAGTGATTTTCAACCAGTGTGCCATAGCACACTGGTGTGCTGCAGAGTCCTCAGGTGCAGTGGCATCACCAGGGTAGTGCAGGTGTGCAGTCCGCACCAGGTACCATGCCCAAGGGGGGTGATGCGCACTGAGGGACTTACCCTACAATCCAGACTAACTATGGGAGCACGTAAGAGACATTTACGTCAATGTAGTTACGGCACCACCTAGTGAAAACCTATGAAAAATTCATATTGCAATCCAGAGTAAATTGTTCTTATGTTGGAGCAAGGACTCCCTGTAGTTCCTCTGAATTGCACACTTAAAAACCTAAAAACACATATAACTTCACGATGGTGCGTCCAACCCCATCAAGTCATATACCGTTGGATTTGTATTGAAAAACAGAATCCAATGCAAAAATCCTTTTTGAAATAGCAATAGCACCTTCCTATCAAATGTTATTTCCAAAAAAACTAAAAAAACTAAAATATGCATTGATTTCTAGGGAAAGTGCTTATCGCAGCTTTACTCGTGAGTAGGCAAACATGCATTAGTTCATTGGAAACGGCAGGCTGAGAGGAATCTAAGGACACAAGAATCGTCCTGATTCAATGAACACAGCCCCCACAAATCACCCCAGAAGGAGGTCCCTGATGGTTGCATTGAAATTCATTGAAAATGGATGTGTTTACCAGCAAGTAAGCAAGCTGTGTTTACTGCATGTCTTGGCTGGAGTGGAAGGTCAATCCAGGAGAGTACAAGACTTCCAAAATGGTCCCGATCAGGGACATTACTAGGGCATTAGTAAGGGGTGGCAACCCTTGTGATCTAAATTGTAAAATCATGGTTTGTAGAAATAATCTCATCATGTTATAAACCTTTGAACGTGTAATTTACAGCAGAATGCAGTGAAACAAACCTCTTTGAAATATCTTTTTTCATGTGTGGCTAAAAAACCAGTGGAGGCGGGGCAATGGCACATAACCATGCCCACCGTACATATTGTTGCCCCGCCCAATGTACGGGAGTGATTCTCTGGCCTCCCGCACCAGGTGAAGCGAACCCTAGTGACTGCGGGTGTGCTGCGGGAATTTAGAGATTGACATTCATTAATAGGAAAATTGGGGGATCTGAACAGTCTGGTGTGTCCTGTCAATGGTAAAAGCAACTGATGGTGTGCCTTGATAATTTCAGTGCCTTGTTGTGTGCCGTGAAAGGAAAAAGGTTGAAAATCAGTGGTCTAGTTGAAGCAAATGTGCCTATTTCAGTCACACCCAGTTGTCTCAGCTATTTTCCTGCAAAACCTCCAATCTGAATACAATTATTCCGCATACAAAAACTCATGCTGTGCCACTAATCTCAGGAGAGGCATCAGAGAACACCAGGAACCAAGGGAAAATGTGTAGAAAGATCTTCCACTTCTCTTGAAATGTATGCTGCATTCCTTTTCTGGATAAATAGTTCTGTGTGAATCCTCAGCAACTGCAGTGGTAGCAAATCACCAGGCCAAAGCCACAGTAGATAAAATGTTGTGTTTCATTGGTGCCAATCATGAATGATGCCTCTATTACAGTGGGCTTCGCATCCACTGATTTGAGCATCTGCAGATACAAAGCACACTGCTGAAGGGCCTAAGAAGACCTCACAGACACAACTGCAAGTCAACTCCGGTTCACACCAGTGACTTCCAGTCATGCCTGGAGGTGTTCTTTAGAACCATCTTTAGAATGTGCTGGTTGCCTAGATCTGGTTGCAGAAGGAAATCACTAGGAAATGAATTTCCCTTTGTCTACCTACAAGTGTATACTGGAAAGCAATATCCTTGTATTAATCAAAAATCCAGAAATGATGGTAACAGTTTTACTCAGGTCCATATATGTATATGCAACAGCCTCTGGCATGTTAGAATAATGTAGATATGAAAGCAAGCAAGATATATAACCTCTGGATGAGAACAGTAATTTATCCTTATGGGAATTTATGGAAATTGCTAAACATGATACATCGTTAGTTCAGCATGTTTTTGGTATCAAAGGAGTTGAAAATTCTACATTGGATGTCCTACTATTGGAAGAAAGAAAGCAAAGTGAAAGATGTGTGAACTCAGCACGTTAGAAAATGTAACTAACAGCAAAAGCCTATGGACTTTTTCTCAGAAGTAAATCTAATTGAATTTAGTGGGACTCATTCTCAGCTAAAAATAGATAAATTTTCAGGGTTGCAATAGGAAAGTTAGGGCCCAATTCCATCCCCTGCCATCCCATAGCACACAGTGCCACTGACCGAGTACATACCATGAGGAATAGTACTATAGAAGAGTAACCAGGTGGCACAGGAGAGGTGGGTTAAAATATTTGTTAGCTATCTCCCTGTTGGCCACCAAACTTCCACAAGGTGTATTTAGGTGGTTTAAGTCTAAGGATAGTTGGATGGGTCTAACCAAGAAATGGTGAAGGGGAATTATTTCAGTAACTGCTGCCAAGATCCTCCCTGTCCCATCCCTTCCTGCCAGTAGCCCTACTCTCCCAATTCCACTCCTGATTCTCCCCAAATTTACTAATTTCCCTTATGGAACAAGTAAATTCTTTGTGACTGTAATCAAAGGTTGTTGCAGGGGGTTAGGGGTGATAGAAGGTAATCCAAGGAATACTTCTTCGTAGGAATGCCGTGGATCACAAGCTGAACATGAGTCAGCAGTGTGATGTGTCTAAAAAGAAAGCAAATGCCATTTTAGGCTGCATTAATAAGAGGACTGTAGCTTCCAAGTCACGAGAAGTTATAGTTCCTCTTTATTCAGCATTGGTCAGACCTCACCTTGAATACTGTGTTCAGTTCTGGGCACCTCACTTGAAGAAAGATGGAGCCAAACTGGAGCAAGTCCAGATGAGAGCGACAAGAATGATCAGTGGGATGGAAGGGAAGCCCTACGAGGAGAGGTTGGGGGAACTTGGGATGTTCAGCCTGGAGAAGAGGCGGCTGAGGGGAGACATGATTGCCCTCTTCAGATACCTGAAGGGCTGTCATAGGGAGGAAGGGGCTCATTTGCTCATAGCTGCTACTGAAAGCAGGACTAGAACCAATGGGTACAAACTGCAAGAGAGGAGATTCCGGTTGGATATCTGGAAAAAATTCCTGACGGTGAGGGCGGTTCGGCAGTGGAACAGATTGCCAAGGGAGATGGTGGACTCTCCCTCACTGGGGATCTTCAAGCAGAGGCTCGACGAGCACCTGTTGGGGATGCTCTAGGGGGATTTCCTGCTGCAGGCAGAGGGTTGGACTAGATGACTTACTAGGTCCCTTCCAACTCTATGATTCTATGATTCTTCAGAAATAATTTTCTTTGAAACCAGTGAAACTCAGATCTGAGCAACCGTAGATCAACTTGGGATGCAAGTCCCAAGTTTATGCATTTTTCATTGGATTATCTGCACAATATAGAGGAGCTATAACACAAATCTCCTCTAGAATGCATCACAGGGTGTGAGAACATTGTAATTGTTTTTTAATCCACTGCCACATGTGCCTCCCTCTCCATGGATAAGAATGGGAGGATTGCTAAGGCGAGCAAAGGGGATTAAGCCTCATTTTCTGGGGTGGGCAGAGGGAAACATGAAGGCAAGAAAAAGGTTTGCTGAGCAACTGGCCTTTTGGAGATGATTTTGCACAAGATAAAATACAGTGTGGAACAATTCCTGAAGAATTTGACTTCACTAAATATAGTGAAATCATACAAGTGGGTTAAAATGAGGTATAATTACTGGGACTGTACTTGTGTTATGATAGAATATATACTTGAAGAACAATGGACCCTGTCAGGGTATAGAATATTTAATTTCAGGTCTTCAGGAAAGCTCAACTTGAAACCAGTCAGATTTAGGGGTTTCAAATGCATCTGGGCATGACTTAAGCCCAATCCTATCGCCCATCTCCACCAACAAAACTAGTGTTCTGGTAGTGAGATTAGCTTTACGGCTATCATAAATGGCCTTATGGGAATATCAGGCTCCAAGCAAGAGGCCACAGAGATGTTGCACACAGTGGCAGGATTTGAAGCGGCTGCCACAAATGGCAGGTACATTGGGGAGGTAGATGTAGTAATATATAGCTGCAGCAATACATAACAATATATAGGTGCAGTAGTAATATAGAGCAGGTCCTATCCTCTCTTTTTTGACTTCCCACCCCTTTCTTCTTCTCAGAACTGTGCCAGCTAATGAGCTGACATATTCAGAGGAGACCCACTGACGAGCAGGAGGCTTACAGAGGGGTAAGTGGACATAATTCTTGTCTCCATTCCAGAGCCTTCTACTCCCCCTGACTGGATACAACATACTTTTTTAAAGGCAGCTACACTGGTTGGTATTGGTTTGAGCTGCTGGTCAGTTGACAGTTGTCTTTCCGAGGCCTATCTGGAGATGTCTGCAGATTCAGCCGGGCAAGGTACATGTTCATGAGTTACAACTGATCCCATTGTAAGTTAGAATGATCATAATTTCTAATATGGATGATTACATAAGCCTTAATTTTTTCCAGTTGTCAAGGGTGTTTGAATAAATTTAAGATATTTAGGGGTGCTGAATCCAAAAATGGCAATGAATTTTTTTTCTAGTTTTGGGACTCTTATCATAGTCATCTTATATGCTGATTCAAGGGGCTTCCTCATGAGAATTGAATCATCATATAAGGTGGCTATGCCAAGGTGGCTATGTCAAGTACCTAAAATTTGACTCAGGGCATGATCCTAACCAATTCAGGTTAGCACAACTCACCTACTCCCTGTTCCCATGGTGGTGTGGGAAGGACGACGCATGTCTGTGCAATAGCGTAACCTCCCCACTCCAACGAGTGACACAGAAGTGATTTACAGCACTTTAGTGACACTCCTGAGGCCAGCACAGGACTTGTCCCCAAATTTATCCTGGCCTAACTGGGGACTAGGATTTCAGCCACAATCAGGCAAAAAAAATGATGCCATTTTTGGATTCAGCACTTCAAAATGTATTCAAGGTACAACTTTTAAGACAATTTTTTGTGTGTTGGCTTGTGAATGGATTCTTTGCTCTTTAACTGGTTTTTTGTGTTTTTTTTTTGAAACACACCTCATTTCCACCATATGTACCATATTTCCACCGTACCTCTTACCTCATTTCCACCATATGTACCAAAAGGAAGTGAAAGAATCATTTTTGACGTCAATGGTTCACTATGTTGCAAGAGGAGAACAGAAGGATGTTTAAAAACCAAGAAGCCTCATTTTCAATAGACATTGGGATTCACTGTTCTATACTCACCAAGGACATGTGAAGATATGTGTAGATTTAAAAATATATATTTCCCAAGAATACCTTGGTCTACCCAGGAATTAATATGCACCACAGTGACCTTCCCGATAGCAGTTTTAGTGGCTGGAGGTTTCCTTTGCACAAATCATATTTTTCTTACAATTACATTGTTAAATTATATGTTTTCACGAATAACATCCTGTCCTTTATTCAAAACAACTGGTTTGTCATTTGTGCCTGTCAGGCAGTCTCAGGGCATGATGATTGAAGCTGTCAGCCGCAATGTAATGGGACCAAAGGAAAAGAGGAAAAATCGCATACGCAAACTTCCCATAAGTAGAAAAAGACTCCCTTTTAATGTGTCTTCCTTGTTTTCTTCCATCTACCCATCATCTATATTTGGGGTTGGAGTTGACAGAGCTTGTACAATATTTGAAGCATTTAGCTTGAAGATTCAGTGACAATCTCAGTTGGCCGGTTATGTTGCACCAGGCAGCCAATAGTCTAGATGAGAGATTTTTCTAGCACTCAACATTGCCCCCGTTTTTTCTCATGCACATCCCTGTTCTATTTATTCATATCCTAGTGAAATGTACCCACATTGCAGGAGTAAAATACTCCCACATAACCATCTCCCATTGCGCAACACCCACATTGTGCAACATCCTCCCATTGCACAACATCCTCCATTGCGCAACATCCCCCCATGCACACCAACCCCCCCATGCACACCAACACCCAAAGTGCACCAACTCCCAAAGCGCATTACCCTTCCATGAGCAAAATCCCCCCATGCGCATCAACCCCAATGCGCATCAACCCCACATACACAACAACCCACATGCACACCACCCTCCCATGCGCACCACCCTCCCATACGCACCAATACCCCACACACATCAACTCCCATGCGCAGCACGAAACCCTCCATGTGCACCACCCAACCCCACATGGGCAATCCGCCATGCACAACAATCCCTCCATGCGCAACAATCCCTCCATGAGCACCACCATCCCATGCACAATTCCCCATGTGCACCAAGCCCCATGTTCTCCAACCTCCCCATGCACACCAACCCCCCATGTGCACCAACTCCCCCCTGCGCACCAACCCCCATGCACCCCTTTTCAGCTCCTTAAGGGTTAAACTTCTCAACATCAGTTCTTGGTGGGTGCGCTAGTCACATAAGGAACACCTTCCTCAAATTTCATGCTTCTCAGTCCGTGGTTGGCACAAAGCATCTCTCAGTCAGGGATTCTTCAATGCAAAGCTTCTGGGTGATGTAGATCCTGAAATCTCTTTTAGAGTCACAAAGTTTGCATTAGTAGCCAAAAATATTCAAGCCAATTTTTTGATGGCACAAGCTTATAATTCTGTTACTACTAATATGTAAAGCGATGACACAAATTTAAGCTTTTTTATCTCATGTTATTCTATTTTTTTCATCATCGGTGGATGATGCGCATGGGGGAAAGTTGCGCATGGGGAAAGTTGCGCATGGGGGAAAGTTGAGCATGGGGGAAGTTGCACATGGGGGAAGTTGCACATGGGGAAGTTGCACATTGGTGAATGATGCATATGGGGGAAAGTTGCGCATGGGGGATGATGCGCATGGGGGATGATGCGCATGGGGGAAGTTGTGCATGGGGGAAAGTTGCACATGGGGAAAGGTGCACATGTGGAAAGGTGCACATGGGGAGATGATGCGCACGGGGGGATGATGCGCATGGGGGGAAGTTGCGCATATGGGAAGTTGCGCATGGGGGGATGTTGCGCATGGGGTGAAGTTGAGCATGGGGGAAGTTGAGCATGGGGGGAAGTTGCGCATGGGGGGAAGTTGAGCATGGGGGGAAGTTGCATATTGGGGAAGGTGCTCATGGGGGGATGGTGCACATGGGGACAGTTGCACATGGGGATGGTGAGCATGGGGATATGATGTGCATGGGGGATGATGTACATGGGGGAGTTGCCCATGGGGGGAAGTTGCGCATAGGAAAAGTTGTGCATGGGGGGATGATGCGGATGGGGGGATGATGCGGATGGGGGATCATGCACATGGGGGAAGTTGCGCATGGGGGGAATTTGCGCTGTGGGGTGATGTCGTATGGGGAAATTTTACTCCCACAACGCGGGTACATTTTTTGCTAGTATTTATATAAATGATGGAAAATGATTGGTAGTCTACTGTAGAATTGCCACTAATCTTCCATATATGATATTAGAATACCAGTTCATGGAAAACCCTCAAATATTTATTGCAGTGATCACTATTTTCTGGTGCTACCATCTGCGATTGAAGAATTGCCATAGATGGAAGCTGATGTTCCAGCAGTACAAAATAAATATGATGGGTGTTTCTGCAAAAGATGTTGATGCAAATTAGTGAGAAATAAAATTTTTCAACAAATATGTCAGAAACTATTTTAAAATATTAACTGACAGAACAAACAGCCTTGGGTTTTCTTCCTAGGAAGAAAGGCGGGGTATAAATTGAATAAGTCACCATCACCATCATCAAATCCTAATGGGCCTCCAGAAGATCACAACTGTCCAGTTACAAAATGCAGCGCTCCTGGGAATTTCACACATATTGAGAAGATACCTTTGTTATTCCTAGTTCCTCGGATAGGAACCAAATCACAACAGAGCCAATTCCAGTTAAACAGCTGGCGACTGTGATATATCATCATCATCTTCATAAATGGACTCAAACTGACTTAAGGTGCAATCCACAGTAACTATGGGAAGTCCTTGCTCCAGTGTAAGAACAATTTGCTCTGGATTGCAAAATGAATTTCCCATAGGTTTTCACTAGGTGGTGCTGTAACTACGGGTACACGTAATGTCTCTTACGTGCACCAGTAGTTACTCTGGATTCTAGGATTAGAGAACTTGGTAGGAAAACTCCCCAAAATAATGACCATCAACCATGCAGTACACCCACAAAGTGATGTAGACAGATTATATTTACCACACAAGGAAGGAGGACGGGGCATGATTCAACAGTCAGTGGAAGAGGAAAAACAATCCCTGGCAGAGTATTTAAGGGGAAGTCAAGGAGAACACTTAAAAGAGGCTCACAAAAGAGGCATCCTAAAGTGTGATGAAACAAAGTAGGATTACAAAGCGCACATGGTTGAGAACAGAAGAGACAGGTGGCGAAATAAGGCACTGCATGGGCAATACCTGAACAACATTCAAGAGAATACTAATACTGATAACAAAGCAATATGGCAATGGCTGAGGAAAGGAACAATAAAGAAAGTATTCAAAGAAAATCTGTATTCAAACTGACCACCACTTGGAACATAATACACCAGACATCATCGTGGTTGAGGAAAAACAGGTCTAAATTGCAATGCCCAGAGATTGTCGGCTTCAAGAGAAAGAACATAAGAAGGTCACGCAGTATAAGGACCTACAGATAGAAATTCATAGAATCTGGGAAAAGAAAACCACTGTTATTCCAATAATAACAGGTGCTCTTGGAGTGATTCCTTTAAGTCTCCAGGAACATCTGAACTTAATGAGCCTCCAGAAGAACACAACTGCCCAGTTACAAATTGCAGCACTCCTTGGAACTTCACACATATTGAGAAGATACCTTTGTGATTACTCATTTATAGAATCATAGAATCATAGAGTTGGAAGGGACCTAGTAGGTCTTCTAGTCCAACCCCCTGCCTGCAGCAGGAAATCCCCCTAGAGCATCCCCGACAGGTGCTCGTCGAGCCTCTGCTTGAAGATCCCCAGTGAGGGAGAGTCCACCACCTCCCTTGGCAATCTGTTCCACTGCCGAACCGCCCGAACTGTCAGGAATTTTTTCCAGATATCTAACCGGAATCTCCTCTCTTGCAGTTTGTACCCATTGGTTCTAGTTCTGCTTTCAGAAGCAGCTATGAACAAATGAGCCCCTTCCTCCCTATGACAGCCCTTCAAGTATCTGAAGAGGGCAATCATGTCTCCTCTCAGCCTCCTGTTCTCCAGGCTGAACATCCCAAGTTCCCCCAACCTTTCCTCGTAGGGCTTCCCTTCCATCCCACAGATCATTCTTGTTGCTCTCCTCTGGACTTGCTCCAGTTTGGCTGCATCTTTCTTCAAGTGAGGTGCCCAGAACTGAACTCAGTACTCAAGGTGAGGTCTGACCAATGCTGAATAAAGAGGAACTAGAACTTCTCATGACTTGGAAGCTACAGTCCTCTTAATGCAGCCTAAAATGGCATTTGCCTTCTTTGGAGACACATCACACTGCTGACTCATGTTCAGCTTGTGATCCACGGCGACTCCAAGATCCTGCTCACATGTTGTGCTGCCAAGCCAAGTATCCCCCATTTTATACCTGTGTTTTTGGTTTTTATTGCCGAAGTGCAGAACTTTGCACTTCTCCCTGTTGAAATTCATTCTATTTGTTACAGCCCAGGATTCCAGTTTATCCAGATCCTCCTGGAGGTTTCTCATGTCTTCTATTGTGTTTGCTACTCTTCCCAGCTTGGTGTCATCGGCAAATTTGATCAGGCTCCCCTGTTTCCCTTCCTCTAAGTCATTAATGAAAATGTTAAAGAGAACCGGTCCCAAGACAGAGCCTTGGGGTACCCCACTTGAAACAGACCTCCAGGTTGATGCAGAACCATTTACTAAAACCCTTTGGGTGCGGTCATTGAGCCAGTTGTGGATCCACCTAACGATTGCCCCATCTAGCCCATATTTTTCCAACTTCCCAATTAAAATTTCATGTGGGACCTTGTCAAGTGCTTTGCTGAAGTCAAGATAAATGACATCCACAGCATTGCCATTGTCCAGTAAGCTTGTAACCCGATCAAAAAAGGAGTTCAGATTTGTCTGGCAAGATTTATTCTTGGTAAATCCATGCTGGGTTGTTTTGATCACCAAGTACTTGTCTAGATGTGCACAAATTGTGAGTTTTATGATTTGCTCTAATATCTTGCCCGGGATTGAAGTCAAACTGACTGGTCTATAATTTCCTGGGTCTTCTTTTTTCCCCTTCTTAAAGATTGGGACTACATTTGCCCTCTTCCAGTCCAGTGGCACTTCTCCACTCCTCAAGGATTTCTCAAAGATGATCAACAGAGGCTCTGCAAGGACATCAGCGAGTTCCTTAAGAACTCCAGGATGCAGCTCATCTGGTCCAAATGACTTGAATTCATTTAGGCCAGTTAAGTGGTTTCGAACCAGTTCTCTGTCAATCTTAATCTGCTGCTCTGCACCATCCATGTTTTCATTACCTCTTTGGGGATAAAAGCACATCCCCTCATCAGCCAATGATCCTGCACCCCCATTTGCACAGCCCTCTTTCCGAGAATAGACGGATGCAAAGTAGGAGTTGAGCAGCTCTGCCTTCTGCTGGTTTCCAGACACCTGCTGTCCATCTTTGTCCAGGAGCAGCCCCACCCGCTTGTCTCTCCTCCTGTTCCTTTGGGCATACCTAAAGAAGCTCTTTTTGTTATCCTTGACTCCCCTGGCCAGCCTCAGCTCATACTGAGCTTTAGCATCCCTGACCCTTGGATAGGCATCGGTTCCTTGGATAGGAACAGAATCACAATAGAGCCAATTCCAATCAAATACCTGGCAACTGTGAAAGAGTACATCATCATGATCATCATCATCATCATTATATAAAGATTTAAAAATCAAACTGCAACATCTTTGGTTTAAACCAATACATGTGGTCTGTGTGATAATTGGCACACAGGGCACAGTGCCTAAGGACTTTAGCAAGCATTCGAAGACAATTGATATCAACAAAATTTCCATCTGTCAATTGCAAAATGCCACCTTGCTGGGCTCTGCATGTATTATACACCGCTACATCACTCAGTCATGATGTAGGGTCCGACTTGATGAAGGGTCCGTGATGAAGGGTCCGACCGTGATGAAGGTCGTGATGAAGGGTCCGACTTGTTATGATATTTCAAAAAATCAGTATAGATAAATTGTTTGTTGTGTATTACTGTTGCTCCTGAATAAAATAATGTGTGTCTTCTTAGAAGTAAGTCTCATTGTGTTCAATGAGGCTTACTTCCAGGAAGGTTTGCCTAGGCTCACAACCTTAGATTCTAAAGATTAGAATGGTTTACTGTTTAGCAGTTTACCACTAACTTACAATGCATATCTTCTCAAAAGTAAGTCCCATTGTGTTCAAGACTACTTACTCCCAGGGAAGTGTGGTTAGGATTGCAACCTTAATTACACAAATGTAGCCAAAGATTTAGCTAATAGTTGTGAGTAAATGTATATAAAATAGAAACCTTTGATTCTTCTCATCCCTTTTCCCAAAATACCAGCTTTTTTGTGCAGGTTCTCCAACCCCAATCCCATGATTCCACGTTTATCGTACATGGTGGTGTGTGCGCATGCATGCACATAAAAGATGTATCAGCCTCATTACTTAAGATCATACAAATGTCCTTCTGCTTTACACATCTGTCTATGAGTTAGTTTTTAGTCTCTGCGGTCTCTATATGAGATATGTTTTGGGTGTTGATTTGAGATAGGGTCTTCTCCATGGTGGTACCAAAGTTGTGGAATAAATTTCTTTGGAATGGCTTATTTTTTAAAGTGCCAAAGGACTCTGAGCACAAAACCATGACTCCTTCAAGCTAAGCACCATTGTGTTCAAGGAGTCTTACTCCAAGGAAAGTGTGTTTAGGATTGCAATCTATTTGTTGTTTTTGATTCATGAGACAAGCATATCTTCTTTTTCAGTAAATGCACTTAGACTGATCACAGACTCCAAAATTCTGTCACTATCATTCATTTCCATTTCACATAAATAGGGGGTGGAGGATGTAGTCCTCTGGAACAGGTGCGGACTCGAAGGCAGCCACAGCCCACCACCCAGCAAGTGAGACTGCTGCCCACGGTCAATGTCACCATAGCTACTCAAGCTGCCTTCTTCTCGCTTTCCTATAGTCAGTCATGAGCAAGGGTGTCAGAATTCAGGATGCATGATGAGCAGGATGCATGATGAGGAGCTTTGACAATATTTGTCCTCCCCCAGATGACAGTTGACAAGTGACATAGCCAGGATTCAATGCAAAAACATTGTGAATAAACTAAAAAAAACCATGGGACCTTCATGCTTGATGGGAAAGGAACAAAAACACCACCCTTCTCCACACCTGCTTGATAGCTTTCATTGCCCCTACCATGTACAAATTCACATCCAGAGTTTTGCTCACAGAAGCCAAGATGGGAGCCAGGAATGTGTAGTAGTTGAGAAGTTGGACTGAGACCTGGATGGTCCAGGTTCAAATCCCTGCTTAGCCAAAAAGCTTCATGAGTGATCTTGGGCCTATCACTATCTTTCTGCCTCACCTACCTCACAGGGTTGTTGTGAGGACAAAAAGAAGGAACTATGTGAGAGTATAGCACCCTGAGCTCTTAGGAGAAAGGGTAGAATAATAACATGAAAAATAATTTAAAAGCATGAGTGTTGGCAGCATAGATTCCGTCTCCTCAAAACATTCAGTTTCTTTTGTTATTTAATCTTGTCACACTCTTTGCTTGTGGCTAATCGTTTTTTTAATATAATGTCATTTTAAAACTTGTAACACTGGATGTCAGTTAATTTAAAAAACAAAAGTTACCTCCCCGAGTTGGAAGGTTTTGCAGAAGGAATCACTGTATTGGAACCGAGCTGCAGTGCATAATTTTAAAGTAATGTTTCTCTCTGTTGAAAGAATTTTCATGTTATGGGGCCAGTATCTTTCCGTACGTGATTCAGGCTTCTCTCGGAAACATGTTTGCTGTCTTAATGAGTTCACAGGAGACCAAAGAGAAAGTGGGGCATCTCATTTTCAGGACCTGCTGTGATTTACATCACTCATTATATGGCTGCCTAGCATGAATCCACCTTCCGTACAAAGCTCGGACTAAAACGATATTCAAGTCTTCATTACCATGTCCAGATTCAATCAACGCTTTAGATTACCTAAGTGTAATTTAGTGCAATCACTTTGTGGTTTTCTTCCATATTCATTTAGGCTGATAGGGCCTCATCTACAACTTCTTACATGCAATCTGCAATAACATATAGGAAATGTCGGAAGGTAGCTTTTATTTATTGGACAATATTTTTACTAACAGGGATGCAATCTGTCTGACTAAATTTATTATTTTGCACCACATCATGAAAAAAGGATTGGTTGCTTCAAACCAAAATGTAAAATCCATCTGCAACCCTTTCCTGCTGCTTAGCATGACCTAAACTTCCTATTTAATATTGAAAAGATTATGCCCCAATGGTGTGATGCATGAGATCCAGATGAAAAAAGTGCTCACAAATGGCATTACAGGACATATCCCCTGTATTAATTAATGGCATATCCCCATCACATTCATTAAAATGGAACCACCATGTACTCTGGAGAAACTTGACCCTTTTGACTTTTCATCTTCCTCATTTTCAGAAGAAGCGAATACATCTTCTCTCCTACCACAGCTGACTACATTTTGGATTGTGAAAATAACTGGTGTGTCAGCTAGTGTGGTGGGCAAATGATCCTTCCCACTCCATCTTCATTTATTTTAATAGGATAGATCTGTGACTGAGCAAGACTGGCTGGGTTAAGCCTATAATCCTTTACTTATATACATGGGAAGGGCTCAAAGGATTTAACAGCAAAGTTTCAGAGGTTGATACTTCTTGAGACGGTGGCTTGGACTCCAAATTCCTCTTCTATCCCATCTTGATCATAATAGGTGTTCATCTTCTGTTGGCACAGAATTTAATCTTTCTTTTTAGGAGGGAGCATTTTGCCTCTTTTCTTGCCATGAGCCTTATCAGTGCCATACACTTGGTAACGATTAAGAGTCAGCAGGGTCCTCGTGTTTGATTGGCAATTTTTCTGGGGGAAATTTGACTGAAAATGTGCTTCATCTGGAGGCATAATGTGCATTCCACTCCCCCTTCAACTTTAAATTACTTGATGCTTATTAATGGCCAGTTCTAAAGTAACCCACTGAAAAAATGCTAAATAATATATTGCCTTTTTATATTAACTCATTTACATTCATGATTTCCAGCAGGGTTTGTAATGCTCTCATATCTTGCAAATATTCACTGATATTAGAAAGTAGTATTCCAAAAGCAACTCCAGTGGGTGACCTGAAGTAAACTGTGTGGTCCTTCTGGGAACTACTGCATGTTCTTGAGAAGAAAGATGAAACCCATTACTAATGGGTCTGTAGCAATACATTAGCTGGATCATGGATGTTCAAACTTTTTGGCAGGAGGGCCACGTCACCAATCTGACACAATGTTGGGAGCCAGAAAAATTATTTATATTTCAAATTTACATAAATTTACATATATTTAAGTATAAGTGTATTGGAAACATTACAAGTTTTGTCCGCTGGCCAGATGGAGGGGTCTTGCCATGGGCCGCATTGAGGCTTTCTGTGGGCTGCATCTGGCCATGTTTTGGACACCTCTAATAATACCCATATTACTGGATATCATAGATCAGTGGTTCCCAATCTCCTGTAAGAGAGTTAGGACTTAATGGAGAGCTTATAGGCTATGGTAACCATCATACCCAGCTTCTCCTTGCTGAATCCATCGCTGAATCCTGTTGATGGTGATAGTGGAAGAGAAAACCCAGTCGTGAAGGTGCCATCACCTACAGGGTCTGATGGTTTTCCACTCCCCTTTAAAGGAAAATATATGTTGAGGGAGGATTGCAACACCCAGCTTGAGAACTGTTGTGATAGATAGAAAATATAGATAAAAGTAGATAATTCTAAGAAGATTTCACTAGATAAGTGCTGGGCAGTCAGAATAATGACTGTACTGTGAAGGGAAACGTGGAGATGTTGAGGTTTCTATGAGTTTGTCTCATGGAATAACATTCATTTGTAAAAGGGGGTTTATGGTGAGTCTGTCTGTGTAAACTGCTTTGAATCTGTAAGACTTATGCTATAAATCTGTCAGAAAGCCAGTACAGTGGTGCCTCACATAACAAACGCCTCACGTAAAGTATGTTTCAAGTAATAAACAAAAATTTCTCTAGGATTCTGCTTCACGTAACAAACAGCGCTTCACGTAACAAACACACTCAGCAGTTGGGGCAGACATGCTGGCCGGCAGCCCTTTTAAAAAGCGTCAGGGCTGCCTAGAGCGCCTGCCCATAGCAAAAGCAACTGTTCCTCCTGTGGCCGGGCATCTGCTGGGCAGAGAAAGAGAACAGTGGAGAAGAGGGAAGCAGTGCAAGGCTAGCCAGAAGGGAGCAGGGGAGAGAGAGGCTCAGGGTGAAGAGAAGGAGAAAGTGGGGAGACAGTTGGAAAGTGTCTTTGACTACAGAAAAATGTGTCTTTGATGTTAAATGGGGCTTACTCCCATGTTTAACTCTCATGTTAAATGTTTAAATGTTTAACTCCCATGTTAAATGGAGGCTTACTCCATGTATTAAATGGAGCTTACTCCCAGGAAAGCATCTTTAGGATTGCAGCCTAAGCAGACTTCATAGGATCATGCACATTGAATGCATGTTTTGAATTCAATTCCAGTGTTTAGTCATCATTTTTACATCCAGTTAATATTTTTATATGAATTTTTTTTTAGTGGGTTGTGGGTGGCGCAAGCAGTTAAGATGCTGTGCCTGTTAACCAGCAGGCCAGGGTTCGAGACCCGGGTAGGCCCCACAAGACAGGGTAAGCTCCTGTCCTTAGCCCAGCTCTGCCACGCCAGCTGGATCCAATCGTATTGGCTCTGCCTTTCCATTGGATTAATTCAGTGGCGTGGAGAGGGGGGATTTGCTGCTTGGGTAACAGCCTGTCCTCCATAACAATCCAACCCAGGCTTTCGTGCTTCACATGCAGCGTATGCAGTGCTGAGCACGATACCATGGTATCTCAAGACTGACGGAGGCCTGCTTTTTTAATTTTTTGGGTTGTGGAACCAATCGTCTGAGTTTTCATTATTTCCTATGGGAAAATCCGCTTCACATAAAGAATGTTTCACATAACAAATATGCCTCCGGAACAAATTAAATTTGTTATGTGAGGTACCACTGTATATAAATACCATGGTAAATATCTAAATGAAACAGCTATCCATATATACAACTGAAAACAGCCACAGTTACTAGTGACTTCAAGAGCAAATCTCTGCAAGACTGCAGCCTGCATCAAGCACAAGGGGGTGTACAGTCTTCTAAATGTCCTCTATACAATGCTTTGATGTGGTAGCAATTTTGATACATTAGACTTAACTTCCTTTTCAGACTACTTCAAAATCATCAGCCACAGTTCCCCAGGTCAATTGAATGGTGAGTTTCCATTATTTTCACATGTCCATCTTTATCTAATTATCCTGACTATTCTTGAAACAATTTCTTAACAGTCATTCAATATCTAACTCAGAAAAGTTGCTAAAGGCTTTGGAAAGATTATGGCAGCAGTAAACAATATCATGACCATTTGCTTTTCATAAGTTTGAAGATCTTAAATTAGCTTTGAAACCACAAATACATGGGCACATTATTGTAATGTTCTTTCTGTCCTTTCCCCGGCCTTCTGTCTATTTTGTGCTCCATGTGCAGAACCATGAAGGGAAAAAACTCTAAATTGCTTTGATCTGTATTGAGACTTTGTAAGGTCATGCTTCATTTAATGCAATTCATTGTGACTCTTCCTGCTGAGTTTAATCATAGCAAAATGCAGATCCTTTCTGTTAGTAGTAATGTCTAGATCTAGCTGAGAGGGTTCATCTGAAGCTCTGAACATCTGGTTTGCCAATTCATAGTCTAGAAGCTGAAACCATAAGTAAGTGGCTACTTTGTAAAAGATCTCGCCAGTTGCACAAAGGCTGCAATCCTAAACATATTTTTCTGAGAGTAAGGGCGCAATCCAGAGTAACTACGGTGAGTCCTTGCTTCGGTGTAATAACAACTTACTCTGGATTCCAATATGAATTTCCCATAGGTTTTCACTAGGTGGTGCAGTAACTACCGGTGCACATAAAGTCTCTTACGTGCTCACGTACTTTGGATTTGAGGGTAAATTCCATAGAACAGTATGGGACTTACTTCTGAGTAGACATGCTTAGGATTGCATCCATAATCTACCCAATTTCAGATATACATAGAAAGAAATTTATCTGGGCTTCAAAACAAAAGACCATTGGAAACAAGACAACCATGTGTTACTTGGTGAGATTCCAGCCTTGTCTTCAATCACAACTGACAATAAATACCCTGAAATTGTTAATTTTGGCACCATCTTATGCTAAGTCCTGTCGGATGGTACGAACAGCTTTGCTTCCAAATACATATTACAGCTAAACCTTTTTCTAGGTTCTTGATCACGTCAGAACTCTTACTAGGAATTAACAAATATTAACAAACTTAAAGATTTGCAACCACAATCTAAATATGTTAGGTCCTTGTGAAACCTAAGAACCTTATTTAAAATGAGAATTCCTACAGCATAGGAAACAGCTTACAATTCATCTAATGTCGCTGTTCCAATAATAGCTCATGTCATGACTCATGACTAGAAGACAAATAATGTTTTAAGGACATGTAATATTATTAAATTATGCAGTACTGACTCCTGTTGCCATAATGATAATCATTATACCTCTGACAACATTACTGAACATTAAAGGCTCATAAAAAGCTATGCTGCACTATATTCTTGGATTCTGAAAAAACCTTTGACAAAAGACTCTTACCAACACTGCAATTTTATGTGTGTTTACTCAGAAGTAAATCCCACGGTGTTCTGTGTGGCTTATTTACCAGCACACAATTTTGGCCAATGTTCTGAAAAGCCAATCCTATCATTATGTTCTTATGTAGCCATCAGAAGAAGAACCTGTTTGCTGTTTATTACTATGACTCTACTTAATTTCAGTTTTGCAATCTTTGCAGCATAGTATATCCTTGGATTTTAATATCTACTCCAGTTCATCTTTACTTTTTGAACTCCTTGAGACCATGAGGGTTTGTCAGGTTAAAGCTTAGTTGGTGTGTTGTACCTACAAAGTAATTAAAGTCGTATGCCCAGATGATTAATACAGAGTGTGATTATTTTTTTCATACACCTGAGCCTTGTTTCCACTTAGCTTTTCTGCAGTATGGTCTTGCTAGTTTTATACATGTGCCTCAGGATACAAAATAACAATTTGTTTTTCTTGCTTTCCATTACCTTTAGCCATCAATTAACTGGACTCTTGCTGTTACAGAATGTGTCCTTCAATGCCTTATGCATAAAACAAGCTAAATATCTTGTTGTGGCATTTCAATAGGATTTGCTGATGATCTAGCTGCATTACTTACACTTGATTTCACTTAGCCACCCCATCTTATGCTCTTATATACATATATATTAAAATTATGTTACCAAAATAAACAGTACATAGTTTGAACTACCGTGAATGCTTTCAATATCTATGGCTAGAGCCGATAACTAATTATTTCTGAGAAAGGCTGCCTGTTGTGACCACCCAAACCCCAACACCTCCCAAGTTTTGAAAGTATACAAAGAACGGCAAAGTGTCAATTTATCCCTGAACTGAGTCTTGGCCTCAGTAGGGAATGATTTGTAAATCAAAAATTATTGTAATTCTGTTTCTGAAAATCTCTGGGCTGTTTGTTGCTCAGTTTGCTAGCATTTGGAGAGACCCAGTTCATTTTTTAAACATTACTTGTATTCAGTTTTGTTTTGCTTTCATCTTGTTTTATTAATACTACCTGCATAAGTGATGGCAGGAACTCCAGAGTGCATCTCCACCATCTGTCTGTAGACCTTCCTAATCTATATCTAGAGGTATGATATTTTTTCAGTGATAGAAACATATACCACATTCTGCTCTTCTCATTTTATGCAAATCCGAGCTGCCTTGGACTGCCCCAGGCTGTGTGGGAGTAAGGATAGGATCCCGCATAAGTGCTGGATCTTGATGCCATTTCCCACTTTCTCCCTGCCTACCCACAGCCCCCAGGCTGCCCACTCTAGAATGCCTCATGCCATCTCCTCCACACCCCATAATCCCAGACTACTGTGTCAGCCAAGTTTGGACATTGCATACTTACCATTCCAGGGGGCAGCAGTGGAGTGGGAAGGGCAGCGTATGTCTATGTGCCAACCTATGTTGGCACAAAAATGCTTTGAGTTCCATCTGCCTGTTAGGATTGGACCCTAATTTGAACAGTATTAATTGGCTCCACAAGCAACTTGGGGATCAGCTGAAGTTAAAGAAAGAGAAGTATAGGGAGTGGAAGACTGGAAAGATCATCAGGGAGGAGTACAGGCAGATAGTCCAGTCCTGTAGGGAGGGGGTCAGGGATGCTAAAGCTCAGTATGAGCTGAGGCTGGCCAGGGGAGTCAAGGATAACAAAAAGAGCTTCTTTAGGTATGCCCAAAGGAACAGGAGGAGAGACGAGGGGGTGGGGCTGCTCTTGGACAAGGATGGACAACAGGTGTCTGGAAACCAGCAGAAGGCGGAGATGCTCAACTCCTACTTTGCATCCATCTATTCACAGAAGGAGGGCTGTGCTAATGGGGGTGCGGGATCATTGACTGATTCGGGGATATGTTTACATCCCCTAAGAGGTAATGAAAACATGGATGATGCAGAACAGCAGATTAAGATTGACAGAGAACTGGTTCGAAACCACTTAATTGGCCTAAATGAATTCAAGTCATTTGGACTGGATGAGCTGCATCCTGGAGTTCTTAAGGAACTGGCAGATGTCCTTGCAGAGCCTCTGTCGATCATTGAGAAATCCCTGAGGACTGGAGAAGTGCCACTGGACTGGAAGAGGGCAAATGTAGTCCCAATCTTTAAGAAGAGGAAAAAAGAAGACCCGGGAAATTGTAGACCAGTCAGTTTGACTTCAATCCCAGGCAAGATATTAGAGCAAATCATAAAACACACAATTTGTGCACATCTAGACAAGTACTTGGTGATCAAAACAACCCAGCATGGATTCACCAAGAATAAATCTTGCCAGACAAATCTGATCTCCTTTTTTGATAGGGTTACGAGCTTACTGGACATGGCAATGCTGTGGATGTCATTTATCTTGAGTTCAGCAAAGCATTTGACAAAGTCCCACATGACATTTTAATTAGGAAGTTGGAAAAATATGGACTAGACAGGGCAATTGTTAGGTGGATCTGCAACTGGCTCGATGGCCGCACTCAAAGGGTTTTAGTAAATGGTTCTGTGTCAACCTGGAGGTCAGTTTCTAGTGGGGTACCCCAAGGCTCTGTCTTGGGACCGGTTCTCTTTAACATTTTCATCAATGACTTGGAGGAAGGGATACGGGGGAGCCTGATCAAATTTGCAGATGACACCAAACTGGGAGGAGTAGCAAACACATCAGAAGATAGGAGAAACCTCCAGGAGGATCTGGATAAACTGGAATCCTGGGCTGTAACAGAATGAATTTCAACAGGGAGAAGTGCAAGGTTCTGCACTTAGGCAATAAAAACCAAAAACATAGGTATAAAATGGGGGATACTTGGCTTGGCAGCACAACATGTGAGCGGGATCTTGGAGTCGCCGTGGATCACAAGCTGAACATGAGTCAGCAGTGTGATGTGTCTGCAAAGAAGGCAAATGCCATTTTAGGCTGCATTAAGAGGACTGTAGCTTCCAAGTCACAAGAAGTTCTAGTTCCTCTTTATTCTGCATTGGTGAGACCTTACCTTCAGTACTGAGTTCAGTTCTGGGCACCACACTTTAAGAAAGATGGAGCCAAACTGGAGCAAGTCCAGAGGAGAGCGACAAGAATGATCAGTGGGATGGAAGGGAAGCCCTACGAGGAAAGGTTGGGGGAACTTGGGATGTTCAGCCTGGAGAAGAGGAGACTGAGGGGAGACATGATTGCCCTCTTCAGATACCTGAAGGGCTGTCATAGGGAGGAAGGGGCCAGTTTGTTCATAGCTGCTTCTGAAAGCAGGACTAGAACCAATGGTTACAAACTGCAAGAAAGGAGATTCCGGCTGGAAATCCGGAAAAAATTCCTGACGGTTCGGGCGGTTCGGCAGTGGAACAGATTGCCAAGGGAGGTGGTGGACTCTTCCTCACTGGGGATCTTCAAGCAGAGGCTCGATGAGCACCTGTTGGAGATGATCTAGGGGGAATTCCTGCTGCAGCCAGGGGGTTGGACTAGATGACCTACTAGGTCCCTCCCAACTCTATGATTCTATGATTCTATGATTCTATGAGGGATAGGAAAGAAAGACCTTAAGAAATATTTTGTGAGATATTATACTTACTTCTCTAAAATGAATACAAAACCTAAAATGAATACAAAAACAATGTCAAATATTTCATATTGTATAACAAATATAGATTTGTATCCACGTAAGGACCTGTAACATAGATGCCATATCTTCTTTGCACCCAAAACTGGAGTGAATATGTGAAGACAGATACTCTTTGCAAAACTCTATTCACAAGCCTTTGTGAGCCACTGTTTGAAATACATTCCAAATAGTGTTGCCTCACATAACGAGCACCTCACATAAAGTATGTTTCACATAACGAACAAAAATTTCTCTAGGATTCTGCTTCGTGTAACAAACTGTGCTTCATGTAACAAACACACCTGTTGGTAGTTGGGGCAATCGTGCTGGCTGGCAGCCCTTTTAAAAAGCATCAGAGCTGCCTCGCGTTCCTGCCGATAGAGAAAGCAACACTTCTGCACTGTTCTTCCCGTGGCTGGGCGTCCATTGGGCAGAGGGAGAGAACAGCAGTGGAGAAGAGGAAAGCAGCTCAGGGCTAGCCAGAAGGGAGCAGGAGAGAGAGAGGCTCAGGATGAAGAGAAGGAGAAAGTGGGGAGACACTTTGATTGCTGCCTCCTAACAATGTCTACCCAGAAGTAAGCCCCATTGTGTTCAATGGGTCTTACTCCCAGGAAAGTGTCTTTGATTGCAGCCTCCTAACCATATCTACTCAGAAGTAAGCCCCATTGTGTTAAATGGGGCTTACTCCCAGGAAAGGGGCTTTAGGATTGCAGCCTAAGTAGACTTCATAGAATCATGCACATTGAATGCATGTTCTGAATTCAATTCCAGTGTTTTGTCATTATTTTTACATCCAGTTAATATTTTGATATGAATATTTTTTGGGTTCTGGATCCAATCATCCGAGTTTCCATTATTTCCTATGGGAAAATCCACTTCACGTAAAGAATGTTTCACATAACAAACACCCCTCCAGAACGAATTAAATTTGTTACTTGAGGCACCACTATAATCTGCCAGTTTCTCATTCATGTTTAAAGCACACAAGGGTGGATTTTTCTTTGAAAAAAGTGAGACAGATATGAATACAAAATACCTTTTGTAAAAAAAATCCTGTTTAGTGTAGGCTTGTACCTCCTTTCTGAATTAGACATGGGATCTGAATTAGACACCTAAAGCGGTTAGTTATGTAGTTAGTGAGATGGTAAAATGAGATGATAACATCACAATACATCAGATTTGGCTAATCACTAAGGACCAACAAGGCCAGTCAAGAGTAAGGGTGAATGAGAGTGATGACATGCACGGGCAGTTTAAATGCGTGTCTGAAGGACTGTTAAACAGTTGATGAAAAAGAGGGAGAAATATCAGCTCAGCACATCTTCATACATTCTCTACAAACAGGTTTGCCTAAATATTTGCTTATCTAAAACTGCTCCTTTGAATATGAACAAAAATGTGCAGAGGATCCATGCACAAGCAGACTCTCTGCTTAATCACAGACAACACCTTCCTATCACTATTTAGCATTTGCCTATCTGAGCACTTTTTAAAAAATTTCTTGGGAAATGATCTGGACTTTTTTGAGAATTGTCCAAAAAGTATCTTTCTGGAAATCTGAAAAGTGTCTATTTTAAATCCACCTGGTGAATCAGGAAAAAACCTGAACACTCTTTTCAGTGTGATCTGAAATGCACATCATTTATATACTGTATAGTCTGATCATACTCAGAACATGCACAGCTACAGAGCTTTTGCAGGATAAATTAGACCCATTGAAGATTGAGAGGTTTATGAAAGAACTAGCAAAAGGTGTACCCGCATTGCGGGAGTAAAATTCCCCCATATGCCATCCCCCCATATTCATCAACCCCCCATGGATAACTTTCCCCCAGGCATAACAACTCCCCACGCGCAACTTCCCCCATACACATCAACCCCCCATGTGCAACTTCACCCATGCACATCAACCCAGCATGCACAAGTTACCCCATGCACAACTTCCCCCCATGCACATCAACCCCCATGCGCAACTTCCCCCATATGCATCAAACCCCATGTGCAACTTTCCCCATGTGCAACTTCCCCCATGTGCAACTTCCCCATGTGCAACTTCTCCCCATGCGCAACTTCCCCCATGCGCAACATCCCTCATGCGCAACTTCCCCCCCATGCACAACTTCCCTCCCATGCACAGCTTCCCTCCCATGCACAACTTTCCTCCCATGTGCAACTTTCCTCCCATGTGTAATTTTCCCCATACGCAACTTCCCCCATGCGCAACTTTCCTCCATGTGCATCATCCCCCCATGTGCAACTTCCCCCATGTGCAACTTCCCCCATGCACAACTTTGCCCCATGCGCAACTTTCTTCCGTTAGCAACTTTCTCCCGTGCGCAACATTCCCCCGTGTGCAACTTTCCCCCTTGCGCATCATCCCCCCCATGCGCATCATCCCCCCCGTGCGCAACTTCCCCCCATGCGCAAATTTCCCCCCATGCGCAACTTCCTCCCAGGCGCAACTTTCCCCCGTGCGCAACTTTCCCCCATGCGCAACTTTGCCCCATGCGCAACTTCCCCCATGTGCAACTTCCCCATGCGCAACTTCCTCCCATGCGCAACTTCCTCCCATGCGCAACTTCCTCCATGCGCCACTTCCCTCCCATGCGCAACTTCCTCCGTTCACCACTTTCCTCCGTGCGCAACTT
Source organism: Cryptoblepharus egeriae (assembly GCA_030015325.1). Taxonomy (NCBI): domain Eukaryota; kingdom Metazoa; phylum Chordata; class Lepidosauria; order Squamata; family Scincidae; genus Cryptoblepharus; species Cryptoblepharus egeriae. The sequence goes on from JAREYC010000003.1 coordinate 24,968,800, forward strand.
TCCTCCGTGCACATCATCCCCCCGTGCGCATCATCCCCCCATGCGCAACTTCCCCCATGAGCAACTTCCTCCCATGTGCAACTTTCCTCCCATGTGCAACTTTCCTCCCATGTGTAATTTTCCCCATACGCAACTTCCCCATGTGCAACTTTCCCCCTTGCGCATCATTCCCCCGTGCACAACTTCCCCCCATGCGCAACTTTCCCTCCATGCGCAACTTCCTCCCAGGTGCAACTTTGCCCCGTGCGCAACTTTCCCCCTTGCGCATCATCCCCCCATGCGCAACTTCCCCCGTGCACAACTTTCCTCCCATGCGCAACTTCCTCCCATGCGCAACTTTCCCCATGGGCAGTTTTCCTCCCATATGCAACTCCCCCCTGCGCAACTTTCCTACATGCTCAACTTTCCTACATGCGCAACTTCCCCTCATGCGCAATTTCCCCTGATGCGCAATTTCCTCTCTTGCTCAGCATCCTCGCCAGCGCAATCTCTTCCTCCGAACAACATCCCCCAGTGCACCAGGGTCTGAGCACCAAATTGGCTGGATGTTGTTCAGTCTCCCATGTTAAGTATAGGACAGAAACACGTTGCCCCCTTTTCAGCCCCTGAAGGGTTAAGTTTCTCCAGCTGGTTCTTGGTGGGAGTTCAGGTGACAGAAGGAACTCCCAGAATTCCATGCTTCAGGCCCAGCAGTTGGGGCAGAATGTTGCTGAGTCAGCAATTCTCAATGCAAAGTATAGGGAGGAAAACGTGTTGTGCCCCTTTTCACCCCCTTCCCATTGGAATTTCTGAAAACCGGTTCTTAGTGCACCCCTCAGTCATGGAAGGAACACCCACCCCAAATTTCATGCTTCTAGGCCCACCGGTTTTGGCAGGGCGGTGATGAGTGAGTCAGTGAGTCAGTCAGTGAGTGACTTTTCTCTTTTATATATATAGATAAGGGAATGGATCCTTTTCCCCTCCAAAGCCTCCCAATCCTGCACCACCCAGAGAGCAAAGGTTGAAAGAGTGGAACATGTGTTGAATGAATGAATTGGGTATAACTGAGAGTTGTTGAAAGGGTGGAAATGTCAGAAAATGAACTGTTGGAAAGTGGGGGGTACCAGTATTCAGAGTTTTTATACCCACTGAAGTCCACTCTGCATTGTACCAGAGTATCAGACGGGCGGCATTCTTGTGCATGTGTATTTGGAGTCGGTGCTATGGAGTCTAAATAAACATGCACAGGATTGGCATGCACTCACTTTTCAATTCACTTTGGCTTGTATTGTCTTACAGTTTTCTAGCTCATGACCTTAATTTCGGTAAGAAACTATTTAGCTTCCATTACAACAGAATTAGACTCTTGTGAGTCTCATTTTCCAATTGGGAGAACCATCGGCAGCTGCCCTTCTTTAGATCCAGTACAGAAACAGAGGCACTGAGATGGGGAAATGTTGCACCAATGTCGAGAGAGATGTGGAACGCTTTCATGGTTGTTCTTCAGTAAGTTTCTCTCTTCTTATCTGTGGCTGGAGGTGGTACGGAAATTGAATTGAATTAAAATGCTGAGCAACGATTACAAATAGAATCTTATGGCTCTTACCGTAGATAGCCTCAGCCAAGAGTATAAAGAAACCCAAGAACTTTTAAATGTGGTAAGTAAGCTCCATATTTGGGTACATTCTATCACCCCTCTGCATTTGACAAGCTATGCTGCACATGATTTTTTATGGCAACGTTATCCAGTGATGGTGAGTAGTGATCTTTCAAGCACACAGTCATGTAAAACAAATATCCTAACAGTCTGTGATGGAAAGGGGGGAGTCTCCCGTGAGCCACAAATTGGCAATGACAGTGTCTGAAGGCATAAGGAAATCTTGCAGAAATATTCCAACTAAGAAAAGCTCTTCAAGAATAAGCATCCACAGATGGGTCCCTTGGCAGCTGGAATGCATTTCAGCCAAGATGAGGTAGCTGAAAAAGCAGTTGTATTATCACAGCTCTGGGAAGTTAACAGAGAAAGTAAATCATTTTTTAATAATATATTTTGATATTTGCTGGCAATGCTGCACAACAGCATGTGGAACATTAAAAACGCTTGTCTACTGTGACTCTATATTTAATCTTTGATAGGATTAGCAAAGCTTTCAGGGAGTAATTTGCTTTTTCGGCCTTTAGGTTTGTTTCAGGCATTTTGACATGGGACAAAAAGGAGATGTGCATGTCAGTGGTCACTTTTTGCATGGCTATAGTATCTCCCTGCTAATATTTCCCTTGCTAACTGGGCAAGAGGCGCTCTTTCAAGTGGGTGTTCCTCCTTTATTTAGCATGGTGAGAGTAACTGGCCCCCCGCATCCCAGCAATGTCTGTTCTAGTGGCTTCTGCTGGTGTTCTTTTTGCATTTTAGATTGTGAGCCCTTTTGGGACAGGCACCCATTAGCTATTAATTTTTTCCATTGTCTTGTTAACTGCTTTGTGAATTTCTAATTTGAAAAGCAGTATATAAATACTGTAGATAGATAGATCTCCAGAGGTGTAAGATTTGCACAACATTTTTGGGGTTTAGGCCATTGCACAGACATGTGCCAGCCTCCTCATACCACCATGGAAATGGGTAAATAGGTGTGTTGTGCTGGCCTAAACTGGCTAGGATTGCACCCTCCTAGTGTGTTAATGGAGCCAGGACCAAACTTAAAGGCTACAGGGCCTGATGTGACACAGATTGTCATGTGGACCCTTTCCTATATCTTCCCACCTCACCTAGAGGAGAGGCAGGTGCATGGATGGACGATGGCATCCACTGTATGTAATGCGTGACACCACCTGGAAGCAGGTGGCTGTATTGTGATGGTGTCACTGTCAACTGCTTCTGGGAGTCCATTTCCAGGCCAAACAGAAACAAGGGAGAGTGGAAAGGCCAACAAGTGGAGATACTTCCTGAAGAGTGAGGTACTAGCTATTCATTCACTGCCCCATCATGCGGTCTCTCCCTAGAGGGACCCAATCACCCTAAAGTTAGCCCTGAATGTGTGCATAGGACTGCAGCCTTAAGTGCCATTTTTCTGATTCAGGGAGCAAGTGATGAATTTGTCATGCAGAAGTATGTCTCCTCAAGAACATTTTGTGTAATCTAGCTCATCAAAAGTCAACTAATATGCCAAAGTCAATTTATGTCACTTGATATTGGTAGCATTTGGGATGCAGACATTAAACCCAAAATTGCTGGTGATGAGACAGGTCATGAAGTCATATGTCTATTCTGGTACAGGGATTGCAAATGAAAGAATTCAAGCTAAGGATAATTTCAAATATAATATCCCTGCATAAGTAAAATATAATTTTTGAAGTGCCACTTAGGAATATAATAGAATTAGAGTAGCACGGTGGTTCTCAAACTTTATGTGAGATTTACTTCCAAAAGTAAGTCGTTGTTTGGGGTATGGGCAAGGCCAGCAATGCAATCTCCAGGACTGCATCTCTAATGGGGGAGGGAAAGGATGTTTTCACCCACTTCCACTTGCAGCAGGCTCCAGGAGGTGTTGGTAGCCCATCCCAGCACTCCCTGAGCTTTGAAACATTAGAAAAAGCAGCATTCCAAAGCACCTTTGGGAGTGTTACTCCCTGATTTTCCCCTGTTTTTCACATATAGGAACAATTTTCTATTGGCTTGACAAGGGATCAAGTTAGGGTGGAAATTAAACGAAGAATTCACTTCCTTGGAAGGAAAGGTGGAGGGTGGGTTATGGGAGGGGCAGAGATCTGCTCCGCCTGATCCTGAACTTTGTGTTGAGGCAATACTGTGCAGATACAATAACCAGTACTGACATGGGAATCCCCTTTGCAGAGCCTGGGGCATTTTCTGAAGGAAAAGGGAAAATGCCCACATACCCTACAATCCAGAGTAGCTCTGGGAGCACATAAGAGACATTATCTGTACCCGTAGTTACTGCACCACCTAGTGCAAACCTATGGGAAATTCATATTGCAATTCAGAGCAAATTGTTCTTACACTGGAGCAAGGACTCCCCATAGTTACTTTGGATTGCACCTATACTATCTTATCTATTCATGGCTCACATTTAACAGCTGTACCCTTGAATTCCTTATTTTTTCTTCTCTCTGCTATGACACAGACATATTTACATGGTACATATCTATGGTACATACCTGACATCTCTATCAGAATCCCACCTGGTTGGTTTTCACAGTACTACTGCGCAGTGATGACACTAATATTAGAACCAAGATCTTGACTGTTACTTATTCTTGAGCCTGATCCATTTCTTGTATTTCTTGAGCCTGATCCATTTCTTAACAAGCCACTGCATTCTGCAATGTTTTCACGTTGATGCGAATCAATAATTATTACCAATTTGTTAGAATTCTCAATCTAACAGTTGGTCACAGGTAAGCTGAGATGGTTTGAATGTTCAAGATTTGAATATCTGCCAGTTGGGTGTGACGGTTGGAGAACTGTTTGGCAGTTGGAGCTCTGCTGTTCATCAGAGCTCTGTTTATCTCTGAGGAGAATTAGACTGAAGGACTTAATTCATGTGTATGACCCAGATTGTGTTAGACTACTCTAAATTTGTAAATAAAGTAAATAGTTAATCTATTCCACTGTGTCTGTCTTCTCTCTTGCGGCATCTAAACAGTCACGGGACACAACGATCAGTCAACATCCTGACTATATGCAAAGATTTGGCTAGATCAGGGATATTCAAACTTGATTTTAGGGCTCCTGAACCTTTTAACAATTGTGTAGAGGAGGGAATTTCAGCGAGTTCAGCTTGTGATCTGTGAGACGAGAAGCTGCACATGCTGAAATTCCCTCTTCTACACACTTGTTAAAGGTTCAGGAGCCCTAAAGTTGAAACTTTGTACATCCTTGGGCTAGATGAAAATCATCATGTAAATCCACGCCTGGAATATTCACACACCTTCCATAATGTCACAAATTTGAACTCACAGAGGTTCATTTTTTTTCTGGGAGACAATAATTAAACAGGAAATCAATTTTAGGCATTTTGTTTATTATATTTTTATTATTATTAATTTCATTATCATCACCAAAATATCAATATTGTAACTTTCTTCTGAACATTACTATACAATTCATTAATCCAATGGAAGTTTTTGCCACTGAGTTCAATGGGAGGTGAAGTGCATGTGCCATTCTCCAGAGATAAGGTAAAATTACTAAAAAAATTACATTCAGTGTGTTCCTTCAATATGTGGAAGTTGCCCATCAAAATGAAGTTCAAGTCTGGTAAACAGAAACAGTGTTAAGTGTACAGTAATTTCATTAAAGGAAATAGAATTTAGTGGAAACAAATTATGTAGTGAGAATCTATGTGACTAGCACAAAACCAGAACACTGCATTTCCCCAATATATCTCTTTTATAGTTTTGGCTCAGCTAAGTGGTTTTCCAAGTGTATTTTCATCTTGGAAAATAATTTGTCTGAGCCAAAACTATAAAAATATATGAAATATAAGACATACAATATAGAAAACCCAGGATTTAGTGATTCAAACATGCAGCCAGCATCAGAACACACATACCACAATAAGGAGGAAGAGAGATTGTTGGTCCCTAACTGTTTACTCCATTACAAACATGGAGGATAGGCATACGTAAGAGACACATATACAAAGTCAAGGCATACACAGGACAGATGCCATCAGAGGCTACATGAGTTCTTACCTGGATTTACTTCTGTATCCTTATGATTGGCAGTAGCAACATAGTCTGTGAAACAAAAAAAAATCTTGATGGATTGCTAAGCAAAAATATGGAAAATGCTTTTTTGATTCATCTATGAGCATAAGTGGCAGACCAGAGGTCCATCTTGTTCTATTAGTATCATAAAACCTAATAGGTGCTTCTGGAAAGTGCAGAACAATGTCAAAGTGTAATAGTCCTCCATGCACTTGCTCCCCTGCAGGTGGTTTTCAGTTATATATTCTTGCTGGCCATTGATATTCTATGTAGCAGTTATAGATTTATTTATTTTTTTAGTCCTAGATGGGAACTTGTCTGGTTGGAGGTGTCAATTCCCATCTTGGTTGGTGGCCCATCCAACGTCTGCATAGTCCCTGCAGCAAGGCCCAAAGTCTGGAGAGGCTTAGCAGAGCAAAGCAGTTTTAGTTCACAAGACAGAGGTGACATGGGCAGAGTACATGGAGGAATGGAGGCAGTGAGTGAGCAGTGGTAGGATCCTGCAATAGACTTTATACCAAGGAGGGAGGGAGTGGAAGGTCCAGAGGGACCAGCAAACTTCTTAAAAGGCAAGAGCAGACTAGACATGAAGATCAGTGATGGCAAGGAGGCAGGCTGGTGAAGATGCTGGCCTGTGAACCTACAAGGAGCCACAACTAGGAAGAAGGATAAAGGGAAAGCAACCTCCTTCTTCCATAACCTAACTGAGGCTCCTTCTTCCATAACCTGAGGCTCTGATTGTGCAAAGGGGAAGTGGCCCCATTGACTAACAACCAGGACCCCTCATTGGCCCCATTGAGGCTTACACCCCTGGGGTGGCAGGTGTCTTGCCTGGGCTGGACATGAATGAGTAAAGAACTAAATCTGACATATGTAAAGCAACAGGGGAACAATTGGCCAGGTTGTATGCTGGATGAGGGCCAGTACTCCTCAGAACAACTGGGGAAACCAGCCCCTGAATCAATGACAGTTGTACCACCAGTACAGGAAACACCCAACAACCTTCAGTCAGTGCTGTAGAACATGGACTTTCAAGCTTTCAATTTTTTATGTCTCTATTGCTCCAACAGATTGCATTGGAAACACTGTGACTCATCCAGGCACTACAAGCACTGTTATTCCAGCAGCAGAACCGCAACAGGAAATTAAAGAGAAATTTGCCTAGAAATTTCTCTAAATTTGCCAAGGAGAGCACGTCTTTGCAGGTATCTGATTGTCTTAGGTGCTTTCTGAGGCATCTGGTGGGTCGCTATGAGATATGGGAAGCTGGACTAGATGGACTTTTGGCCTTTTCCCCATTGACTATAATGTGACCTGCATCTGAGTAGACATACCTAAGATTGGGATATCAGTGAGTAGCTAAAACAATACATATCCCATGGCAATGAATTTCAAACATTAATTTTCAGTGCAATCGGGTTAAGACGCTGTAACTGTTAACCAGCAGGCCAGGGTTCGAGACCCGGGTCGGCCCCACAAGACAGGGTGAGCTCCTGTCCTTAGCCCAGCTCTGCAACGCCAGCTGGATCCAATCGTATTGCCTTTCCATTGGACTTATTCAGTGGCGTGGAGAGGGGGGATTTGCTTCTTGGGTAACAGCCTATCCTCCATAACAATCTAACCCAGGCTTTCGTGCTTCGCATGCAGTGTATGCAGCGCAGAGCATGATACCATAGTCTTTCAAGGCTGATGGAGGCCTGCTTTAATCTTAAGCATGTCTACTCAGAAGTGAGTACCAATGTGTTCAATAGGACTAAGGCTGCAAGCCTAAACACACTTTCCTAGGAGTAAGATCCATTGAACACAAAGGGGCTTACTTCTGAGTAAATATGGTTAGGATTGCACCCTTACTCTCAGTAAAGGGTTGTTAGGATTGCAGTCTCTGTCATGAAGAATTTTGTCTATCCTGAGCAATTGCCTCTCACTTTTTCTTAAATTAGATGATCTTGAGGTCTGGCAATAAGGGAGAAAAACATCCACTTATTCTACCAATTTTTTTTTACATTCAGCTACTACAGATTAAGAAAATACTTGCATTCCCAGATGAATTAAAACTTAAGTATTATAATCAGCAGTTTCATGGCCACTACAGAAACATTAACGTATAATGGTCACTTTTTAATGCAAAGTATGGAAAAACATTTTAGTAACCCAGGTCCCATGGCTCCATAGTCAGTGCTGAACAAACCTTTCTAATGACAAGCTCCAGTAATTTTCTCCTTCCTTCTGAGCAATAAAATCCCCCTTTAGATTTAACAGTAAATGGATGTTATTCTAGGGTTGCCATAATTCTCTCCCACAAAATTGGGACAGGACCCTCTGTCCCATTTGCCAATATGTGAACACAATCCCCCCAAATCAGGATTGTCCCTGTTTTTTGGGACTTGTGGCAACCCTGTGTTATTCCCACTCATAATAACTTCAACTTCTGAAATATGTTTGGCAACTTCTTGCCATGTTAGGCCTGAGAAAGAAAGCACAATAGGAAGCATACGCAAGTTGGCATTCCCAAAAATCACCGTAGGCACTCGACTTAAGTTGACTCAATTCATGCAAAAATGCTGTTTTTGACTACGTAACATGTATGTCACTGACTCTGACTCACAACTCAGGGCCACTGGCTTAAAAAATGCATCAGGACTTGAAAATACTCAAGTCCCTATACTGAGTCTCTTTTATGAATGTGTACTTACATACATGTGTTCTCAAAAATGCTTACATTTTTAGTCCTTGGCCACAGTCCTAAAGACAGTTTCCTGGGAGTAAGACCCATTGAACTCAATGGGGCTTACATTTGAATAGACATGGTTAGGGTTGTGCTCCTTGTTGGTGATCAGGAAGCCAGCCTTCAGACCACTGGCACCATGGATGTGGAGGAAAGAAAGGTAGGTTTGTTCCAGAAAGTGGAGTCAGGGAGATTGAGGGGAGGAAAATGTCTTGTGATGTTTTGTTTTGTTTGCTACATGAGACTTGGGAAGGGACCAGAAGGCTGGATCTTCACTGAGACTAAACTTAAGAAAAATTCTGAGTGTTTCGAGTCACAGCTCAAAAGTCACAAGAGGCCTGCATTATGATTCACAAGCTGAGTCAATGAAGTTGCTGACTCACAAAAATGGGCTTAGTGCCTTGAGAGAACATCCCTGGATCCAACTCAAAACAGGAGTTGTGACATCCTGGTAGTTCTACTTCCCTTGACAGAATGAGAACCCCCCCCCCCCATACACATAGACAAACATTACAAAAATCAAAACCACCTGAAGATACCAGTGTCACAGAGAACTGCAGAGAAGCAGACCAGGCTGCTGTTGTCTCATATCCCATGGAGTTTATTGCCAGTTTATGTTGCATGGAGGGAAAGCGACATTTTAAATCTTACTGCAAGACAAATGGAAATAAAAGTGCTGGCTGTGCTGCACTGTAATGAATTCTTAGTGCTACCAGAGTATTAAAGAATGCAGCTGGGATGTTTCTAGAATGAAGGGCTGAACAGGAGCCAAATTAGTGTTTTCCTGGGTGGCATGGGTATTCTCTTAATTAAAAGTGGAACCCTAGGAGGAACCCTGGGAGGAAGGAACCCTGTTCCTCATGGAGGTGTTCTACAAAGCACAATATTTTCTTGCCAGGCAATTTCGTATTCATGGATGAGCGTACATAAACAGTGCTTGGTGTGAAAGAGAAAGGATGTGAAAGAGAAAGGATGAATGAGGACTGTACTAGAAGCAAAAATACATGGTAGAAATAGAACAGGATCAGAACATAAGGATGTTCAACTCCTTACAGATTTAAGATGTTTTTATTTGTTCTTCACACTTGCTATCAAGACCAGCCAACTAAAAGGTCATCTCAGGCAGAAAATTGGAAGCATGTGCCCATCTCTGTTCATCAACTTGAGAACATATAAGAAAATAAAAACAGACCCCCATGGAACAGACCGAAAGCCCATATAATCCAGCTTCTCATATCACACAGTGGCCCACCAGATGCTTCAGGGAGTACATAAGACAACAAGAAATCTGAATTTTGGTGACCTCCTTTGCATCTGGCATTCTGAAGTAGCCTACGTCTAAAATCAGACAGTTGCATATACCCATCATGGCTTGTGACCCATGATGGACTTATCCATCAGAAGTCCTTTGCATGTGTTTGTGCATACAGACACAGATTTACACACAGAGAAACAAGATTTATGCACACACAGAGATTTACACACATATACACAATTTACGCGGAGAGAGAAATTTATACATAGAGGGGGTTTACAGAGAAAGAGAGAGAGATTTATGAAATCATTTTGGCAGTCTCCTGAAAATATTTTAAGCAAGTTTTTAGTCAGAGGCATAATGTATATGTGGCATGAGGTGTCTCATGCTATGGGTGCATATGCCCAGTTTGATATTATTGACTTGTAACATTAGCTAAAAGGTGGGTTTCAGGTGTTTTGATACGGGTAAAATTTCAGTCCTTTCTATGGGCACCATTTTGCCTAGGTACGCCTCTGGTTTTAGGTTTTATCAGATCCCTGATATCCTGCATTGCACTTAATGGACTATGAACTGCACACTGGGATGATGTTAGGGTGTGATGCAAGTTTGCCTCCTTGTGGTGCACCCCGGATGGCACAAAAGTGTGAACTAAATGACTAGCAACAATTGGCAGCCAGACAACATTGAAGAATTGGCAGTGGTGACAGTTGGGAGCCAGACATCAATGTGGAATTCTTGGCTCTCAGAATACATGGCAATGGAACTTTAACATCTGACTTACCATTAGTCCATGTGTTTGCCATAAAATAAATGGCATGATGAACACTGCAATGGTTTGGTTTAGATTAGAGTACACATTTGGCATACTCATAAAATGCACCAATATTCTGAATTGAGATATCACCCTCCAATGGTTCTTTGGATAACTATTCCAGGATCTCCTCCACCTTACTTTCCCACCTTACCATGATGATGGCCAGTAGGAATGGATGGTTAGAGTTTTCTCCAACACTCTGAAAACAGATAAGGCAGTTTCTCAGGTGCTGAGAACAATGAAAAATGAAGGTCAATGTAAGAAAGCGGCATTTTCCATTACTATTGGCTACAACAGCATTCCAAGTTCTTGGGAGGAAGGAAAGAGGAGATTTTGATCCCTCTGATGCTCTTCTTGCTAAAGCAGAAGCTGATGACTTTGCAGCAGTAAGGTAAGAGGTTTTGAGGGTTCCCAGATTGGATTGGGGGATTGAAGGGAGGGATTCAGATTCTATCAGACTCCCATCAGGAGGACAAATGGATCTGAACCAGGATTAGAATTAGCCAAGCTATTTTGGAGTTGGAGGCATGGGAAGGGAGATCCAGGGTTAGCGTTAAGGTAATTGTTCCAATTTCTCTCAGTTGGGCCAATATCGAAGGGGCCCCTGCACTAGGATAATCTAGTCTTATATGTAATTTTGTATTCAGATGTACTTAGATCCATTTGTAAACACTTTTTAAGTGCACATTTTAATTGCTTTCTATTCTACCATGGAGACATAAAGTCTATAAAAAATTTATTTCTATATCTTTGATTCTACAGACTTTGGCTGTGAAACTGGGTCCCTGCAAAAAAATGTGTCCAATTGGGGCTAAAAAGCCATTAGCCAAAACAGTTCCAAATCTAATTCTGTGTATATGTGAGGGAGATGTACATCAGAAGTTTTCAAGCAATGATCTGATATCTACTATCTCTTTAGAAGTATCTTGCATTAAAACGCTTTAACCTTTTCCCTAAAATGTTATAGCATCAGCTATAATGTTGCAGGAGAGGGTACCAAAACAGAGATAACTCTGCTCTACATCTCGATAAATTTTATTTCTCAGGTAGGTAAATTCAGAGAGTGCAGAATCTGATTTATAGTTTTTAGCAAACGTGGGCAGAAGAGTGCTGTTTGTTAAAGAACAGTGGAAGAGTGTTGTTTGGAAGAGAAAAATGAAATTATACTGCACCAGCCATAGCAATGGCAGTGGATCAGAATGTAAACACAGGTTCTCAATGTAGACCTATGCATGCCTACTTGGTCCCACTAACTTTTGGTGAAACTCACTTTTCAGATCCATGCATGTGATTACTGTATTAATCATATAGGCGAGCAGTTCCCAAACTTTACACAGGATAGCTGCAGGGAGCCATTCTGAATAACAGAGAAGACTATAGTGTGGAGTGTGATCCTCAAGTACCCTTCAGATTGCTGACATGACACCTAGTAAGCGAGAACTCCCCCTTTTCATGGTACTAACAGAATCCCGGAAGTGCCACTGCTGCTGTTGTAATGTTGCCACTTCCCTTAAGAGGATAGCAACCTTTCCCCCTTGGCTAGGTGTTACAACACCATAGTTTGCAAACTTCTGATTCTGAACTTCATAGATAAAAATTCAACTCTGCATCACAACCTACACTTCACAACACATGCCTGAAGAGCTTTCATATGAGTGATTCCTATTAAGTGGTATCCTGAATTCTTGAGATGTAGCATCAAAATGTCTCATAGACTGCAATCCTAAAGACACTTTCCTTTCAATAAAACCCATTGAACACAATGGGGCTTACTTTTGAGTAGACATGGTTAGGAATGTGCTCATAGTCCAATACTGTCCTCTGTGGGGCTGGCCTCATTGTGCCCACCAATGTTCTAGCATGGTGATGTAATGATGATGATGATGCATAGTAATGGTGTTGCACCAGAGTTACCAGTGCCCAGACCCTAGGAGAACAAGGTCTTGTATTCCTCTCAGCATGGCCTTTCTGGCAGACAATGGCATGTTTGCCTACTCACAAGACACAATATTGGACAGTTTTACTTTCCCATAGAGCTCAATGCATATTTTTTATTTTTAGTTTTTTTGGCCATGATGTTTGATAAGAATGAGATATTTCATAACCGATATTTGCATTGGATTCTACTCTTTTATACTAATCCAATGACATATGACATGATGGGGTACAGCATTTTAAAGTTCCAAAATGAAGCCAATATGGAGGTCAGTGAAGTCCTTTTGGAGGACATCAGGATAGGAGGCTAAAAAAGAGGATAAATCCAGAAATTTCTGGTCATATGGTCACCCTGTGTTGCATTGGCAGTGCAAAAGGCAATACCTCAGTGAAGATGACAGGTACCATAACAATATCCTGCAAACAATCATGGATTAAGAGGACATTCCTAACCATGTCTACTCAAAAGTAAGCCCCATTGTGTTCAATGGGTTTTACTCCCAGGAAAGTGTCTTTAGGATTGCAGCCTAAGACAACTGAGCAGTAAGTCATACCATGGACTTCTAAGAATGATTAATGACGTCCTAGCCAGAATTACCCCAGGCACAGACACTTGATTAACTACCCACAAAACACGGCAGAGCAACGAAAACAGATCCCCACCACTTTCCAATTCAATTAATATGCACTGCAATTTAGACTACAGTAGTTAAATCCCAATTTGATCAGAATGGGACCAAACTGGATTGCACTCAAGTTCTAGTAAATATGCATAAATCAGAGCAAACTTGTTTTATTTTGAACATAGAGATTAGACAGGCACTGCACAACATCAGCTAAAGCAGAATTTAATAATATGTGATGATCGTTATTGTAAACGGATTAGAATCCCAGCGACAGAGACAGACAGCAAATTAGCCCTATTGAGAATTTTTCTCTGTACTAAAGAAATGCAGGAGCTAATGGCGGGGCTGAACCCATTGGCCCCACACTCACCCCAATACTGACATCCCTTCACAAATCAAGTGTGTGAATGGAACAGGGCAACTCTCTCCATTCATTCAGATCTACTTCATGCAACTGTCCTGGGATAGCCAGCTACTTATGACCTGATGAAACTGTCTTTGCAGACCAAACTGGAGCTTTTCTCATGGCAGGAAAAGCTCTTAAGAGATGTACTCCTTACCCTGTCCCATGTCAATAACTGTGTTGATCTTTCTTTGGATGTGAGGCAAAAAAGATCTTAGAAAGACTAAGAAACTCTGCTTAGCAGACATTAAATGAAGCAATAAACTTCCCCCAAGTCTGAGGTCTGTTTTTCATATCTGTATCAGCAACAAGGCTGCTTCTGACAGATTCTCTGACAAAAAACAGATATATGATTACGGGGCCAAACTTCCAAAGTCAGTGACTGATGGATTATTGAAAATAAATTTAAACAAAAATTATTAGTAGCTTCAGTTAGTTTGTCTTTGTTTTTTGTTTTGTTTTTAGCTGTCTTAGGTTTCCTTTTGTTAAGGAAGAAAGCAGGTCTATGGGGGTAGGATTAACATCTGCGTCAGGCCTGGGGGGATTTACTTCTGTAATGCTTGCCAAATCCTGTCCCTTTCTGGGCCTGATCCACCTTCTGCTTAACATTCAGAAATGAGAGTCATCTAACACCAGATAGGAGTCTTAGAATGAGAGATGGTTAGTTTCCTCCACCTGTAAGAAAATTCTGCCCTCATAGATGATTCTGAACAAAGTTTCCAAATATGTCATAATATACCAGCTGGTTTTTTACCAGATTTATAAATGTGTCCCTCACAGATTTCTCTGCTAGTCATGACTGACTCTTGAATGTGGTGCTCATCCTTATATCTAAGCCGAAGAGGCAGTATTGTCCAAAGATGCTTCTGTGGTCATGTGGCTGGCGTGACTATATGCCAAGGTGCACATGGACCACTGTAACCTTCCCACCAAGGTGGTACCTATTTATTTACTTGTATGCACCAAGGATACTTCATATATTCCAGTTCCATCTTTTCTAATGGATGGAATTTGAAAAAAATCTGAGCCTGGTGCTTCAGTTTGTCTGAGCTCATTAGTAAGATTTTGTATTATCTTACAGGAACAACACGGCAGGTGAAGCAACAGGGGACACTGTAATGAAGTAAAAGCTAATTGCTTAGATGTTGATGCAACCCAGCCATTCTGAATCATCAGGTAACCTCTTCAAGAAACTGTTTCAGCTGAATACTATGTCAACTGAACGGAAATATTGAGTATTGTTTGATAGTTACGTTAGCAGAAATGTTAGGATATCCAGCAACTCTTGAACACTCCGATCCAAACAACACATGATGTTCAATCACATGTATTAAATGTGCAACTTTTTTTGGTAACAATTCAACCTCAGAAGCTGTAGACTCAGAAGATGTAAGCTGTGAAGGCCAAAAAGGGTGAAAGGGTATTAGACTCTCATTCTGTTTTTCTGTTGAAGAGGGGAAAAAATGCTGGGTACCTTATTGCAGGAGATGGCAGGGGTCTCCAAACCCCATCCCATGGGCCAAATCTAGTCCTATGAAGGATTTTATCCAGTCCCAAAGGTTCTCCAGTCTCTTATGGCTAAAAAATCACTTCTGAGTTTATACCACTTTTAGCACCTAAAGTGGATGAATGAGTTACATACTGCTGGTGGGAGACCTCGAATACAAGCATAATGTTTGTTCAAATTTAAAAAGGAGCAAAAACTGAGAAAAAAAGACAAGATTGCACTGCAGCTTTTCCTGCTTTCTCTCCTTTCCCTTAAAGTGACAGGCAGACCTTTACACAAGGTCCAACTTTCATCAGTTCCAACTTCTGGATAACCTTCAGAAATGGAACCAGGATGTAACTGGGGAATGTAATATATTTTTCTCTGTGGGGCTTCTGCCTACTTTTCTTCCTTTGTTTTGAGTCCATCTGTAAAACATTATATTATTTTATAATGTTCTGACCTTTATTGTCAGAATTCCTTCTACTGTTCAAGCTTTCACCATAACCTGATAAGGTGCACCGGAGAATAACAGACAGAGCTGTGAGCAACAAGATTGTAGATACTCCAGCATAAGACAGAAGTATACATAGTCACAAACAAAAATTACACCAACATCATCATCAACAACTGTGTTTTGCTGGGGTCATGAAAACTCTAGGTAAATGGATATGAACTTGGTAGGCCAAGGTGATTGCTTTTGAAATCCATCACTGCCAAGATGCCCAAGAACCAATAGATACTGTCAACAATGGAGGTTTTCACCTGATGGTATTTATTTGTCAGGCTTTTCAAGGTTAAAATAGTCCCTATAATATATATAAAAAACCAGAATGTTTGGATGTTCACACAATCAACGATGTTTCACAAAAGACCTTGTCTCATTGTATAGTTCATGCTTAGTGGAGAATCAATACTTGCTGGACTTATTTCCAAGTAATCATGGAAGTAAGCAGTCTGCAAGTTTGCAATTCTATGTGCATCCATTTGTGAGTGAACTGAGTGTGCCACATTTTTGAATGAACATGCATAGAATTGGGCTGTAATGTGTTCTGCAAATCCCACTGTCAACCAGTGGTATTAAAAGTGGGTGTTGGGACCCCGTGGGGGTTGTGACCTGGAGTCAGAGGGTTGTGGGATCTGCCATCTTGGAATCTGGCACTTGGCTTTCCTGAAAGTCTCATTGAGCACAATGGCACTTACTTCTGAGTAGACATGGAGGAGCTCTGATATCACAGTGGTATTACATTCTGGTAAGTCTGACAAGGGGTCTCGGACAGATTGTTAAGTTTGAAAGGGTTTGCAGGCTGAAATGCCCAAGTTCCAATTCTATAGACAATGAGACATGTTTAGGTGATAACTACAGGTCATGGATTTCATTTTCCAAGACATTTTTCCTGATAATCCTAAATAAAATTTGTTTTCCCCTACAGAAATCTTTGAAAAACTGAGCGTTAGGGAGTTTCATTACTGCCCAGTCCTTGCCACAGTCTTTCTGTCCTTTCTAAGCAGACAAACGGGCAATTAATTCCATTTTCCTTGCCAATCTGGAGTTAAACAAAACTTACTGACTGTTACCCCTTATAGTCACATATGGGTGTGTTGAGTTTCTGTGCACTGGAACAAGGATGGGCTGGGAATCTGTTGTAGTGCTTACCAACCTTTGGCAAGTCTCCACCACAAACTGCAGTATGGCAATTCATTCATTTGAACAGGAGTGGAACCAGCAAGGAATGTTCTTCCCTTAAGCATGGGAACGGAGTGGCACTCTTGTCATACTTGTGTTCAAGTATGGGTGTCAGGAACCAGGGTGCTGTGGACATACCCTTCTCTGTCTGGTGGATTTGAGGTGCATAGTTAAGTGGAAGGGAATCCAGGTTTTAACTCCCATACATAATTCCTTCATGTCTCCATTCAGGGATGGGATGCAAATCCACAAAGTATTACAGTGGCTCAGTCCATAATGGATTTTCAAATGTTGGGTATTATATTTAAGACAATGTTGCTTCTTTTTATCACCACTTCAGATGCTTTTAAAATCAGTAACCCATTCCAGGCATCACAAAACCCAGTCTTTGTGTGGCTGCACTTTCATTACACTCATACCGTGTTTCTGAGCAGAAGCTCAACTTGCTTATTAGAATCCTACTGTTGTTTCTGGTAGTGAATAATAGATCCCACTTAAGCTCTAAGCAGCAAACATCTTCAATTACAGCTGTATTCTGTTTTCGTAGTTAACATTCCAAGGATTGTGCCGAGGTTTTCTTTTAGGTTAAGCAAGAAAACAGAGAGGAAGAGATCTTTGCTTGAAGACAAATTGAAAACCGCTTCCTTCAGCATTAAAATCTCTCTGGAAAATGTCTTTTTAAGTAATGCTGCACTGGAGAAGACCTCTACCTGATGTGATGGTTTTAGGTTATGCAGAGAATGTAATCATTGCCTTGTAAAGAAAAGAACATTGTGAAAACTTCTGGAAAACCTAAGAAGGCATAAGAGGTTTTGATTATTTGTTTTTGTTTTTAAAGAATATATTCTTATTTTTAGCTTCCCCCGCTGTGCAGAATCAGAAAAGATTCAACAATGTGTCTGTGTCTGCTGATTTGTATTATTCTTTGAATATTGAAGATAAATAACTAAAAGCACAATCCTGACCATGGCTACTCAAAAGTAAGCCCATTGTGTTCAATGGGTGTTACTCCCAGGAAAGTGTCTTTAGGATTGCAACCTTGGCACCAATTAAGTTTTATGAGGAAAAATATTTAGACCTTTTAGTGTCTAAAATTTTATAAATATAAAAATATTTATAACCTGCAGGGGTGTAACACAAAATGCCACCCAAAGCCACCTTGACAGTGCAATCCTTGATGGCACATTCTGATTGTTGGCCTCTACCTGCTCAGTGGCTACTGCACATTTGTGGCTACCCTGGAGCAAGCAGCACCAGCAGAAAGTCCTGTGGTGGCAGAGAAGCCACTGGCAGAGGTTAGGTAAATACAAAGTGATGTACAGACAGGAGGAGATGGGGGTAAGATGGGTCTGAGGGAGGAGTGCAACAGGTTGGTGGTGTAACAGAGGTGGAAAAGGCTGGGAGGACGCAGGATCAGAGGACAAGGCCTCTACCATATTTTAACCCCCTCTATGCAGATCCAAGAAGCTTCATTGGACTGGATGGGGCTAAAGGGACAAATATTTTGGGGTGATTTCCAGGCTCCTCTCCATGTGGCTCTGTTACATGAGTGCAGTTTAAGACTGGGCTATCATTCTTCCACATCTATTAAATAATGAAAAACCAAAGGAAAACAGCCATCACCTATGAGGCTCCTCATGTGATTTCTTTGACTGAAGAAACACAGGACTTGGACATTCTGTTTTGTTGGAAGTGCATAAAAGAAATGTGCAAATTTTGGTGCTAATCAGTGAGGGTTGCATCGCACTGAGTCCAAACAAGACTGGGCCATCAGTCAAGCACCCAGAGACTTTTAACTGCCGTATTTACTTGAATCTAATGTGCCATCAAATGTAATATGCACCTATATTTTTTTTTAAAAAAATGAGATTTTAAAAAATGTTTAAATTGATTGTGATTGTAATGCGCAACTGCAAAGCAGGTGCAAAATTCAATTTTACTGCATGAAGCAAGATATATGAATAATATGGCAATGAAAGGCATAAAAAGGCAAAGAAATGATTGATTTTGATTCCTAGAAATTTTAGGTCAAGTTACAGTTTCTTCAACTGGGTTGGGGATGGGGAGGGAATGATAGGAAAGGAATGCAGTTAATGCAGGATAGAAAGTGTAAGATGGCCAATGTGTAAATGTGCAGTCTCTCCAATGTTGTTTATTTCCCATTACAAACACAGGGTATGTACAGGTGTCGCTTGTTATTCACTAGGGGTTCTGTTCTGGACCCTCCTATGGATAAAAACAAATCTATGTAAAGAAAACCATGGAAAAATAGTTTTAAAGAATCACTTTCAGGTTTCTTGCTCCTCTGTTGCATCCAGTTGAATAAGGTAGTGCCTCAGTATCTGCAGGGGTTTGATTCTGGGACCAAAAAATGGAATGATTGCTTGCATGACTACCTTTTATAACAATAGAAAAGCAGTTCTTTTCAACTGTGATTTGCAGTGGCTGTTCGTGTTAAGTTAAAACTGTATATAACAAGGTTGAACCTGTAAAACAAGCAATTAAGAATCCAAATGACCTAACTATGCCCTTGACCCAACGTTAGATTTTCTGCACCTGATCTTTGGTGCAATTTAGTGCAATATCTTGCATGAAGCCAGTGCCATATGAAGAAAGTGGCTGGGAAGCAATCACCAGGCTGCAAGGAGGTGTCAAAGATGCCATTACTAGTTGTCATCTCCCTTGCACTCAACAGCTCTACAAGGGCTCTACAAGGGGTAAACACAGGGTGACCAAATGCCAAACCCAAAATACCAAACCCCATGCTTTAGCCTGGGGAGTAGGGAAAAAACTACAATTCCCTTCCCTCCCTCCATCCCCATTTCAGAAGTGGGAGAAGATGTGGACTCAGCTGCAAGTGTTATACAGTATTTGGTCACCATCAGAAAGGTCACCATCACCCAGCACTAGGTCACCATCACCCAGAAAGGTCACCATCACCCAGCACTAGGTTCCATTAGTTCCAGATATTCTTCAGTATACAACCTTACAGTGAGTTATTGAAGTCACTAATATTCTTTGGAAAGAGTGGAATACCACTGCAACCTATTGAAAGTATTTTGAACAACCTGCAGAACAAAAGCTATTATCGTACATAGTTAAGATAGTTGATATCATTAAATAACTCATGACCTGATGAATCACTGCTGGCCCTATAAACCAACTCTTTTGAAATGAAATGAAGCACCATACAGATTTTTTTTTTTTGGGGGGGGGGGAGACTTTGATCTGCAATGGTTGTTTCACTCAGATAACTCATCTTTTGTGTTGGTAACAGGCTCTCATGCTCATTTAATTGGCAGTGTGGCTTAGGTCTTAATCTGAAAAACTGAAATAGTCAAGACCTCTCAAAAAAAGCTGTTGAAACAAAATTAAAAGATGGCAAGCAATTTGCACATCAAAAGACTTTCCATACAATAGCATGAATTTCCATACATGGTCTTTCCATACATGGCCAACCTCTTCATGAGGCATCCTGATGTCAGTTTGCATCAGTGGGAGATGGTGAGGGAAGCACCAGATTTGGGTGCCTTGTGGATCTGCCTTCTGTTTATCTGCTTCCTTACTGAGTTAACAGTAGTAGTAACTGGAGCACTCTTCTAATTTATCAATTAGAAGTGAAAAAATGTAAATCTAAAAATCCATGGTATGCTAGTCAAAGGAATTCCATTCCTGATAAGAGATAAGGCTCATCTTGTCCAGGCCACCCATGCAGGAAAGGACTGTACAAATAGATAGGAATTATGTTGTGCCCTGAGGGTCAAAAGCCTTAAGTTGCACTGTGAATCATACAAAAGATGTGGACCTCAGAGTCTAGATGATGGAATGGCCTTCCCTGATCATTATTCCTTTTGATTTGACTTGCAATAGGATCAAAATCATAAATTCAAATTGGTAAGTCAAAAATTACCCATATTTACTCAAATGTAATGCACCATCAAATCTAATGTGCATCTTAATTTTAAAAATCTTGAGATTTTTTTATCTTGAGATAAAAAAATGTTTACTGGCAATTGTAATGGGCAGCTGCAAAGTAGGTGCAAAATTTAATTTTACAGCATGTAACAATATGTTACATGACAACAATAATATGACAATGGGTTTATGTTATGGTTTTTACCTAACTGCACTCAGTAATAAAACCCACACAACAATGTTTTATGTTACATTTTTTATTACAACATAGTAAACATACTGATCCTGATAATCAAAATACTGCATTTACTTGAATCCAATGCACCATTGAATCAAATGGACACCCTGATTTTGGAGACTTACACTGCAATCCTAAAGACACTTTCCTGGGAGTAAGACTCAGTGAACATAATGGGGCTGACTTTTGAGTAGATATGGTTAGGATTGTGCTCTAAGGCTGCAATCCTAAAGACACTTTCCTGGGAGTAAGACCCATTGAACACAATGGGACTTTCTTTTGAATAGACAAGGTTAGGATTGTGCTCCAAGGGCACAATCCAGAGCAAGTTCAGCCTGCTCTGCCCTAATTGCTCTCTCCTAACTATTCTGTATCCAGAGCAGAAAGTTATGCTGCATCCAGAGAGTCAGGAAGCCGAATGGCCGTGCCAAGGCGCAGACTTCCTCCGCTCTAAGGAAGTCTCCTCTGAAGCTGTTTGGCATGCTCAGTGTGTTTCTGTGCAGTGCACCTCAGCTGGCCGTTCGGGCTAGCTCCGAGGACAAGTGGCAGCTTCTGGCTGCTGATCTGCCTTGGAGCAGGACTGAATGGGCGCACTGATGCCCTGGGCCTGCCAAAAGACAGTCAAACTACTCCGACGCATCAACCCCATATGGAGTGCGTCACCCAATGCAGCCCACACCAGCTGCACCAGTTTTGTGACGGCACTGGGGTTCTGCCTTATAAGGAGTCCCCAATGAGATGCCAGTACATTCTACAGTGAATACAAGGGGCTTCTTGGAGTGGCCTGCTGTATCCTGAGGTTTGTGGGCAGCCGTAGTTTGTTCCATATCCTGAGGCTGAGAGGCAGGGGTTGTAGCCATGCTGGCCAAGAACTCAGATTTTTGGTCAACACTGCCGTTCTTACTCGGGCCTTATCATAGACCCCTCTGGGTCTACTCATTACTATACCTGCTCCTGAGGTGGTATAACTCTGAGGGCTGGAAGAGGGCATTTCTGCCTTGGAAACAGGCTCTGGATTCAGAGTAACTGCTCTGCCCTAGGCAATGCTAAACATGCCCTCAACTTGCCTCTCCTGAGCTGCTTAGGCTGCCCCAGTTAGGGCAGAGCAGGTCCACCTCTCTTAGGGCACCCTATCTTGCCTTGCTCTGCCCTAAGCCTCCTTCAGAGTAACTGGGCTGGAGCATCTTGCAGTTGCTGGTTTTCCAGCCCTTCTGAGGGCTGGAAGAGGGCATTTCTGCCTTGGAAACAGGCTCTGGATACAGAGTAACTGCTCTGCCCTAGGCAATGCTAAAGATGCCCTCAACAGGCCTCTCCTGAGCTGCCTAGGGCAGAGCAGCTAGGGCAGAGCAGGTCCACCTCTCTTAGGGCACCCTATGTTGCCTTGCTCTGCCGTAAGCCTCTTCCAGAGTAACTGGGGTAGAGCATCTTGCAGTTGCTCTAACCTAGTGTTAGATAGGGCAACCCAAGGGCTCTTATGTGGACAGATTAGTTGCTGTGGATTGTGCTGCATATTCAGCTGAAAAAGTGAGCATTAGATTCAAATAAAGAGCATATTCAACATTTAAAAAAAATACTCTGGAATAACAAGCAAGGTGTACTGATCAGGAATGAACTGTTCTCAGAGTTCTCAATTCAAACTGGAGTACACCAGAATAATGTCACCCCCCTTGCTCTTCAATATTGTAATAATGCAATAATGCAAAAAGCTTCTGAAACTCAAAGTGGAGTGCAGTATGGCATGAAGAACTTCTTTATGGACCTGATATTTGCCAATGAATGTGCCATATTTTTAGATTGTGAGCCCTTCTGGGACAGGGACCCATTAGCCATTAATTTTTTTATTTTCTTTGTGAACCGCTTTGTGAACTCCTAAGCCATGTAGACCAGGTCAAACAAAACACCATGGACTGCAGTCAGTGGAAATTTTCAGTGAGTCACAAAATCCACCAGCAGCTACAGCAGTGTACTGGCTGAGAAGAAAATCAACTCTGCTGGCTGCCAGCCCAGGACTTAAATAAGTAAACCTCTGTTACTTGCCCAGCTCCTGCCAACTTAGCAGTTCAGAAACATATAAGTGCAAGTAGATAAATGGGTTCCACATTAGACACACAGAAGGTGACAGCCTTCTGTGTCCCTGGTGATTAGTCATTCTGGCCACATGACCCTGTCTTTGGACAATGCTATCTCTTTGGTCTTGTAATGGGGATGAACAAATTAAATTATAACTATCACTACCTTCAAGGCTTGCTGGTTGTCCTGCTAGTTGTGACCAGTTCTGGAGGGTGGTGTAACAGCACTTGCTGGTTATCCTGCTAGTTGTGACCAGTTCTGGAGGGTGGTGTAACAGCACTTGCTGGTTGTCCTGCTAGTTGTGACCAGTTCTGGAGGGTGGTGTAACAGCACTTGCTGGTTGTCCTGCTAGTTGTGACCAGTTCTAGAGGGTGGTGAACCAGCAAGTCTGGTTCCAGATGCTGGAGGACCTAATCTTCTGCTTAGCCTTGAAGGTAGTGATAGTTATAATTTAATTTGCTGTGATAACAGCTGAGACAGAAATTATGTTGTTCTGGTCAGCAGGCTTGTTAGGGGTGCCATTGGCATCCTGGACTTTGAAAGATTTTATGCTGCCAGAAAGCTGGTCAAAATAGGATTAGTGCCGAAGGGTGAAATCCAGAGTAACTATGAGGAGTCCTTCCTCCGGAGTAAGAACAAGTTACTCTGGATTGCAATATGAATTTCCCATAGGTTTTCACTAGGTGGTGCAGTAACTATGGGTACACGTAATGTCTCTTGTGTGCTCCCGTAGTTACTCTGGATTGTGCCCTTAGGCTCATTGAATCTGTCCTTCATCCCTTTTCACTCTTTCATATACACAGAAAGTAAAGTGCCATCAGGTCCCAGCCCCAAGCTGTGCGTGTGCCTTGTGCTATCTGAAAAGTAGCCCATGTGTACAACCACACATGTGGGAGGCACTTTTCACCTGTCTGGCAATTGTGGAAAAGCAACGATCCGAAATACCCAGAGAAGACCCAAGTGCACAAACAATTGGATACACAGAGGTAATATCAGGCATTCTCATGTGAATATGTTGTGTGTGGAGCCTGTCACTGCAATGACACCCCCATCATATTTGTGCACATGTTAAGGAGTCGTGACTACTGTTGGCTCCCACTGGAAGCTGAAATACTGAAATCCAGGTTGAGATTAGTTCTTCCAACCTTGCCATGAACAGATGTCTATACAGTACTTGGAAGATTTTTGTTTTAGTGTTTGGCTGCAATCCTAAAGACACTTTCTTGGGAGTAAGACCCATTGAACACAATGGAGCTTACTTTTGAGTAGACATGGTCAGGATTGTGCTTTTAGACCACTTTCCTAGGTAAACTAAATTGGCCTTCAGAGTTCAGCCTGCTCTTCCAGCAAATAGGTCTAGAACCTTAAAAGAGGAAAAAGTCCAGGGAGAAATGATTTGCTTCATTAGCCTCAGCTTCACCTCATGAGGTCATCCTCTAGCAAGGGAGTGGTAGTAATAGCAGTAGACATTTTGTATTAATTAGTTCTTATTTGTCCAGTTCTTTGAAGCTACCAAGTGGCACATTAGCTCTAAGTTCCCCATTAATATTAATTTGTTGAACTTCTTGATGTTGTGCTCCTCCTGCCTTTGGTGTTTTAACTACAAGCCATTACATTCTTATTAGTGAAAGCAAAACTACACCTTCTGAACTTAGACTGCTGAGTTGACATCCATGATGTCAGTAATACTTTAGGGTATGTTTGTGAATTATTCACACAAGCATCAGATTCCCGCTTCAGATGGTTTTTTCCCCCCATTAAGGCACATCGGGGATGAATTTAATGTAAGTAATAGTTACCTTCGTTTTTCCATTAACTTCACCATTTAAACCAGCAAGGATAAGCATAAAATCAAGCTATTACATGCTATCAATGTGTCCCAGTTGGACTACTCTGATGTGCTGTGCATGAAGCTGTTTCTTCGAGGGATGTTTGTAAATTTCAGCTAGTAGCTTTTTCAGCTTTTACCCTTTTACTATAATCTCCATATACCAATGGTTTCCAAAGTTCTTTGGCTCCCAAACATCCATGGCTCCCAAAATCTTGTGAGATCCAAAACAACAGTTCCCAAATCTAATGAGATTTCACAAAAATCCAGGATGACAAGTGCCCAGCGGAACAGGTAGATTGGAAGATGGTTGTGCATGAGAGAACAGTAACAATGTCATGGGGGACATCCTGCAGCACTGTGTGAGTGCACTGTGATACCCTAAGGCAGGGTTTTCAAAGTGGGGGTCGGGACCCCTTTGGGGGTTGCCTAGAGCTTTCCCTGGGGTTGTGTAAAAACACCTGGTGCAGGGGGCCAGGTCGGGCTTGCAAGACCTCCTACTGTAGCTGCGTGCACACTGGGACTGACTGACAGCCTCAGAGCCCAATCCTATGCATGCCTACTCTGAAATAAATCCCATTGTGTTCAGTGTGTTCACAGAACACACATTTCATTTGTAACAATGAAAATACATCCTGCATATCGGATATTTACATAACAGTAGCAAAATTACAGTTATAAAGTAGCAACAAAAATAATTTTATGGTTGGGGGTCCCCACAACATGAGGAACTTATAAAGGGGTCACGGCATTAGGAAGATTTAGAACCACTGCCCTAAGGTGTCATGATGTACACTTTGGGAACCCCTTCATATATAGACTTGGAAGGTTGCTGTGTCACCGTTCTGACCAGTTCCAGCAGTCTGTGCCATTATTGCATGGCTACTAACCACACTGTATATTGCCTACAACATATGCCAGGGGGTTGCCTGAATTAGGATGCTTATAGGGGTTTCTGTGGAATTTCGGATCATGCCCATCTTTCCAATGAAACTCTCTCTCTCTCTCTCTCTCTCTCTCTCTCTCTCTCTCTCTCTCTCTCTCTCTCAATCAGCCCAAGTGTTTATATTCCTTCAGACTGAATACTAATCTATCCACCCAGTATAGTTCTTTCCCTGAGGATATGTTATTCAGACTCTGCCTCTATGTGAGCTCAGAATAGCTTAATCACTTGGAAAGATTCAGTGATAGAAGCATACATGGTAATTATAGAAAGAAAAGCAGGAACACTTTCTCAATGTATTTTATTTAGAAAGACTGCAGAGGAAAGAGAAACTATAATGAAGTTGGCCTTTTACACAAAGTGTTGGTGTTTTTGTCCCTCAAATGCACCAGTGGTCCTTGGGTTCTATTTGTGCTCGAGAGATAAGCCAAAGACCATTACTGTGTCCAGCCGAAGTCTATATTTTTAGAAGAGATTAAATAACCAACACTTGCATTTTTTTCCATCTGTGATATGAACCAATAACCCCATGAAATTGGATGAGCACTAACCTGTGAAAAAATGATTAGCCCTATGTTCTAAGATAAAAATAATAAAATATAAAAAATGGAAGGATAAAAAACTGTTGAGAATTAGCTTTATATTTCTCATTTCATTTTCCTGAGCCACATGGACTGTTTTTGGAAAAGCTACGAAGTAGCACATAAATATTAAAACATTGATAGAAACAATATAAGATCTGAGATTTTTCTGGCCATCTATAATCCACTATTGTGCATTTATTCGAAGGTTTTCTAGCCATTGGATAAAATTGATTTTTTGAGTCTGATGTCTCACAACTTCCTTTTAATGGCTTTGTCAAAGGCAAAAAAGGTGATAAAAACACCACAATGGTGGACATAGGAATGGAGACAGTTTCTGTTTCCTGGATTTTAGACTCCTGAAGGGAGTCTAAAAGAAACTGTGGAAGGTAGGAAAGTGCAGAGCCTTGGGTGTCAATGAGCCTTCTGTATCAAAATATCTTGGGCCAATCCTGCAACCCCCGCCCCTCTTCAGTCAGCATAAAAACTTATTTTCCATTAACTGGAATATGCTTTGAGACAACAGACAGAGCTTCATTTCCCCAACTCCACGAATAGGAGTGAGGAGGGTACAGTAAAATCATCTGAGGTTGAGAGATCATAGCAGGACAAAGATCCACAGTGGGAACTCCTGAAGATCTGGGTTCCTCAGCAGTTGCTCTAGGGTTCGATCTCTGACATCAAGCCCTAATCTTTATACTTTATAAGCTTATTAAAGTTTGTTCGATGACCTGATCTCCAAATATATGTTTTTTCACTTTGTACTTTCTTAATTGCTAAGGGCATCACAAAACCTTTCCTTTCCTAGACTTTGAATTTACAAGCCAATTAAATCTGAAAAGCTTCAAAAAGATGTCTTAACATTCCCAAAGAAAAGCTTTTGAACAGAACTTCCAATATTTCTTTGAGTCTCAAATTATGTTCACTACTTGAACAAACTAGTATGAGGGGCAGTTTCTATCTAATTGTATTTCATTATGCAAGAGGTGAGGCTCCAAAAAGAAGTGTTCTGTTGGGAATCTGTTTGCTCTCCCTCACCCCACTAAAACCCAGTATTGCCATATAGAAAATACCAAAGTTCTTACAATAGAGGGAGTTAAAATAATGATGGCAACAAGAAAGTCTGTGGAGCTAAATAACATGAACTGTAGGAGAACAAAGCAATAGAAATGAAAAGAATTGAAAATGTTAGGAGAGATATACATACCATACTCATATGAAGATGTGAATAAATTGGAAAATAGCAGATTAAAGGAAATCTGCATGTCATAGAATCATAGAATAACACAGCACAATCCAGAGCAACTAATCTGTCCACGTAAGAGCCCTTAGGTTGCCCTATCTATCACGAGGGTGGAGCAACTGCAAGATGCTTCAGCCCAGTTACTCTGGAAGAGGCTTAGGGCAGAGCAAGGCAAGATAGGGTGCCCTAAGAGAGGTGGACCTGCTCTGCCCTAACTGGGGCAGCCTAAGCAGCTCAGGAGAGGCAAGTTGAGGGCAAGTTTAGCATTGCCTAGGGCAGAGCAGTTACTCTGTATCCAGAGCCTGTTTCCAAGGCAGAAATGCCTCTTCCAGTTCCTCAGAGACATACCACCTCAGGAGCAGGTATAGTAATGAACAGACCCATAGGGGTCCATGATAAGGCCCGAGTAAGAATGGCAGTGTTGACCAAAAATCTGAGTTCTTGGCCAGCCTAGCTGCAACCCCTGCCTCTCAACCTCAGGATATGGCACAACTATGGCAGCCCACTAACCTCAGGATACAGCAGGCCACTCCAAGCATCCATCTTGCACTAGAAGAACTGCAGCTGTAACTGGTTGTCAGGAACTGCTGGGCTTCCTTATAATGTAGGCACCACAGCTGTTCCTTCTTCAGTGTGATCTGAAGGGGGTCTACTCAGGAGCAAGCCCTCCCCAGCTGTCACTGACTTAGCATGCTCTGGAGCAGTTAGGGCAGCCCAGGCTTCCTGACTCTCTGGATGCAGCATAACTTTCTGCTCTGGATACAGAATAGTCAGGAGAGAGCAGTTAGGGCAGAGCAGGTTGAACTTGCTCTGGATTGTGCCCATTGAGTTGGAAGGGACCTAGTAGGTCATCTAGTCCAACCCCCTGCCTGCAGCAGGAAATCCCCCTAGAGCATCCCCGACAGGTGCTCGTTGAGTGAAGCTCCCCAGTGAGGGAGAGTCCACCACCTCCCTTGGCAGTCTGTTCCACTGCTGAACCGCCCTCGCCGTCACGAATTTTTTCCGGATATCCAACCGGAGACTAGTAGCCGCTTTTGTGTCACCCTGGACTGGATACTTCTGCAAAATATTTGCATCTCTGAAAACATTGATCCTGCAAAGCAAATTCTAGCCTTCTGAAGTTGATGTTTTTGTTTCTCATGCTGTTTCTCAAGAAAGCCCATCCCCAATTATGGCTCTATTAGGATACATCCCACATAAATGGCCTGCATTTTCAGCCATCCCTTCATTGAACAACCCCAGAATCATGATGCACTTGCTAGATCTGCAGAACTGACACTTCTAAGAAGTTGTTCAATTTCTCTAACTTAGTAAAGGTCACTGTGGTGAAGTTTCAGATCTATTTACTGATCAGTTAAAGAGTGTTGGCAAAGCTGAAATATAATGTCTTGTTTACTATGTCGTCCCTGATTGTCTTTGAATACTGTAAAGCATCCCTTTCAAGAGAAAACTAAAGATGGCCAAAGGATTAGCTGATGGTAAGACAACAAACATTAGCATGAAAATAAACAAAAGAGAGAAAAGTAATGGCACCCTACTTCTGCCAAAATAATAGAGCTTCTTCAGTGATACCCTTATGCAGCAATCTTCTATCTCATTTTAAGAGGAAGAGGTACATCAGTTAGACTTGGGTAGAAAACATAATAGGGGACTAGAGATATAAGGCCTGTATATTGTTGGAAGGGAAGAAGCAATAAACAACCTTAAGCTGTGGTTCCTATAACACAGGTGGTCACCATAGAGCACAATCCTAACCATGTCTACTCAAATGTAAGCCCCATTGTTTTCAATGGGAAAGTGAAAGGGAAAGTTTCCTTACTCCCAGGAAAGTGTCTTTAGGATTGCAGCCATAGTCACACTTATGCAAGTACCCAACAGCAAGGTCAGAAGCAGGCAAGATGGTGTTTAGGCACCACGTAGGGCAGCTCAGAATTGCTGTCTTCTCACATCCAAAAAACTCATGCATACTCATTGTTGTTGTCCCCACCCCACTGAGTCCCCATCACCTCCTCCTTCCTCTACCCTGCCTGCCACTTCGGTATGGGTGCCTGTGCATGTTTCCCATGGGTGCTTGTAGGCAGTTTCCAGCCTCCAAATACGTCCTATTTGAAAGGAATAGAAATGTGGAGCATTTTTCATTCAGGATCTGCATGGAGGAATGAGGCTGTATCTAGAGCAATAGACTATTATTAGAATCCTTTGGCTAGGCCCTAAGCCATGGCAAGTTGATGGATAAACCATCTGTATGCAGGTTGATCTTGTGCAAGTCTGGAGAGGTCCGCTAAGGGCTTCTTCATTGTTATTGCAATCGTAACAAGCCATCAGGTTGCTGGTCTTCCTCTTCTTTTCAATCATTCTCTTTTTCCAACCATAATGTCTTTCTCTAGTGTTTGTTTCCTCCAAACAATGTGTTTGAAATAGGTGAGTCGTAACTTACCCATTTTTCTTGATTCAAGCGGTAGGGACGGTTTAATTTGTTCATGTGAACAAATTAAAATCAGAAGACAAAGAGGGAAATAGAGGGAAGAGGAATAGGGGCTCAAAAAAATGAATTTCGAGTGCTTTCTCCTAAACAGGTGGCCTGTGGTTAACCACAGTACTAGTACTAATACTAGTAACCAAAGTACCAGTTATCCCTCCCACCCAGCCACCTTATTAATCTCTTCTTTCTCCCACAGTGCTCCATCCTCATATTTGAACGGAAGTTTTCTCCAAGAGGCCCCTGCAACAATTCAGAGGCCTCTGAAAAAACACATTTATACGTTGAGCTCATACAGATTGAAACACTGGTGCCAGTTATTTATACACTATACGATTTGTGGGTAAGCTGGGTTGCAGATGATTCTTACGTCTGCTATTCCTGCTAATTAGATAATGCTTGCATTGACCTTCAGAGAGAAGCATTTGTTGAAAGCATTAAGTAAAGATAGTTTAATGGAATGTGCTTCAAAAATGGGAATATACTATTATCTCAACAATGAGACTGAATGTGAGGAGAGAGTGAATAAGAGCCTGTTGACTAGAGTGGAAGTGACACCACATCCTGGATCTTGTGGAGCATATGCAAACCTCTGTGGGACTGGGAGTGAATATGCACATGCTCCGCAAGATCCAACTAGCTTTCACACACTCATTCCCCTCTCCCTTCATGACCTCTCAATCTCTTATTTCCATTAGGTTAGATTTCAGTAGGCTAACCTTACAATCCAGAGTAACTACGGGAGCACGTAAGAGACATTACGTGTACCCGTAGTTACTGCACCACCTAATGAAAACCTATGGGAAATTCATATTGAAATCCAGAGCAAATAGTTCTTACACCGAAGCAAGGACTCCCCATAGTTACTCTGGATTGCACCCTAAGATTCAAAGGCCCATATCTATCTACACAAAAGCCTTGTGTCCAAGGCATCCATATCTTACATGTCAGTCAAGTAGGCTGAGGGTTCTATTTGTTTGATCTTCTGGGACAGAAAAGGCGGGAGCTTCTATTCATTCCAACTGTCAACATTCCAGCTGTCAATTGTTAATATTCCATTTCTATTTTAACTATAATTTCCAACTACCATTTCTGGTACTCTGTCTCTGAAAAGAGGCTAGAGGGCAATTGTAGAAGATACAGGTACTGAAAACACACGCACACACGCACACGCACACACACACACACACACGCACACACTGTATCTTGCCATCAGAGTGTTTAATATAGTTCGTTAATGAGCTGTTAACAGTTTCCTGTCTGTATGAGACATTTTAAAATTTTATATATAGTTTACCAATATTTGAATTTGGAAAAAAATTAACTTATAAATGTTGTTATATTATACCTCCACAAGCAACAGGTGTGG
Organism: Cryptoblepharus egeriae; assembly: GCA_030015325.1. Taxonomy (NCBI): domain Eukaryota; kingdom Metazoa; phylum Chordata; class Lepidosauria; order Squamata; family Scincidae; genus Cryptoblepharus; species Cryptoblepharus egeriae. The sequence continues at coordinate 25,000,103 of JAREYC010000003.1, forward strand.
GCTGTCCCTTATTTGATAAACCACACATATTCTAGAACTTCCAGATCATCTTCCCATTTATCTCTTTTAGATCTTTCCCCCAGTAGCCATCTTGAAACCTGGAATGATGCCCCTAATCACCATCCTTTATATTAAAAATATTATTTACCCCAACAGAAGGTTATATTTCAATCAGTCACTCTGCAGTGATTTAAGTAGAGAACTAAGCTAGCCACTGCAGAGCCATCAATTTGATGCTTGAAAAAAATCCCCCCACCCTTTAATCAGCTTCTCAGTTAGAGATCCAAAGTATGATATACGAGTGAGATCTTTCAGAGCAAATATAAAACTTCAAATCACCTACGATATCGCACAGCGATGGCTGTGGCCCAAGGGCCTTCTGACTCACTAGAGTCACATTTGGGTCATGTCCCCTGATAGTCAGCAGCAACCAAGATCCGGCTATGAACCAGTCCTCATGACAGGGCCTGAAGCAGGGCTGACTTGTCTCAGCACCACACTGAAATGTCAGTGCCCTGCCTGAAGAACTCAAAGAAACTTCCTAACTAACCACCTTCAGGAATGCCTGCCTCCCGTTCAGCTCCATGGGGCTCTTTCTTTCGGAGTTTCAGGCTTTGCATTTTCAAACCATGTCCATCAAGTGTCAAGCAATAGCTCCTCCTGGCCCAGACACCATCACATCAACTGCTGCTAGTCAGCAAACATATGTGGTGCTACACCAAGATGTAGAAGAAAACTAATATAGATCCTGCAGTGGTTCAATGTTACTGAGAAGCTATGCCATGTTTTCTGAATTTCTATGTGTGTGTGTGTGCGCATGGTTCTCCCACCATTCTTCTTACCATCCCAAAAAAATCATTAACCTTGAAGTGATGTCATGGCCAGAACTGACATCATCTAATGGAAATTTTTTAACACCCCAAACAACAAAATTGAATCAATTTAGTCAGTATGTTACAAGTTTACAATAAGTTTTTAGAACTATTTAAAATAGAGAAGCACAATTCTAACACTCCCAAATAATTGCTTAAGTGTCATGCCATGGCTCTTCACCGCACCAAATCTGGATGGCATGGGACTCTAGGCAGTCAGATCTCCGCAGACATCCAGGCACACTGCCTGCTGGGGCATGGGACTTTTCATAGTGTTGTCTTGTCTAGATCTGATGCCTTGAAGAGCCATGCCATGGCTTAACTGTAAGAGGGGGTTGAATTTCATGAACTGCAGTTGAAAATTTGGTGACTGCTAATGAACCGAATGGGCAGGGTGGATCAGGGGGCAATAGCTTTCACTGGCTCAAACATGCCTCTAGGTTCTCCCCAGACTTGTGCTGGTCCAAGGATACCTGTCAGGCAGCATACCAGGGAGGTAATAAAAATATTTTTGTTTGCTTCCTACAGGCTGACAGGTCATCTCCCGTTATAGCATGCAGCACATGGGCCATTCACTCATTGCATGATAAAGTAAGGTGGGGGAAAGGATTGGGGATGGTTGTCAGTCTCAATCTTGATTGATTATTTGTGTTTTTCCACTGTCTTTTATACTTGTCTTTTTGTGATATTTTTACTGCTAAAATCTGGTGTGATGTTCTATGGCATTGTTAGCTATTTGAATTATAAGTGTATAGAAAATTGGGTTACAAATAGTGTGAAGAAAACAAGTTGTGGATAGGAAAAACAAAAGTCATACTTTCAAAAAAAAAAAAGAAATCCAACATTATTCCAACTATAGGGTGACTGGTCATGTGAACATGAGGTGTCTGATGAGGTCAGGAATCCTCTCAGTACTCCCTGGCTGAACGAATGAAATTTAAGGGGGCCCAAGATGTGGTGACTCATGTGCATCAAAGCATATAACCAATTCTGTGTGGATGATTAGGTAGAATTGTGTGCAATGCTGTGGATTTAAGAGTGAAAACACCTAGCAGTCCATCCTGTCCAGATGTCTGGTGGTAATCAACACTAACTAAGGAGCACTAGGATAATACTGTTGGGGTGTGATGTTTCATTTAAGGAGCAGACGACCACACACAGCCTACACTTGCTTCAAGTTATTAATCTTTGCAGTCTCCAGAGAGTTTTCTCCAGCATGCATGAGTTGGCATTTGGGGCTGTTTAACTCAAACACCTCCTTAAAGATAGGCTGAGAGCATCCAGGAAATTAGAATTTATTCAAAATCAGCCTCGGACCCAGGGAGACTCAGATGAGGGTGTCTGTAATAAGTGCTTGCATTGCAAAATGTGACTGGCATTTCAAACTGCTGAATGCAGCATCTTAAAATATGTGGATGAGCCATCTTGAAAGCGATGACTGCCATAAAAATGAAGAGTCCTAAATACGTGAACAATAATGTTCAGAAATAAATCTAATTAAATTTAAAGCATTTCAGCATAAGATGTCCCTGGTGTTATTCCGGATCATTATGCCTGACATTGTAAAGCCTGGCTTTAGGTCTGCCTTGGGTGTCATATTAAATTAACTTATTGGCAAGAGAGACGCCAAGCCCAGGTACAGCTGGCACTCCACTATACGTATGTTGTTAGTGCTTGCTGAATGAACCTCAAGGCAAGTCAACAATACATATTTGTCACCATCATTTGCACAACCCCATAGCCATATGCAAGATGTAAATTTTGTCTTTCCATAAGTGTCAGGATGTTGTTGAGACACAAAGTGCTAACATGATATGCACAAGCACTTCAATTTCTACAGAACATTAAACTATATCTGGTTTACTTAAAACCCCTTTCTGAAGTTCAAGAGCTGATTTTTTGGCTATTTGTGAGGAACAGACAATATTTGTGGGTTTTTTGTGGGGGGGGGACATGAACACTACCTTAAGTCTGGAGCCTAAGACTGCAATTCTATCCATATTTTCCTGGGAGTAAGCTCCATTGACTAAAATGGGACGTCTGAGTATACAGGTATAAGATTGGGCTCTCAGTCAACCAAGTGGGTAGACCTGGGTTCTTGGTTGAACATTGGCCTCTGTGGCCAAGGTTTGCTGGTTAAGTAGACCTAGACGTCTGCCCAGATTTGAATCCCAGGTCTTCCTGCTGGATAGACCTGGGCTGCTAGTCCAATGTTGTTGGTGGGTACAGTTTTGCCACTTTTGTCCCACCCAGTGGATGTTCCCTAATACCCAACTTCAGTCCTCATCCTGATGGGCACCCTCCCCCATTGGAGTGACAGTTTTGGGGGGCATGATCTGTGCCCCACCTTTTGAATCTGCCCATGTTGAAGAATAAGTACAAGGCCAGTTTAGGACAGATAACACGTATAGTAAATGCTGCTCTAAAACTGATTGCTCCCTCCCAAAAAGTCTGCTATCAATATAAGCTTGGTACCAGCCGGTTCTCCCTCTCCACCATTTTTCCCATACTTACCTACTTATTCTTCTGGGTCCAATAACAGACATTATACTGCTGCCATTTGCAGTGGTGATCCTTACATTTCAGCTGCTGGCACTAACAGAGCAGAACTGTATTCCATTGTCATAAATACCTTTGTCCTGATAGGATTGGGCTGGAAGAAAAAGGGTAACATCGGTATTGAGCAGAATCCTAACCATGTCTACTCAGAAATAAGCCCCTTTATGTTCAATGGGTCTTACTCCCAGAAACGTGTCATTAGGACGTCAGCCATTATCTCTTTCACTCTGGAAATGAAATGATAAGTGTATATAGCATTCATCCCTTATTTATTTAAAAAGAAATATAGGGTCAAGAGTATAAATATTTCACTAAATGAATTGCAACTAATAAAGCCACTTACTTATCTGTCTGCAATGGGTACCTTTTGCAGTTTAATGTACCCATAAATTATTTAAACATTACTGTACCTAATAAAGCATTTAAAACAGATTGAACACCCAGGGAAATCCCTTATTTGCATAATTATGGCAAGTTTAATATTCATGCTATCCACCTGCAATAACTCCACATTGTGTGTGTATATTTTAATTAACTGCCTACAATAGTGGAATTTAAAGAATAAATTCAAAGAAAAAGAGTAGAAACATTAGAAAGAAAGTGCGAGAGAAGAAAGGTATGCATTACATAATCTAATAATAATAATACATTGTTTTGTTTAAATAATAATGCATATATAAATGTAAATAAATGTAAATTCCCATGATATTTGATTCTGTGTCTGGACCTGCTACTAGCCTATCTGCTACTCAGCTATCATTCCTTGCTTTTGCTTATAAAGACCCGAGAAATGTTTATAACAATCTCAGCAAAGTTCAATTGGCGGGAACCTCTAAAAAAGATTGATCCAGCTCATGAATGGACCTCATTTCAAGCCATTCCAGATCCACTGAAGCCAAGATCTAGCTAAAATTTCCAGGATCATATTGGCCCATCAGATGCTTCAGGAAGCCAACAAGACACTTGCATCCTGTTACCAGTGTGTTGCTTCTGGCATTCTGACAAAGCTGACTTCTAAAACCAGGAGGCTGCACATACCCATCATGGTACGTAACCTGTGTTAGACTTTTCTTTTAGAAATCTGTCCAGTCCCAAACCCATTGTCATTACCATATCATGTGGCAAGGAGTTCCATAGATTAATTAAAACTTAACTCACAACAATGGTTACTTATGTCACAGAAGGGCAGATTTTGTGAAAAAGAAGTGCAAGTGGAAAGACTAGAAATTATAAAGAAACCATATTTTGCTTTTTCATCTTAGATGAAGGATCATTGCTAAAATGCACACATGCGCACACATACAAAATTATTGCATTGCATAAAAGATTTCATAGCTTGTTCTGCCCTGATCCCATGGATAATTTACATGTGGTGTTGTACCTCCACCACAACATCTCTTTGAGGTTTCCCAGCATGTCTTTTATGTGGGCAGTAATCACTTTCTCTGCCATAATATAGTGTTTGGGGGGCTTTTGTTGCCCATAAAGTGTCTTGTGGAGAACTGGGAATGAATATTATTTCCTGTAGTTTGCCATCTGCAGACAAAAACGTTATTCATATTTCAGCTGCTAAAGGAATTCCATCCCAGGCCTGTCTCATTTAATCTAACAACAACAACAACAAATGTTTCCTTCAATCAATGCACACACTGCAAATTTGATAAGAACTATGAAGTGCAATTTTCCTAAGCTATAGAATTGTAGTATGTAGGCAAATACCGGCTATATAAATCCTTAAAAGCTTGCATTTCAGTTCTCTATAAAGCTGGAAATGTAAATAATGCATTCATTATAACTGCAGAGAGCATAAGCATAGAATTTTCAGAGAGATATTAGTTATCTATTTGCTGTTCTTGCTTTTGAACACTTTCGTTATTTATGGATACCATCTATTTCTCTTTTAATGCATAACAAAAAATACAATAATATGTACAATTTAATAGACACAGATAACAACAACAATTCATGACATTTTAAGGGATTCTTTTCATCTTGTGCAGCTGGGGATGTGGGCATACTCTTTGGAGTATGTCATCTGATGCACTGTTTCACTCTTACCCAGTTTGGCTAATTAGAGCTGCCCAAGAAAGGCTGGCCAAATGGACAGGGAAGGTGATCAGCTCACAGTTTGGAAACCCCCAGTGCAGGTGCTGGTGTATTGGGATTGCTCTCACCTTAAAGGAGTATGTCTGCCGCTTTGGGGTTTGTTTGGATTCATAGCTATTCCTGGATTGCTGTGGCCAAAGAACCTGTTCAGCGTTTCTTCCTTAGAACTCAGGGCACTGTACAGACCCAATTGGGCAGTGATCAGACTGAGATCTACTTAGATTCAGAAAGGTTACTATATGATATTCCTTTAGCCAATGTCCTGATTTGTTTGCTTACCATTGCGTGGAATTTTGGGGGATCAGAGACAGCATTATGGAGGTGCTCAATCCTATGCACATCAGAGGGCCATCTACTCAGACTGACTTCCTGAACCCTCGTTACTGCAGGCATCAGTTTGCTGAAAGATTTGTGCCTGCACTGATTCTTGTATCCCTACCTACTAACGGGAACATCCTCAAGAGATCTTTGCACCACTAAGGGGTCTCTAAAGGAACAGGTGACCAGATGCCCAAACCTCAAAAGGAGGACAAGGTCTTGGATTCCTCTCAGCCTGGCCTTTATGACGGATAATGACGTTTGCCAATTCACAAGTAAAGCCATGAAATTGGGCACTTTCACTTTCCCATAGAGTTCAATGCATATTTTTTATTTTTAGTTTTGTGGCCATAACGTTTGATAGGAAGGAGATATTTTCAAAACCGATTTTTGCATTGTATTCTGCTCTTCAATACAAGGAGATGCTAGCCTGAGAAAGGTTGGCTGCTTTGGATTTGGATCACATAATCATGTGCCTTTTTGGTTTTACAATTTAAAAACAAGAAATAGAGTGTTAAAATTAAGTACAGAAAAGCAATATGAGTGTTTTTAACTTTTATTTTAACATGTCCTATATTTTTAGTGTCCTGCATTGTTTAACTTGTCAGGGATTTTGTTTGGATGTCAGGAATTTTGAGGAATCTTCTCCTTTTGGGGTTTGGGTATCTGGTCATCTTGCTCTAGGAGATGCTCCTTTTGGCAGTTGGGATGAGCTTCTGCTGCTTCGTTTTGAGGTTCCAGTGGGGGAGTGGGGTTCTGTTCTTGAACTTATCCTAATCTGTGGCCAGCACTGTTGAGAATGCTTCCCGCAAAGCTTTCCAAAAAGTATTTTCATTGGTTTTTTTAATTATACTGTTCCTTTCTCCCTTTAGAAAAGCTCAAGGTGACTATTATTAGACAACACCTTGTGAGATTTTATCCTGGCAAATCCAACAAAAATGGCTTGATTCAAAAGTAAGCATGCTTATGGGAAGTGTGTGTGACCTATTTTTTAAGCATGGAAATGAAGAAAATAATATTCTACCAACGCAAGGTCATGGAGAGATGTTATTTGAAAAAATGAGAAGCACCAAGTTCTCCGTGGAGTAATCTGCAAAACCGAGCTCCCATTAGTGCCACTTGCAAGTTTGACCTCCGCGTAGGCGCTTCCCACTACAGCAGGTGTGACAGATGAGAGATAATGAGTCCAAATAGTTCACAGAAGAGAACACCACTTCAGCAGCACAGAAGCCATGATCACACAACATTCACCGGGCAGATCTCAAAGAAGGTCACACTTTGAACTACTCAGTCAGCTCTTTTCTCCCTCCTCTGAGCACATTCTTCCATAACCATAAACTGTGGCCTATTGGAGCCACCCCTTTTACCTTCTTTACTTTTACCAGGGAAAATGGGTAATGTACTGGGTAATCTATTGTATAATGGAAAACAGTCAAAATGAGTGCTTAAAATGTGCACATGCTTTAATTGATCCAGGGGTGGAGAAAATAAAATAAAAGGGGAAGTATATTTCTTACCTGTGGAGTGGAGTAAAGGAAACCACAGAATGACTGACAGCGCAATCCTAACTTGCACTGGAGATACAGGCTGGGTTGCCTGCACTATATTCAGTGCAAATATTGGGACTGCTGCTGCACTGCTGTAGGGAAGGAAAAGCAAGGATGGGACAGGATCCCCCAGAAGTGAGACAGTCCAGAGCCCTTCAGAATACTACAAAGCACAGAGTGAGTGGCTGCATCAGGGAGAGGAGGGACCTGAAAAGAGGTTGTGGGTGCTGCTGCTGCAGCTGCTGCACAGAAGCATCTTTATTGGCAAGGCCAGTGCTCCAGGTCATATGGGACACATGTATGTTTGAGTGGCATATGGGGAAATGTGGTGGTAGAGATGAGCAAGCCTGGTTTGTAGGAAAGGGTTTATTCCCTATGAATTGGGCAGACACACTTTGGAAAGGGGTTTCTTCTTATATCTGTTTCCCAACCTGAGGGTTGTGGACCCCCCAACAGCTACCCAGAAACACTGACGCCATTTAAGGAGTTTTCATGTGGCTGCCACCAATGAAGTAAAAAAAAGGGGAGGTTTGGATTTACCCAGTGCTGGGCTTCAGGGGGTTCTCACAGGTTCTATAGAACCCTTTGCTAATGAGCGCCTGGTTCTGAGAACCGGTTACTAATGGGACATAGAACCTGTTGTTAATTTATTTGAATCCCACCACTGGATTTACCCAGAAGCAGGTGGAGACATCACATATTGCAGATTCCCACCATCATCACCAGATAAGTCTGAAAGCTCCACCACTATGGTAGAGGTTTGAAGTGCTGTATCCACTACCATCCCACCCAGGACAGTCCCACAGGACTTAGTGGTTCCCTGACCTTTGGGTTAAAGTTAGGGATGATATTTTGCAAGGGATGAGCAATTGTCCCTATTTACCCCAGTGTGACATCTCCTCCAATGGCTTTTACTGGTGTCACTTTTGTATCTTTTTTTGATTGTGAGTGATTTGGGGCCATTGATTTGATTGATTTAGCCAAATGGTTTTATTCCCGTGTTTTGTTGGAGATTGGCATATATTCTTGGTAATAGCCAACGTGGGATATGATAAAAGTGAAAGGAGTGGATCCATGCAATGTCCAGCACATGCTGAGGCAGGTGTACAGTTTCACCTGAAATCCTAAATCTTGTATGCAGCTTAGCCCAATGGCATAATTGATGGCATCAATGGCAGCTGCTCTTCCAGGACAAATAAAAGCTTGTAGGAATGGAGGATTTTTGTTCCTCTTAATTCCAACTCTGTTCAGGGCTCCTTGAGGCTGCTATTTTAACAGCAGTAGACAAGGGGGAAACTTACACACAAAGGGAAATTTAATGTGCAGTAGTTGTGTCGGTGGAAAATATACTAAAAAAAATTATCCTGCAAATCAGGAAGATTCTGTTGTATTCCTATTATCCCTACAATCCAGAGTAATTACGGAAGCACGTAAGAGACATTACATGCACCTGTAGTTACTGCACCACCTAGTGAAAACCTATGGGAAATTCATATAGCAAACCAGAGTAAATTGTTCTTACACCGGAGCAAGGACTCCCCATAGTTACTCTGGATTACACCCAATGTCTGACTTGGGAATCATTATGGCTAATAGTATTATTGTCAATGCCAAAATGCTCTCGTGAGCCTAGTACAGAAATGTTGTTTAAGTTGCCGGCAATGTTTGCTTTTCTGCCCATTGGAAGATATAAAAGGACAGATTCCAAGTGGCTTTAGCCAAACATTTGAGATAGCAGATTCCTGTCTCTCCAGATCCAGCTTGAGATGGGACTTTAATGGCCCACAGATAAAACATGGGAGTCCTCACTAATCTGGGCTACAATCTTGATCAAATACCATTTGCCCCACCAACACTCTTCTGTATCATGCTATATCATCATATAGAATTATTCCATGAATTGCGCCTGGTTTTTAAAAAATGGGAATCACCATCAGATGTTTCCCCCAGTAAATCCTAAAAAAATGATATTTAATCAGTAAGAATGTACATGATGATATAATAGTGCATGGCTGGTGAATTGTAGGAGAAAAAACAAATGAGAAGAACATCACTCACAATGCTCTTAAATTGGCCATGAAGGCAAGTTAAGCTGAAAAAATATACTGGCTTCATTTGCCCCTTTCACTCCTGCCTGACTATACAACCCAACAGTCCTTCTCTGAACCAACTGAATAAAATTGTCCCAGTTGTGTGTGTTTCTTTTGTTCACCTCTAGTTGTTGCAGGAGTAAAATTCCCCCTTATGGCATCCCCCCCACTGTGCATCAATCTCCCATGCATATCAACTGCCCATACACATCCACCCCATGTGCAACATCCCCCATATTCATCCACCCTTTGTGCATCCCCCTATGCACATCAAAACCCCATGCTCATCGACCCCCCATGCACAAAACTCCCCATGCACAACATTCTCCCATGCGCAACATTTCCGCCTGCGCAACATCCCCACCAGTCCCCCATGCACATCATCTCCCCATGCGCATCAACCCCCCATGCGCAACCCTCCATGTGCATAATTCCCCCATGTGCATCATTCCCCCATGCACATCATTCCACATGTGCAACATCCCCATGCGCATCATCTCTCCATGAGCATCATCCTCATGCTCATCAATCCCCGTGCACAACATCTCCCCAGGTGCATCAATACCCCATGCGCATCAACCCCCAGTGTGCATCACCCCCATGTGCATCATCTCCCCATGTGCATCTTCCCATGTGCAACTCCCCATGTGCAACATCCTCTCCAGTGCAACCTCTTCCCCTGAACAACATCCCCCCAGTGCACCAGGCACCGAGCACCAAATTGGCTGGATGTTGATCAGTCTTCCATGTTAAATATAGGACAAAAACAGGTTGCCCCCTTTTCAGCCCCTGAAGGGTTAAATTTCTCCAGATGGATTCTTGGTGGGTGTTCAGTGACAGAAGGATCCCTCCCAGAATTCCATGCGTCTAGGTCCAGGGGTTCGGGCAGACCATCCCTCAGTCACCGATTCTTCAATGCAAAGTATAGGGAGGAAAGCGCATTGCACCCTTTTTCACCCCCTTCTGGTTGGAACTTCCCAAAACCAGTTCTTAGTGCACCCCTCAGCCAAGGAAGGAATACAAACCCCAAATTTCACGCTTCTAGGCCCAGTGGTTTTGGCAGGGCGTTGAGTCAGTGAGTCAGTGAGTGACTTTTCTCTTTTATATACGGTATATAGATATAGAAATAGATGAGAAAGAAAACAAAGGCATCAAAGACTTTCTTTACTCATTGAAGAACTCATTAAAGACCTTTACTTTTTCACACTCTTGTTATTTTAAAACTAGTTGCTTTGAAAGGACTGGAATGATTTTTAAGTTTAGTTTTGTATCCTCATCATAACTATAAAGATACAACTTTGGCCTTCCACAGAGTGATTTGTTACTTGGAGAAAAGAAAGTGACACTCTGCTTTATAAAACTTTGTATCAAAATGTATTTTTATGTCGTAGCCTCTGTAGCCTGCAGGGCTACACATACCAAATTTCTACGGTATAACATTGCCATTGCTGCACGTAAAAAAAACAAGGGAGCATGATTAAATATGACAACATGGTGCAAGGGTTGCTTCAGATGCACATATAATAAAGTATGCTCAGAAGATACCGAGGGCTAACTTACTGGGGATGTTGTTTGGGGCGATCTTCATGATTGAAACTTTAATGGTTTATATTTTGGATAGTGACATTGGAGACAAGATTATGAATTAAATTCTGACATGCACAGAAAATGGAGGTTTCCTTGAAACCCTTCCTGTACCACGCACAAATGGAATATATATAAGATATAGCCAGAGAAAATTGCATACGTTCTAATAAATAGAGACATAAGGGAGCCATGCATTGTTTTGCCATAAAAGGTAATTGAATATGGATGCTGTGAGGTCTTTGAAGAACACCATGTAACAGACTGAATTCTTTTTGATCTCTCTCTCTCTCTCTCTCTGTCTCTCTCTCTAACACACACACACACAGGTATTTGAAAGTACAGGACAGGCCTTCAGCAGTATGATCCCCAAGAGAGCCACAATCACAGAGTCTCAATGGACAAAAAGTCTGCCAGTGCTGGAGTCAGAAAACATACTAGATTCTTCTATCACTCAATACATTGTATAAATGCATTTTATGTGTATTTAAGCAATCAAGTTTTAACAAACCAAGAAGTAAATACAACCACAAATAGTATCAATAAGGCAAAAATCCCTGATGAGCTTGGACATTTGTTTCGATCTAATGCTGACTAGCTCTGAATGAAAAATCTCTGTTGCCCACAAAGGGTGACCTTATGAGGTAAAAAAGAACCAACCCCCTCAAAATGTAGGAAATCCAAGAAAAATGCAGGACATGACAAAATAGAAGCTAAAAACACTCATAAACATTGCTTTCAAGTTCTTAATTTAAACACATACAGCCAAATCCAGAGAAACTAAGTGAGCACGTAAGAGCACATTATGTGGACTGCACCCCCTAGTGAAAACCTATGTGAAATTCATATTGCAATCCAGAGTAAATTGTTCTTACACCAGAGCAAGGACTCTCCTTAGTTACTCTGGATTTTGCCCATAGACTGCAATCCTATAGACACTCTCTTGGGAATAAAACACATCAAACAAAATGGAGCTTACTATTGAGTAAACAGGGTTGGGATTGTGCTCTATATTACTTATTATTAAGTTTAAAAATATTACATATAATTTACTACATATAATTTATTTATGAAAGAAGATTACATGCCACCAGCTTACAAGGCTAAGGAGAGCAATGAAGGTTTTTTTTTCCCCCAGGACACAAGGCTAATGTCCTGGAAAAACAGGACACATGGTCATCCTGCACTCACCTGACAACCTCCACCAGTTCTCTAATGTTAATTAGCCAAAGTAGCTGGACACTTACTCACACTTTGCAAGTGAATACTATTGAATTTAATGAAACCTACTTTTGGCAAACCTGGATCAAACTGCTGTGCTAAGCAAGGCCAGCCCCTCCATGATGCCACACAGAGACGTGGGGATGGCACCTATCTCTGTCCAGCCATTTAAGTCCATTGATCTTTCACTCCCTGGACTGGATAAAGCAGAGAGGAAGAGGAGATGCAAAAAGTAGAGTGCTGAGCTAGAACATTGAAGAGCAAGAGAAACAAAGGCTGCAATACTAAAGACACTTTATTGGGAGTGTAAGACCCATTGAACACAATGGGGTTTCCTTTTGAGTAGATATGGTTAGGCCTGTGCTCGAAGACTGCCATTTAAGAGAAGGGGAATAGTATCTGACATGCTGCCTAAGGCATTAAAAGGTCTTAGGCTAATGGCCATCTAAACTTACAGCCCTGGCTCCAAACTTTTAATACAATCCTAACCAAAGTTCCAGTGTCAAAGGGTATATTCTGCATTTTTGGGGTGGGGGGCAGTTTTGAAGGCCATCTTAGAGTAAGGAAATGGGGTGCATTTTGGTTGCATTAGCACTGCAAATTTGGTTTGATCTTGAGTGTTAATCAAATCTCAGTTTCTGATTCTTCTTATTTTGGTCATATTAGGACATGAACTTCTCCTTCCCTAATTCTTATGCTGGATCACATTTCACAGCATGTACCAAAGGGCACATAAGAAGCTAATCTTAAAGTTACCATAACAATTGTGCCGTTCTTTTAATTATGCAAAGGTGACCCAATAAATTATTTTGGCTCTAGGTGCAAATTATTTAATTATTATGCATAACTGTGTTCAGCACTACGATAACCACCTGCTCCAGAGGAGGAAAGGCAGGGTTATCGTCTTTTGAATAAATTAACCATAGTTTCACATATGATGGCTGCAAGTGTGGCTCAGTTTTGCTTTCCTTATTGCCCAGGGCATTTTCCTTGGCAGTTGGAGGTGGGGTCTTCCTGCTTGAAAGAATATTGGTGGGTTTGCATTCAGTGATTGGGATCATTTTGTGATTCTTTATGAACTTTTTAGTTGAAAAGCAGTAAAAGTTATATCTGTATTCAATTCCTAGGTCTTTATTGTAGACAAATAAAAAGGTTTCCAAAAAGTTCCCTGCAAAAAGGCACTTTGCAGAACCAGATTAATGTGTTGAACCATTGGGGTATCTTGCGAGGAACATCCTAGTAGCCTGATTTTGGTGAGCAGAACAGTTGAAAATCTTACAGTCTCCATTTGTGCCTCTAAATTTAATGAGGAAGTAATAATTTCAAATAAGGAACTGGAAATTAGCTTTGTGTTCATGAGTCAAGTTATGCAAAAAAAAAAAAAAACTGTCGTACTTGCAGACAGGTTATTAATATCATTCATCTGAATATCCAATGATTCATCAGAATATTGCAAGCAACCATTACAGGACAATATTTTGTTAAGGGAGTGGAAACCAGGCAGTGGGAAACAAAGATCCGATGAGCATGGATGAATATTGATTGACATTGCAGATATGTTCAAGCACTTCTTCTGTCACCTGAATGTCTGCTCTGTCCTTTGCAACAAGAAACATGCAGTTGCAAGCTGCAAGACAGAATAAGTGCAGAAAAGAGGAAACTGTGGCTGGGGGGGTGGCATTTCTTTAGCTTTTTGTATCTTGGGTTTGCAAAGGCAAAAATATCAAGTTAAGAAATGTTATGTCTCCTGAGCTTATTTTGAAAGGATGAAATACACAGTAAAGTATTAATAATACCACATTGCAAGATTCAGAAAATGGCAACATTTAATAATTGCCATTTTCTCCCAGCAGGGTCGCTATGCCATTATAACTGCCTGCCATGCACACATTTAACACGGAAAGGGATTAATAGCTGACTCCGTTCCCATTTTTTCCAGTGATCTAAGAGATATAAAGCAAACAACCAGGTTGTGACCTGGAAGCAGGATGCAAAATGTGAGGCATCCTTTCTTAAAACAATGAAAATCCTATTCTGAGTAAAACGAAGAAGAATTTGATGTGCTATTTTGAAAATCAATCCAAAGTCTTTAGATTTCAGGGAAACTATTTTTTTGGAGGGATAAGGGGGGAATGGTTGAGCTCAGCAGTGTAACTAGATGGATGCAAAACCCTAAAGCTGCAGTCCTAAAGACACTTTCCTGGGAGTGTGACCATTGAACACAATGGGGCTTACTTTTAAGTAGACATGGTTAGGATTGTGCTGTAAGTTTTTCAGGGGGACACACATAGGGTGACCATATGCCATAACTTATGAAAGAGGACAAGGCCCCCAAAAATGTAGGACATCCAAACAAAATATAGGACACATAACAAAATAAAAGCAGAAAACACTCATTTACTGTATACTGACTTCATGTGGATAGTCAACACAATATTACTGATTAAATTTAAAACTACTACATATAATTTTTACATAGAATTTATTAATAACAAGAAAGCTACATGCTGCCCGCTTACAAGGGAAAGGGGGGACAGTGAAGATTTATGTTCAGGACACAAGGCTAAAATCCAGGCAGGTCCTGGGAAAAGGGAACAGATGGGCAGCGCATCACCTCCTGACAAAAAAAAATCAGTAAAGTTTTTAGTCCTACCCAGTGCCCAGTTCAGTGTAAATTCTTATATTTAAACCAGTTCAGTGTGATTTAGTATTAAATCAGTTTTAAATCCAGCATGTTTTTTTGGGTGGGGGGGGGGGGAGGGTTAGACTGATATATAAGGAAATCAAAACAGACTTAACCCCCCCATAAGAATAGGCTGGGGAGGGGAAAGAGGAGTTTCGACTCTCATCTGGATTTACAAGTACCAAAAATATATTTATAGTTACTTTTTCCTTGCAGCAGGGAGGCTGCATTGTGGAGCATTTGCTGAGCTCCAAGTACATAGGATCAGGACCATCCTGGAAGCCTTGTACCCCTCTGGAATGACCTTCCACACTAGCCAAGGCATGCTTGCTTACTAGTGAGTAAAAGCAGTTTTGCATGTTCACTTTCAAAAGGGTTTAATGCAGTGGAGCTTGGAGGAGGGACTTCCTTGTGAGGTGTCTGGTGGGAGGTACTTTCACTGGATCAGGGCCAGATTCCTCTCTGCCTGGCCTTTCCAATTAATTATCTAAGGCAAGTTCGCCTACTCGCAAGTAAAGGCACAATATGGCTCCCTTTCAGTTCCCATAGAGATCGATGCAATGGTTTCCTTCTGGGATGATTTTGGAGGCTGCATTCACTGGATCAGGACCATTCTGGTGTTCTTTAATTCCTCTCAAGGGCTGTGGGTGGCACAAGTGGTTAAGACACTGTGTCTGTTAACCAGTAGGCCAGGGTTCAAGACCCGGGTCCCCACAAGACAGGGTGAGCTCCTGTCCTTAGCCCAGCTCTGTGACACAGCTGGAACCAATCATATCGGCTCTGCCATTCCATTGGATTATTTCAGTTGCATGGAAAGAGGGGATTTGCTGCTTGGGTAACAGTCTATCCTCCATGTCAGTCTACCCAGGGCTTCATGCTTCACATACAGTATCAAGCACGATACCATAGTCTTTCAAGACTGATGGATGCCAATGCAATGATTCCTCTCAGCCTGGCCTTTCCAGCAGATGATGGCATGTTTGCTTAGTCACCTGCGAAGCCATGATATGGAGCACTTTCACTTTACCATAGAGCACAATGCCTAGTTTTGGTTTTTAGTTTTTATGGCCATAACCTTTAATAGGAAGGAGCTATTCCAAAATAAAGTTTTGCATTGGATTCTGCTCTTCAATATGAATCCAACAACAGATGATACAATGGGGTACTGTGCACCATCAGAGAGTTCCAAAATGGAGGACAATGAAGCACTTTTGGAGGATACTTGAACAGAAGGATATAAAAAAGAACAAATCCGGGAATTTCCAGGCATATGTTCAGTCTAGGCAAACAACAGCATGCAATCCATCCTGCTTTGGAGCATTTGCCTCCAAACTGCTCCCCCTGCCAGACTGGCTCTGAACGGGAGGGGGCAGAGCCGCCTGCACAATGCTATGAGCCTCCTTGCAAAACTTAGTGATTTGTACCCCTCTTGCTATGCCACTGATTGAGCTATAAGAAATAAAAACAGAGGTGAAAGGCTTTTTTTTGTTTGGTTTCCTTCCGAGCACTTTACGCAAATCTTTGTTGAATCAGGAAACATAAGCTCATCTGTTTGGCACTGAAAACACTTGGAAAAATTTAAGTGCACTTCTAAGATGTGATGTTTATTTACAATATCTTATTGCAATATTAAAATGTACTGTCCCTTGATACTCAGGGAAAGTGGAACTTATGGCACAGATACTCAGTGTCAGTTGATGCCCATGCCAAGGTGCCTAGTTCTAAGGAAGGGAAACAATGGTGGGACCAGATGCGAAGAGGACAGCAGCCTAGGCCAGTACAGATTGCAGTGAACAAAAAACTTGTGAGGTAAGGTTGGACTGAAATTGGTCCTAAGGAAAGGTCTGAATTTTTGCAAAGTGCTTCCTTCCATTTGGGCTGTGGGTGGCGCAAGTGACTAAGACACTGTGCTTGTTAACCAGCAGGCCAGGGTTCGAGACCCGGGTCGGCCCCACAAGACAGGGTGAGCTCCTGTCCTTAGCCCAGCTCTGCGACGCCAGCTGGATCCAATCGTATTGTCTCTGCCTTTCCATTGGACTAATTCAGTGGCGTGGAGAGGGGGGTTTTGCTGCTTGGTTAACAGCCTATCCTCCATAACAATTTCATGGTTCACATGCAGCGTATGCAGCGCCAAGCACGATACCATAATCCTCCAAGACTGACGGAGGCCTGCAATCCTTCCATGTGCTCACTTAAATTCTATCTTGCCCCTCAGCAGTGAGTAGGTATTCTAAAGGAGCACTGCATTCATTTGACATTGTAAAGATGGATAGGCCTTTGTGGCTTTCCGGTGTGTCTCCTGAGCCAAACACTTGAGGGAAATGAGAGTCGCTGGCTTGTTGATAAAGCAAAAGATTCAGGTTTTAGTCCCCCCAGGATTGTCACTTGTTGAGCTGTCTTTCTCAAGACAGGCAGCAGATAGATTGCTTGGGGAATACAGGGTCTCCCAGGCAGGCTTCACCTGATTTGTGTCTGTATAGACTCTGTCTCAGTCTGAGGACTGGGGTCATGCTAACCCATTTAATCAAATAACATTTCGGTCTACTACTGTAAAAAATTTTTATTATCATATCTTATATCTGAAAAGTATCTTATATCTGAACAGTAAATTCTTTTTCTACCCATGAAATCTTGTTTAAAATCACTTTCTTATATAGAATCACTTTCCTTCTCTTCACCCATGCTTGCTAGTTCGCTCTGTCTGTCTGTCTGTCACACACAAACAGTACACAATTCATTTTTGTCTTCCTGCAACAACTCCTTTCATTCTTTCAGACTTTCTTTTCAAACATTTCTTTCAAATTGTTTAGTCTCCAACAACAAGTATATCCCTCTTAATTAAGGTGCTGAAGAATAAAACTCATTATCTAGTGCACACGCTTAGAAAGCAAGCCTGTACAGTAAAACAAATGCAAAAAGTTGGGCCTTTATAAGAAACTTTTTGAGGGGAGGGGGAAGGAGCCTGTTCAGCTGACAGTGACGTAAATAGAGGTCTGTAACAAGCCGCCAGCTTGGTTCAGCTCATTTGGGCAAGCAACTCTACAAGTTTTGGATGAGCCTTTAGGCGAATCTTGAACTCAGACTTGGTATGCTTTCTCACTAACAGATGGAGTCCTTCAGGCTGATTAGTCTGAATAATTTCCAAGAGAATAAGAACAAATGTGGCACTCAAACTGCAGATCTGGACAATGTGCTGGCAGGTTTTAAGAATGGCATTCAGGTACATCTTGCAGTCAGCCTTCTCTCCAGGAGATGGTCAAGACACTTGTATTCATAAAGCCATACAAGAGCCATTGGAATGAGCCACTTTGATGAAACAAAACAAAGTAAGATCAATGCACAGTATGATATTAAACCAAGTATTATCTGTGACTAATCTGTTCCATTGTTCTCCATAGGCTTCAATCATAAATTGCTTTAGCTGACTTGATAGTTAAATCTTCCAAATCTCAATAAAAAGAGTATTCCTCTAATTATAATAAATTATGGGGGTGGGGCCTGTTACAGAACCCATTACCTTATTTGAACAGCTTGATTATCTCATTAAAATAATAATTCATCATAATAATACCCCAGCTGAGGCTATGCTAACTGAGTTATCAGCACACTGATGATCCAATCCTATTGTTGCACTACCAGGACATGTATTTGGTACTTGCAGGTTTCCCGGCAGCTTGGAAATAGTGACAGTAGTGACTGCAAAGAAATCTGATCCACTTCCAGTTTAAATGTGATGGTACTATTTTCAAGCCTTGGGGAATCTTACAAGAACTCTGTAGGGCTCCACAGAGATCTCCACACCACCCATACCCTAAAAGCACTTGTGTTAAGATTAAAAATAGTCCCCCTTCCCCTACAGGAGTACGATTCTATCACATTGCTTCTTTCCTCCTTCCCCCAACCCCTTAACAGGTGTAGGAGACCTTTATACCAACTGAGGGGTTGAGTCCCCCCCCCCCCCGCCCAGTTTTGGTAGCACTGCTGTATAGTAATGGGCCTAATGTTCTAAAACTTGTATTGGTTTAAGGGAAAGCAGAAATGTTGTTAAGATGAATGATAAATTAGTGAAGATGAATGACATATACCCCCAAACCCTGAAGAATGTATTCATGCAAATCTGAAAGCCATTATATAATATAGAGAACATGAAGATGGAGGGTAGAACTCATCTTTATATACATGTGAACAATTGTTTTAAAATCATGTTCTAGGGCAGGGTTTCTCAACCCCTAGTCTGGGGACCACTGGTGGTCCTTGGCAGCTGCCTGACTGGTCCGTGAGAGGACTCCTCTAAGTGCATCTTAGCCCTCATCACAGCAGGAGAACTCAGTCAGAGGATTGCAGCCTCAGTGACCAATCCTACGCCTATCTATTAGTAAGTCCCATTGTAATCAGTGGAGCTTACTTTCAGGAAAGCATGGATAAGATTGCAGTCTCAGAGTCCAATCCAATGCCTGTCTACTCAAAAATAAGTCTCATTATAGTCAATGAGGCTTACTCTCCAATAAGAATGACTAGGACGGATTTGTGCATTTTCAATGCATCCTGAACTGAAAAAGGTTGAAAATCCCTTCTCTGAGTAGACATGCATTGAGACATTGGGCTCTCACCTGCAATCCTATCCACAGTAACCTAGCAATAGCTCTATTTATTATAATGGGGTTTACAGCTGGAGGCAGCTGTGCTTTGCTTTAGGTGAGGAAGTCCTCCATCCAGGTTGCCAGAGGCAGGACTCTCCCCCTACCCCTGGGCTGGTCTCTGGAAATTTTTTTCCCCACAGAACTGGTCCCTGGGGCCAAAAAGGTTGAGGACCACTGTACTAGGGAATGCAGTGGCTCCTAGGAATTCTGTTATTAAAGGTTCTTTTATGTGATCAGCACTGAACAACCTTTCCCAAAAGACAAGGACACACCATTATGCATCTGACATTTTAATGAGCAGCCACATGAGAGTGATGTATATGTATGAGGGTTTGCGCTGCTTTCTCATGTGCTGAAAATTTAAGTCCCTCCAAGTCTGTGGCAAATGAATTGAGTGTGGCTGCAATCCTAACCTCCACTTAGCCCTGGCATAAGTCCTGTGCTGACTTGGGGGTGTCACAAAAGTGCCATAAGACACTTCTGCCCCACTCCTGGAGAGGGGGTAAGGCCAATGCACACAATGCATATGCCAACCTCTCCACATCATCATGAAAATTTAGGCCAGATGAGATAGCCCAGCCTAAATTTCTTAGGATTGTGCCCTATGTGCCTTAAAACTTGCCCCAGAAATTTCTGTAATATGCAGGGGATCACTGTTGGCTCACAACTGTGTGAGAGTAACAAATAGAAAAGAGGGCCAACTTTTCTGTGGAAACTGCCACAAACTTCTCTGCCAGACATCATTCTAACCCAAAGAAACCCTTTTATTTTTTTCAGTTCTTTTAACATAGCTATCATTCTCACCATTTCTAAAGTTCTTTGATCAAGTGAAACAAACTCTGTGATTAATCCTGCAATGAGCCAAAGATAATTACCAATTCTTCCCTGCCTAACAATAGTGTTCAACAATATGATGCCTTCCTAATACCACACCAAAGGACATCCATCTGTTTTCATCAGTCTGGAGAGAACATTTGGTCTTTCCAGCAATGAGGGGAGAGTCAGTCGGTGTGGGCAGAAGCTGTGAGAGGATTATATAATGAAAAGAAGGCAGGAGTAATTTACTGGTCCTTTATAGTTTTCCTTTTAGTAAAATTTTATTTCCTATTTTATTAATAAACATTAAAAACATAATATAATCAACTTAAAATAACAGAAAAAATAAGTATAAAAATATAATGTATAATAAACTGTAGAATATAGAAATACCATATTTACTCAAAACTAATGCGCCATTGAATCTAATGCACACTCTATACTTATAATCAAAATACGTATTTACTCAAATCTAATTAAGCTTTCAATCTAATGTGCATCCTGATTTTGGAGACTGAATTCAGCTGAAAAAAGAGAGTGTTAGATTTCAGTAAATACAGTTTTTCTAATAGCATGTGAATTTCTAAATAGTGTGTGAATAATAAATAATTTATAATCTAAATATATATAATCTTCTTTATCTTTAGCCTTTATCCCGCATAGTGATGAGGTCTGCTATTCTGGATCTCTGGCGCCATTTCTCCCAGTTGCAGACTTGGTCTAGGTGCAGGTGGGTGGTTCTCAGGTCAAGCCAGCGCTGTTTGGTCGACCCTTTGGTCGTTTGCTGCTGACTTCCAACTGCAGGCCCAACTGTATTAAATGTATGTAATACCAATATATAATAAGATATAATATTTATATTTATTGATACCTGAGAGCTGCCTCATAAGATCAGACACAAAACTTCACCACATCGCTGCATTTGGAGCTAAAAGGATAAGGTACGCCACACTAACAAAGCTGTAAGGAAATGTTCACTAGGGAATATGTCCTTTAATTTCTATCTTTATTTAAAATACTTTATTTAAAAAAATAATTTTCCATTAGTGTCTAAATCAGTGATTTTCAACCTTTTTCATCACATGGCACACTTAACAAGGCACTGAAATTATCAAAGCACACCATCAATTGTTTTTACCATTGACAAGGCACACCAGACTGTTCAAGTTCCCCAATTTTCCTACTAATGAATGTCAATCCCCAAATTCCCACGGCACATCTGAGAACGATCTGCAGCATACCAGTGTGCCATGGTCACACTGAAACAACACACCAGTGTTGAAAATCACTGGTCTAAACTGAGTCAGATGACTTTAAATAGCAAGGAGATTCACATGGGGACCTGTTTCTTCTTCCTAAACCTGCTCCTAACCCTTATCCCATTCATTCCTTGCACTAAGGGAGCTTAGAGGAAGCTGTGTTTAACGTCAGGCGAAGCTCCCTGAGTTCCCGTAAGTTCGAAGGTGTGCATAACTGTCCACTGTTATAAAACTGTTGTTAGCATCTATTCTAATGCTCTTAAAGTGATAAGTGATGCTCATTAGGGTGTACAAAGAGAATATTTGAAATCTGATTCAAAAACTGCATTTATTAAATAAACAATAAATACTGAAATTTGTAATAACAAGGAAGAGCAAAGCTGTAAAAAATGGCAACCTATACAAACCTATAGTTTGTATGGCCCTACAATCCAGAATAACTACGGGAGCACGTAAGAGACATTACGTGTACCTGTAGTTACTGCACCACCTAGTGAAAACCTATGGGAAACTCATATTGCAATACAGAGCAAATTGTTCTTACACCGGTGCAAGGACTCCCCGTAGTAACTCTGGATTGCACCCTAAGTTAGTTTAAGTTAGATAAAGTTGTTAATTATTAGTTTATAGTTGCATAAGTTAGTTTATAGTTATTTTAGTTTATATAGTTTGTATAAGTATAGTTCACAAAAGAATCAAGGAGGTGCGAAGGTGGCCCAATTGGCCAGGGGGGTCACTACTGCTCCCCATAAAAGAAGCTGGAAAAATGACTAGGGGGTTTCAAACAGCACCGAGAATTAGGAAGGTACTAGGAGGGGAAGGCCTCTGGGCCATCATGGTGCAGAGAGGGAGCAAAAACAAAATCTCATGGAAAAAAATTTCCAGCTACGCCTATCCTAAGGTTAAATAAGACTGCAAAAAACAAAAGGAGTTCAAAACCATTCAGGCTGCCCCTTTTAACACTCTCAGGAAAAGCAGCCTGTCTCTGCTTTGCATAATATGAATGAAATAGAAGATTCTCTTATCATAGGTATACATTTCAGAGATTACACCTTTGTAAATTATGGATGTCTCCCACTGAATATGCTCTCAACCTTTCTTTTTTTTAACAAAAGGTATGCATGTGTGTTGTGTTGCAAAGTGTCCTGTGTGAGGTTGCATTTGAAGCAGAGCAAGTTTCAGGGAGTCCTTGGAAAACTGCCTGTCCTGGACCCCTCTCTAATGGATGTTAACATCATACAAAAGATATGAAAAGAGAAATAGCTTTGAGGAATGGCAGTGGGTCAGTCAAAAAATCTTGCTCTCTAGGCAGCTGCCGGCTGAGGCAACCTGTGATGTGATGTCTGCGCAGGCTGGAAAATTAAGACAAAAATTGGTGTTAGCTAAGTGTGGTGGCTAAGTGATTGCTTGGGTCCTAGGCGCTAGCCTGGGAACAGCATTGAAACAGCTCCCATTTATTCTGGAAAGGATTCAAAATACTAGTTTTTTACATTTAAAGTCCTAGACAGCTTGGATCTGAAAAATGTAACTAATGTCTTTTATTCCACAATTAGCTAATTTGCTAATTGCTAATGGTGTTTGTGTTGTTTAGTCGTTTATGATGTAGTGCCTAATATATTTTGCTGGATGCCCTTTTGCTGTTACCTACTTTGTGAATCAAAACATTAAGAAGCATCTCCAGTAAACAAACAGAACTAATGAATGGATTTTTCTTTGAATCTAAAGCGGTGCCTCGATACAGCTTTAGCTCATTTGGACTATCTTGCCAGAAGAAACTACTGATGCACGACAACTTTGCAATCCAAATTGGAAAACAACAAACAAAAGCCTCCTTTTTAGAGTTAAATACTTGCTTTTATTATATAATAAATTTTGAATAATAAAACTAAAAGTTACTGTAATTTCAGTCATAGGACATATTTATTATTTGCAAAATACTGGCTGCAATCCTAAAGACACGTTCCTGGGAGTAAGACCCATTGGACACAATGGAGCTTACATCTGAGTAGACATGGTTAGGATTGCGCTCTAAGTCCAACCTTTAATCTGGTTCCAGTCATGCAGTGATACTTTATAGTGGACTGTGGAGACTGCGATTGTTTCTCACATGTTAAAATACCTCTTCTTACAATAAAAATTACAATCCTAATCAAATTTCCAGCACAAAGATAAGGAAACGCAGCTTCAGGTTAAGGGATCAAACACCCCCTTTCCTTGATGAGGCCTCCATGACTGCCTAGCATACATCTATACGCATGTCACACTGTCACAGCTTTGATTATGAATTTTGATTTGTAATTTGATTATGAATTTCATTATGAATTGGGCAAAGACTTTTTATGATAAGATGGTGAAGAACTCAGGGTCTAATCTTATGGGCCTCTAGCATCTCTGGGTGTTGCAACATAAGGCATGGCTGCCACACCCAGTGGAATGAATGTCAGCATCAGCCCAGTGCCATTCAGTGATGAGCTCAGTGATGCACAGAAGTCGCCCAGAGATAGGTAAGAGCTTCGAGAGGCAGTCAGGACCATGGGTTTTAGGAGGTGGGGTGGGAGCAGCACAGGGGGAGGAACTAAGGAAGAGTGAATTTAGGACTATAGATCCTATACCGCTTTGTCATATCCTCTGCGTTGGGCAACATTTTGGGGTATAGTACTGGGATATCAGTTAATTATTTGATGGAGAATTCCATTCTCAAGTTTAGTTGTTACATTATAGGATACTAAACTTCAATCTGAGAGACAGTCTTTATTGAATAATCCAATCCTAATGAAGTCCCATGTGGTATTGCAGTGACACCAGCACAAATTTTGCTGCAACTCATGGAGGAATTTTTGGGTGATGCTTATTTTCAGGAAAAGGAGCTATTTACCTCCAGGGCCCCAGGAGCCACAACTTGTCAACATCAACATGTGTCAGTGATATTGCTTACTTAAGTCCATGTTGACCCATGCAGGAAGAGGGTTTGAATTCATTGGGCTCTACTGCTCTAAATCAGCCCTACTCCAAGGTTTGAGTGGCCCAACCTCTGCATCATCTCCTTGTTCTGCCATCCTGCAGAAAGGCTCCAGAATACATGTTCTGCCAGAAATAATCTTTAATAGGATTTGGCTAGAATCCTCTCAGTTTATAAAGCAAAGACAACAAGAACAAGAGCAGCACAATTATTGGCAGCTCAACCTCGCTTTCCAATACCAACACATAATCACAAATTCTGATTTCTTTATGAACTTAATAATATTTGGGGAAAACTTCACAGACTAGATATAATCAGCTAACAGTGAAAAAGTCAGCTGTCTACCTTGAACAAACTTACTTAAAATTGGATATTTAGTCTATTAGCACATAGCTTGCACAAAAAGCAACAATGAACACTTATCCTTTCCATAAAAATATACGTGGATGATACAGTAACCCCACTGGATAAAGTTAATGAGGCATTCACAGAATATTATTCCATCATTATACCTCTATTCATGCATTCACTTGGCAGATTCAGGATAGCAGGATGATGGTAAGGTTCACTCACTGAATGCTTAAATGGAGCCCCCTAGCATACATCTATACGCATGGAAGACTTGGTCTATGTGCTTGAAAACCTGCTGCCAGATTTCCAAGCAGATGAACAGCTGCGCATGTGGAGTTTCTTTTCAGGCATTCAACAATCATATATGGGAAAGGAGCAAAGCCTGTCACTTTTTCCTGTATTTGTGTCCATTGAATACACAATGCGAATCCCTGAGAAGGACTATAGGCTTTTTAAAAATCCAGACTCAAATACACAAAGGCCTATCTGTAGAAAGTCCTAATCAAAAAATTAGAACCATTGCGCGAAAACTTGACTGGGGCACAGAACAACTTCAATGAAAACACTGTTGTGTGATTAAGAATTGATCACACAGCAAAACTTCAAGCATAGGCAGTTCTCAGACTCAACAGCTGCATGCTGGTTTCTGAGTTTTCTATCCATTAACAAATACGTTATTTCAAACTTAACATACAGTCTAACTTTCAAGCCTAACATTTCTGATGGCATTTTCAAGTGCAAAAAAGGGGGAAGGGAAAACAGCCCAATGTATACACAGGGATCCAAAGAATATATAGTTGAAATTAAAGGGCACGTATCTTCAATATCCCCAAATGCTTGTCGAGCCAAGGAGCAAGTTAGGCCAATTTAGCAATTAAAGCCATTTGAGTACCCATTCCTAATATGCACTATGCTGGTGGAACTTTTACAGCACCAGGAAGCATAGTAGGTTTGGTGGCAGTGGCACTTGATCCCCTTCTTGGCCTGATCCACCTTCACAGATCTACATGGACTTGCATCAGTGATGTTGGGAGCACAGCATGGGCCTTACCCCGGGATAACCTCATGGGACACAGCAGACTCTGTGTTTGTGCTGCTTCATTGCCATATGTTTTTCAGTGAGCTGTTTCTCTTACAATCTCTGGCTCAATTGCTTCCATCCAAGTTTTTGCCAAGTATTGTGAGTGATCCTTAGGAAAGAAAAGAATACCTTTTGAGATGGTCATACCAAATAAGTGCACTTATAAATCAAGTTGCAATTTTTTCACAACCATCTTGACAGAATCGTTCTTGATTAATATACTCATAAGGACCTACACCTCTTTATCCCTCTCTCTAAACTAGTGATTTTCAATTTTTTTGTGCCATGGCACACTTATGAGTTATTAAAATTATCAAACACCCCATCAGTCTTTTGACAATAAAAAAAAGCAGGCATTTGTCAGTCTTGAGAGACAACGATATCGTGCTCGGCGCTGCATACGCTGCATGCGAAGCATGAAGGCCTGGGTTAGATTGATATGGAGGATAGGCTGTTACCTAAGCAGCAAATCCCCCCGTATTGGAGCCAATATGATTGGTTCCAGCTGCATCGCAGAGCTGGGCTAAGGAAAGGAGCTCACCCTGTCTTGTGGGGATTGACCCATGTCTCAAACCCTGGCCTGCTGGTTAACAGGCACAGTGTCTTAACCACTTGCGCCTCCCACAGCCCATAAGAGCACACTATACTGCCAGCAGTGGGTTCACATTCCCCAATGGCCCAACTTATGCTCAAACTCCTGCAGCATAACTAAAGAACATTCACAGCACACCAAGTGCTGCTCTAAACCCATTGGCAGCACCTCTTCAGTCAGGACCACAATTATCTGGTTTCCAGCTCAGGACTACCTGCACAGGATTGACGGATATGCCAAGTGGCATGATTTTTTGCAAACACAAACATTTTGTTGTCAATAATAGTTACAGAACTGGAAATATTTGGGGTGATTTCTGGCCTCCACATAAATTATTCAGACTCTGTGGTATCGAATGTGTCTGCTGCACAGAGATGAAAGCTTGGCTGGGAAAAAAATGAACACGTTTAAATAGATGTACCTGACTTTAATGTATCTAGGCATCAATATTATCTCACAACAGGAGAACATATTCAAAAATAATTTCATTTTTCTTGCATAACAAATTAAAATGGGACCTGATACTTGGTCCAGATTGAATGTGCCCCTGTCTGGTTGTATGGTGTGGGAAAAATAATAGCACTTCCATGTTTAAGCTCCCTGCTATACACAGCTCCAATCAATATATGAATAGATGGGGAAAAAAGGTCTGGACTTTATCTTAGCTAAAAGGAAACACAAGATGACTTTGATCAGGAAACACACACACAAGGAGACACACATACCCAACTCTATCCTGTTCACTAACTTATGGACAGTACTGTGTAACTGCTGGACTAATACCTCATGCAAATTATGGACTTACCGCAGAAATGTAGCGACTAGCTGCTATTGTAAGTCAACTTGTGACAGCACAAATACTCTATTGCACTTTACAGAACTACTGGTTTCCCATCACTGTTGGAACTGATCAG
This sequence comes from Cryptoblepharus egeriae, assembly GCA_030015325.1. Lineage (NCBI taxonomy): Eukaryota > Metazoa > Chordata > Lepidosauria > Squamata > Scincidae > Cryptoblepharus > Cryptoblepharus egeriae. Next base: position 25,027,695 of record JAREYC010000003.1, read on the forward strand.
ACACTCCACAAGTGCAGAGGGGACAGTTTGTGGATGTTTCTGGGGAGAACTGGGGCTGGGGGTGGCTAAGTCAGGGAATTTTGAAAGCAGGATGGGGTGGATTTCAGCAGCAGTCATGCATACTGGATCCTATCCCCCTCTCCTGGCCCAGACCTAAACCCAATGCTCCTTGACCTACAGCCAGCAAAACAGATATAGGAGGCAATAGGTCTAGTCTTTAGCCTATAAGCAATAGTGAGCCTTTGCCAATAGGGTGGTTCTCCAACTTAAAATTAGTGACATTTCCAAATATGGTGCTCCTCTTATATTTAGCAGAAAAGAATAACCATTCCTCTATGCCCCAACACAGTTTCCCTAACCAACAGTTTCCCTAACCAATTTTCCTTTTGTAAAATTAATTAAATTTGATTTTAATGTTGCAGGGGAATTTTTTAAAAAAAAATTAAAAATGCCCTCGGATAACATGTCTTGCAGGCCAACATTTTGAATTTTGCACCAGGATACATGATCATTAGCTATGCTACTGGACCAAAGTGCCTGCTTGTGTCTTTTCTGAAATTGTTTTTCAGTGGTGGGCTTCAGGGGGTTCCCACAGGTTCTATAGAACCCTTTGCTAATGAGTGCCTGGTTCTGAGACCTGGTTACTAATGGGACATAGACCCTGTTGTTAATTTATTTGAATACCACCACTGGTTCTATACACTGAAGGACTGAACTACTCCTATCTCCATCCATTCCTTAAATATGGCCTCTGTTGGTTTCCTGCTTTACTCCAGCAGTCTTCCCCTGTCTCAGATCATTATCTCATTGTTTGCTATCCAAAATGAGCTTTGGCTGAGTTGCATGGTCTCAGCACAGAATGTTTGCTACTATTATACAATGTTGATGGAGTCATGAAAAATTTAGGGTTCTGCTCTTGAGTGTATGTTTGGGGGACATTCAGGAAATGAATCAGCTTTAGTGGCCATTGGGACATCAGCTGGTTTACTCTGACATGGTGAAATGTCAGTTTTGAAATTGCATGCACTTTTTCAAAATTAAAATGTGTAGGTCTGTTTTATTTTGTTAGCATGTATTCCTTTCTTGTATTTGAAAATGAAAGACGTTGTATTAGTCTAAATTTTTAAAGGCAGCAATTCTCAAAACATGAATATATGTGTGTATCACAGTGGCATAACTAGTGGAGGTGCAAAGCAGTAATGTCTTCAGGAGCTACTGAGGCACAGTATGCAACACTGCTACCCTTCCAGTCATGCTCTTGTCAGATAGGATTCGGCTTTAAGCTTCCCCATTTAAATTTTTTGTCCTCATTTTGGGTCTCATTACCATAATTATTGCATGCTTTCTAGGTCTTAAAATTTTCTGCAGAAGAATATGTTGTGCTTCACACATATTATGGGAAAAAGTAATGTGTGTCTCATTCTTTTTAAAGAAAAGCATTTATTTACTTAAATTAAAATAGCAATACAATTCAAAAACTGCATAAAGTTAGCCACAGTGGTATGTGGCTAAAATCTAAGGTATGTATTTAGTAAAAATTTATGTTAGGGAAAGTAGGACACCATATTAACATGCATAAGCATCAAATAGAACTGATTTGCAAATCAAACAATAGACCATTTTCTGCCGCACAGATAAGAGGGTGCTGCGTGCAGGTATGTTTGCCAATGTGTCTCGTATTTCTGAATCCCAGCCTTAGAAGCTTTCAGTCAACCTCCTACGTGAATCTGTGTGCAAATACATAAACAACTGGAGAGTTATTCAGAAAAAACAGATGGAGACTCATCATGTGAGCAGATTGGTGAAGAGGCAGAGTGTAGGATGTGGTGCCGTTCGCCTCTGAACTTTGAGATTCATGCAGCTTTGGGGGAAGGCAGCTTTTCTCATAAGAAAACAAATATCTTGCAGCCCAGACCTCTGTCTTATAAGCAAGTCTGACTGTTCAACACATCCTAAGGGCACAATCCTTAACTGGGCTAAATCCTTAACTAAAGCCCTAACTGGGCTGCCCCCACTATTCTGAATCCAGAGCAGAGAGATATGCTGAATCCAGAGAGTCAGGAAGACTGGGCTGCCCTAACTGCTCCAGAGAATGCTAAGTAGGCACCAAGTCAGTGACACATGAGGAGGGCTTGCTCCTTAAGAGACCCCCCTCAGATCACAAGGAACAGCTATGAAACCTGCCTTATAAGGAGTCCCTGATGAGATGCTAGTACAGTCTACAGTGAATACAAGGGGCTTCTTGGAGTGTCCTACTGTAGCCACAGGTTAGTGGCTGCCATAGTTGTGCCATATCCTGAGTTTGAGAGGCAGGGGTTGCAGATAGGCTGGCCAAGAACTCAGATTTTTTTTTTGCCAACACTGCCATTCTTACTCTGCCTTATCATGGATCCCTATGGGTCTACTCATTACTGTACCTGCTCCTGAAGTGGTATAACTCTGAGAAGCTGGAAGAGGGCATTTCTGCCTTGGAAACAGGCTCTGGATACAGAGTAACTGCTCTGCCTTAGGCAATGCTAAACATGCCCTTAACATGCCTCTCCTGAACTGCCTAAGCTGCCCCAGGGAGGGCAGCCCAGATCCAACTGTCTTGGGGCAGCCTATGTTGCCTTTGGCTGCCCCAAGCCTTTTCCAGAGTAAGTAGGTTGGCCTATCTTGCAGTTGGGTCAGCTCATTGATAGATAGGGTAGCCCAAGTGCACTTCTGGATTGTGCCCCATCTCCTCTCTCTTTGTCACTGTTGCCCCACCAGAAATTTGAACAATGCTGTTAACAGAAAAATCCAAAGCACATTCTTTTTGCACATGGCTTTCTGACATTTCCAAGCCACACAGGAAGGAGTCATCTATTACAGTCTCCACACCTCTAAGTCTAAAGTACAGCAGCATTTACTGTTCCTTCTCAAGTTTCAGACAGACATCTCTTAAAATTTCCACAGAACTATCAATTTATAGCACTTTACACAGAATGAAGGGGCAGGTATAATATCAGAAGCACGAATCTACTGTATCTCAATATATAAATAACATAAAATAAAAAAAGCAGGCCTCCGTCAGTCTTGGAAGACTATGGTATCGTGCTCAGCGCTGCATATGCTGCATGTGAAGCATGAAAGCCTGGGTTGGATTGTTATGGAGGATAGGCTGTTACCCAAGCAGCAAATCCCCCCTCCATGCCACTGAATTAGTCCAATGGAAAGGCAGAGCCAATATGATTGGATCCAGCTGGCGTCGCAGAGCTGGGCTAAGGACAGGAGCTCACCCTGTCTTGTGGGGCTGACCCGGGTCTTGAACCCTGGCCTGTTGGTTAACAGGCACAGTGTCTTAGTCACTTGTGCCACCCACAGCCCAATATAAAATAAATATACAAAATATAAAGAAAAATAAAACAAATTAACTTGCACTTAGGCTGAAATCCTAAGCACACTTATCTGGAAGTAAGACTAGTTGAGCACAATGGTGAGTAGACATGTAGTAGACATGGTTAGCACAATGGGGAGTAGACATGATTAGGATTTTCAGTACATAAGAAAATAAGAAGAGTCCTGCTGGATACGTCCAAAGACCAACTAGTCCAGTTTCTTGTATCTCACAGTGGCCCATCTGTTGCCTCAAGGAGCACACAAGGCAATAAGACACCTGCATCTTGTTGACATCCTGCTGCATCCAACAAAGGGGCAATCCAACAGTCTCTTCAAAGTAAGAGAACTGTCATTTCCGCAGGGTAAACCTTTGATACATTAATAGATCTCCTTGGAGCTGCACCAGCTATTTTGCTGGTTCATAAATAAGGAAAATAACACAGAATGAATGGGTTGGGTTTCTGGCTGCTGCTAGTGCTGCTGCTGGTATTCAACCCTTCCTCCCCCATTCTGCCTCCTATCCATCCCTTCCTTATTTTGATACTCCCTCATTCCCTCTCTGCCATCCCTAAGACCAAGTCCCTTGTCTATCTTCCAGTGTCTCTGCTTTGTGAGCCTTAAATCTCTCATTCATACAATGCCAAAGGCAGCCCATTCTTCATGCCCATCAACCCTGACCTGCTGATCATCCTGACATTAAAGACTCTGGCCTGTTTTCCCTCAAAAGGTCTTTATTGCGATGGAAGATCCAAAATCATGATTCTACCCTACCCAGATAGTATGTCCCGCCCTGCATGTTTGCCAGATTTATATCATAATTCCTGCTTGCAGCAACAACTTCAAGGATATGTGTGCCATCAACACTGTCCTGTTACACAGTCCTGGTTTCTTGGGCAGCTTGGTTCTCTGTCTTCCCATTTCCTGCAGCCCAACATAGAGTAGGTGCTATAGGGGGGACAGAGATTACCATGCTGGAATTAGTCAGTTTAGTTAGTTAGTTAGTTAGTTAGTTAGTTAGTTAGTTAGTTAGTTAGTTCGTTCGTTCGTTCGTTCGTTCGTTCGTTCGTTCGTTCGTTCGTTCGTTCCATCCATCCTTCCCTACCTACCTACCTACCTACCTATCTATCTACCTTATGTATGTACGTATGTACCTACCTTTCTACCTAAAGTATGAATGTATGTACCTACCTACTTACATACCTATCTATCTTTCTACCTAAATTATGTATGTATGTATGTATGTATGTATGTATGTATGTATGTATGTATGTATGTAGGTGCCTGCCTGCCTGCCTATATTTATTTCTGCCTGCCTGCCTATATTTATTTCTGTTTATCTAATATATGTATGTATGTATCTATCTACCTATCTACATAACTACCTACCTACTACCACTGCAGGAGTCCTGACCGCCTGGTAGGTCCAGCCCTGGAGCCGTTCCCCCAACCATTCCCGCAGCCCTACCCAGCCCAGGCCAGGCTCTGAGGCACAGGGCACCAGAGCTCCCTGCTGCCTGCATGGCCTCACGTGGAGTGGGGAGCCTCCAGACGGGCACTGGGAGCTCGGGAGGGTGCTGTGTGGGTTGTGCTGCCTGGACACGCTGGAGGCAGGGAGGGTGGGGAAGCCGGGCGTCCGGAGCAGGGTCCTCTGGAGAGGGCTCAGGAAGTCCCTGCCAGGCTGTGAGTCTCTCTCATGGGGGCTCAGTGCACTGAGGAGGCAGAGGCTGGAGAGGAGGCAGAGGCAGAAAGGGCAGCCAGGGAGGGTTGGGAGCCACCGCCTGGTTGCCTGAAGGGAGCTGCCTGGGAGTGCCTGGCTCTGCTCTGCTCTTGCTCTGCTCTGCTCTGCCTGGCTGGCTACTGTCAACTGCCAGGCTCAGCAGTTGAGGGTTCTGAACCTTTGCCTTGACAACCACACAACAACACCCTCAGGGGAGGGGCCTTTGTTGTGTCATCGCACTGCAGGGAGGGGGTGGGGAGAGCACTGCTGATTGGCCGGGAGGCTGCCTTAGACATTTTCTCCTCTGAGGTCTCAAAACCCTGGCCCTGGGGCCAGATGTGGCCCTTGGCAAACCTACATCCAACCCTTCATGTTAGCAGATTTAGGGTGCAGTCCTAATCATGTCTACTCAGAAGTAAGTCCCATTGTACTCTTTGTGACATACGCTCAGGAAAGTGTGTTCAGGATAGGATTGCAGCCTCAATATTTCCTGGCATCAGTGTTAGGGCAAAGGTACACCGGGTACAAGAGAACTCACCAGAGTGGTAACATGTGGCTTATGTGACACTAAGGTCTTGTGTTTGTCTGCTGAGGCTGTCCAGCTTTGAGGTTTGTCGTGACAGCAGTGACTGTACATATGATGTGAGTGCAACTGTGAGCATTTTACTGGGCTTTGAGATGTTGTGCAACCCTTGTTGGCTTACTGGGGTACCTGGTTAAAGGTTAGGAACAACATCTAATATATGCTGCTGCAACTGTTCCTCCCTCTCAAGGGTCAATCCCATCCTGATTTTTTTCTTTCTTTGCTTTTTGGAGACTATACAGTCCATGGAGAAAACTGATACTTATAGGAATCCATGTCTAATTGGGTGGGATGTGGTTCCGGTGCTGATCCTTATGAGCAGAACAGACACATGTGCTATGTGAAATCTTGAGAATTCTGATAAAGGATGGCTGACTGTTGTATTCTTGATAGGACTCTCAGAAGTGGATTTTGCTGCACACCTGATCCTAAAACAGGTGTACACCTGTAATGATGTTCACACCACCCACAAATAAAGTTATGAAGTAAGTGATGTGATAAGTTCAAATCAGTGCTCAATGGTGACACTTACTAGGTAGAAGGAGACCTAAACCAAGGTTACTTCTATTTGGCCTAATGTATCTTTGCAAGGTTACAAGTTTCAAATAGGTTATAACTTTTCATATGTTGTCTTGAGCCCCTTTAAGGAAATGCAGGCTTTGAATATGATGATTGGCATTCCTCCTGCCACCCAGACACACTTACATCTTACCACTGGAGGTGAGAGGCATCTCACCATTGCTATACAATCACTGTCCTTGTGCACAGGAGGCCTCGTTACAAAAACTATGGAAATTACAATGACATTGCTACCATGGCCCTTCCACCATAGTACACACCTTCCACTAGTGGACAGCACAGTTAGGATTGGGCTGCTGTGCAACCGCTTAAAACTCTTTTTTATGGCCAGAGGATGGCATACATTCTCATTTTTATGTATAAATCACATTACAGACTGAAACTTTATGCCACAAATTTTGTCCATCATCCTGGTGGAAATTTTGTGTATTATTTTTTTGTCCTATTATTTTGTTCTACATACCTGAACGTGAATTTGAATTTGGACAAACTTCAGAAGTTATAAAACGTAACAACTAAACAACAAATACCTGAAACTCTTCAATGTAGAACAGTGTTTTTCAACATTTGTCCTCTGCTGTACCATTTCGCTTTGACCACCTATTAAATGCACCACGGGAAGTAACTGGCTATGACATCACTGTTAATTACATCTAGGGAGGTCAGAGGTGATGAGAGAAACACAAGTAAGATGCTCAGGGTGGAGTGGAGACTTTCTCAAACAAATTTGGAAGCCTCCTACAACTGTTTGTTCTGTTGTATTCCTGATCTTGCCACTGGGCAGCAGGGGTCAGAGGTCCTCCAAGTACCACCAGAAACCACTTACAGTACCACTAGTGCAGAGGTTCTCAATCTTCCTAATGCCATGACCCCTTTATAAGTTCCTCATGTTGTGGGGACCCCCAATCATAAAATTATTTTCGTTGCTACTTCATAACTGTAATTTTGCCACTGTTATGAATTGTAATGTAAATATCCGATAAGCAGGATGTATTTTCATTGTTACAAATGAAATGTGTATTCTATCCACACATTGAACACAATGGGATTTATTTCAGAGTAGGCATGCATAGGATTGGGCCCTGAGGCTGCAATCCTATCCACATTTACATGGGAGTAAAGGCCCCCCTGACTATAATGGGATTTTTTCAGAGTATGCATGCATAGGATTTGGGCCCTGAGACTGTCAGTCATCCCCAGTGCGCGTGCAGCTACAGCCAGAGGTCTGGCAAGCCTGACCTGGCCCCCTGCAGCAGGGGTCTTTAGACGACTCCCAAGAAACCTCTAGGCGACCCCCAAAGGGGTCCCGACCCCCACTTTGAGAAACGCTGCGCTAGTGGTACCCATACCACTGGTTGAGAAACACTGATGTACATCTTCTATCCCATTTCTGCTATTCTATCATAGTAATTGTAATTTCAGTAGGAAATGGGAAAGTAGGAATGGGAAATGCAGGTCCCAAAGAATAAGAAGTGAACACACTGATTTTTTTTTGTGACATTGTGTTTCTTTTAAGGCAGGCTTTTGTTTTGCCTATAATGGTTTTATTTTTCTTTCTACACATCACAGAAATGAAACACGTAAAACTAAAACACAAGGAAAAGCTGGATAAATAATTAAAGGAGAATGAAAAAGGTTGTAGCACACTGACAGCAAAGCAGCAAGCCAAAAAGAATGAAAGTTAATATTTATTATGCTTTAGGCAAAAGCCCAGACTGACAATAATAATCCTTCTATTTCTCACATTTTTTTTTCATTCCTCAACCTCCCAGAATGCTCATTCCTAGGGTGACATTAAAGTATTTTTAGCAAAGGTGGTCCACCACATCGAAAACATTTGCTGTTCTGGTGTCTGAGCCGTATGCCCTTGAAATCTATCAGAACCACCTCCCAAGTGAATAAAGCAACCTTTATTCTTTATTACATTCATTTAATAAAAAGAGAATGTATGATTTTTTTGTCTAGTCCTTTATTACATTGCAGTCTGTGCAGATGTCATGATTATAGCGAAAGCTGCTCAACTGACATCTTGAAGAAAACTCACCATGGTGCTACTCCTTTCTTCATATTTGTACAGACAGCTTTGGAGTCCTTGAGCTCTGCATGATGCACATCAAAGCACATGCTCTGTGGCATAGCTAGAGGGGGTGAAAAGCAGTAAATCTATTGGGGAGTCTCACTGCAGTGTGCAATAGACCATTTCCCTTCAAAGCCATTCCAGGTGGTGCAAGAAAAAGGAAGGCACTGCTACTGCCTGGAATGGCTCTGAGGAGGAAGGGGGGACCTACAATGCTGCAATGAGATTCTCTGAAAACTTACTGCTTTGCACTCCCTCTAGTTTCATCACTGTACATGATTAGTTCACAAATGCTCCAAGATTCCTTCTATAAGATGGATAGTATATATTTTCTACAACTTGTCCCTGTTACTCATTCTCCTGCTATTCTATTTTTTGCATAAGATGTTTAGGATGCCTTTTAAAAGGTGTTTTAGACCAAGTGCTGTACTACCTAATGCAAACAATACTTAGCAACATTCTCCATCCCTGACTTCCTCCAACTTTCTAATCCCAGACTGGCCCAAAACATTCTATTGTTTGAAATGAAGAGGGTTGTTCCCACACAGAGGCATAGCTGAGGACCACACGTATCACATGGATTCCCCCATGGAGGGCAGCAATACAGCGATCAGCCTAGCCTCATTGCTCCTTTTGGTTTTACCACATTTTGAATGAGATTCATCTCCCTGCCCTCATTTTTTTGAGCTTTTCTGGAGCAATATGCATTTTAAAAACATAATCTATGTTAGCGTAAAGCCAAAATAATACCTAAATATGGACTTATGGTGATTGGAGACTTCAAACCAATCCATCTTCCTATGGAGATAGACTTTATCCAGTGCAGTTTAAAATGGGCATCACATACAGGCAGCTGCTATATTTTCTAGTCAGGTTGAGTTGGATGACCACAGGAGGTCTTTGTTACTATCCCTTGCTTATTTGTGTGTCTTGCCTCTATCCACCCCTGCCCTCTGGCCCCCTGCAAGCTTCAGGCCCCTTGACCAAACAACTGGAACTGTGTCATGTCTAGAGGATATTCTGAAGTAATCAGAAGTAACTTTTTGTGCCATCTTAAGGCCTTGGGAGTTCCCTTTTGTGCTTGGTTGGTGGGGAAAAGGGGATCCATTTGAGTTTGTGATTTATTTCTATGATGTGTGTTGGTGCTTGGAGAAATCCTTGAAATTCAGGCCCATTCATTCTCATTTATACATTCTAAAAATTATCCATTTCTAAAATTTATCCATTTCTAAAATTTATCCATTTCTAAAATTTTCTGGCCCTCAGCAGCTTGATGTTGCCCTCTGGCTGAAAAGTTTAGATTCCCCTGGCTTAGACGAAGGCTGAGCAAAGAATAAGCTATTGGTGAGTAAATACAGAATGCCAGTGTTGGAATAGAGCCTCGAGCCATGTGTAACATGTGCAGCCTGGGCAGAAATAATTGGTAAGAAAATAGGGTTGTTAATGAGCATCTGTCAAATGATGGAAGGTATGAACCAAGTATGGAGACAAAGACTCTGTATGTGTGCTCCTGCATGCCAATCCAGAACAGGATTTGACCATCAAGCAAAAATAGTTCATATGGATGTATATGGGAGGTCTGCCTTTGCAGAATTAGTAGCCAAGAATTTATACCCAATAGTGATGTCTCTTCCTGTTTTTTTTTAAAAACCTCAACTTAGCTTGTCCAACTTGTGCAATTTCATACTTGTTACAGCTGTCTATGTTGTTAATATTAATAGCGGGCTTGTTTAAAAGACCCCTTTAACCTTTGGGGAGATTACTGTGTTTTGTAAGCTTTCAGTTTCTTTCCCACACTGAATTTCCAATAAATTGTGGTGTTATATATGATGTCTTTATTATGAGCCGACTTGTGCCCTGCTAGAGCCTCTTATGTAGCGCAATCCTGTCCCCTGGTTAGGCCAGCACAAGTCCTGGCACAAATCCCATGCTGGTTTGGGGGTATCACAAAAGAGTTGTAAGACATTTCTGCACCACTCCTGGGGGACTGGTGCACCAGCATCCCCACACCACCATGGGATTGTTGAGATGGGTAAGTTGGGCAGGCCTAAATTGGTGTGGATTGCACCCTAAACTATATATATGACATGATGGTATTATTTAAAAATTTTGGCCAGTAATAGTGTCACTCTCCTGCCATGCATTGCCTTGTGAGGTGATTGCCCCAAACCAGAAGGCACATTATACAGTTCATCTCTGAATTTAGGGTTGAGTTGGATGACTTAAGTTATACCTGGATAAATGTCAACCTGAAAAATATTTGGAAAGCATTCCAGTATCTTCAAAGAAAGAGATTACATTTTTGTTTCTTTAAATGTCCATGCTGCCTTTCAGACCATCAGGGATTATTAAGACTGCTTATACAATAAAAATCAACAAGTACCACCTTGAAATAATATAGCTATAATTAAACAATCACAGAAAACTCACTATAGCAATAAAACAAACCAGCATGAGTAAATAAACCAAATGGCCTGAACAAATATAATATATATCATGCATAACATAAATATAACACAATAAAAACTTAGATGATCACTTTATAAGTAATCATGGCAATAAAATATAAAAAACTGTGAATCTAGACTAGACATTACACTCAACATATGAGGTATTTTAGCAATATTGCACCTTATATAGGAAATAATTATTAACATATTGCTGCCTCTCCTGGGAGACAGATTCCCCAGCATGGTTCATCATCAGTAGCATCAGATGTTGTAAAAAACATCTGTTATAACTGCAGCTGCATTTTGATTCATGCAAATCTTTTTTGCTATTGTTGGTTTCATTATCAGTGAGGTCTGCTTACTTCTCCTTGATCTTCTTTTTGCTTCTGATCATAACAGTTCTGTTGTAGTTGAGGCAAATCAGACTTTTCTGTCAGAATACATCAAACAAAAACAAATTTTCCCTATGTTGTAAGCTCAGAGTTTATTCTTGGGCAGCGCAAATCATACCTCATTTAAGCTGAAATGCTTAGATTTGATTAAGCAGGTTGTGTCCAATTGAAATGGGACTAACCCTACAATCCAGAGTAACTTAGGGAGCACGTAAGAGACATTTACATTGACGTAGTTACAGCACCACCTTGTGACAACCTATGGGAAATTCATATTGCAATCCAGAGGAAATTGTTCTTACGTCAGAGCAAGTTACTCCATAGTTACTCTGGATTGTGCCCTGAATGTGTATTCAAACCATGCAGAAAGTGACCTAAAGTGTAAGACAAGCAGATGTCTGGATATGGCCAGCAAAGTTTCCACAAGTGCCTTCAACATGTTCCTAAGATTCATTTGAATGATATATGGTGCAGTCCTAATCCCCAGTTAGGCCGGCACAAGTCTCATGCTGAGGGTATTGCAAGGTTGTTGTAAGGCACACTTTTGCACAAAATCTGTGCCACTGCTAGGGGTGTAAGACATGGGATTGGGGAGCAGGTGAATTCTGCTGGCCTAAATTGGTTAGGATTATGTCCATAATGTGGACAATGTTAGAGTATGGGACTTCCCACATCGTTTCAGCCATAATTTTTGAAAAGCAATAACTTACATGTGCAGGGCCAGGACAAACCTTCTGATGCCTGAAGTGGCAGGGCACTTAATTGCTACTACTCTTCCTGCCAACCCGGTAGTCTACTTTCTCCAGGAGCAAGAAGAAGAGCAATAGATACATCATATCACAGGTATGATCATCAGCAAAAATAAAGAGGCAGGCAGAGATAGGTAGGTGGGGAAAGACCTAAGAGTGAGTGGTGAGCAAGTGGCAAGAGAAATGGGGTCTGTGAGCGGCAAGGAAGGGGAAAATCTAAGGAAAAGGTGCACTTTCCTCCTAAGAGTCACAATGTGCTTTATGGGACTTGTGCCAACTCAGTTTGGATTATACTGTAGGCTCTGTTGTCAGAGTATTTAGGACAGGTGACCATATAGAATGGAGGATAGAGTGCCTCTACCTTTAAGCATTGCAGAGAAGAGGGAATTTAGGCAGGTGCTGCTTTTTAAACCTTTCTGTGTTGCGCTATGCCTGCCTCAATTCCCTCTTCTAAGCAATGCTTAAAGAGGCACTCCATCCTTCGCTTTATAAGGGCACCCTGACTGAGGGCAGCCTCAGAAACAGTGACTGACCTCCCTTCCCACCATACTACTGAGACCTTCTTTGGAAAGGGGGAGCTTGGATTCTTAGAGCAAAATCTTCAGTCGTCTCTTATTTATTCTTACAAGGATGAATGGTCTTTGGTTTCCTTCTCTCTTGAATGTCACCCTCCAGATGATTCAGCAGGTTGAGTTGTCCTCCTGGCAATTTCCTGGAGTCCTCCCACCTCTCTAATCTCAAGTGGGATGTTCACAGAGTCAGATTCATTCCAGCTGCTGCCCTTTGCTCAGATAATTTGGGGGGTGGAATAGGGGGTTTGATGGCTTTGCCACACAACGTGGAAAATCATGCTCTTAGAGCTTTTAAAGTTAGCTTTCAGAGGACATCTTGGCCACCCATGGCTAAGGAAAACATTAAATCTTATCACAATAAAGGGATAATTTTTTTCTTCCAAGAATTTGAAATAAACTATTTCAAAAATGGTTTAAAAGAGGGAAAGTGTGGCATATATTATTATAGTGCTTGCTAAAGTCAGAATCACTTGTGCGGCTGTTCTGGAAGCTCTTTATGTAATGCAGCAAGATCATCATACACCAAATGCAGAACAAATTACTGCCTGAATCATTTCAAGCACTGGAACATATTTGTCCCTCAATTTCAAACCCCCCCCCCCATTAAATTAATATTTCTAGACTTGGATCAGGAGGTTGGCTTGAAATTGCTGAGTCCAACTTTCTATGTAACTCTGAAAAATAAAACTGTCACATCCTGACAGATCAATACCTAGAGTTGGCAAAGCTTTATAAAAAACTGGTTCATGAGCCGAGTATAGCTACAAATCTTATAGGAATTACCCCATAGGATATCTGCTTCTCCTTGGCTAGAAGACTGGCTGTTAGAAAGGAGGTGGCACCAACCCGAGGAAGGTTTACCCTGAGGATGTGTAGTAACCTGAAGTTTTGGGACAAGCTTACTCTGTGTTTCTTTGAAACAGCATAAACTAAGCAGGATAGGAGAGGCAATTTCACCTTGCCATAAAAATCAAAGTAGAGCCAAAGTCAGGGAGCAATCTGAAACATCTTGATCACATTAAAGGAAGTACTAAATATGACAAAAGGATGAAAGCTCTTCTAGAAGATGAGTACCTCCTGTTTAAACAATTCAAGGGGCTTTTCCTTATGATCAAACAATACAAAGCAGATTCACATAGATTACTTTTGAAATAAAGATTGTTTTTGGCATAAAATGCTTCAGAACAGTTGACATTCCAACCCGTCACCTGGTATCTCAGATTAGCTTCTAATTCCCCAAGGCCATTATCCTAAATCATCAAAGTAATCAGAAGTCAGTCACTCCTTGGATAACTCATACACAATTCTGGACTATCTGACTGAATACAACACCTCATAAGAAGACTTACTGCACATCAATTCATGTCTGCAAAGAGGACATCAACAAGCAAATGTTTGGAAATCTGAAGAAATTACTGAAGTTAAAGTTTTAATAAATGGAACAGGTATGGAAGCAAAGAAATATCACAAGAGCCAGTATGAGGTTGTTGGGTATCCTGTTATACTCTTAAACACACCTTTGGGAAGACTCAGTGAAAGGTAAAGTTGTTCTCCACACCTGCTAGCCATGACCCGACTCCAAAGGTGGTGCTCTACCCTATTATGTCAGCATTGTCCAGACATCACTGTGGTTAAGTGGCCAGCATAACTAAACACCAAAGGCAGATGGAGCCTTGTTATCTTTCCTCTGAGGTGGTACCTATTTAGGTACAGTGGTGCCTAATAATATGGGCTGTAGGTGGCGCAAGTGGCTAAGACACTGTGCCTGTTAATCAGCAGGCCAGGGTTCAATTCCCGGGTCGGCCCCACAAGACAGGGTGAGCTCCTGTCCTTAGCCCAGCTCTGCGATGCCAGCTGGATCCAATCTTATTGGCTCTGCCTTTCCATTGGACTAATTGTGGTGTGGAGAGCGGGGATTTGCTGCTTGGGTCACAGCCTATCCTCCATAACAATCCATAACAAAGCACAATTTGTGCTTTGCATGCAGCGTATGCGGCGCTGAGCATGATACCATAGTTTTTCAAGACTGATGGAGGCCTGCTGGTGCTTAATATAACAAGTTTAATTCATTCCGGAAGCATGCTTGTTATGTGAAATGCCCTTTATGTGAAGTGGATTTTCCCATAGGAAATAATGGAAATCCAGATGTTTGGTTCCAGAACCCAAAAAATATTCATATAAAAATATTAACTGGATGTAAAAATGATGACAAAACACTGCAATTAAATTCAAAACATGCATTCAGTGTGTATGATCCTATGAAGTCTACTTCAGCTGCAATCCTAATGACACTTTCCTGGGAGTAGGATCCATTTAACACAATGGGGCTTACTTCTAGGTAGACATGGTTAGTAGGCTGCAATGAAAGACACTTTCAAAGTTTCTCCCCACTTTCTCCTTCTCTCCATCCTGAGCCTCTCTCTCAGCCCTGTTCCCTTCTGCCTGGCCCTGAACTGCTTCCCTCTTCTCCACTGCTCTTCTTTCCCTCTGCCCAGCGGACACCCGGCCACAGGAGGAACAGCGCAGAAGTGTTGCTTTCACTATGGGCAGGTGCGCTAGGCAGCCCTGACGCTTTTTAAACAGGCTGCCGGCCAGCGCGTCTGCCCCAACTGCCAACAAATGTTTTCTTTACGTGAAGCACTTTACGTGAAGCAGAATCCTAGAGAAATTTTTGCTTGTTATGTCAATCACTTGTTAAGCGAGACACTTGTTAAGTGAGGTACCACTGTTAATCTTTTTTTCCCTCTCTTAAGATTCTTGATCTACCTCCCCCTGTGAATTGGGGAAAGGGACCATTTTAAATGCAACTGTCTCTACTCATCCCATAAGAAATACAGAGCATAATGTCTTCCAATTGTGGACTGTACCACCATGAGTGATCTCCTTTACATGGGTTGCTGCAGTGGGTCCATGCCAGCCCCAGCCCCAGAAGCTAGATTTTTCATAATGGTGACAACTGCAAGAGTGGTAATAGTGAAAAGTTGGAGGAATAACTGTATATTAATGCATGAAGAATAGTATGGTGAGCAATGGAGTATGACTGCCAACCATAAATTAATGATGGAAATGAAGATGAGAAAAGGGTCAATAGAGAGGAATTATTTTAATGAAATTTAGGAGCCATTTATTGTGCATGTTCTAAAGCAGGGGTCTCCAAACCCCAGCCCAGGGGCAGATGCGGCCCTCAGCAAACCTCAGGATCCTGCTTTCTGGCCCCTGGAAAAGACCACTCCAATATATTCTTATATGTAAATTTATTCAAATTTATTCAGTTTTGAAATGTAAATTAGTATTTTTGGTCCCTGACACAGTGTCAGAAAGATGATGTGGCCCTCCTGCCAAAATGTTTGGAGACCCAATCTGTTAGGGTTTGAATCTAATAATGAAACATGTTTGGTCAGGCAAGTTGATTCAAGGCTGATGCAATACTGCAGAAGGCTGATGCAATCTAGCTGATGCAATCTGTAACTGCTCTTACAGCATGATTCAGCAGAATTGGAAGTGCTGAGTCACTGGTCACATGACTGCAATATCTCTAACTGATTGGTGTTTCACTATATTTAAGTGTGTATGAGATTATTGCAAAGTGTGGGTTACTGAGGAGGAGTATTATTACTGTTTGATACTCTGAAAGACTGGACTGTATCTGTGGACTGACTTATGGACTGTTTAACTGGATTACTGAGATTGGAATAACCCTGCAACTGGATGTATGTATATGACTGATCTACTGATTTGACCTTGGACTGTGTTACTTGACTTATCTTCTGCCTGTCTTTTGAACAATATAGTTATCTTGAACTATAAACAGCTGTGTGTTTACTTTGTGCTGCTGCCCTCTCATCCTCTGCACAACTACTCTGCTTAGCCCTGCTAATCCTGCAGGTACTCACATTCCTAACACAATCTAAAGAAAGGAAAAGGGGAAAATCCAAACATTAATTCTTTGTATTTCTGGAGGGAAAGGGGGTTTGCGGATCGATGGATGACAGAGGTTGAGAAGAGATGTTGAAATCAAAATGCATATGGTCAAGAGAGTATACTGGGGTTGTTGGGGGTGCACAGAATAGGGTTTATGCAATGGTGAGCTTCAGGGGGTTCTCACAGGTTCTATAGAACCCTTTGCTAATGAATGCCTGGTTCTGAGAACCAGTTACTAACGGAACATAGAACCTGTTGTTAATTTATTTGAATCCCACCACTGGGTTTATGTATTTGTATATGTTTGTGTATTTGTGTATTTTTATAATTAATTAATTAAAATTTTTTGAAAAGGGAAATGTGTGCATTTTGACTTTTCCTGCCTAAGTCTACAATCCTGTGAGCACTTTCCTTGGCATAAGTCCCATTGAATTCATTGGAACTTACTTCTGAGTAGACACAGATGGGATTGCATTGTAAGATACCTTGCCTATCGGCAGTGGATCTTCACACTAGAAACTGTAGGCACCTTTAAAGAGTGAATACTTGGATTTAAAGTAAACTTGTTCCATTAGAGTTAATTAGACCAAAGCAGCTAATCCAAACAGAACAGTTCTGCTGAGCTGTGGATTTTTATGTTAAATCACACAAGACTGATTTGGTGATAGTAAAAGCATACTGAGTGCATAATTTTGACTGACAATTTGCTTTACACCTCAGAAGACTGTTTTTGTCCCATTAGTACAAGCTGAACTCTGTTCTGAGTAGAGTGTAATTCAGGGAGACCAAAATTAGTGTTCGCAGCTGTGTGCCAACAAGGCTCCAATCGCACTTGGTGTTCTTAATTTGAAATGCAAATGAATGCAAAAATTAATAAAATGTCAAAAGAGGAAAATGTAAACTGTTACTAGAGTTCCCATATGTTGCACCATTATGACTTGATAGGGGTTGAGGAGGAAAAGGTAGCAGCGTACATAATCAGAGGAAATAAATGCAAGTCCTTGTGATCTCTTTAATGCTGATCATGATATTTGTCAGTGTTAACATTTTTATTATCAAGAAAAATGGATACTATATTTTGGATGGGTAGATCTGGATTATTTTTTTTTTTTTTGCTGCTGGATCACACAAATGCAACATGAAACTAAACATGAAACTATCCTGACAAGACACAAGAAGGTTCATATGAAAGTTCAGTTTATGCCATAGAAAACAACAGAACTTTAAGATGTCAACACTCATGCAGTGACTAGCATACCTTATTTTTCATCTTAAATCCACTGAAATAGATGACCTTAGGCAGCCTCAGAAAGAACAACTTTCATTTGAAAGCAATTCATTTGAGCTTAGGGTGTTTCACATAGATGGGTCCAGTCTGTGATACATATGCACCATCATCAAGTATGCAGCCAGAAATATTTCAATGGTAAATGGCATGTCTGATCAGGATTGATGATGGACAAATCCTTCTCAGGTCTATTCAGAAGTGGCTTGGTAATTTGGAGCATTCTCAGCAGGGGCTTGGTCAACGCTTTCTGATACATGTTTTGTACATGTTTTGGATGCATATATGCTGATAGAGTCATAGTGTTCCCAATCAGAGTTCAAGGAATTATCCAAAAGCAAGGTCAGAATAACAGAGCCCAAAATCAGTTCACAGTTCAGCAGAATAACATACAATACACACACAGGTGGGCACTGGGGGGGACGCACCTACTCTCAAGAGTAGGTTCTTGTCTTTTGGCAGCCAATTGGGAGCCGGTAGGACCAAGGAGGAGCAGAACACTAGGGACCGGTACGCAGCACAGCTGCTGCTTCCCTTCCTCCTCCCTCCTCCCTCCCTCCCCCTTCCTCCCAGCTGGCCAGGGGCGCCACCGCGGTCTCCCTTCCTCTGCTGCTGGTGGGGAGGCACAGAAGGGGGGGCAATGCCACCATCGCGCTCTCCCTGCCTCTCCTGCAGGTGGGGAGGCTCAAGTGGGGGAGGGCAGCACCACCATCGTGCTCTCCCTGCCTCTCCCTGTGCAGGTCTCTCCTCTCTATACAGGTCTACTATGAAGTAAGTCCCAGTGTAGTCAATGGGACTTACTCCCAGGCAGGTGTGGAGAGGACTGCAGTCTCAGAGCCCCAGCCTAAGCAGTCTACTATGAAGTAAGTCCCAGTGTAGTCAATGGGACTTACTCCCAGGCAGGTGTGGGGAGGACTGCAGTCTCAGAGCCCCATCCTAAGCAGGTCTACTCAGAAGTAAGTCCCAGTATAGTCAGTGGGACTTACTCCCAGGTCAGTGTTGAGAGGACTGCAGCCTCAGAGCCCCATCCTGTGCAGGTCTTCTCAGAAGTAAGTTCCAGTATAGTCAATGGGACTTACTCTCAGGTCAGTGTTGAGAGGACTGCAGCCTCAGAGCCCCATCCTATACAGGTCTACTCAGAAGTAAGTTCCAGTGTAGTCAATGGGACTTACTCCCAGGAAAGTGTGGAGAGGATTGCAGCCTCAGAGCCCCATCCTATGCAGGTCTACTCAGAAGTAAGTCCCAGTGTAGTCAATGGGGCTTACTCCCAGGAAAGTGTGGAGAGGGTTGCAGCCTCAGAGCCCCATCCTATGCAGGTCTACTCAGAAGTAAGTCCCAGTGTAGTCAATGGGGCTTACTCCCAGGAAACTGTGGGGAGGATTGCAGCCTTAGAGCACCAACCTATGCAGGTCTACTCTGAAGTAAGTAAGTTTTTTTAAAAAATTTTAATTCTTAAATTAAAAACCACCCTGGCCCTGACCCTGGCCCTGCCCACTTCCGGAGAACCGGTTCTTGGGCCAGGCTGTGCCCACCACTGAATACACACCACTTTATCTTACCTACCCCACACCACTCAGTGGTATGTGCCCAGTTATATTGCTTTCAGGGCAGGTAGTCTGCCAGTCAGGTGGCTCTGTGAACATCAGGTGATCCCAGACATGTCCTGGCATGTCTGGGCAAGTCTGGGCAGAACACTGCAATTCATAACAAGCAATGGCAGTACAGTTCTGGTAGGCATCCTGGCACTACTCACAACCTAGTACAACATGCCTGGCCCAACATACTTGGGGATTACAGACCCCAACAGATGTGTATGGGGGTGGTGGTGGGGTTTTGATGCATATAGGGGTGTTGCGCATGGAAGGTTAATGCACATGGAATAGATGCATATGGGGGTAATGCACATGGGGGTTGCTGCACAGGGGGGATGTTGCTGCTCATGGGGGGGTGTTGCTGCACATGGAGAGATGTTCAATGGGAGTGTTGTGCAATGGGGGATGGTGTATGGGGGCATTTTACTCCTGCAACACGGGTACATTTCACTAGTAGGAAATAAGAGAAGATCTAGGCACAGAAAAACAATCACATAAAACCTCTGGCAAGAAACAATGAAAGGAATTGACCCAAACAAATTCAAATAAAAGGCTGTTTGACTGATGGTTCTAGTGACATAGTTCAAAGCAGTCAATGAGAATTTCAGTGGCAGTCAACATTAAAGAACATTTGTACATGGGTGACTTTGTACTTTATGTGGTTTCACAGCAATCAATGAGTGTTTCGAGAGCAAAGAATTTAACATTAAAGAACTTTTCACATGGTTTTAGGCATCTGATCTTAGGCACTTGCTTAGAATCTTATTTTACATTCTGAGCCTAAGAGTACATTTTGGGGAAATCGTGCTCTGTTCAGATCACTTTTAAGAATTATGAGTGTGATAAAATTTTAATTTTAATTTTTTTATTTGAAGCTCCTTTCAGACTATAACCACTTCATGTTTACTAAACACATGGAAGCTGATGGACAACTGTGGGCCCAATTCTATCCCACTTTCCATTGCCAATGCAGCTGTGTCAAGAGATGCATGTGTTCAGCATGCGTGTGTGTGTGTGTGTGTGTGTGTGTGTGTGTGTGAGAGAGAGAGAGAGAGAGAGAGAGAGAGAGAGAGAGAGAGAGAGAGAGAGATTATGATATGTATATAAATATTCAATTTATGGAATTTAAAATGAGGGAAATATTCCCTCATTAGAAATATTAGAATGAAATATTAGAATTTCAAAATTCAGAACTAATATTGCAATCTTGTACACAGTTTCCTGAACGTAAACTCTATTGGAATACAGAATAAGATAAAGCATAACAGAGGTACAGCAGCACTGCAGCCCTAGACCTCCTTTCAGACTAAAAAATCTGTCTGGGACCTCCTAATTGGGATGTGACATCACTGTGATGCCAGATCTCCTCCATGTCTACTTGAGTCTACTCAATGTCTACTTCAAAGAGACTTACTCCCTGGAAATTCTAGTGCCTGATTCCAAAATGGTGCATCCGACCTTTGCTTTTACAAAAGCATACTGCACAACATCTCGGAAACATTTCTACATTCAATCAATTTACCAACTCTTCAAGCAGAAAACAAGGATAGTGTTTGGAAGTCTCAGCAAACTAACTGACATCAGGATTCATTTGATGTCAATAAATGAGAGAGTCTCGCAATTATCCGTGGTAGTCTATTAAATTAATTCATTATGCAGCTATCTACAATCCCCTAATAAAATGACATGCTGTGATCCCAGATGTTAACATTTGGATTGATGGGAGATGATAGTCTGCTTAATCCGTCTGTATCATAGTTCTCCAGCAGTTTGGAAATCACATCAAGCAAATGCTTGCTGTGGCTGGAAGCTACATCTGATTTATGTACTGAAAAAATCTCTTCAAGAAGAAGAAATCTCTATGCCACTGGCTTTATTTTTTAAAATAAACTTATCATAGGCTGATGAAACATCTATTCATTATCCACTTACATGCTACAGCACTTACAACCACAACATGCTTAACACCATACCTGAACATCAGCCCTGGAGAATTCCCCTAAAGAGGACTGACCACTACTGATAAACTCAATAGGCACCAACCGAAAAGTGTGGAAGGAAGCACTCAGTTGATGTCAACACTATTTCATACAAGCAATACTTTTATATAGAAAGAGATTATTTAATCTTTGCCTCCTGTTATGTTAAATCATTATTAAATAAATATTAAAACAGCTATATGTTGCCTGAAGTTTTACAGATGACAGTTATTCATCACTGGAAGTTGTGCTAACTGCCACCAACTTTGTTTGATAGAATCACCAAAGTCAGCAAGTTTCTGAAAAGATGGACGGAAGTAATTTTCTCAGTCTTATAGGAACAAATGTCTTGCCATAGTACTTCCTCACTAGTTCCACTAGTATGCTATATCTTACACATTGTGGAACTGAGAACCATTATTCCATTTTATTTGTTCTTTACACACCATTGCACTCTCCTATCTTAACCAGAGGGAACACTTGAAAGGAGTCTGAATCAAACTTCATGCGCTGCATCTGTCCTCTGGGCTCAAAATCCAATGTGTGCACACAGCTGGCAATTTCTATGAAATTTCAGACTCATGTACTGCTGAAGAACCAAGCTGATTTTTAGGTTTACATATGAAAACTAAGTGTGGGTATCCTCTTTAGCATGCAATGGAAACCACAGAGAAATATCTGATTTTTCATTGTTTCATTGTTTTTCCCCTATTATTTTAATCATGAACTTGGACGTAATTTGGGGACTATAGTTTAAACATTACTGATGTACTGCTCCTTTTCATCAGGGGTCTCTAAACTTTTTGGCAGGAAGGCCATATTGTCTTTCTAATGGTATCTAGGCCAGAAGAAAAAAAATTGATTTACATTTCAAATTTGAATAAATTTACATAAACAAATATTAGTGATGCAACTTGTGAATGAATGAATTCAAATCAGTTCACAAACACTTTCCAACACACACACAGAGGGTGTCTTCAAATCAGTTCATAAGTAATTTCATACATGGAGAGAGGAATCATGTGCAGCCCAGCCCTCAAAAGACCCTCCCAAGATGTGGAGAACAGAGCTTTACCTTGCTCTGGAGGATTATAGGGCTTGCCAGAGACGGCTGCATGGAGGCTTAATGAGGGACCCATGTGGCCCCAGGTTTGGAGACCCCTGTCCGACCCACCAACCCATGATGACAAATGACCCACCATCCCATTTGGAGGAAGAATTGAAGAATATGGAATGATTGAATTTGGAGGATTGAATGACTGGAGGACTGAATGAGTGAATCAAACATACACAGTAAAACCTGGATTGAGAGTGTTTTGCATTACATATTGTAATCATTTTCATATGAATATTTTTATTGTGGAACAAATTGCCCAGTTTCCATTATTTCTTATGGGAAAAGTCACTTTGATATACAAACATTTTGGATTACAAGCATGCTTTTGGAACAAATTATGTTTGTAAACCAAGGTACCGCTGTGTGTACAAACACACTTGTATTATACAATATATCATGCTCATGATGGTGGCTTGCATGCAAATCTGGATTCACAAATGAGAGAACTTCCCAAAAGGTTAAAAGCCTCCTATCTTTCCACCTACTCCCACTAGTCAGCCTTCTATAAGACTTCCATTAACCCCTCTCTATTGGCTAGATTAGCTGGTTAATACCAATGCCGTCAAACTACAAAGCTATTACTCTTTGTACATTTTTTCTCCCCAGCAAGCCAATGAATCTACAGTGAATAAATATAGTCTGGCAGGATTAATGTTTGCAAATTTTCTTTTAAACTATTCATTAGCCATAAACCAAGATGTGTCTCTAAAGATGTACATGTCTAATCTCTTTGGTCACCTTTCATCAGGACTTGTCTGTAAAATCCTTCATGATGGGCCTGGGAGACTCCTATTCGCAAATGTGAAATAGAACAACTACCTCAAGTAGCATCTGCTTAAATCCCCAAAGTCATCAAGACAGCTACCGATGAGAAGGATGATATCCTTCAATGATGTTGCCGATGTACCACAGCAAATAGGCTCACCTATTTTGTGTGAATTATTGGGTAACTATATGCAGAAAAAGCAGAGGACACTGCACACTGAATTCCAAAACAGATCAACCCTTTCTAATTTCTGCTCATTTAACAAAAATAAGTATCACTGAATGACATCGGACTTAATTAAGGAAAGAGAAATTAAAGCACAATACTGAAAATAAATGTTTGAATTCTGCATTTTTAAAAAGGAAGCCAATCTAACTTTGACCTTGGATATTCTGAGCATAATAAAATGATGCAAGCAATAAATCTCTTTGCAGTTGAAATCCAAAGTCCCCCCAACCATCTCAATTTAGTGTTAAAGAAGGACTATTGATATTAATCAATTAATAGAATTGATTAAAAGAATAGAAACTGCACTAGAATAATCTGCTAGTGCAGGAGTGTCGAAATGTTTTGGTAGGAGAGCCACCTCATCTCTCTGGCACTGTGTTGGGGATCAGAAAAAGGAACATACATAAATCGTTAAAATCATAAATGAATATATTAGAGGTGGAATTTATATGAATGAATAAATGAATTCAAATTGATTCATAAATACTTTCCAATACACAGAGGATGATCAAACTAGCTCATACACAGAGAAAGGAGGTATGTGTCTATTGGTGTGGGCAGCAAAATTCCCTGGCATTCCCATGGACTAGATGGAGGAGACTTGCTGCAGACCACATGGAGGCTTCCTGCAGGCCACATCTGGCCTCCAGGCAGCATTTGGACACCACTTTGCTAGTGGAATGGTGCATACTCACATTTTTGTCTGCAAGGTATGTCTTATCCTTATACCTTGCCCACAATTAATGGGCTGGATCCAAAAAAGCATGAATAGAAGGAAAAGAGCTGCTACCACTTTTGCCCAAATTCTGTTCCTAGAACATGCAAAAGAGTTTGGTGCTGGGCTGTAACAAAAAGGCCTTATGTTATAGCAGTGTCAAGTGTTATTGTCAAATAAGGATCCATGTATTTTTGTTACATATTTTCACTTTTCAAATGTTTATATTCATCAATTTTAAGGAACCAAGCCAATTAAAAATGTAGCATATCAATCTCATTTTGTGTACCTGTACAGATTGATAAACATACTTGTACTGTATTGTATGCAGACTTCATGCATATTGAATGGAATGTGTTCACTTTAATTCTCAGTATAAGCATTTGTAAATATAAGCAACATGCATTATATTCTCAGTTTTGCTGAAAATCAAATCTTCATATCCAAAACAAATTACTCAAGACAAGCGACTATCCAGATGCTTGTGGAATATTTTAGAAACTGAAAGTAATGATATGTCACTTCTGAAGACAATTGTATAAATAACAGTCTTACAAAACTGTCATTAAAAACATGTTGAAACACTCTAATTCAGTTACTTCCCAAACCAACAGCTGGAACACACATTAGTTGAGATAAAAAAATAAGTAAAAGACAGAAATAAAAGTGAAAGTGAAAAGTTTGTCTTAGTTGTGACAAATATATATCCCTATATTCTCAGATTTTATGATT
Source organism: Cryptoblepharus egeriae (assembly GCA_030015325.1). Lineage (NCBI taxonomy): Eukaryota > Metazoa > Chordata > Lepidosauria > Squamata > Scincidae > Cryptoblepharus > Cryptoblepharus egeriae. The sequence goes on from JAREYC010000003.1 coordinate 25,052,509, forward strand.
AATCAGCATTTTTAATATAAATACTTTGGGGGTGATCAGCAATAAACTCACAATCACATTAACATTGGTTAATGTTTCTGATGTAAATGGGAAGCTTTCTTTGTAATAAGGAACATGTGTAGAAAAAGCTTCCTCTTTGATGTCCTTCATTGGATTTATCTTTACAGCCCTTTAATACAAAACTGCTGACCAAAGGTGTAATAAACTGCTTTAGAAAGCACAAGTAAATGAAATATAATGCTATGGCAAACAATAAAATTGATAAATCAACTTAAGTCCAAATGAATCTGCTGCGGATGTAGCCTTGCAACTTTAGAATTTGATGTACAACATATTCTTGCTTTCATAACTATAAAGAATGCTGGTGCTATTGAAGAAAGAACACTGTTCAAGTCACTGCAATGTCCACTGCAAATCATTGCAATCTTTCTTTCTTTCTTTCTTTCTTTCTTTTTTTCTTTCTTTCTTTCTTTCTTTCTTTCTTTCTTTCTTTCTTTCTTTCTTTCTTTCTTTCTTTCTTTCTTTCTACATCCTGTATTTTCAACACTTTTCTAGCAGTTCCAGTAACTCTCAGAGAAATCTGAAGAAACCGTTGAAAGCCTGTCTCTTGGTAATTCATAGAGAAGGAGATGGATTTGATTTATGCTGGTGGAAGCTGCAGTGCTGTTATCAAATATTCAATAAGATTTATGCTTTACTACTCAAAAACATTTAACGTAAGAGATAAATTCAGTGCTAACTTAAAAATAGGAAAATACAACATGTTCTAACCAGTGGGATAGCTAGAGGGGGTGCAAAGCACTAAGCTTTCAGGGAGCCTCAGTACAGCATGCAAACAGCTCCTCTTCTCCCTATTTAAGGTGGGGGAGCAAAAGAGAGGTTTGCTTGCAATCTTTAGTGCAGCTCTGAAAAACTGAGTCCTTTGCACCCTCTTAGCTATGTCAGTGGTTCTAATTAAAGTTATCAGGTTGCAATATATTCTTAAGGTGGGAAACAAGGTGGTCATGACTGTTCACATTCATACTCCTTTTGTTTTTCTTCCCAGACTGTAGTTACCAAGACTTCATGTTCGCCTACAACAGTAGGGAAGAACAAAAGATTAATCAAAAGTGAGGAAAGACTTCTTATCTCCCGGTTTAGTGACATTACTTTTTTAAAGTGCAACTGAAAACCCTAGTCATGGAAATAAAAACGTCAATGTATTTATTGTTTTTCTTTGAATTAGAATTCCTTATGCTGCCAACCGTGCAAAATGGTACATCCAAAGATATGATTATGGGTGGCAATCCTGTATATACTTTTCTGGGAGTAAGCCCTATTGAAAAAAATGAGATTTACTTCTGAGTAGACCTGCAGATGATTGTGCTGCCTCTTCTACTTAGGGCACAATCCAGAAGTGCACTTGGGTTACCCTATATAGATGCTGCAAGATGGGCCACCCTAGTTATTCTGAAAAAGGCTTGGGCAGCCTAAGGCAACCTAGGCTGCCCCAAGTCAGGTGGACCTCGGCTGCCCTAGGCAGTTCAGGAGAGGCATGTTCAGGGCATGTTTAGCATTGCCTAAGGCAGAGCAATTACTCTGTATCCAGTGCCTGTTTCCAGGGCAGAAATGCCCTCTTCCAGCTTCTCAGAGTTATACCACCTCAGGAGCAGGTACAGTAATGAGTAGACCCATAGGGGTCCATGATAAGGCAGAATAAAAATGGTAGTGTTGACCAAAAACACTACCTTTTTGGTAGTGTTCTTGGCCAGCCTAGCTGCAACCCCTGCCTCCCAACCTCAGGATATGGCACAACTATGGCAGCCCACAAACCTGGGGATACAGCAGGACACTCCAAAAAGCCCCTTGTATTCACTGTAGACTGTACTGGCATCTCATCAGGGACTCCTTCTAAGGCAGGCACCATAGCTATTCCTTGTTCCGTGTGATCTGAGGGGTGGTCTCCTCAGGAACAAGCTCTCCCCAAGTGTCACTGACTTGGTGCCTACTGAGCATGCTCTGGAGCATCTAGGGCAGCCCAGGCTTCCTGACTCTCTGGATGTAGCATAACTTTCTGTTCCGGATTCAGAATAGTTGGGGCAGCTCAGCTAGGGCTCTCCTCACTGCCCTTACCCTGGACTGTGCCCTTAGTCAGAGAGCAACTGTCCCTATTCAACACAATATGCTGTCTCTCCTAGTTGCACTGCTGGTGTCTCCTATGTGTTCTCATTCCTTTTGGGATATCAACTGCTTTGAGAATGCTGTTATTGTGTCAGGATATTCTGAATCCAGGTATATTGTCAGCTTCAACCTAAAGTCTTATGGGAAGATTTGTTCATGCATGTTCAGTGTGTCATTACTTGACACTTGTTTATATGTATAAATCACCTCAGTGCTGAGGTTGACAGAGACTGGTTGACCAAAAAATGTATAAGCAGTATTCAAGCCACTTAATGTCAGTTTCCCATCACACACATATGTAAACTTGTATATGCCAGGGGATGAGGGATATAAAAGTATATAGGCATATAGGTGGAGAGGCATATAGAAAAAGATCATTGTTGAGGTAACAATCCCATAATATTCAAGGCCTTATATTCTTATACTAGCAAAAAGTGTACCCGCGTTGCGGGTGTAACATTTTCCCCTATGCCATCCCCCATGGCGCAGAAACACCCCATGTGCCACTTCCCCCATGCGCATCATCCCCATGGGCATCTCCCCCCCATGTGCAACGTCTCCTCATGCGCAACTTTCCCCCATGCGCAACTTCCCCCAATGCGCATCATCCGCCAATGCGCAACTTCCTCCATGTGCAACTTTCCCCCATGTGCAACTTTCCCCCATGCGCTTCAACCCCCATGCACAACTTTCCCCCATGCACAACTTTCCCCCATGCACATCATCCCCATACGCAACTTCCACCCATGCGCATCATCCCCTCATGCGCAACTTTCCCCATGCGCATTATCTGCAGATGCGCAACTTTCCCCATGCTCAACTTTCCCCCATTCACATCATCCCCAATGCGCAACTTCCCCTCATGCACAACTTTCCCCCATGCGCATCATCCGCCGATGTGCAACTTCCCCCATGTGCAACTTTCCCCCATGTGCAACTTTCCCCCTGCGCATCAACCCCCATGCGCAACTTTCCCCCATGTGCAACTTTCCCCCTGCGCATCAACCCCCATGCGCAACTTTCCCCATGTGCAACTTTCCCCCATGCACAACTTTCCCCCATGCACATCATCCCCCCATGTGCAACTTCCACCCATGCACAACTTCCCCATGTGCATCACCCCCTCATGTGCAACTTTCCCCATGCACATCATCCGCCGATGCGCAACTTTTCCCCATGCGCAACTTTCCCCCATGCACAACTTTTCCCCATGCGCAACTTTCCCCATGCACAACTTTTCCCCATGCGCAACTTCTCCCCATGCGCAACTTCCCCCATGCACAACTTCCCCTCATGCGCAACTTTCCCCTATGCGCATCATCTGCTGATGCGCACCTTTACCCCGTGCGCATCATCCCCCATACGCATCATACCCCCATGTGCAACTTCCATCCATGTGCAACTTCTTCCCATGCGCAACTTCCCCATATGCATCATCCCCTCATGCGCAACTTCCCCCATGCGCAACTTCCCCTCGTGCGCAACTTCCCCTCATGCGCAACTTTCCCCATGTGCATCATCTGCCGATTCGCAACTTTCCCCATGCGCATCATCTGCCCATGCGCAACTTTCCCCCATGCGCAACTTCCCCCCATGCGCATCAACCCCCATGCACAACTTTTCCCCATGCGCAACTTCCCCCCATGTGCAGCATCCTTGCCAGTGCAACCTCTTCTTCCTAACAACATCCCCCAGTGCACCAGGGTCTGAGCACCAAATTGGCTGGATGTTGTTCAGTCTCCCATGTTAAGTATAGGACAGAAACACGTTGCCCCCTTTTCAGCCCCTGAAGGGTTAAATTCCTCCAGATGGTTCTTGGTGGGAGTTCAGGTGACAGAAGGAACTCCCAGAATTCCATGCTTCAGGCCCAGCAGTTGGGGAGGAATGTTGCTGAGTCAGCAATTCTCAATGCAAAGCATAGGGAGGAAAACGCATTGTACCCCTTTTCACCCCCTTTCCATTGGAATTTCAGAAAACCGGTTCTTAGTGCAACCCTCAGTCACGGAAGGAACACCCACCCCAGATTTCACACTTCTAGGCCCAGCGGTTTTGGCAGGGCGGTGAAGTCAGTGAGTGAGTGAGTCAGTGAGTCAGTGAGTGACTTTTCTCTTTTATATAAAGATTTACCCTTCTGAACTAGAATCAACGAGTACTACCTACAGTGATGGCAACCTGGTATAATTATTGGAGGAAATGCTTCACACGTAGTAGATGATAGAAAAGTTCCAAAATAGGCAACAGAGGGAGGAATCTAGGATTTTCACCTTGTGGAAATGAGGTGAAATAAGTTTAGCAAAGGTGTTTTGTGTTGCTTATCTTGAAAGAGATGGGGAAATCCTTTACTGAAATGCTCAGGCCTGCGTTAATACAAATTTCTGCAAACGTAAGAAAGAGGAAACCAACCAGTAGGAGCCATGTGCCCTCTGATCTTTTGCTGCAAAAAGGGCTTTCCCTACTTCTCCACTTCTGAGGTGTGTCTCCAGTTTTGTTTAGCACAGGATTGGATTCTTAGGTTGCAATCCTAACCCACTTTCTAGCATGGGCATAGCTGTGCCAGTGGGGTATATGCTGAATCCCTGCAGTTGAGGGCAGTCATGGGCGCCTCTGCCAGGTAAGGCAATACTTATTCTCTTACCTCAAGAGTTTTATTGCCATTACTTCAGTGCTGAAAAATTGGTCAGGATTGCACCTTTATTGTCATTGATAGATGGCAATCCTGCGATGAAGTGTTCTTGTACACAAGTGCAGAATTTGTATATCTATAGTCACACACATCTATAGGCATACACATATGCCTGTGGACCATGGATGGTTTCAGCCTCATAACCCCCTCAATCTGGGTAAATCAAATTCTGTAAAATTTCATGAGTTTGAGCTGCCCAGACTTTTAACTATCATATAGTCAGAGCTGATTAATGAGGCCATCCTATGCAATAAAAACCAAGGCTGTGTGTTGTCTTTCATAAATAATATAGGAATGATTGCTGTCTGCAATGAAGAAAAACGCTGTCAGGGAAGAATTTGGAAACTTCCTTACAGATGAGACACTAATTGATCTCTAAATTATTCACACCATTTCCCCCGATACTCATTCTCCCTTGGTAATTATTTTTTCCAACCTCCCAGTATAATGCCTTTTATCTTGCAAATAATTTCTCAAGAAGTGGCTCATCTTTGTGCTTGGATTTTTTTTAAGACTCTAGTCATTAACATATAGATTTAATACTTTGTCTATAAAACGTTATTTGCATATGACTAGCAGAATTATATAAAAATCAACAAGCGTTTCTCTGTTATTGTGATTTTGTAGCAATTACTTTGGCCTTGTCAAGAAAGGAAAGATAAACCTATCTCCATAATAATCTCTGCTGGTTAGTTTAGAGTTCTGCTTTCATTTTCATTTTCCAGTTAATGCTCAATAAAATAAACTTTGCCACCTGATTCATCACCTCTGTTAGTTTTGATGTGCATTGAATTGTTCGTGAATGTCTACAGCTTGAAAAATTCATATTTAAGATTCAGCTGCAGTTTGTTATTAATTTCAGGCAATGTGATGCCTCTTCTACTTCCCACCATCGTACAAGTGGGTCACAGTAAATGTATCTTCTGGTCCCCTCAAATATGTGAAATAAGAGTAAGGTTGTGAACATTTTCCTGATCCTGTGTGATACATGTATGTCATGTAAAAGCACCCTTCACTTTGCCCTCCCCCATTCATTAAACGACTGCATAATGTGGACAATAAGGCTGCCCTATGAATCAGCCAGGTACATCTTCCATTCTGACTAAAGTTCTGGATTGTGAGTCACAAATAGCATTTCTTCCTCAAATGCATATTTACATCCCACAATGTCCCATGACATGTTCCTTTTGTCCAGTGCCAGGAGGATGCTGAATTGTAGCTGGACTATTGAAGAAGGCAGGAAAATTTCTGATAGACTTTATTTTATGTTTCTTTAGAACTGAGACCTCAAGTGTAGAATTTGATGGTCCATCTGTTTATTCTTTGTTCCACTTATGCTTCCAATATAATTTGTTCCCTTGCCCCTGGGCAAGCCTCTGCTGCACTGATGGTCTATTGGACCTGGGTAGTTCTCATGGAACTGGGTAGTACTCATGCAGCTTGGTAGTTTCTGGGTTATGAATAAATCATGTTTTATATACTCACCAATGCATCCAAACCTGTATGTGCATTTCTTCCTTTTTCACTCTTTCTCAACCGTGCTGTCAACATCATGGTTTGTTTAATGATTGATGATTCTTAATCTAGAGGTGTGATTAATTGTGACTCATGGAGCTATATTTTCAAATGGTTCTTTTATACTTTTGAAAGAGTATGCCGCAGTGGTGGGCTTCAGGGGGTTCTCACAGGTTCTATAGAACCCTCTGCTAATGTGCACCTGGTTCTGAGAACCGGTTACTAATGGGACATAGAACCTGTTGTTCTATGGACATAGAACCTGTTGTTAATTTAGGTTATTAGGACAGAGAACCTGTTAATTTATTTGAATCCCACCACTGCCCCAGTAGCATATATTTGCTGCAAATCACCAACCAAGGAGAACGTGTAGGCCCCACTGATGTATGGATTGTACCACAGCAATATTTGGATTATACAAATCCAAAAATTGCTTATACAAATCCAATCTGCAAATAACATTGCTCAGGGAGTATAAGAGGTGCAGGCCACGTGGGTGAAATGCATTGGGCCAAAACTCATAAATCTTGCTATTTTTGAATACCATCATGTTATATTTCAGTCAATGTGCAATTTCATGCAGAATGCAATCTATCTATCTATCTACAGTATTTAGATAGATAGATAGATAGATAGATAGATAGATAGATAGATAGATAGATAGATAGATAGATAGATAGATAGATAGATAGAATGCAATGAAACAAACCATGTTGAAATATCTCTATTTTATCAAACGTTTTTGCCAATAATATCAGTGGGGCAAGGCAGGGATACATCAACAGCCTACAGTCTGGACATTGCCTGGCCCACTGCATAGGGGATGACACCCCCCCCCAACCCTAGCAACAGTTCCAGTGAGCAAAGGGGTAGTGTTAAATTTTGTATTCACAATTTCAATCTTGTGTGGACTTGGTTTCAACATATTACCATATCAGTTTATGGATTCTTCTCTGCAGTTTGTTTCAGTATTTGTCAGCAACATGTTAAGAGCAGATGTGGCATGTTAACTAGCAGGAGTATGTAACAACCGTCAAATACTAAGGAATGACAAATGGAACTAACAATGTGGCTGCAATATAATGATGAATCATTGAATGCAAAACATCTGCTTTAGTAAATGCTGGTAACCAAAAATTTCTCATGAATGATAAATTAATTTTGCATCTAGCATTTAACATTCAGGGAGCACATAATAGCTCAATATTACTCTGATTTTTCATTGAGAAGCCAGTTCTCTTTTAACCTTTGTTGCTGATTCAAGGCATTCATTTGTTAATACATCTCATTTGCTTGGTTTGTGTCTTTTCGCTCCAACAAATTTTATTATTTCTGCTTTATATTTATCATCAGTACACAGACAAAGAGCACGATTCTAACCATGGGCAAAATCCAGGGGAGTCCTTGAACCAGTGTAAGAATAACTTATTCTGGATTCCAATATGAATTTCCCATAGGTTTTCACTAGGTGATGCAGTAACTACAGGTGCACGTAATGTCTCTTATGTGCTCCTGTAGTTATCCTGGATGTCTACTTAAAGGTAAGCCCCATTGTGTTCAATGGGTATTACTCCCAGGAAAGTGTCTTTAAAGGTGGGTGATTTGGAAGGAGACACAACAGGTTTTTTAAATCTCTTTTTATGTAACTTCTGGTTTATGTAAATTTTCATTAATTCAATGGGAATGAAGAGCACACAGGAAGGACATGGTGCTTGTTGTACAGGAATGACCCTTTTAGCCCAAACTGCTTGGAACCCAAATGTAGACGGACCCACCAAGGCAGATAGATTGGCCAGGAAGACAGAGGAAGGTTGGGGTTCTGGGGAGGGAGGAGGAATGAGTAGTGGGGAAGCTATGGGAGGGCATAAATCCAGCACCAATCCTTTCCCCCTTTCTTTAGACCTGCACCACAAATCACTCGCACAGAAGGAGACCTATTGCAGACAGGGAGGCTTGTATATTTAAATCCCCTTTTCCCTCCCAAGCCTTCTGTTCTTTCCTCTTACTGGATACTGTGCATGCCCAATATCAGCAGTAAGATGGCAGAGGGAAGGGGTGGCTAATAGGACTGAACAGTTAAAATGTCACTTTTGGCTGGCTTCCCTTACCATGTCTGCATATGAGGAGAAGACAGTTATTCTAAACATATCTATGTAAATGCATTTATCATCAGTGAGTTACAAAACAACACAGTACCCTTATAAACTGACACCCCAATTCAAGTACCACCTCATTCTTTCTCCAAACTTGTTATGCTCATGGCTGCGTAAATCGTAAAACTTTTAAGTGAGATAATTATTATCTTTTCTCTTGGGTTTTCAATCAGAAACCAATTCATTTGATGATCAATAGGTCCAGATGCAGAGCTTGCAAGCCAACATCTTGCTTTGGTTGACTGACACTTCTATTCGGATTGTTCATTTGATACTTGATAATTGAATATTCACATACAAAAAAAAAAAAAGCAGGCCTCCATCAGTCTTGGAAGACTATGGTATCGTGCTCGGCGCTGCATACGCTGCATGCAAAGCACGAAAGCCTGGGTTAGATTGTTATGGAGGATAGGCTGTTACCCAAGCAGCAAATCCCCCCTCCATGCCACTGAATTAGTCCAATGGAAAGGCAGAGCTAATATGATTGGATCCATCTGGCGTCGCAGAGCTGGGCTAAGGACAGGAGCTCAATCTGTCTTGTGGGGCCGACCCGGGTCTCGAACCCTGGCCTGCTGGTTAACAGGCACAGTGTTTTAGCCACTTGCGCCACCCACAGCCATTCACATAGAGCATTGTTCCAAACCCTTCTTAAGCAATCCTCAGTTTTTGGAGAAATGTAATATCCTCATAGCTGTTAGAAAATTTCACCTCTGAGTTAAACTGCCAGAAGACCCTGAAGATCTTCTGACCATTGCCAGATATGTTGTCCAACATGATGTCCAACCATTTACAGCCCACACACCTGCTGACAATATTATTGTTGCAACCCAGATTTAAACTAAAACCAAGGCCAAAGTAATAGGCATCCCAAACCTGAACTTTGAGGCACCTGGTGCAGCAGCAGTGCCAAAGTGACTACCACAGTATCCACAAGTTTCCATGGGGGGAAGCTGACTTTTGCCCCCTTCCTCCAGGGAAATCCCCAAGCCACAAAATGGGGCTTCTCAAGTCTAGGTGGCGTATTTTGCCAGTGTAGACTTGAGAGACTCTGTGCTGGTCCTTCTGGCCCAGCACAAAATTCAGGATCTGCCAGTGCATCCCTTTCCAGACTGCGCTGGGCCCAGTGCCTGACTGGCTTATGCCCAGCACTGGCACTTCTCATTGACTGGGTGTCACGTTGAAGCTCCTTTCACCAGTTCTAGGACTCAGCACCAGTACCAAGTTCAGATTTGGGCTCACAATCTCCTTCAGGTACTAGACCATCTTGCTTTCATTCCTGCTGCCTTCACAGTCCTCAAAACATCTGCATGTTTTGCAGATGGATCAAATGATGCCACCATCTGGTGGGCTGCTCCAATTACTGTCTATGTCTTAGCAAGCAGGTTCTTGAGTAGCAAAGCATATTATTCTAATTAGCACCTCTTTGGCAAGGAGATCAATACTGGAGTAGCCAAGGATTTGAATTACCCTCTTTTTTGATGAACTTTTTGTGATGACCAAGGTAGGGTCTGGGAGCCCACCACTCAGTGGTAACACAGTCCGCTACAGTTTTTCCTTTAGATATTTAATGCAGCTTCTTTATCTATTTTGTGATAAGGTTTCTAGGTGCATTGGCCATTTCTAAATTCAGAAATACTGCTCCCATGGGAAAGCTGTAGATGAAGCAGTCAGGGACATGACAGAACCTTGAGGAATCAGGAGCAATATCTAAGTTATCTGAGGTGCACACAGGCTCTTGAGGCAAGACCTAGTCTGACAAATTAAACAAAACAGACAAAACAGAAAATTCTGGGTTATGAACAGAGTAAATGTTATGGACATGGTTTGGTAGATGTTCAGTGGACTGGACTATCAGTTCAAACCTAACCGTACTAACTCCATTTCTCCAACAGCTTGCCAACACTGACTCCAACCTCAATCTCTATTTCTGATGATGTGGAATCAAGATGAGGATGAAGGATGGGAACACTCAATGTTATGGTGGGTTTCTCCCCCCTCAATAGTTTTGCATATGTAACTGATACCCTTTCTAAAACCCTCACTGTACATGGGAAGATGAGCCTTTCAAACTAAGATGTTCTATTGATTTTTTTTAAAAAAAGCAATCCAAATCACTCGCATTGTACAAACAAGACTGCTTCTTACTGTGGAATTCTTTCTTCGGGGCAAAAAAAAATTGAAATTTTCCCCCTGAAGTATGGATTTTAATTTGTGTATTTTCTTAAGTCTATACAATAGCAAAGTCAATTTAATGAAAGACCAGCAATGTACAAAAGTTGCAGAGAGAGGAATTCAGTTTGTTTTGATTAATTCATACAGGGCAAGTACTGTCTGGTATGTAGAAGGTACCCCTAGTTTATTCTAAAACACACCCTCCCACCCACCAGAAATACATTCCCTTTTTTATTGCTACAGTTGCTTTACATTAAACCTGAAAAAGTAGAACATTATGCAACACAAAGCATCTTTTCTTCTACTTTTAGAAAAAGCCCTATGAACATCCTGATGTATTCTGTAAACATAATACATTTTATCTACGGAATCAGTAGGGGAGAAACAGCCCTAAGGCTGAGAGCTCTGATGTCTTTCTGAAATGATATTAGGGAAGCTAAAACAGAATTTAAACTGAAAGCATAAAAAATGAAACCTTTTAGACTGTATATTTACAGTGTTTTCATATGAATGAGCCTCTATTGAACTCAACTGAGAACAATTTGATTAAAAGCTTGCAGTGAAATACCAGTGCCTCTCCATTGTATATTCACATGGAGGCTGCAATATTTTAAAATAATATTTTAAAATATTAAAATATGTATTTAAATCACGCAGTAAGGAGGTCATTCACAAGATCCACTTTCAGTTTCAATGATTATGTTGGCATTAGTGGGATGGCATGTTGGGGATGAGGTACTAGATAAATATACTACATACTGTACAAAGTTGTTGTTAGAATTCCAGTGAGTTATTAGGATTCTGCCTAAAATAGTTTCTTAACTCCTATTCCTCCCATGCAACATTCCTTGTTGTACTGATGACTTTTGGTGTTTACCATTCATTTCTGCTTTTTAAAGTAACCTGTAAGCTATATATTGGTGGAAAGTTCTCTTTCTCAAAGCAGTTTGTTTGAATTAACTTTTAATGGAAGTTGCCCCCAAAAAGATGTCCAAAATGGTAAAGCACCAGCACTTGTGATTAAAGAGAAAGCTTCTTAAAAAGTCATTTAGGGCCCAATCCTAATGAACTCTCCATTGCAATATAGCCGTGCAGTGGGACTTGCACTACAGCCTCTGGTGGTGAAGCAATCATGGATGCCTCGTCAAGATAAGATAACATTTCCCTTACTTTGGAGCTGCATCTGAGCTGGAAAGTTCATTAGAATTGGGCCTTTAGAGGCTCAGTCTTTTCCTCATGATATGATGGTGGCTCTCTTGATCTACTATTCCACTTCAATGGTGGGTAGTTCACTGTCAAGGTATAGTAGGCAGTAAGCCCCACACTAGCACTGATAAGATAGCAGATCAGTGGTGGGGTCATATAATGGGTGTGTCAGGGTGAGGATCAAGCCAGGACAGATTGGGACAGGCTCTCATTGGCAAAGACAACTGTGAGAACCAGAGTCCCATTTCAGGCATGCCATGCCCATTTTGGTCTAACAAATTTGTGCCAACAAATTAGCTGGAATAATCCTGAGTAGGCCCTTTGGGATCAGGAAGGAGCTGATCCACTGGCACAGCTATGCTATTGCTGAAAAGTTGGTTAGGATTGTGTCCCAAGTGCTTCACTGGAATCAGAGAGGGCAGAGGTGTAGGGAATGTAATATTTTTAGCAGATGAGTGAGCATAACATAAATGACAGATTGGCTGTTACAAAGCCATGATTTTATGTACAGAAAGAACCCTCCACTTCTAAGAAAATCTATAAAAGGTCACTATTAAAGAAGAATGTTTCTTTAAAAAATGAAAACCACTTACTAAAAGAAAGCAGGGAGAAAATGGAGTAGTGGAAGAAGTGAACAACAAAGCATTTGGCCACTGTATATTTAAAACAAAAACTTCACTCCTGGACTGACATCTAATGGAAAACAACATTAAGGGCACAAAGTGGAAGACAAACTTTAAGTTGTAATATTGGGATCAAGGCTGCAATCCTAAAGAAATTTTCCAAGGAGTAATGGGACTTATCTTTGAGTAGACATGGTTAGGAGTGTGCTCGAAATCTGTCTCTTAACACTATAGAATAAGAATGGCTTTTCAACTCTGTTCGTTCTCTGCACAAATACTTCTTGTTTAAAGCACTTGAGGAGTAATAATTCATTTTGTTTCACTGCAGAATAAAAGACAGAATGAGTAAATAAAGAGAATGTGGATTGACTGAGCTGAAAATGTTCAATGGTTTTTTGAAAGAAAGTTTATGATAGTGCAATAGCAACATCATTTCCTGCAGTCATCGCATTTTTCCCCATCACTTCTTTTATCCAAGTGTCATCTTTAGTTAAACAGGATTTCCAGTATTTTGGAGCATGATACGTGAAAGCTTTATGAGTTGTACACACCACAGAAAACAAAGTTTCTACCATGTCTACTCACTTCAAGAGAATGTTCTAACATTACTAAGAATATTTAGTTCAGACAATATAGTTGCCAGAAAGATTGTTTTAAATTTCTTTATGGCTGAATTATGGGAATGAATGTTCAGCATAGAACTCCTGTTCTAACAAGACTGGAAAATATCCATAGTTACAACCAGTGGTGGACTTCAGGGGTTCTCACACGTTCTACAGAACCCTTTGCTAATGAGCGCCTGGTTCTGACAACCGGTTACTAATGGGACATTGAACCTGTTGTTAATTTAGGTTATTAGGACATAGAACCTGTTGGTAATTTATTTGAAGCCCACCACTGGTTATAACATGAATGAGAACACTCTGGTAAACTATGTCTTTGGGGCAGGAGATGTGGTCTGGGGGTGGGGGAGGTTCAGATATTACCCTGCCTGAGGAAACTAAGTGGCACTAACTCTGGTAGTGTTTGAATGGGAGACCAGGGTGACCATATGTTCTCCTTTTTGGGACAAGTTCTGGATTTTAGCCTTGTGTCCTGGAAGAAATCTGTCTTGTCCTCCATTTCCTTGTGAGCAGGCAGCATGTAGCCTTCTTGTAATTTTTAAGTTATATGTAATAAATTACATATAATAGTTTTAAATGTACTAAAAAGTAATACAGAGTTTAAATTAACCAATGAAAGCAATACATAAACAGTGTTTTCAGCTTTTATATTGTCATGTCCTACATTTTTCTTTGGCATCCTTCATTTTAGAGGGACAAGTCCTCTTTTTTTGGTTGTGACATGTGGTCCCCCTGTGGGAGACTGAGGGAGCAATCATGAAGTTAGACCAGCGAGAATGACCCAGCTAGCTGGGCTGGCCCAAGTAGGCTATATCCTGAGCAGAAAGAAGGGCCCAATCCACAGGTCTAGGAGGCTGCTGAGCACCAAGTAAGTGGCACCTGGGGAGGGTTTGCTCCCGCGGAGATCTGCCTCAGATCACACTCCAATCCCGTTTTAAAGCCATCTATGCCAGGGAACATTCTTTTACAAGAAGTTCAACAGACTAATTATATTAGTCAGGTTAATAAATACTTACACCATCTATATAGGAGACAAGCTCTACAATCCAGAATAACTAAGAGAGCCCGTAAGAGACATTTATATCAACGAAGTTATGGCATCACCTAGTGAAAACCTATGGGAAATTCATATTGCAATCCAGAGTAAATTGTTCATATGTCTGAGCAAGGTCTCCCTGTAGTTACTCTGGATTGCGCCCAAAGTGATCTGTGTTATGCCATATTTTCAAAGATTTTAGAAGAAATGTTTCTTGCTTAAAGTGACAAAATCAATCTGATTTAAATACATTTACAACTGACTGGCTCTTTTCATTTGTTTATGACTCAACTTTTCATTTGTTTATGACTCAAACTATTTTGGAAAATGGAGAACTATGCAGAGAACTCTAGAGCACAGTCCAGTGAATGTAACATCTTCTCAATCCACTTTCATAACAAACTGGTACTCCCATGCCCTGTGACCTGGGACAAAATATGACACATTGCATTTTCTTATTATTACTCATTGTTTTCCCAGTTAATGGGTGATCCAAACCGATACAGTATAACCAATACAGATCTAACCTACAGTATAGATCTTGCAATCATAACCTACAGTATAGATCTTGCAACCAATATAGATCTAACTTACGGTATAGATCTTGCAATCTGTGACAATGATCTATTACAGTGGTGCTAAGGGCATGTTGCTGTGTGATGCAAATGGCTGGTGGCTCTTCCTGGGTGGCCAGTTGGAGTAGATTGGATGCCCACTGGAGTAGGTATGCCTGAAGTGGGGGCTGGCAGGAAAAGGATGGAGTGGATTGTCTAGGCAAAAGAAGATATGCAACAGGAAGGGGTGGATTGTATCAGCAGTTCACACTAAGATCATATGCCTTCTTCCTACCCTGGACCCATCCCTGATTTCCCTTGGACTTAAGCAAAAGAGCTGAAAGGACCCATTAATGGCCATAAACTTTTTTTTTTAAATCTGTTTCCTCTCTTGAGCTGTCTTGTGGCTGTGTGTGAGGTCACATAAAACACATGGACATGAAGGAAACTTTCTTGTGTGATATCAAATAAACTCAACATTTCTGTATCTCTCTGAAAGAAATTCATAAAATGTTATAATTTACTCCTAAAATGATACTTGTAAGTCAATAACCAAATACTATCACATTCATGAACTAGAGAACAGGAAAAAGTATAAGATATATAAAAAGAGTGGGCATTACTTTCAGTGTTCTGTGTTATCCCATGATAGTGTCAGTACCAGTTACATTGACTTTCATAAAAACAGATGGCCATTAATATAAAAAGAGAAATTCCATTACTCTTTTTTCAAGGCAAGGCAAGGCAAGGCAAGAGGTTTTTCTTCTATTTGATTTTTTTTCTTTTAAATAGATAATGCCATTTGTACTCAAGACATTATTACTACACTCAGAATGAATACTGATTGGCTCTCTGAACTGATTTTGAATCTGATATTTTTAAAAAAATACAGAATATTGTACAGGGCAGCAAATTTTGCTCATATAAACATCTCAGATTTTTTTTTTTTTAAAAAGGCAGAATAAACATATTGTGAACTATTGTGGCTATTGCGTGTATTTTAAAGTCGCCAAAATCAAACTGACTTAACTTTAATGTTTAAAGCTCATATGATTATGCTGATATATAAGGCTCATATTATATACTCAAATACTCATTAGCTTGTGCCTTCATTCTCATACCATGCTTGGAGATCATGTTTCTCCCATATTTTTCATTTTGTTATTTCTGGCACTTATTAGAATATATTAAATTTTAAGACCACTCTAATATGGTGCTAAGATTACAGTGGACAAGTTAAAGTATTCAATATTAGAAGCAATTTTTGCAATTTGCTAATATTATATTAAAGTATTTGGGTTTTAATACAGCAAAAGAGCTTTTGTATAATGTATTCATGTCTTTCCTGAGGACAGGCAGGAAACAAAACCTTGAATTTTCTGGAATTAATTTTCATAAGATAAATAGCGAGTTAATAAACCCCAAAGGAACTGTGGATACAAATACACATACCGTGAAAGTCTTTTGTTCGGCAAACAATGTCTAAGAATAGTCAGCTATGTAAATACATGTAAATAAATAGGCAATTATAAGGATCCTTACCCATCAGATAATATACTTTAACTAGCAAAATTTACCCACTGTTGTGGGAGTAAAATTTCAAGAATATTTGTGGGCATGGCTAAGCACTGCTGGGCACTGCATGGTAAGCAATGGGCACTGGTAAACAATGGATTCCTCTGGGCACCGACAGGCACTGGGCATAATAACTGAGGTTATTAGGGGGCATTAGCAAGCACTGGACATTCCTACTGGGTATTGTTGTGCAGTGGTGCACAGAACACTGTGCACCACTGTGCAGTGGTGGTCCCTTAATCCTCCCATGCAGCATCACACCCTGTGCAGCATCTCCCCCCATGCAATATCTCTCCAGAGTAACAACCTCCCCATGTAACATCTTTCCCGTACAACACCCCCTATGCAACCACCCCCCAGTGCAACACACCACCTACTGCAACACCCTCCTCCCCGGTGCACCATTCCCCCCTAAATCCTACCAGGCACTCCTATCAGGTGCAGGATTTGTTCAGTCTTCATTGTTAAGTATAGGAAGAAAACATGTTGCACCCCCTTTCATCCCATTAGGGGTAAAATTTCTAAAGATCAGTTCTCGGTGGGTGCTCATGTCATGTTAAGTAATACCCTCCCCAAAGTTAATGCTTCTGGGTCCGGAGGTTGGGGCAGGGCATTGATCAGTCAGAGATTCTTCAGTGTCAAGCGCAGGGACAAAAACACATTGTGTCCCTTTTAACCACCTTCCGGTTTGAATCTCCAAAAATGGGTTATTTTTGGGTGCTGCCATCATGAAAGGAACAAACCCCCCCCCCCATTTTCATACTTCTAGGCCTGATGATTTTGGCTGGCCATTGATGGGTCAGTCAGTCAGTCAGTCAGTCAGTGACTTTTCAGTTTTATATATATAAAAGAAGTTACTTACAGTTACCCAGGCCCCATTAATACATTCATTATGGAGGAGAGTGTTGGAGGGCAAACTGGCCTAACAGATTCTGCCCTCAGGGAAAAAGAACCAAAATGGCTCATCAGGTCCCAGTGGCTGTAGTTTCGCCACCAGAGTAGGCTCTTTTGATCCTGGATGGGAAACACTCTGAGGCAACAAATGTTAAGTACCGATCTCAACAAAGAAAACAGCAAGCTCTGCTGTTAAGAAAAACCATTCCTCAGTCACTTATACATACCTTATTTGGTGTTGGTCAGGAAGTGAAGAAACAGGGAAGGGCAAGATGGGAATGAAGACGAGGTTTGAGGCTGAGAAACAGGTGGTATTGGTGATAATGATTCCACTAATATCCTTTTCTTCTTCCCATTCTCAATCCAGCAACCTAGACCCATTTGTACCAGCAAAGTCACTGGCTCAAATGTTTTCTTACCTCAAGGAGGCTCAGAACTCCCTCACAGGATGCAGCATACACCATGCTGATATGGCTGAATTGTCTCCAGGGAAATACTTTGGGTTCTAATGTCATAACATTATCTATAACCACAGGTGGGCCCAGGCCGGTTCAGACCAGTTCTTGGGAACTGGTAGTTCCCATTTCCCCGCCACTACTGAACCGGTAGCAGCGGGGGCCCCCCAAAACCTGCTGAACCGGTTCACTGGCGCTGCACGCAGCAGCAGCAAACTGGGCACCTTTCATTTTCAAATTTGGCACTCTTAGCAGCAGTCCAGGGAAGCATCCCAGAAGCCTCAGCGCTGTTCTTTCCCCAGCCGCTGAGGCTTCTGGGGCACTTCCCTGGACTGCTGCTAGGAGCAGCAAATTAAAAAAGTTAAAGGTGCCTGGCTGGCTGCTGCAGCCTCAGAGCACCATCCTAGACAGGTCTACTCAGAAGTAAGCCACATGCTAGTCAAAGGGGCTTACTCCCATGGCGGAGTGGAAAGGACTGTGGCTTCAGAGCATCATCCTAGGCAGGTCTACTCAGAAGTAAGCCGCATGTTAGTCAATGGGGCTTACTCCAGGGTGGAGTAGACAGGACTGCAGCCTCAGAGCATCATCCTAAGCAGGTCTACTCAGAAGTAAGCCACTGAGGCTTCTGGGGCGCTTCACTGGACGGCCGCTAGGAGCGGCAAATTTAAAAAGCAAGAGATGCCCAGCTGGCTGCTGCAGCCTCAGAGCATCATCCCAAGCAGGTCTACTCAGAAGTAAGCCGCATGTTAGTCAATGGAGCTTACTCCCAGGATGGAGCGGAAAGGACTGCATCCTCAGAGCACCATCCTAAGCAGGTCTACTCAGAAGTAAGCTGCAGCCTTAATTTTTTAAATTTTTTAAATTAAAAAATCCCCTTTACATTCTCCCTGGCCCCGCCCCCTGACCTCAGCCCCACCCCCTGACCCAGCCTGGCCCTGCCCACTATCGGAGAACTGGTTGTTAGGGGAGGCTGGGCCCATCACTGTCTATAACCAATGCACACTGATTAACAATATAACAGAAGGATATAAAGAATCACAAAACATAGCAGGCATTGACCAGTATTTTAAAAGGGAGTCATAGGTTGGTTTTTAGAAAATGGTGCTACCATATGTACGCGAATCTAATGCACCATCAAATATAATGTGCACCCTATGATCAAAATACCACATTTACTCAAATCTAATTAACCATCAAATCTAATCTGTATCCTGATTTTGGAGACTGAATTCTGCTGAAAAGGTTGAGCGTTAGATTCAAGTAAATAGAGTATTTTGATTCTGACAAATAATGGTTGTTGAATAAGGAAAAGCCAAATGATTAACTCCAGCCTGTATCATCAAAATATTCTCGTATGTGCTTCCACCACAGTGTGGAATTACCTTACACAGATGTGCCCACTAGAAGGAGTGTAATGTAAAGGTCCTCAGGAAGTTACTGCAAAAATATTTCATATTAAACTAACTGTTAATGGTTTGTTTGGTTCTTCTTAGATTGGCAGATAACAGCATTGCACAGAAACAATACAAATTCAGTGTTACAGTTGAGAAAGGAGCTTAACCACGAAATTTAGAAAATGAGACCCAAATTATCCTGGTTGAAATGAAAAGTTATTCTCCAAAGT
Source organism: Cryptoblepharus egeriae (assembly GCA_030015325.1). NCBI lineage: Eukaryota > Metazoa > Chordata > Lepidosauria > Squamata > Scincidae > Cryptoblepharus > Cryptoblepharus egeriae. The sequence goes on from JAREYC010000003.1 coordinate 25,071,782, forward strand.
CACACATGGGCAGAGATAATCATGACTGTAGGAGTGAATATTAATACCTGAGTCATCGCGAAGCACACTTATCTTTTGCAAAGCTTCTTAAGCCACAAGAAATTGAATGAAACAAGGCAACAGAGGAATGTGGCAGAAATATTTTCAAGTCACCAGGTTAAGCACATCCTCTTGAAGAGCAGTCAGATAGTCAATAAAGAGATTATTATTACAGTGGTAGAGTTGAGAGAGAATTTATTTTCTGCTATAACTCAATATATTGTGATGTCCCCATGAGCAACCATTTCAGGACTTCAAAAAGCCTAATGCAAAAGGCCTTCTAAGACTCTTCCACATTGGGTGGTCTTTCAAGATATATCTATACAGCAGATTCATAACAAATGTACTAATCTCTTGCAAAATATTGTTCCTGTCGTTTCCACAGTGCCATTCCATGTATTAAGTGTTCTGCCACGCTGATTATGTTTCTATTTACAGTGGGACTCATGTAGGACATGTTAAAATAAAGTAAAAATACTCATATTGCTTTCCTGTACTTAATTTAAACACTTTTAAAATTGAGAACCTTGTAAAATGCATGATTCAGACCCAAACATTTAAGACACAGTTTGTGGTAGCATAACACATGTAAGAAACCAACATTTGTCAGTTTGTAGTAGCATGACACAAGCCATTAAGAGACAGTTTGTGGTAGCATAACACAAGCCAGTGACTCCAAGTTATGTGGTTCAGACACAAACACAAACACAAACATGCACGCACACACACATACACACACACACACACATTTCAGGTCAGTATGCATGCTCATTTGAGGCCGGTATGCATGAGAGGTATAGAAATTATTTTTTCCGAATGTGCTCATTTGAGGACAGTATGCATGAGTGGGCCAGCGGGAATGCCTGGAGTCCCAGAGAGGCAGTCTTTTTTCTCCCTTTTCTTCCTGAGCCCACCTTTTCCAGAGGAGTCCAGGCATTTACGGTCATCGGGACACCCTGCCCCACACACAAACCAACCAGGGTGACCAGATGACCGGAAAAACCTGGATTTGTCCGCTTTTTTAGCCTCCTGTCCGGGTGTCAGGAGGCTAAAAAATTTTGGCTTCTTTGTCCTACATTTTGGCTTCATTTTGAAACGTGATAGTGCACAGTACCCCACCATGCCATATGTCTTTGGATTCGTATTGAAGAGCAGAATCCAATACAAAAATCAAAAGTTATGGTCAAAAAACAGAAAAACAAAAACAAAAAATTACATTTTTTGGCAATTTTTTTTTCAGCAGGTAGGAATTTTGGCCTTAGGGTTCAGGAATTATGGGTTTGGCATCTGGTCACCCTGAAACCAACCCCACACTCCACACACACACACAACACAACTCCATGCAGGTCCTCTAGCTCCACCCACACCTGTTCTACCTAGATATATTATAACAACTAGCATTAAGATTAAAGGCCAGATGGGGAGGGAACAGTTAAAAATTCAAATTTGAAAAGCTGCAACTCCCCCCCCCAGTTTGTGTAAAGTTCCCTTGCTCCCTTTAAAAGCAAAGGGAAAAGGGTCCCCCAGCCCCCAAACCTTGGCAGAACCATATGTAAGTTGCAAACTTACATAGTTTTGTAAGTTGCAATTTTCCCACAGGAGCACAATTCTGGAGGTTGCACCACTGCGCTAGCCCCTCCCACAAAGGCCTCGGGCGCAATCCAGAGTAACTACGGGGAGTCCTTGCTCCAGTGTAAGAACAATTTGCTCTGGATTGCAAAATAAATTTCCCATAGGTTTTCATTAGGTGGTGCAATAACTATGGGTATACGTAATGTCTCTTAGGTGCTCCTGTAGTTACTCTGGATTGTAGGGTTAGTGAAAGATTTCCTTGACATTACAGGATTGGAGTTACAGAAATATACAGGATTGCAAAATTAGTTGCTGAACTGTGTTAACATAGAAATGGGTACCGTGGTGTGGCTGGGGCTGCAGGGCATGCAGTTTCACTGGACGACATGCTTTGGGGGGGGGGGGGCAACAAGCTGAGCTTGACACTAGTGACTGTGAAAAACTGGATAAATATGAAAGATAAGACCAGTGTGTTTTATATATATAACTGGAAAGGTAATTTAATGCAGAATGCAAAGAAACAAACTGCATTGGAATATCTACTTATATTCTATCAAAGGTTATGGCCAATTAACCAGAAAATGAAAACACAAAAGCCTATTCTTGGAACTTGCTGGAATCTCTAGCATGTTCACACTTCTGAAACAGCGACATCTACGCTGGCTTGGGCATGTCGTGAGAATGGCTGATGGTCGGATTCCAAAAGATCTCCTATATGGAGAATTAGTGCAGGGAAAGCGCCCTAGAGGGAGCCCACAGCTGCAATACAAGGACATCTGCAGGAGGGATCTAAAGGCCTTGGGAATGGACATCAACAACTGAGAAACCCTGATCTCCAATCATTCAGCGTGGAGGCAAAAGACCCAGCATGGCCTTCTCCAACTGGAAGAGACACTTGTTCGGCAGGCTGAAGCAAAGAGACAGACCCGAAAGCAGAGAAACCTGGGGTCTGGGCAGGGGATGGAATTTATTTGTCCTCAGTGTGGAAGGGATTGCCACTCTCGAATTGGCCTCTTTAGTCACACTAGATGTTGTTTCAGGACCTCCAATCAGAGCACGATACCATAGTCTTTCGAGACTGAAGGATGCCAATGAATGATGGAACAAAAAGTGGATTTTCCTAACTCAACGTTCCCATGATTCTGATTGCTCTGAAAGCCAATGAGATGTAATTCTGATAATGTATGGAACTAATAAGGTGTTAATATGAATCAGTTCTCAGTACATATCTCATATACTATACTGTACATATATCATAATACAGTTACCTATGCTTACTGAGTATACAGGCATTTCTAAATGGTGCTCCTCTTCTATTTAGCAGGGAAAGAATAACCATTCCTCTTTGCCCCTGCAGTTTCCCTTACCAATAAGAGATACAATTTTCATTTTTTTACTTAATAAAATTTGATTTTGTTGTTGCAGAGCAGGGGTGGGGGGGAAGAAAATCTTCTTCAACTCCAGATAGCAAACAGGTGCTTTAGCCATGTCACTAGCAGAGCAAATGTTGGTGAACTGCTGAGGAGGAGGAGGCAGGTTTTTCCCCAATTTTCTTTTTTAAAACACCATTTTAAAAAATGTCACCTCCGACTGAGACATCACTTTCGAGGTTACATTTTTAGCTTTGCACCGGCACACATTATCATTAGTTACACCACTACCAATCATCATATTCAATCAGCACCTGAGCCACATCCCACCCACCCAGACATCCAACCACCCTTCCACCTACTCAATTAGATATAGATTCCTATATGTATTGGTTTCCTCCACTGACTGTATAGTCTCCAAAAATCAAAGAGAGGAAAAAATCAGGATAGGATTGACCCTTGAGAGGGAGGAACAGTTGCAGCAGCATATATTAGATGTTGTTCCTAACCTTTAACCAGGTACCCCAGTCAGCCAACAAGGGTTGCACATCTAAAGCCTAGTAAAATGCTCACAGTTGCACTCACATCATGTGTACAGTCACTATACAAACCAACAAACCCCAAAGGTGGACAGCCTCAGCAGACCTACACAAGACCTCAGCATCACAGAAGCCACCTGTCACCACTCTGGCAAGTTCCCTAGTTTGGATTCCTTAGTTTGTGTACCCTAACTCTGATGCCAGGAAATATTGAGGCTGCAATCCTATAGACACTTTCCTGAGAGTAAATCCCAAGAGTACAATGGGACTTAGTTCTGAACAGACATGATCAGGATTGCACCCTAAATCTGCAAACATGAAGGGCTGGATGGAGGATCTCTGAGGGCCACGTCTGCCCCCAGGACCAAGGTTTTGAGACCCTAAAGGAGAAAATGTCTAAGGCAGCCTCCCGGCCAATCAGCAGTGCTCTCCCCACCCCCTCCCTGCAGTGCAATGACACAACAAAGGCCCCTCCCCTGAGGGTGTTGTTGTGCGGTTGTCAAGGCAAAGGATCAGAACCCTCAACTGCTGACAGTAGCCAGGCAGAGCAGAGCAGAGCAGACCAGGCACTCCCAGGCAGCTCCCTTCAGGCAACCAGGCAGTGGCTCCCAACCCTCCCCGGCTGCCCTTTCTGCCTATCTCTCCAGCCTCTGCCTTCTCACTGTGCTGAGCCCCCATGAGGGAGACCCACAGCTGGGCAGGGCCTCCCTGAGCCCTCTCCAGAGGATCCTGTTCCAGACACCAGGCTTCCCTGCCCTCCCTGCCTCCAGGTTGTCCAGGCCGCATGGCCCACACAGCACCCCGAGCTCCCTGTGCACGTCCGGAGCAGTGGTGGGCAGAGCCTCCCCCAAGATCTGGTTCGCCGGAAGTTGGGAGGGTCAGGGTCGGGGTCAGGGTGTATGGCTAGAGGAGGATCCCACCCCCGACGCACTGCGCATACGCCAAACCCCAGTGCATGCGCAGTGCGTCTCCTCCAGCCGGAGGAGACACGGTACGCATGCGCCAACCCCGCGAAAAAACCAAAGAGAAGGCTTCTGCAGCTAAAGTCAGTTCTTCAACTAGAACAAACTGCCCAAGAAACCAGAACTTCCTAAAAGGACAGTGTTGATGGATGGATACCTCAGTCTGCAGTCAACCCAGGGAAGAATTTGGCACCCCCAGCTTCTGTCTACCCAACCCAAAGGAGAAATTGGCAAGCCTGGATTCTCTTGTCAAATCCCAGAATCTGATCACAGACCTACAGGACTCCATTCCCCATCATGCCAATCTCTCACTGTACACCAGTAAGATGGTGCAGTGACTGCTAAAGGAACTCAAGTGCATCAACTAATTTATCAGCATTGTAATCACAGTGATCCCTGGGACATTTTCACATGTTGAGCTCCAGGAAATGGGAAGACAGAGTTGCCCTAAAAAACCAGGATGATGTTAGTGGCACATGACATGGCTACTTCTACTGCCAAAGCTGACCAATGGTCCATGTGAACGTGTTTCTTTCATGTCAATGTCTCTGCATGCACTGATAAGATGTGCTGGTGCCTGGCAAAGGAACTCAAGTGTGTCAACTGACTTATCAGTTTTGCATTTACAATGGCCTGGTACACTTACCCCATGTTAGACTGGAGGAAATGGGAAGACAGAGAGCCAAGTTGCCAAAAAAATCAGAACTGCCTAACAGGACGATGTTGATGGCACATGGCATGGCTACATGACTATTTCTACTGTCAAACCAGGGGAGAATACTGTCAAACTGGCATGCCGGGTACCTCTCTGTGTCAAATCCAACTCCAAGATGTTGATCATTAACCCACAGCCATTCTCTCCCCCATCATGCCAATGTCTCCATATACAGTGGTAAGATGGTTCAGTGCTGGCAAAAACTCAAGTGCATCAAATTACTTACCAGTGTGGTAATCACAGTAGTCTCTGGGCATCTACCACATGTTGGGTTGCTGGAAAGGCATGAAAAGGCAAGAGAGCTAAACTGCCAAGAAACCAGAACTACATAACAGGACAGCATTGATAACACAAGGCATCACTACCACTCCTGTTAATTCAGCTGAGGGTTGGGCATGACCAGCTCCAACCTGTGTCAAATCCAATTCTCAAAACCTGATCGCTGGCCTATGGGAGTCTGCTCCCCATCATGACAATATCTTCATGTTCAGTGGTATGATGCTGCTGATGTCTGGCAAAGGAACCTAAGTACATCAACTAAACTGACTGACTCCAGCATGGTAATCTCAGTACCGACTATAGTACTTATCCTATGTTGGGCTGCAGGAAATGGGAAGACAGAGAACCAAGCTGCCCAAGAAACCTATGTAAGAGGACAGTGATGAAGGCACACATATCCTTGAGGTTGTTGCTGCAAGCAGGAATTATGATATAGAATCTGGCAAACATGCAGGGCAGGTCATTCTATTTTGGAAAGGCAGAATCACAATTTTGGATCTTCCATCGCAATAAAGACCTTTTGAAGGAAAACTGTCCAGAGTCTTTAATGTCAGGATGATCAGCAGGTCAGGGTGGATGGGTATAAAGAAATCAGAATGGGCTGCCTTTGGCATTGCATGGACGAGAGATTTAAGGCTCACCAGGCAGAGATACTGGAAGATAGACAAGAGTCTTGATCTTAGGGATGCCGGGATGCCAGCTCCTTGCATTTTCACTGTGGAGAATGCTGTGGATGTGACACTACATTCCCCTTTCCTAATAGGTGATGTGGAACAGTGAGGTGATTTTTCAAATGTTTCTAGCAGCATAATCCAATCCCTGAGTTATGCCCACTAGTCAGGGATTTGGATGATTCCTTAATCCTCTTTTGCTGTAAATGTGTCAGCACAGAGAATGGAAGCCACAGTGCCAATGGAAGCTACAGCTAGTGGGGCACTGAAAGCAGGAGGCAGGAGAAGGTGTCACTGCTGGGGTATAACCGGGAGGAGCTAAGCTTAAGAAAAATCCCACTTCCTCCCAGATGTTAAAAAATACCAACTGAAATCAGTGGAGAGGTATCATATCTCATTAGGGTTCATCTCAACTTCCACATCCTCCCAAAATGATACACTCCAATTTATTCAGTCGTAGCCAGTGGTGTTGAAATAAATTTTATAAAATTTAATTTAAAATGTAATAAAAATTAAAGTACAGCAGTTTGTCATGATACATGTGCAACACACACACACATACACCCATACCTTAGCTATACCTCATTAAGGCTATACAACTACAAATATATCCATGTCTTCAGTGGAGTATCATTAACAACTATCATTGTTAATACATAGTTTGTAGTCTGTTAAAAATACAGATTTGAAACATTTCCCCAACTGTGGTCACATATCATAAAGTCTATTAGTTGTTTAACACCCCTGATCTAGACATTAACATATCTATTGATATGCATGTACAGTACGAATTTCTAAGTTTGCCTTCTGATAAGCCTGAGGAGCCTTTTGGTAATGAACCTTTTAAATAAAGGTTTCAAAAGCAGCTCCTGCTGATGAGATAAACACGCCTTTTACATGATAAATTCAAGTTCACTTTCCTCCCCCCACAACTCCTCTGTGCCTACACTCCTGTTCACAGCACCACAACAACCACTTATTTCGAAAGAAAGCTAGATGGATGTTCACTGGGAAGCCCAACTATCAATATGTCAATCAAACAGTAGAAACTCAATGCAACTTTCTGTCTGATTCTCCCACTTATTAGATGCTGAAGCATATCTAAGAAGAATTTGTCTTGCCATGTGTTTGCCTCCTAGCAATCAATGTCTGCATTTCATTTTCTTCCCTCAACTCTTCATCTACAGATCTACAGGTTGAGTAGAGTGAGCAGCAGTGAGAAGATCAAACTCAAAATGGAAGAAAGCTTGATTTATTTTTAAAGCTTGATTTTTTTTTAAGCAGCACAATCCCTGTTCATACATTTCAGCCAGTTTTGTGCAGAGATTAATGGTGCAATCCAGAGTAACTACGGGGAGTCCTTGCTCCGGTGTAAGAACAATTTACTCTGGGTTGCAATATGAATTTCCCATAGGTTTTCACTAGGTGTTGCAGTAACTACGGGTGCACATAATGTCTCTTACGTGCACCCGTAGTTACTCTGGATTGTAGGGTAAATGCATTAGAGATTAAATGCATTATTAAAGGCTTGTGTAGGAGTTTCAGGCCCTGAAGGACTCCATCAGTTAAGGAACATTTGTTTTCTTGCCTGGGGTAAGCCCTTGCAGTCTGAAAGGGTCTAACTTGGACCTGTGCCAGCAAAATAGCTAGCACAAATCTGAGTGGATCCTGGAAGGCATATCAAGGCTGGGTAGAGTTCTATAACTCACTCCCAAATTTAGATTTGCCACATTACAGCAAAATCCTGAATTATGTTTTTAAGCATTTATATGGCTAACCTTTGAAAGCAAAAAATATCTCATCAGGCCTAAGAGATATTGAGGAATCCATGAAAACACATTTTACACTTTTCAACCCTTTACAGGTTGAATTTCATTTTAAAAAATCCCTTCTGGTTGTTCCTTTTGTCATGAAGGAATATACTTTCTGATTTTCATGTTTTTATATCCTGAACATTATTGGGCTGAGCATTGATGAGTCAGAACCTTTATTTTTATACAGCAAATTAAAAATCAAACACCACCATTTGGTTCATAAATGGGTTAAAATCTGATTTGATTTATATCTACCAAGGCTGTGTCAATGACATGTGTACATTCTCCAACAAGCAAATGCCTTTAAAAATATTTTACCTGATGGGTTGCTATAAGAATCGTTTTGTTCAAGGCACCTGTAGCCATTTTGGGGTGGGGGGGAGTTAGGTGATTGGATATTTGAAAAATATTCAGTGTCCAGCAAAATGAAAATGGCTGCAGATGCCTTGAACAGACTATTATTGCAAACTATCAGGCACACACACGCACACGGTTCAACGAAATACATTATGGTGGCTCTGCAACATTCAATTGCCTTCTCTGACACATTAACTTGGTATCCGTTATGATGCCTTTTTAGTGCAGGAAGCATGGCTCATGCCATTTGGAGTAAAAGATTCCTGAAAATACTGATAAACTGAAATATGCACAGCCCCATCACCCTTTGCTGTAACCTCTTTGAGAGAGTCATGAAGGTTAAAGATATTGCCCTTCTAAATCCATGCTGTCTATTTCCCATTAAGTTTCTGCTTCTCTGTTTATCCTATTGAAGTTCCTCCTTGGGAACTAGGAGGTGGAGATAAGAGTGAAAGCCGGCTTAAATCCTCACCATATAAATTAAATTTAAAGTGAGACCTACTAGCATTGCTGCTGAGTATGATTTTTCAGCTATGACTGGAAAGTCAGAAATAGTACAAAACTGCTAAAGGAGAAGCTGAGCTGGCTAGGATATTAGTGGCTTGATAGCCAAGTAGTTGTTTGTGGCAATACCCTTTTTCAGGCATTTAGCCAGTACTCAAAGAGAGTGGAAATGGAAGTTTGCACACTAGTTACACCTCCATATTGACATGCTCCATGGCCTCTGCCTCCCCACATTCAACACTTTTTAGATTTGGATGCTGAACTCAGGTTCCTCCTGCATTTTAGAACAATGATTTGCAGTGGGTTTTTTTTCCTGCTCACAACACACCAGAGGTATAAAGCACAATCCTAACCATGTCTACTCAGAAGTAAGCCCCATTGTGTTCAGTGGGCCTTACTCCGAGGAAAGTGTCTTTAGGGTTGCAGCCATACACCCTTACAGTGAAACATGTCCATGCCACTGAGAGGAGGACCAGAGCATGTACTCCCCATCAGAAACACACACACACACTCTACATCAGTGGTGGGCCCAGGCCGGTTCGGGCAGGTTCGCAAGAACCTGTTCCTAATTTTGGCCCGTCGCTAGTGATGCAGTGGCGAACCCGGGCGAGCCCACCACTGCGCCTGTGTCAACATTGATGAAGACAGAGTTGTGTTATGAAGAGGACGCAACTCTGCCTGCGTCAAGCTGGACGCAAGCACACTTGCGTCCTGAAGAGGATGCGACTGCGCTTGCATCGATTGACAAAAGCGCAGTCGCCTCCTCTTTAGTACGCGACTGCATCAGGGTTGGGGCCCGCCCCTCGCCCCGCCCACCCGCAGCCGGAGAGGAGCGCAGAGCAGCGCAGCCTCCCCGGCCCTGCCGCTGACCATCCCCGGCCCTAGCCCCTGACCCCGGCCCAGCCCGGCCCCCCAACTTCCGGCGAACTAATTATTGGGTCAGGCCGGGCCCACCTCTGCCCTACATCAATCATCCACTGATGCATCCTGCATCATCTTGCCCTATAGATCGATTTCAGCTTTCACTTGAACACACAATTGCTGCAAAACATCTATTAATCTTGTAGTCAGGTATGAAAGTGCTCTGAATGTGTTGATCTGAGTAGTTCTACAATTTTTGGTGTCATTTCTTTGTATATTCCTTTCTATTTGTTTAGCATTTTGCATTACCCATTGCACATGACCCTATCTGTTCTGTGTGAGTCCAGAGTGCTTTGCTCAGGGTGACCACATAGAACAGAGGACAAAATGCCTCTTCCTTTAACTATTACATAGAAAAGGAAATTGAGGCAGGTTTGGCTCATCATAGAAGGGTTTAAAAATTTTAAATGGGGGTTTAGCATTTTAAATGGGGCAGAGGTTGGGGGGCAGTTTTATTGCTTTTTTACTATTTTTACTATATGTTTTTAGCCTGTTTTAATTGTTCAGTTTTAATCTAATTGTATTTTAATTGTGTTTTAATTGTTTTAATCTATATAATTCTATTTTAATTGTTTTATTTTTTATGTGATGTTAGCTGCCTTGAGCTCCCTCTTGCAGGTGAGGAAAGACGGGGTATAAATTAATTAAATAAATAAATAAATAAATAAAAAGCAGTACCTGTCTAAATTTTCTCTTTTATGCAATGCTTAAAGGTAGAGGCACTTTGTCCTCCATTCTGTATGGTCACCCTGACCAAAGCACTGTGGACTCACACAGAACAGATAGGGTCATAGTCACCCTGGCTTTGCTACACTTAACTAAACAGCTATTGCTGGGAATCAAGCATTTCACCTGTATAAGAAGTGATGCAGCCAACCCACATTGTTGCTCTGATGTGCAATACAGAGCACAGAGCAGAGAATACAGTGGTTCTCAACCTTCCTAATGCTGTGACCCCTTTATAAGTTCCTTTCTAAGTTCCTCATGTTGTGGGGACCCCCATTCATCATCATCATTGACATCCTTCAGTCTCGAAAGACTAGGGTATCGTGCTCTGATTGGAGGTCCTGAAACAACATCTAGTGTGGCTAAAAAGGCCAGTTCGAGAGTGGCAATCCCTTCCAGACTGAGGACAAATAAATTCCATCCCCTGCCCAGAACCCAGGTTTTGCTGCTTTTGGATCTTTGCTTCAGCCTGCCGAACAAGTGTCTCTTCCAGTTGGAGAAGGCCATGCTGGGTCTTTTGCCTCCATGCTGAATGATCGAAGGTCAAGGTTTCCCAGCTGTTGATGTCCATTCCCAAGGCCTATAGATCCCTCCTGCAGATGTCTTAGTATCGCAGCTGTGGTCTCCCTCTAGGGCGCTTTCCCTGCACTAATTCTCCATATAGGAGATCTTTTGGAATCCGACCATCAGCCATTCTCACGGCATGCCCAAGCCAGCGTAGATGCCGCTATTTCAGAAGTGTGAACATGCTAGAGATTCCAGCACGTTCCAAGGCTGTGTCGTTTGAAACTTTGTTATGCCAGGTGATGCCAAGAATATGTTGGAGACAGTGCATATGGAAGGTGTTCAGCTTTCTCACTTGCCATGCATAAAGGGTCCAAGACTCGCTGCAGTACAAGAGTGTGCTCAGGACGCAAGCTCTATAGACCTGGATCTTTGTATGTTCTGTCAGCTTCTTATTAAGCCATACTCTTTTTGTAAGCTTGGAGAACATGGTAGCCGCTTTACCAATACGTTTATTCAGCTCAGCATCTAAGGAGAGACTGTCAGAGATAGTTGAGCCAAGCTACACAAAGTCATGGACAACCTCCAGTTCATGTTCAGAGATTGTGATACAGGGAGGTGGATCCACACCCTGACCCATGACTTGTGTTTTCTTCAAGCTGATTGTTAGTCCAAAGTCTTGGCAGGCTTTGCTAAAACGGTCCATGAGTTGTTGAAGGTCTTCGGTAGAGTGAGCAGTAACAGCAGCGTCATCGGCGAAGAGGAACTCCCACAAGCATTTCAGCTGGACTTTGGACTTTGCTCTTAGTCTGGAAGGATTGTAGAGTTTTCCGTCTGATCTGGTCCGGAGATAGATTCCCTCTGTTGCGTTTCCAAAAGCATGCTTCAGCATGACTGCAAAAAAGATCCCAAATAAAGTTGGTGCGAGGACGCAGCCCTGCTTCACTCCACTTCGGATGTGAAAGGAGTCTGATGTTAGGCCATCAAAAACTACAGTGCCCTTCATGTCCTCGTGAAAGGACCTGATGATGTTGAGGAGCTGAGGTGGGCATCCAATCTTGGGGAGGATTTTAAAAAGGCCATCCCTACTAACCAAATCAAAAGCCTTTGTAAGGTCTGTGAAGGCTACAAAGAGTGGCTGTCTTTGTTCCCTACATTTCTCTTGCAACTGTTGAAGGGAAAATACCATATCAGTGGTGGACCTGTTGGCTCGAAATCCACACTATGATTCAGGATAGATTCTCTCTGCAAGCACCTGAAGCCTCTTCAGTATGACTCGGGCAAGCAGCTTCCCTACAACTCTAAGAAGAGAGATGCCACGGTAGTTGTTACATTCACCCCTGTCACCCTTGTTCTTGTACAGTGTGACGATATTAGCGTCCTTCATGTCCTGTGGTACTCCACCTTCCCTCCAACAAAGGCAGAATACCTTGTCCAGTTCAGTGGAAATGGTCCCTCTACAGCACCTCAGAACTTCAGCAGGGATGTTATCTTTCCCGGGTGCCTTGCCAGAAGGAAGGGAATCCAGGGCTTCGTTTAGTTCTTCTAAAGTTGGTTCACTGTCAAGCTCCTCCAAGACAGGCAGGCACTCAATGTTGTTTAATGCTTCTTCAGTTACTACATTTTCTCTGGAGTATAGCTCAGAGTAGTGCTGCACCCAGCGTGCCATCTGCTGTGCTCGGTCCTGGATGATCTCACCTGTAGCGGACTTAAGCGGGGCAGATTTCCTCACTGTTGGACCTAAGTCCTGCTTGATGCCATTGTACATCCCCTTGATGTTGCCTGTGTCAGCTGCTACCTGGATCTGAGAGCAAAGCTGCAGCCAATAATTGTTAGCACATCTCCTGGCAATCTGTTGGACTTTGCTACGGGCGACTCGCAGGGCTTGGAGGTTGCGCTCACTAGAACAGGCTTTATATGCAGTTAGGGCTCTCCTCTTTTCCTCCAGGGCTGGTGTCAGCTCCTCCGAGTGGGCTTCAAACCAATCTGCTGTCTTTCTAACCTGCTTACCAAAAACTGACAAGGCGGTAGTATAAACAGCATTCCTGAAATGTTCCCATCGTTCAGAAGCGTTTGCCTCAGCCGGGCCTGGGAGTATTTCCTCGAGTGCATGGTCAAATTCCAACACTTTTTCCAGACTGCGGGTCTTGCTGATATTGATTCGAGGTCTTCCTTCCTTCTTTGTGTGATGCAGCCTCTTTGCTTGTAATTTTACTCTGCTGCACACCAAGGAGTGGTCAGTATCGCAATCAGCACTCTAATAGCTATGTGTGATCTTAATGTTGGGAAGGCTGGAGCGCCTGGTGAGGATCAAATCAAGCTGATGCCAATGCTTCAATCTTGGGTGTCGCCAAGACACTCTGTGTTGAGGCTTTGTGTTAAAGAATGTATTGCTAACGCATTTTGGTGCCAATGCTGTCCTGGGCACAAGGAAAACTTAGAATTGGGTGCCTTCCTGGGCTTTTAGTTTTTAAACATGTAAATGAATATGTATGAATACTAATAAGCACCATTTTTATTTATGGGTAGAGCAAATCCACCACCATCCTGAGATATTTGCTCTTTCGCTTGATGAATTTATTAGTGCATTTTAAGCAAGATATTAAAAGTTAAAGCACACAATTGATGAAGCTTTGAAGAGTCTTGTTTTTGTCTTGGCTGCAGCGTAATTGAAAGCATAGCACTTGACTATGTGATGAACTGAGCCGTAAGTGTGATTAAAATTGCCCCTCAAAAGTTCATAACGGGATGCAAACCCTTTCAGCTCAAGGGCACTCTCATTTGTGCCTCCAGTTCTTAATGGCTGGAAATGTTCTGTGATTATTTGGGGCTGTTGGGTCAATGTAAAATGAATCAATGTGCTCAGTACATGCTTGTCCAGAGCAGAGCAACTGCAAGCAGAAAGTTGAACTAGTTTAGACAACATTTTACTGCACACTTTTTAGGTCTCTGTGTGTGCCTGCACACTGGGAGGGATAGTGCCAAGGGGGGATAGTGTGCATGAGTGTACATTGCACATGGGGGTATGTTGTGCCTGCAGGGTTGATGCACATGTGGTACGTTGTGCCTGTGGGGCAGATGGTGTACCGGGGGGGGGGGAGGCAGATGGATCACCTAGAGGTGGATGGTGCGCATGCGGGACAGACGTGTATGCAGGGTTGATGCGCATGGGCAGATGATGCACATGGGGGTTGATATGCAATGGGAGGGGTTGGGGGATATTTTACTCCTGCAACGCGGGTACATTTCTCTAGTGCCATAACAAAAATATGTTAAATAAGAAAGTTGTCACAACAGAAGTATTGGGGCAGCAGCATTTTTCAAAAAGAAGTATCAACAAAAAGCTAAAAGCTCAGAAGGCAGTAAGGGTGGTACGTTCAGGTATTTTCATCCGCATTTCAAAGGTGAAGATTTCTCTGTGGTCCAAAGACATCTCTGGTCATGTGGCTGGCACAACTAAATGCACAGAACAGTATCTTCTCACCAGAGTGGTACCTATTTATCTGCTTGCATCGACATGCATTGAAACTGCTTAGTTGGCATTAGCTGGGCAAGTAACTGGAGCTCATTCTGTCATGTAGTATTTGGGTCCTAAACTGCCAGCCTGCAGGTGACATGCACAGCATCTTCCACTGAGCCACTGAAGTCCACACATGTGAACTTAGTACTCCCAAAATATCATGACTCCTCAAGTGAATGGCCTTCCACAGTTGCCTTTGATAACATTAAAAATTAAAAATGTTTAAACGAAGGTTAACACCTGGCTGACACCTCAATTAATCTTGACTGAAAATTCAGTGGACTGAGCCTATATTGGATGAAGTGTGATTCTGAATGCCAGGTACTAGAGATATGTAATAAGGGAAGGCCTTCCTGGCCTGCTTATAGAATCCCACAGGACTGGTCCAAGACCTTCCACAGCCATGTCAAAACCAGTGGTGTTTCATTGCTGCCACCTTCCCACTTCCTGAATTTAACATGAAAGAGAAGACTGAAAGTTTAATCCTAAGCATCAGAAGTAAGTCCATTGCATTCAATGGGGCCTATTCCCAGGAAAGTGTGTTTAGGATTGCAACCTAAAGCAGAAAAGAGTTTTGGATGCGTTCTTCAATCTCCCTCCTCTTGTCCCTCTTCCACTGAATCCAGGGAGTAGAGGAAAAGGAGCTGGAGAAAGGAGAAGTCTTGCTTGTTTGACCTCAGGTGGCCTCATTCCTATCCTCAGCATCCTGCAGTATCTTTCTGGATGAGTTTGAAGACACATGGCTGAACTATATGAAACTTACACCACATTGTCTGTACTGTGCTGTAAGCATTATGTTCAACATGACTTAGTACCAAGAAAGTGAGGGAGTGTGGGCCCAATACAGTATTTCAGTGCTGATGCAACTGTGCCAATGAGGTATGCATTGCATTTTATTAGTGGGACAGTCACAGAAACCTCCTCAAGGTAAAGGAAACATTTGTTCCCTTCAGGACTGAATTGGGGCTGGAAGATTAGATAGGACTGGGTCGATAGAAATCATATCCAATTTAACCTGGCCTATTTTTCTGCAATTGTATGAGGATTATGACATATGTCTGTACACTGGCATAACCCCCCAGGAGTGGGTCAAAAGTAACTTACGGCACTTTATTGACATCCTCAGGTTATTATAGGACTTATGCCAGCAAGGCTAGGATTGCAGTGTAAGGCTGCAACCCTAAACACACTTTCCAGGGAGTAAGATTCATTGAGCACAATATGGCTTACTTCTGAGTAGACATGGTTAGGCTTGCAGCTTATGTTATGGAAGCCCTAAACCTTATGCTGAAGGATCTCACAATAGATGGCATTGATCTAAGGAGAAACATTGGAGAAGGTCAGGCAGCCTATAGAGAGGTAAGTCAAAAAAGGTTTTCACTTACTTTTCCCAGGCTGTCTGGTAACCCTTTGCCCTCCCCTCTCCCATATACATTATAGCATTCAGTATGCACTCTGTAAGCAGTACTGTCTGCTATGGGTTGGCAACAGAAAGGATGGGGTTGTCAGTCATGTCCAGCACAGCAATTCTTAGATTCTTCCCAATGAACTGAATAACTCTGATATATAGAGATTTAAACATAACACTGAATCCTTTTGGAAGTAAAAATTTCACCTTCTAGTTAGCAATCCTGTCCATAGCCCCAATAATGAGTTAATTATATAACTTTTTAAAAAAAAACTTTCAGTTGCAAAAGCAAACCTAGCAGTATCAGAGGCATTTTAAAAAATAAATCTCACACAAACATTTGCGCATAATCCCTAGACTGATTGTTTTGTCCAGTCCTGTAGGTAGGTTTCCTGTGCAAATGAGGCTGAAATGAGTAACAGTTGCATATTATAAATGATTGAAAAGTTGTTCTTGTCAGGTGGACGAGAGCACCACAAACAATTGGAGCTTGAAGTTTTGACATATTATTTGCTACAACATGGAAGGCTTCGAAAACCAGTACAGATTATGCCTTAATTCATCAGAACGTTAATGCTTTGCTGTCTGCAATGAGCTTTTGAACAAGTCCGTTTCTATGAGAATATTCGTTCCTTAACTAATTAGTTTTTTGTTGTTTCACAACTGATGATTTGCAAATTCTTTGAGATATTTGCTTCAACTGTCTGGTTTCCATTACACTGGTAACTGATACTGGGACAAATGTAGCCTTTTCCTGTCCAGCTGTTCTGTTTGTTATAATATGCTGCTCATTATATGACTTGGGTACCATCCAAATCAGGACATCATTTAACTTCTCATCTTTCCAGCTCTTGAAGCGAATCCTCAGGCTGGCTGATAAGTGTGATGTGACATCACCCAGATGCTTGTTGCCCTACTTGTTTAAATCAGGGATATAATCCAATCCCAACACAATTTTGCATCGTGGTCAAAGTACAGTCAGATGCAGCCAGTCTGTGATGACCTCAGATTTCATGACAATGATTCTGATGGGAGGTTTAACTTCAGTTGAGGCGCTGTGCCTGTTAACCAGCAGGCCAGGGTTCGAGACCCGGGTCGGCCGCACAAGACAGGGTGAGCTTCTGTCCTTAGCCCAGCTCTGCGACACCAGCTGGATCCAATTGTATCGGCTCTGCCTTTCCATTGGACTAATTCAGTGGCGTGGAGAGGGGGGATTTGCTGCTTGGGTAACAGCCTATCCTCCATAACAATCCAACCCAGGCTTTCATGCTTCGCATGCAGTGTATGCAGCGCCAAGCATGATACCATAGTCTTTCAAGACTGACGGAGGCCTGCTTTTTCCATTTTTGCACCAGGATATTCTTGGGATAGATTAACAAAAGGAGGATCGGCACTTATTACCTCCATACAGAGCTAGTATAGCAGTGCTGTGGTTCTCAAAATGGGGGTTGGGATCCCCTAGGGGGCTTGTGCAATCATTTCACAAGAGTTGTAGAAAGCTGGGCACTGCCATCTTGGGATCTGTCATTGGGTGCAGTTATCTTGGAATGAGGTACTCAGGATGCAACTCATATTTTCCTGGGAGAAAGTCTCATTTAATTCAATAAGACTTACTGAGTAGACACAGAAGAGCCCTGGCATCACAGTGATGTCACTTCCAGGTTGATGACATCAATTTCAGATGATGACATCACTCCTGCAGGGTCTAGACAGATTTTTTTTTTCTCAGAATAGGGTTCCACGCTGAAATGCTAGTGAACTAGTGGCATCCTGGATAATAGCCTGAGCTGTGAACCAAAAGAACATAAGAAGAGCTTCTAATCTTTCCTTATACAAAAGGTTTCCCAGGCCATCAATCATTTTAGTCGCTCTCCTCTAAATCTTCTCCATTTCCTCTATATCCTTTTTGAGATATGGCAACCAAAACTGGATAAGAATCTGCTCTCCAATCAAGTTTTCTACTCTACCTTAAACTCACTAGTTGGCCTTATGTTGCCATGTGCTTGATGAATACTGTCAGTACATCTGGAAATGGAAGAACCTGAGGCTGATTCTGTAGGACTAATCTCTCATATGACCGCTCCATTTCCAAGACTTGGGCTGCAATACTAAAGACATTTTCCTAGGAGTAAGACCCATTGAACACAATGGGGCCTACTTTTGAGTAGACATGGTTAGGATAGTGCTCTTAGGCTGAAATCCTAACCACACTTTCCTGGGAGTAAGTACTATTGAACATAATGGAACTTACTTTTGAGTATACATTCTGAAGCTTGTACTGTACAGGTGCAATAATAACCTAGGCTGGCACAACTCGCTGGTTGTCCCATTCCTGTAGTGATGTAGGGAGGCATGCAGTGGCCTAACCAGTGGTGGGCACCAGCAGGTTCGCACCTACTCTATAGAACTGGTTCTTAACAAGAGATAGTACATATAAAGTTTAAAAATAGCCATTTAAAAGTGGCTGCCAGATGGACAGAGAACCGGTTCTCTGAAGCCCATCACTGGGCCTAACTTTCTTTGAAGCCCATCACTGGGCCTAACCCTCCCCAATGAATGATGCAGAAGTATCTTACAGTACTTTTGTGACACCTCCAGGTCAGCACAGGTTTTATGATGGGGCTTGGGCTGGCCTAAGTGGAGATTAGGATTGCAGCCTTAATGATGCTCATGAAAGCATCTAGAGGTGGTGGGAATCATGTAACCACTGCAGCATCTAGAGGTGGTGGGAATTATGTAACCACTCTTTCACTAGAAAGAGAAACATAAGATCTTCGTGCATCCATTCCCTTGCGCTCTTTTGTCTATACCCACCCTAGTAACTTACAGCTAATCCTCCCCCCCCCCCACACTGATACAGCCCCATGAAAAAGTGATGTGTTGTGTAGGAGGTTTGTGTGAGGCAGATCGGTAAGTTTCATAAGGGAAAGGGGATTTAAACACCCTTACCCTTGATAATCATCTTGCTTTGCAATGGGTCTTCTTGAACCTATACTAGTCATTTTGCTGAAGCAAGTCTGAGAGAAAGTGGGCACAGAGGCTGATCAGGGAAAGGATCCAGTGTGCACCATCACCAGCAGTTCCACCCCCACCACAGCCTCCCTGATCCCCAGTCTTCCCCTTCATCCTGTTGGGAAGTGATATATGGCACATATTCACATATAATCTTATACCAACCATAATTTCATAAGAAAAACAGATGTCAAGTTACATTTATATATATATTACAGAGTGTCAAGATTTTTCATTTTGTGTGACACTTATACTAACCATCCTATTTTATCTTCCCATTACATTAGATAACGGTTCAGCGCGGGCAGGAAAGAACAATAATATCTTATAGAACTTTGAGAGACAGGTTAATATACTCAGTTACTTCTTCACTGCATAATTCGTGCAAAACAAAGTTCAAAAAGTGAATATCATGTCATGGCAGCACACAGCAAGTTTGATTTGGCAAGGTGATGACATCAAATCAAGACATGATTTTCTGCTGCTATCAGTATGAGTTGTGTGAGACAGAAGCCCCATAATGTGGCCGCATTGCCTTTGCGCAAGATTTGACACTCCCCCATGCAGGGTGACCAGATGCCAAGTGCAAAATCCCTGAATGGCAAGACCAAAATTCCCAACACCCCCCAAGCCAAAAATCCTGCAAAAATTCCTGCAATTAAAAAATTGTAGGACACCCCAAAAATGTAGGACAAAATGTAAAATAAGCTAAAAACACTTGTGTTGCTCTCTTGTACTTAATTTCAATACTTCGGGGTAGTGTGGGACAAGCAGAGCCAGGGCTGCCTGGTGGCCTGGTGGGAAGGGGGAGATTTCTTTAGGGGGAAGCCCTACTGAGTATAATGGAGTTTACTTATGTGTAGACACAACTAGCATGGGGCTGGGGCTCAGAGTGGCTGTGAAAGATACAGAGTCCATTATACTGGCACATTTTCCTGGGAGGAAGTCCCATTGTATAATGGAGTTTACTTCTGGGTGGACACAACACAACTAGCATGGGGCTCACACACTTTCCAGTTCCTCCACCTCACCTAGTGCTTGGCATTTAGAAAGGTGCCAGGCAGCACACCAATGCACCCTGGCACACATAGCTAGGAGGTTGTGCCACTGCTGCTGATCCAGTTGCCTACGGGCAGCTGCCTGTCACCATTGCTGGTGACCAGAATGGCACCATCTCTTCCCACCTTCATCCCACCCACTCACTATCAAAATGAAAGGAGTGAAGAATGCAGTGGTGAACAGTGGTTCTATAAAACCCTTTGCTAATGAGCACCTGGCTCTGAGAACCGGTTACTAATGGGACATAGAACCTGTTGTTAACCTTATTAGGACACAGAACCTGTGGTTAATTTATTTGAGTCCCACCACTGGAGAAGAGTGCATACAAAGAGCTCAATACTGCACTTTTCTACTCAGGGGTAAGCCCCTTTGCAAACAATGGAGCCGACTATAGGAAGGGGTGAACCATTCTTAGAGTCCAATCCTGAGCATCTCTGCTCAGAAGGAACCTTCTTTGCAAGAGGCATGGCAAGGATAGAATCAGGCTGTTCTTCAGCATCTTCAGCTCCCACAGCCCCATTGTGATGGAGAAGTCTGGGGGGGAGGGGTGTAGTCATGTGCGGCTGGAGGTAAGAAAAGCCCCGTGGATGGTCTCTGCATATAAATGCTATATATGCATAAATTATATAAATATAATTATATATACATTATATATATTATTTATATATAATATAATTTTATAATCATGTCAGCACACAGAATAACATTGTAGTAGAAGTTTGGCACTACACTGCTGAAAGGTTACTGATTCCTGCCCTAGGAAATAGAGCCACATCATTGGGGGCAAAAAATGATTGTGAAACGTGCTTTTCATTCACTCGGCACATTTCAACTCAGCACAGGTTCCCAGAGTATTGATGTGTTCCAAGCTGATAGAGAAGCTAGGGGGAGGCAGTCTTGGAAAGAGCCTCTCTTCATCACACAAAGGGTCCATCCCCTTCAGAGTCATTCAAAATCTCTGTACATTGCGTATACCTGCAGCTGCAGATCACAGACTAAAGAACTCTAAAACACCTGATATGTTCTCAGGTGTGGTTCCTAAACATGTTGTGAAATTTTCTGAAGGATTCTGTTTCTCTTTGATTGTACTTCAATATTAATCTGTCTTTCTTTAAAGCTGCCAGTCACCTTTGGTGCCTGTAGGCAAGTCATAAATCTTAAACAAACTAGCAATCTGCAGCTGGAAAAGAAGTCTGCTTTGTTTGTATTTCACAGCAAAAGGGGAAGGTAGAAGTGTCCATTAGATTAGCAATGTTATTGCCCTCTAGTGGGTTCATTTATATGCTGTAGTATACTTATCCTGAAATAAGGAATGTTTTAGTTCTACTATCCACAGACCTGTCTATATCCAGCCGGAAGTGTGAAGTAGAAAATATACTTCCATTGACAGTTCATTGGATTTTTCCTTAATATAGTTTATCTGTGATCATAATATACCTAGTACTACAATACAATTGAAGGTAGAAAGGCTTTTCTTATGATATTGTAGATACTACAGTATATGAAACCCAACTTCTTATACCCCAAAATCCAGAGTAACTACGGGAGCATGTAAGAAACTTTACATGCACCCGTAGTTACCGCACCACCTAGTGAAAACCAATGGGAAATTCATATTGGAATCCGGTGTAAGTTGTTCTTACACCGGAGCAAGGACTCCCCGTAGTTACTCTGGATTTTGCCCATAGAATGGTTCAGAATCAACCTAGCAGTGACAGCAACCAAGCAAACCTAATGAGATTTTACAAGTCTCCAACCATGCAATTAAATGGAGTCTGTGACTGTCACTTGAATGCTGCTGTGCGTATATTAATCAAACTCAGTCATCCCCAGACATTATTCAAGTTTTACAGAGTCTTAAATGCTTGGTTAAGTTTTCCAAATTAGTCAGCATGTCAAAGTTGCCAGGATTGTTTGGAGAATAGGGAACGAGGCTAATTTTTTGAAGTGCAACAGTTAGGAAGCAAGGAAATGTGACCTGAAAGATTAAGAATAAAGGAAATAAAGTGGTCCATTGCTTTTGCGTGGAAGGTGGGAATGTTACATAAGCAGGAACAGCTTCAATAGGCCAAATCCAGGATGCTAAAATCACATTAAAAACAAGAAGAGCTTCACTGCTGTGTGTAATAAGTGCTGAAACATTGTACAGTTATCTCAGGCTGCAGGTTGGTGGGGAAGCCTGTCCTTCAATTTGCCTTCATTTCTTCTCCTTCGCCTTTCATTCCATGGATTGGAAAAGGAAGAGGGAAACAGCAAGAAGAGGAAATGAGGAGGCAAGGAGAATGCAGAGAATATGTTGGAGAGTGGAAGAAGAGACTGGTATGCAATTGGTAAGGGGGCAGCCTCAGGTGTCAGAAGACTTAAGGTGCAATCCAGAGTAACTACGGGGAGTCCTTGCACCGGTGTAAGAACAATTTGCTCTGGATTACAGTATGAGTTTCCCATAGGTTTTCACTAGGTGGTGCGGTAACTACGGGTACACGTAATGTCTCTCACGTGCTCCTGTAGTTACTCTGGATTGTAGGGCTAGGCTTGCCTGGAGATCCTGAAATCTGTGATTTCATAGATATGTAAGTGTGGATTTGTATTAGAGGGCTAGAAATGGTTCTGATCAGTGACAATGTCCTTTTGGATCATGTCCAAGATAAATTATGTTTTGCAGTACTTTTGGCTATCAGCTCAGTTATTGTTTCACAGTTATTGTTTCACCCTCAAGGCAGGGGCAACCCAATCCTGAGCTTCCCAATGCCCACTGGAGCAGTGGCGCCAAAGTGATCCAACAGATGCTGGGAGCAGCTGGTGATCACTTTTACCTTCATAGAGAAAGTTTCAGAATGGGGTTTCTCATGTCTGCACTGGCTGTTTTGCCAGTGCAGACTTTAGAGACACCATGTCTAGCCTTCTGGTCCAAAATGGAATTCAGGATCCAGCAGAATAGAGGTCCACTGGCACTACCCCCTTCTTACCCTTTTCTTCACCCTATCCTGCCCTTTTCCTACACCCTCTATGCCTTCTTCCCACACCGAATCCACCCTTCCCCCTCCCTCCTCCCACACTCCCACCCATTGGTCACACTTACCATGGCAGCAGTGTATCCTCCACTTGGTGCTATGCCCAGCACCTGACTGGTGCAGGCACAGTACTGGTGCTCCCTACACCGGGGGTGCCATAAATGTGCATTGTGACATGTTTACAGCACCCAGTACCATCACTAGTGTGCTAAGCCAGTATTGGACCAGTTTAGGATTGGGTCCTAATTCTGTGGAGACCTTATTTGTAACTTCTCAGTTAAAAACATAGAGTTGAAGTGCACATGTCTAAAATAAGTTAATGTCAAGCGTAAAACAAATAAAATATGGGATTAAGGAAGACCCAAACACAATAAATATCTGCATCTAAGAATTTTTCTATTAATTCTTTTCTTTTTCTGAGAATTAATAGAAAAGGAAATGTTTCCAAGAATTATCATCTGCTCCAAGCTTCTAGGACAGCAAAGACACAAATAAATGAGATAAACAAATACGTTATATAACTTACAAAGAATTACTGGCAGAATTGCTGCATTTGGATTTGGTGGCAAAGTAATTCATCTTTTGCTTCATGGCTGGTTTCTTATCTACAGTACATGCAAGATGGTGATATTAGATTTGTAGAGAAATGTCAAATTGTTCAGCCGTGGTATCAGTTTGTTATTTTATTTCTTTTGCAGATTAGGTGGTATGCTGACATCGACCTCGTTCCTATATGTTGCCTGTTATTGATGATTTGTTCCTTGTTGGTGGAGATTAAGGGTGGGTGATTTTTGCTGGGGGAAGGGGTTAAATTTCATTCTATCAAGTGCAAGACCAAGGTGGGGGAGAAAGAAAAGTTCTTTCTGTCCTGTATAACAGTCCTGAAGAAAGTGAAAACCAAAAGGAGCCAGAAGGGAAAATGGAGAAATTATGGGGAAAGTACAAGGAAAATGTTTTCTCATACAAACCGTACTTTTTATGCTGCTTGCACGCAGAGGCCAGCTTAGCCTTGTGAAACTAGAAGTCCCTTGAGCCTGCTTATTGCAAGGAAACCACAATATAACCCCTAATTCAATGTTGTGTTATAGACGTTATGCTTGGGATTTTACGGACAAAATAATGCATCCTGTAGTCTTTGACAACCAAATATTGACGCAGAAAGGTGGGAATCAAGGATGGAACTATCATGAAGAATGTGTAGGCAAGTGATGCCAGCAGTCCTGGCCCATATCACTGGGGAATGCAGAATGCTGCCGCCATTAACCACCCCCTTCTTACTGATATATCTGGCGCACACAGAGCCACTGAGTCCTTGGGAGAGCTTTTAAACATTTTGTTTTATTTGAAATGAAAACTGGAAATGTTATTTAAAGGCCATTGGGAGGCCATAAAAGTTCTTCTGAGGCCCAGGAAGGTCATGCACATGCAAATCCCTCAACAGACCTAAAGTGTTTGCCCTTCAGGCAGGGGGCAGAGGGCATGGATGATGTCCCAGCTTCAGAGGGTCCTGGAAGAAGCTGATTATCTGGATCTTTTTCAGTCTGGCTTCAGACTGGGGTTTGGGATGGAGACTGACTTGGTCAACTTGGTGGATGACCAAGGGAATGTGCAGGGGAAGTGCATCCCTGTTGGTCCTGCTGGACCTCTCAGTGGCCTTTGACACCATTGACCATGGTGTCCTTCTGGGTGGGTTGAGCGGTCAGCTCTCTGACTAGATATAATCTATTGATGCAAGGAAAACCTAGGAAGTGAACCTTATTTTTTGCCCCTGTTGCTTGGAGTGCTCTTAATGGGCACAACTTTGGTATGCTATAACTTTAAGCCAAGAGGATCTCAAGACTACAACATTACTTCTGTAGTTAACTATACATGCATGCTTAGCTGTCAACACCAACCAACTGGGCAAAGAAATACATTTGAAGTGGTGACCCTCTTATATTTAGCAGGGTGAAAGCAACTGTCCCTATTCATCCCAGCACTGTGACACTCCAATAGCTGTTTGCTGGTGTCTGTCTTTTTTAACACTGTGATATTTTCCCTCATTTGTTTTACTTTGGTAACTGCTGTATGAACTTTTGTTGGTTGGTAAGAACATAAGAATAGTCTCTGGATCAGGCAAAAATCCATCTAGTCCAGCTTCCTATATCTCACAGCAGCCCACTTTAATGCTATAAAGCAATATAGTAATACAACTACTAGAGGCATTGGTGTTATTACTACCAATGATTACTGGATGAACTTTTGTATCTTTCTAGATTGTGAGAACTTCTGTGACAGGAACCCATTAGCCATTAATTTTTTTCATTTTCTTTGTAAACCATTTTGTAAACCCTTTAGTTGAAGAGCAATATATAAACACTGTAGATAAATACTGTATAGAGAGATGATCTTAGGCAAGGCATGACCTCTGATCAAATGCTATTTCACAGTGCAAAAGGTCAAACATCAGTGGTGGTTCATTTTAAGAATTAGGGTCCACCACAAGTAGACTAGCAATGAAGCCTGAGTTTTAACTGAGTTTAAAAGAAATAAATCCTGTTAGGTGCATATAGGATTGGAGCATGTGGACGAGGAAGAATAAGCGATAACATCTTGCAGAATGACACTGCAAGGAGCATGACGAAAGGCATAATTACTGTCCCCTTTTTTGCTCCCTGAATCAGTGCTTCACATCTACAGTACCATTTGCCTGAAAATATCCCTTTGAATCATATGCTGCTCAAGAACATTTCCCTGAATAGACCTCATGACTTGTTTAGTCCTGAAATTACATCATGTTGATTTTTAAGCTTGTCTGCCTTTTCCCCTTATGTTATCTCATCCCATTTTTCTCAGAATAGCATCACCTTTCGTTTGCCCTCGTTGAGCTGTCACTTGACGTGCATAATCAGTACATAACCTTTCCTTTCCCAGCTGACTCACCTTTCCATTAGCACCTTTTCCAGCATAATTCCCATCCTGATTCCCTGGATGCAACTTTGAATGGACCAAGACTGTTACAGTGGTATTTCAGTCATGGCTGCTACTCTATGAAGAAAATAAAGATTTTTTTCCTAGTGTTTCTCAACCAGTGGTATTGTTACCACCAGTCCAGTGATGGGATTCAAATAAATTAACAACCAGTTCTGTGCCCATTTGGCAGCCACTTTTAAATGGCTATTTTTAATTTTTATATGCCCTATCTCTTGTTAAGAACCAATTCTATAGAGTAGGTGCGAACCTGCTGGAGCCCACCACTGCGACCAGTCGTTCTTGATGTGGTTTAGGTGGTACTTGTGGGACCCATGATGAGACCAGTTACATGTTGCGACAAACATCAGTAGGATACTTGGCTCAGTGGCAGAGATTCCAAGCAAACTTTTCATGTGATCTAAAAAGCCCTTTGTTTGGCTTTGCTAGGTTTGGACTCAACAAAATATTGTACTTTATTCTAAACTAGTGATTTGCAAACCAGTGTGCCATGGCACACTGGTGTGCTGTGGAGAGTCCTCAGATGTGCTGCAGGAGTTTGGGGAAAGTCATTTATTAATAAGAAAATGAGAGGATTTGAACAGCCTGGTGTTCGTCATCCTGGATTTGAATAGCCTAGTCCAAACAACTGATCAGATCAAAAGCACACAAATGCAAGTAGGTAAATAGGTACCACTCTGATGAGAAGGGAATGATCTGGTGATAGGCTGGCTGATTTCCTCAAAGTTGCATCAAATATGGATCACATGACTTTGATTCAGAATAGCAGACCTTGTCACCACATGGGACAAATGCTGAAGTTTTTTTTTTTTTTTGGGTGCTCTCTAAATGCACCAGTGGGTGCCCATCACCTTGTCCTTTTTTAGCTTCTGATTTTTCTTGCTAATGTGTGCTCTCCCCTATAAAAAAGTTAAAATTCAAGCAAGGAACAGCAGAGAATTCTGGCACTGATCCCAGTAGCATTAGCTGGGTTTCATCTTGGTCACTCCCTCCTCCTCATTAAGAAATATATAATTTCCTGCTATCTTCCCTTATGGATTCTGAATATAGTATTCTTTTCATTCTACCACCAGCATGACTCACAATGATTTTAATTAGCATATCCATCATTGGTATGATCATTTGGCTTTGTCTGGTTATTGATTCTTATCTGGATCTGCCAATCAAAGTCATCAGCTTACGGGCAGCTCAGTGCTAAATGGGGCATTGCCAGTACCTCCTGCGGCCCTATGGCAGCCACCAGAAGTCTCCTTGGGAGAAGCCCACAATCCTGCAATGGAGCTTCTCAAGTTTGATCCAGTTATTTTGGTGATGTAGACTTGAGAGACTCCAGGTCGGACCTTCTGGCCAGACATAGAGTTCATTATCAAGTGGAGCTTGGTCCTACCCCTCTCCTGCTTTGGTTCCTTCCCCCATCCCATTCTCCTCCCACCCTGTTTTGCCACTCTCCACTTCCTCCTCCTGCTTCACTACTACTTACCACTGCCATAAGATGTGGTGATGACATCTAGTCTCATTGCATTTAAGAAAGGTTTGGACAAACTCCTCGAGTAACCATCATGGGTTACAAGCCATGAGAGGTGTACAGAGGAGGATAACCTCAAAATACCAGATGTAAAGGCAGCAGCTGGATGCAGGTGCCTTATGTGCTCCCTGAGGCATCTAGTGGGCCAAGGTGTGATATAGGAAGCCAAACTGGATGGGCCTTTGGCCTGATCCAGTGGAGGCTCTTCTTATGTTCTTAAGTACTACTGGAATTAAAATGGTGATGACCTCATGCCAAGGTGATGACCTAGGGATGCCATATGCAATGCAACCAACACCAGTAAGAGGTCCAGGGTGAATGGGAAGGCTTTTTGAGCACAGAAAAGGGTAGTACAGCACCGGGTTGTCCAAAATGTGGCCAAGAGACTGCTCTGTTTTGGAAATATGTGAAACGAAGGACGGGGAAAAAATGCAATTTTGAAAGCATATAAATTTTAATTCCCCCCTTTTTAAAGACCTATAGATTTGAAATTTTTTTTTTCCAAAACAATGTTATTTACTTTACTCAGATGTCAGCTCACTGTGTTCATTAAGATTTGGGCTATAATGTTATCTTACAGAACACAAACATTTCTACAATAGAACGACCCAATGTAATAAACTCTTGTACTTCAAAACAAGGGGAAAATGTTACAAGATAAAGACTGAAGCAAATAGGAACAATTTAATGAGCAGTAGTAAAATGCAGTAAACATATATCTCCCTCTAGTGTGGAAGAACCTAACTATAGCTTTATATAGGTCAAACACTTTTGGGAGGGGTCTTTAGATAGTCAAGTCATTAAAGACATGATTTGGTAAAATAAGAAAGAAAATAATGAACCAATGTATTTTAGAAAAGGATTTGATTGAAATTCCTTCTTCCCATTGAATTCCCAGATTAAAAAAAAAATCTTTTATTTTATCACCTATGAAATAATAGGTGGGACTGACTAGTGTGAGTCGCGTGTAACGGAAATCTTTTTTTGATCACCATAGCAACAAAATATCTTAGTGGGGAAGAGAGGACTCGGCTAAACACATGTAAAGCAAAAAGGTTATCCAGCCTTTGGGCCTCGAGCATCAGATCCTACAGATACAAAATATGAAGAACGGATTGCTTTTCTACAGATGGGTCAATAAAGTTGAAATACTTTTGCTTCTAACATATTGCTTTGTTGCTCAATGCCATGGGCTCAGGTAGTATCCAGTAAACCACTGTAGATACACTACTCGGGAAAGTGTATCATTGATGTTTCACATTGTACACTTTGTTGTGGCAAAAAAAGCTGAATCTTCTGGTTCAAAAAGCAGTGCCATTCTATGTAATAGCAGACACCACCTCTGCCATTTTCCTTTAAAATGGAACAAAATAATAGGATGCCAAGGGACTATATAACCTCTATAGGAAAAAGACTCTTATTATGCTAACTATTCTTAAGACGGCTTGTAAAACGGTCCTTAAAATGTATAACAGATATGGACATTTACCCTGGGACAAATATACATGATTCATGGAACACATTCTGCAAGATGTCTGTTGCTCTGTGGCACAGAGCTGTAAATGAAAACAGATTTCATTACTCCAAATTATTACTACTTTGTTCACAATTTTACTTGACCTAGTCGTTGGGGATATACTGTACTGTAACCCTAAATCTGGAATTTTCATCAACTTATTTAATAAAGGGGGATATTTTGATACATAGAACTGGCAAGGGAATTTAGTGCCAATCATTTGTAAATATGTCCAATCCACCACAACTTGTGCTTGTGAAATATCTGTCCGTTGAATGCAATACTTTAGAATTGATCGACAAGATGACAAAGAGAAGCTGACTTTCAAACCCTCTGTAGATGGTGTACATTATAGAACTGTAGATAGAGGGGAAGGATTTCGGACCCAATCCTATTGAGCCCACACACACCCTTTTAAAGGAGGTAGTTAAAAACGCAGTCTGCCACATCTGTTCACTGCTGCTTATGGACCGTTTTTGATTATACGGTCCATAAGGTGGTAGAGACCTATGATGCATCAACCTGGGTGAGAGGATTTGTGCCATAGACCTTTTTTAAAAAATAAAAGGACACCAAGGAGCAGACCACATTGAACTGGGCTACCAGCTGGTTATTTCAAATGATTAGGCTTAACGAGCTTCACCTATTTATTTGCAATAACCACTGGGAAACCCAAACCAAAGCTTCACAGCACATAGGGCTGCAGCAGTGCCAAATGTCATCTGCTCGATAGATCCAGTGGGGCTGAGATGCAATGCCAGATCTTGCCTGGGTAAGGAAACCAATGGGGACCCCAGAACCCAAATGGAGACTCGGGGTGCAATCCTAATCAATTTAGGGTAGCACAATTCTTTTGTCTCCCTGTTCTCATGGTGATATGGGGAAACCAATGCATGTATGTGCACTGGCATACGGTTACCCCACCAACAATGGCGCAGAAGTGTTGTATGGCACATTTGCTACTTCCCCAGGCCAGAATCGGACTTTTGCCAGGACATCTGCCAGCCTAGCAGTATGGTGTAGATCTGATTTGGGAGTTAGATTTGGATCTGGAAGATCCAGGTTAACATTGCTGCTCAGCCATGAAGCTACCTGGGTGACCTTGGGCCAGTCACTATCTCTCAGCCTCACCTACCTCACAGGGTTGTTATGGGGAAGAAGGGGGTGGGGAACTATGTACATCACACTGAGCTACTTGGTGGGTGGTATAAAAATGGGAAAAATGAAACAGATATAATCATCCAAGAGTCTGAGCATATTTTCACCAAGTGTGATCCTGTTTACCTCTTAAGCAGTGGGACTTGTGGCTCTTCCTGATGAGACAGAAGCTAAAGGGAAAGGTGGCTAAGCCCTTCCTGGATCCAGGACCTGCCTGGTTTTCTAACACATCCAATCTCAGGCTGTTTTCTCCCTTGCTACAGAAGACCCCTCCCCATTGTTGAACTTATAGCCCAGTGGTTTCTAAACTGTGAACCATGATTCCTCAGGTAGACATAAAAACCAGCCAGATGAATCCTCAGGGAAACCAAGCTTCAAAATCTTCATGGGAAAATGAAGGTATAAGATTGAATCCCTAATGAGGATCCCAGCAGGTCAAGGGAGCCATCAGTCAATATGTTTGGGAAGCACTGCTATAGCTTCTTTTTTCTAAAATCAATGGGTAGAGCAGTGATTTTCAACCTCGTTCATCTCATGGCACACCATCAGTTGTTTTTACCATTGACAAGGCACACCATGCTTTTCATATCCCCAAGTTTTCCTATTAATAACTGTCCCACTCCAAAATCCCATGGCACACCTGAGGGCTATCTGTGGCACACCAGTGTGCCAGAGCACACTGGTTGAAAATCTCTGGGGTAGAGGAAATCTTGTATCTTCTTGGAAAGGTCTGTTTGAATGGTGATTCACCCATTTGGAGGCTATATGCTACCTGCTCACAAGGAAATTGAGGAGTAGGAAAATTTTTCCCATGATACAAGGTGAAAAAGAGGACATGTCCTGGAGAAAAGAGGACATATGGTCACCATGTCCTGCAGTGTATGCAGGGTGTCCTCTTTTTTCAGGATATGTCCTCTTTTTTAACCTTGTGTCCTAGAAAAAAAACTTCCTTCCTGAGCCAGGATGACAATATGTCCTATCAATCAATCAATCAATCAATCAATCAATCAATCGATCTACCTACCTACCTACCTACCTACCTGCAGTATTTATATACCACCTTTCAACTAAAATGTTTCCAGGACATGTGCCTTTTTTAGCCTTGTGTCCTAGAAAAAAATCTTCCTTGACCACTTTTTCCTTGTGAGCAGGCAACATGTGGCGTTCTTGTCAATTCATAAATTATATACAAATAAATTACTTATACTGTATTATATTATGTAAAAACTATTATCTATAAACACTAAAACGCTCATCCATATTGCTTTTATGCAGTTAATTTAAACACTATATTGCTTAAATTGTTTTATTACTTTTGTTGTTTAACAGTGCACTCCTAAACATGCCTATTCAGAAGTAAATCCCATTGTGTTCAACAATACTTACTCCCCGGAAATTGTGGTCAGGGTGCAATCCTAAGCATACCAACTCAAAAGTAAGCCCCACTGTGTTCAATGAGTCTTACTCCCAGGGAAGTGTCTTTAGGATTGCAGCCTAAATTAACCACATGAAAGCAACAGAGGGTGCAATCCTAAGCATGTCTACTCAGACTCAGAAGTAAGTCCCATTGCATTCAATGGAACTTACTCTCAGGATAGTGTTTATAGGATTGCAGCCATAGATTAGTTTCTATGAGCAATCCTAAGAGCACTTTCCTGGGAGTAAGCCCTATTGAATTCAATTGAACTTACTTCAGAGTAGGCATGATTAGGATTTCACTGTTTATTTTGTGGTGCCCTATTTTTCCTTGGGTGTCCTACATTTTAGGGAGCCTCTTCTTTTTTGGGTGATTATGACATATATGGTCCCCTCTGGGTGTGTGAGGGTCCTCCTCCCAAACTCAGTGCTTAGCCCCTCTCTAGCTACGCTACCATTTAGACTGAACCCAGTCGGAGCCCAGATCTGATGCCAGGGTGGAGAGAAGAGGCTGCCTGGGGTGGCTGATGATGCTGACTGTGCTGGTGCTGGAAGGCAGGCTGACCATCCATCCATGCAGGCTAGACGGGGGGGACACACCACCACCCACCCATCCATCCATCCCTTACACCCAGGCTGGGCTGGGTGTCGGCACCCCCTAAGTCCCCCCAGCCTGGAGGGTGCCCCCCACCCTTGGGAGCCTGGAAGGGACGGGCTCCTTTAAGATCCCCTCCAAGGCTGGCTGGAGGGAGGCGGTGGAGGAGGAGTCCTGTAGGGCGCAGCTGGGGAGGAGGGAGGGAAGGGAAGGAGGGAAGGGGGGCGTCCAGGCAGGCCCTCCAGAGCTGAGACGGCTGTGCTTGCAGAGGAGGCGCCTGGCAGGAGCTGCAGCAGCTGGATCGGGGCCCCTTCCCTCCCTCCGTCCCTCCCTCCATCCCTGGCTGGTGCTAGTGATGGGGATGCTGGAGAGCTGACCCTGTGCTGTGCTGCTGCTGTTGCTGCTGCCGCCTGGACTGCAGGGTCTCCATCCCTCCTTCCCTTCCCTCCTTCCCTCCCTGGCTCTCCAGCGCTGGAGGTGAGCTGAGCAGAGCCGTCGGGGGAGCGTCGGGAGCAGCACTATGAGCGGACTCGCCCGCAGCACTGGCACTGGCACGGGTGGCACTGGCAGCACTGGCAGCCGCAGGGATTTCTGGCACCACTCGAGGGTCCTCCTCCTGCAAGCCTCCCTCTGGCTCTGGTGTGCAGCCGGCTGCAGGGCCGAGCACTACTTCAATGTAGAGGTAAGGATCAGGGCAGGGGAGGGTGAGTGGCACACTCAGTCTGAGGGGGAGTGAGGTTTCCTCCCCCACAATGTTGTTCAGTGTTCTACTTCAGTGCAGAGGTAAGACTTGGAGTGTGACACTGAATGTGAGTGAGATTTCCCCACTATGTTTTACTTCAGTGTAGAAGTAAGGCTTGGGAGTGTGACACTGAATGTGAATGTGAGTGAGGTTTTCTCCCCACCATGTTCTACTTAAGTGTAGCGGTAAGACTTGGGAGTGTGACTCTGAATGTGAGTGTGAGTGAGCTTTCCTCCCCACCATGTTCTACTTCAGTGTAGAGGTAAGACTTGGGAGTGTGACACTGAATGTGAGTGCGAGTGAGGTTTCTTCTCCCCCCATGTTCTACTTCAGTGTAGAGGTGAAACTTGGGAGTCTGATACTGAGTGTAACTGAGATGTTTCCTCCCCGTGTTGTACAATGTTCTACCTCAGTGTAGAAGTGAGACTTGTGAGTGTGACACTGAGTGTGAGTGATGTTTCCTCCTACCCATGTTGTTCAATGTTCTACTTCAGTGTATTGGTAATGCTTGTGAGTGTGATTCAGAGTGAAATGTTTCCTCCCCCTCCCCATGTTGTTCAATGTTCTACTTCAGTGTAGAGGTAAGACTTGGGAATGTGAGGTGATGTTTCCTCCTACCCATGTTGTTCAATATTCTGCATCAATGTAGAAGTAACTATGTGTGATATTTCCACCCCTCATATTGTTTCCCTTCAGTAGCATAGCTGGGGGGGGGGGGGTAAAGAATCAAGTCCAGCAAAGATCCTCAAGACAGTGTGCAGGCGGCTTCCCCCTCCTGCCTTATTTGTGGTAGGTGCTTAAAGGAGCCGAATTGCTACCCTGAGACTTCCTGCAACAGTTAGTGCTTTGCTGCTGCCCCCCCCCCCCCCAGTTACACCACTGTGTTTCTAAATGGGACTACAGTCCTATCTACAGTTATCTGGGAGTAAGCCCCATTGGCTATAATGGGGCTTAGTTCTGAGTTGACATGCATACTCTGATGCTAAGGGTATCTGGGAGCAAGCCCCACTGACTATAATGGGGCTTAGTTCTGAATAGATAGGCATAGGATTGGGCTTTGAGGCTACAGTTACCTGAGAGTAAGCCCTGTTGACTATAAAGGGACTTGTCTCTAGTAGACATGCATAGTATTGGGCTCCGGATTCTGTTCTTAACAAGAGGGTACTCAGCATTTGCTTAGTGGGAGCAGTCAGGACACTTTTCCTTACTTCTGGGGCTGGAGAGTTTCCCATCCGGAAGGGAAGCCTCTGTCCTCCTACTCCTCTTCCTGATCCCTTTTATCCAAAAGGATGCTAAATGCTAGGACCCACAAAAACTCCTTTGTGTGCTGGGGATGTCCTTTGCCACAGTGTACCATGTGTGGAGACAAATTTGCTGGTGAGCCCTGGGGCACTGGTGAACCCTGCTGGACACACTGGAGCCAGATCAGGACTTGAGGGTACAGAACCCTCTTGTAAAAACAAACAAAAACAATAAAGCTTGGCTGTTTGGCCAGAGCCAGAGTCATTGGGACATTTTAAGTCCTACCTGAGGACTCCGCCACATGGGGTTGCCACAGGGGGCTAAAGAGATACGTTTGCATTTCCCCTCAGGCAGCTACAAATCCAAAAAAGTTGAGATGTGAAGCAGAACGAACTTTCCACTGTTCCTTTATAGGCATGAAGGTGAGCATCAGTGCTAGGTCCCTGGTCAGGTTTCAATTAAGTCTTCCCATCTCCCTTCTCCTCCCCCAGATTTGGAGTGCCTTCTTGGTTCCGGTTCCAGATTGCCTTGGATTTGGCATGCTTGGGTTTTGGTGAATCTGGATTGTAATTCAATTCCAGGCTTCAGGTTCTTTTCCTTCTGTCATTCATTCTGTTGAATGCTTTTTCGTTCTTCATCATCTTATATTAAGCCTGAGGAAATTTCCCCCTTCACCATTTTTCCTGTAAGCTTCTCCCCGCATAGCATACGCTTGACAAATCCAAACAAGAAGCTTTCCATTTCTGCATTGTGTTGCCATCTTTTCCGACAGCCTCCTTTCATCTCGCTCACTTCCCACTCCAGCTCCAGTAGTGCAGGGACCACACAGGCATCACTCTCATAACTCGGACTCCATCTGTCCTGCTTAGGCTTATACACCTGCAGCTCCATTCATTTCTGACTGCAGTGGGCTTCACAACCCATGGGTTCTCTGTGCATCTGGTCTTTGCTTTTACTCATGCTCATTCCTTTGGCTTGTGGATTTGTGTGTATGCATGCACGTTGTTGTCATCTTTACAACAAAGAAACTTCACTTTATATCACCAGACAAGATCAATTTTTCTGCAAAATACCAATTCATCATAGATCTTATATGCCCAGTTCCACTGTTTCTCTTAAGCATACTTTCTTCCCCTCCCTTAAACTTGTTAATTGTATTCATTCACTACAAAGATAAACTTGGGAATCACTGTTGTCATTGTCATAAACTACTCACTCTGTGCCCTTCTTCTTCCCATTATCACTTATTTTTCCCCAACATGTAAGGTTGCTAGAGCAGGAAATGTGTATCCTAAATGTCTGGACAGTGCCTGGTTCATCTCTACCATTCTTGGACATGGCAATGATATGAATTCCACACTTAGAGCACAATCCTAACACACAATCCTCATTGTGTTCAATGGGTCTTACTCCCAGGAAAGTGTCTTCAGGATTGCAGCCTTATTCTTTTTGTTGATATCGGTGTCTTCGCTTTGGTTTCCTTGTTGGTTTACTTGTTGTGGGAGAGCACTGAGAAAAGGTAAACATTGGGGTTACCACCCCAGAGGGGGAAAGGGAGACTCTTCAAGCTTTTCCTTCCGCCACCACAAGTTGCTGGGTTAGCAGCCCACTCTGCAGGAAACAGGCCAGCGGCAGATGGTGCTAGGACAGGAGGAGTAAAAGGGGAGTTGTGTCTGCTGGGACTCTAGGAGGAGGTCAGTAGTAGCAAGGATGAAAGGATACAGGAACCTGAAATGGACCCATGGAGTGCAAATCAGTGGATGTGAGTTGGAGAAGGGAATAATGTGTGTTTGTGGTAATACGATGTGTCACATTGGTAGTTCCAGACCCTATAATTGTGCTGATGTACTGTATGCGAAATTCAGCACTTGTATGCATCACATTTATTGTATGTTTGTGGTTCCTGGCCAGATCTGCGGTATAAAGCCAACCTAAAAATTGAATCCAGATTCCTAAATCCCACGACACGATGTTTGGCTGTCATGGAACCAGGTGGCTGGGAATTTTTCCCGACTTGGAATAACGTTCTGGGTGCTCCGTCACGGCAGGCAGTGGTGTGCTACCTTATCTCCTTCAGCCTCCTGGAAAATCAGCACGGTTCCTGAGAGCAGTATGAAGGAAAATTAATTTCCATTTATCTTTGAGTATGGCTGAGAGCTTTTCAAGTGCCATTTGTTGTAAAATGGAGCCGCCATGGCCACAATGCAGAGGGAACGTGAGGCTAAAGATTTGGCAGTAGTGCTGTGACACCGTGCCATGCATTTCTCTGTGTCAGCCTCAGACCCATAAAACACTTACACAGGACAATAAATCACTGAGAACCCATCCCAGCTGGAGTGCAGCAAATTCTGTTCCAGGAGCAATTTAAATAAATACAAAATGAAGGGGCTGCTGTACACCAGAAGGCACTGAGTTGGATTTATGGAGACCTGTTGGTAGTATAAAAAACAGAATTTAATCTACCTCTGGATATTATTTGATGTGAAATGTGAATTCTTGATATTGCTGTTGTGACCATTTTTTGGGGGGGGTATTTTAAGAAAAAGAAGCTAACAAAAGGACATACTTGTGGCACCTGTTGCACTTTTCCCCTTTTAATTTGGGCTTTTGTAAACCTCTATAATTTCAGCCAAAGATTTCAGAACTTATATTTTCTTTACCTTATCTGGAAATGCTTTATATTATATTTGGCTTTCATCCCTCTTATTTTTTTAATATAGTAAGCCAGAAATGTATTCAGAATATAATAGTATGTAGTTTGTGTGAATGGAGCTCAGATATGTTGCACATGCAAACCCTTCTGTATATTTCTTCAGTTGAAATTAATGGATTTCGATGAGACCCCCTGAAATACCAATCTTTACTTGCATCAAGTCTTTGTGGAGACCCATTGAAGAAGCATTGCTCAAGGCTGTAGGCACAATTATCTCTGCAGCATAGTATATCAAAATGGTCTATACTGTTATTCTTCTCTTTAGGATGTAGGGTGGCCAGTGTGAATCTGTTCAGTGGAATCCATAAGCTCTGTTGAAAATTGTGACTATGGCCTATATCCTATATCCTCAAGCCCCTTGCTCCGGAGCAGTTAAGATTTTTCATAAGATAACACTAGATGGTGATGTAACTGCATGGACCCGTAACTGCTATGGATTTTGCCCTAAAACTACCCTTAATAATCCCTTAAAATTGCCTAGGAAGATGCATTCCTATGAATGTTTCTATATA
The DNA here is from genome assembly GCA_030015325.1 of Cryptoblepharus egeriae. Classification (NCBI taxonomy): domain Eukaryota; kingdom Metazoa; phylum Chordata; class Lepidosauria; order Squamata; family Scincidae; genus Cryptoblepharus; species Cryptoblepharus egeriae. The sequence continues at coordinate 25,109,154 of JAREYC010000003.1, forward strand.
TATTTCATGGTGCTTCTGTATATTGTTTCTGCATAAGGGCTGTATGAAGTGCATCATGGAGCATCCAGGTTTTCGACATAGGGGCTTTGTGTTCATTTTTTTACTTGAATAGTCTGATCTGATTGGTTGAATGGTCTTTTCAACATCTCATATCTGTTCCATTGGATATGTTTTTTCCATTGGATATGTCTTGAGCTGGATTGGCGTGAAATTCAATTTTACAGAATTGGCTTAAGATTCCAGAGGAATAGCTTTTTAATTTGTTGTGGTGACGATCAATAATTCTATGGCTATTGAAAAAGGAGTTAATTCAGTGTAGCATGAAGTTTTGTAAACATGCTTGTGATGAACTAAGCGTCCAAGATGGTGAACTACTAAAATTGGGGTTGGGGGGAGGCTGTATCCATGGCCAAACTGTTTGACATTAAGATCATTCTCCATCAACAGCTTCATTGTTGAACTCAGAAGGATATCAAAAGGTGGAAATAACTTTTATTTTCCAGCAAGGCTCAGAGAAGATGGAAATACTTTCTCATTGACTTTTTTATTTCCACAAACCTGTCAGTTATGTCATTTCTGGAGTAGTGGATAACATGAAAGGTAGAAGAAGAAACTCTTGTCATGTCTGTCACTGAACTGGTGAAAAAAACAAAAACCAATCCATTTCTGCCCCACATTGTCTGGCCTTGTCATGAGAGCTGGGGCACAGTGAGCAAGCTGTGGGTCTGACGCAACTTGGCTTTTTTTTTTATAGAAAACAGTTGGTGTTTTGAAGTATATGAATATTGCTGTTAATATGCTTGAAACATAACAATAATAATTACAGCAATGTGAATGCCTGTGATAATTTGGATGGTGTTGTCATAGAATAAACAGTGTTTCTTGTTCTGGAGTATGCAGATGAAGTAGTCCAAAATACCTTCCTTATAAGCCCAGTTCAATGTAAATCCCTGTATGGTAGTTGTGCATCGCCTGTGTGGGCTATTCAGCATCCTGTAGGGAAGTGGTTCTCAAAGTGGGGGTTATGACTTCATTCTTGTTGTTTGTTTTTTTGGGGGGTTGTGGAATGCTGTGCACCACCTTCTTGAAATCTGGCACTGGGTACAACCATCTTGGAAGGGGGCACTTGGGCTGCAATCCATTCTTTCCTGGGAGTAACTCTCACTGAACACATTGGGACTTTCTTCCAAGTCAGCATGGCTTTGGCATCACAGTGATGTCACTTCCATTTGATGGCGTATCTGGCCATGGCATCGCTTCCAGATTGATGACATCACTTCTGGGGGTCATGGACAGATTGTCATTCTCAGAAGGGGGTCATGAGCTGAAATGCTTGAGAGCTACTGCTGTAATTGATTTTTGGCTGTTGGAGGTCTCCTTGGGATGAAGGAGTGCTTTGTCCACTGACAGCAGCTGCCATGGGTCAATGTGTTATCTTTGATGCCATTGGATCAGATCTGGGAAGTGGGTATGGCACACATATTGGATATGTCATGTTGCCTCTTATCCTACTCCCTCCCAGGCCAGATCCATCCCCACCCTTCCTTGTTCTTCACAGGACTAACTACAGCAGGCCTTTTGATGGGTGCTGGTGCCAGCTGGGCAGACCTTTCCATCATCACACCTGGGCCTTATGCTGTCGCCAGTCTTCACAACAGTGTACACATGCAGAATTTGTATTCCAACCAGTGAACCCAGAATTTGTATTCCAGAATTTGTATTCTAGCCCTCATTAAGATTGAGCTGCAAATCATGAATAGAGCTGACAAGAAAGTGCGCTCATTTCATCATGCTTAGGATAGTATCTTTTTTTATTAAAAAAATAATTTAATTTAAAAAAACATACAAAAATTAATTTTGTTCCACAAATAAACCCAATGTTCATAAATAGTCCATCAAGTCTGCTAATGCTGCTAGCCAACCTGCCACACTATAGACCACTTTATTAATATTTTATTATTAATTTGTGGACTATGGAAACAAATATAGACGCTTTAATATTTTCCTGGAGGTAACTTACCTGGCGGTAATTTCTAACCTATTAGAGTGTATTGAGCAAGTTTAATTGATTTCATATATTAAAACTGAGAATTTTGCTTGATGCACATGGATCTATGCTATCATCATTATAAATACTCATGCTAGTATTAACCTCTAGAAATCAGAATTGCCTAATATGGACTGGAGTGGATCCAGTTGGACTGGATCCAGTTGGAAGTACAGCACAATTAAGAAGGGAGATCTCATCATGGGGATCCCATTTGATAAAACATGGTTTACTTTCTGTTTCTGTTCTTGTCTAAACATCTTTGATACATGCTTGCTTCAGAGCAAGATGAAGAGATTTTCTGAAACCATTATAAGCATTTTTTCCAGTGAGTTTAAACTTTCCCTTTTAATAAGCATGGCAGTTTAATTGCTTATTATGGTATAAAACACAGTGGAATCAAAACCTCTGAGAAACACTGTCAAAAACTGAAACACTTTCCTTCCCCATGGCAAACAGCCGCTGTAAACCACTTTGATTTTTACTGCTAACAGCCTTCACAATTAGTGGTCTGCCATTTCTAAATTGTTATACATAACTTATTTACTTCTCTATATTTGTCTGACATCATGATCTTTAAACACATTTATTGGAAAGCAAGTCCTAGTTTTCAGTGAAGCAGTCTTTATAGAACATATTAAATGTGGTTATACTGATAGTGAGGCTGCAATCTTATACAGCACCTATGGGGGAGTAGATTCCATTGAGATGAACTTACTTCTGGGTAGACATGGTTAGAATTGCAGAATCATTAGACTCAATGGATCTGAATAAATATACAAAAGAGTTGATTGTGTATGTAGTTGCGTGCATGTTGGTAATAAAGAAGTTTTGTTGGTGAACGAGGGATCCAGACAATCATGTTTAAATGTACTTTTCAATTGACAGTTTGCTGATTTATCCTAATGAGAGCTTTTTACATCCTTCCCTCATTAAAAACTCTAATTAAAAAGTCAGAAGTCAAGAGTCTTAAGTGTTTCTTTTTTCAGAGCATGTTAACTGACAGCAAGCGAACAGTAGTTTCTATATTGCATATATCATTGTGGTCTTGCCATACTGGAAGAATGAACTTTTGGCATCTATTTTTGAAGGAAGATTTGGAAAAACTTTGATTCTTGGCTCCATTGGTGATCATTTTGGTTGAGGTAGCTTTGGTTACAAAGCTAGTTCCTAGACTAGCCATTGGCTGTATTACTGTAAAACATGCTCAGTAGTGTGTTCTTTTGTGTGCTCTCATACATGCCTTTTTTAGATAGTTGAGCATCAAGCATCATCTTGAAGAAACATTCATTCCATGACTTTTGTGGTGGTATTGATAGGAGTTACAGAGCACATTAAAGGCTCCTCTTAGGTATACTGATGATGCATTTGTCTATGACTTTAACATTATTTTAAAGATTAAATGCATAAATATCAAAACATAAAGTGTGTCTGAACCCCTCACAAACATAGGGACAGTATTTATTCTGACAGGAGTGTTTCGTAGCATGACTTAGCATTATAGGCATTCCGTTTTATCTGTTGCCATTCCATTCTGTGACACCCTCTTCCTGATATGAACCTATCTATCTATCCACACTATCCAACCTTTCAGAGGCAAGGGGAGCCTAGCTCCTCTCCCCTATGGAGAGGCTTCTGAGTCAGAGGCCATGGATGTCCATCCACAGTTGGACAGAGTTCAGTAGCTCAAAAAGCACTGAATTTTCACAGAGAAAGAAGTCATTACAAGCCATGAGTGGTGTGTAGAGGTGGACAACCTCAAAATGCCAGATGCAGGGGAGGACACCTGGATGCAGGTGTCTTTATGTGTTCAGTGAAGCATCTGGTGGGTCACTGTGTGATACAGGAACTTGGACTAGTTGGGCCTTTGCCCTGACGATCATCTTTTATGCTTAGATCATATTTTTAAGGAAAAATAAGAAAGGCCTGCATATGCCTTATGAGACAGTGTACTTAATTTCTTCCTGAGCAGGGCATCTGTTTGACCAACTTGCTACTGCAATGTTTGTTGTGCACTCATATTCGATTCTGATGCTATCACATACTAGATTCTAATGCTATCACATACAGTGGCCTATGCAATATTAAATGGTCATGCTCAAGGAGCCCTAATGCAACCTAATGTTGTAGCAACCTTGTTCTAGGGATTTTCTAAAGGTGGGGGAAGAACTTTCTTATATATATTTAACTGAACTAGCTAAGACTAGCTGTTCCCCCAAGGAAAGCTGTTATTTGAAGAATTGCATTTGGATCCCACATTTTTCAATATGGGGCATGTACACGGTACCTAGATAATTTCCTTTGCAGGTAGAAGCCACATTCAAATCTGGTTAGTTTCAACAAAAGTGCTGTGTCAAGTGCTTTTAGTCTACACTTTCAAACCTGATGTGCTGGGGTGTGGAGTTAAGCCACTGCTCCTAAAACACATGCTTTTTATTGGTGTTCCATCATGAAACAAAGAGAAACTTGGAGGCAAGAACCCAAATCATATCTGTTGACAGGTGATAGTGTTTCCAAATCATTTACAGGAAGATTTTGGTAAGCTAAATATTTAGTATACTTTTCTATTTTAAAATATATTAAATCTACTTTTTGACACTTGGTGAGTTACCATGCTGAATTTATTATGTTATCAATTATTCTCTTCTTGGTAAGGGCATCCTATTTTCTTTAACTGCTGTGAGATTTATATTTCCTTCTGTCAGTTTTATTTGAAACTGTCTGAAAGGTCAGGGCTAGCTCAGGGCAGCTCAGCTCTCTGGATGCACTTTGCAGGACTCTGTTAGAGTTTATAAAGCCAGAGCACAATCTTCTAGAGGTTGATAAGTACTGTATACTATTTTGGCATTGACTCAGGTTTAAAAACTATGCGTTTCTACTTTTTTCTTGGCTCAGGAATGGATGCATGCAAAGTTTGCTTCCCGTCTTCATGTAGCCGTGCTCTGTGTGGCCTTTCTTGGTGTGCTGCACAGTTAAAACCTGACACAGTGTCTGGTTCAGACATAATACTAGACAATAATTAAACCATTATTTAGTGTTACCAGCCTAAACATTGGGCCCCTTCTCTTTGCACAGGAGAGAAGGAAATTTGTTGATTCTGTTCCTGGATTTGAAGTTCTAAAAAAACCACAAACTAGTCATTGTATCCAACAAGTTAAGTTACTTGTTTCAACTTCAGCTGGTGATTAGTCCAGCTATCTTTCTTCATAACTCGACTTGATCACAAAATATATGACTAGACAAACTGAGTTTGGATGCTGTGGCAAAATTTGGGATTGTTTTCGACCAGGAACGAATGGAAAAAATGCAGTCTGTTTCTTCCTCTCATGTTTTAAAAGGATGGAGATGCTGATGATGCTCATGAGTTTTGAGTCGCATAAGTTCAAGCTAGTAACACTAACCCGGGGTTTCACACTAAACCAGGGTGTCACGCTTGCATGTAAGTTTCTGATGTAGCCCCCAGAAGTTTTTATTCAGCCCTTGGGTTCTTCCAGCACCACCACCAGCTGTTAATCTGTGCTGAGGAATCACTACTGAAAGGGCTGCCCATGTGGCAATTAGACTCTCCCAGATCTTGAAAATACAGTAGAGGTTTGTGTATTTTCTGTCATTTGTAGCTAAAAGTTTCTTAGTAAGACCAAGTAGTGTGTATTTCTGGTAATGACCTGCTTAATGACATTATTTCCTGCTTGACATCATTTCCAGGCTCCAGCTGGAGTGATGGATGCAAATTGATCTTCTGTGTTAATGAGTTTGACACCCTTGTGCTATAGATTTTCAACCTTTTTCATCTCACGGCATATTGACAAGGTGCTAAAATTGTCAACACCATCTCATGTTTGACCATTGACAAGACACACGATGCTGCTGGTATGGGCTCAAGTCCTCCAATTGCCCTACAAATATGGTCCTCCAGCAAATCTTGCAGCATACCTGCAGGCCACCTTAGCTCAGTGGTTGAGAATCATTGTGCTATCCCACTAGCAATTTGCTACTGTGTTTGAACCAACCCAGTTTCTTTCAGTCCAGTGTGGCTTGGGAATAGTTAAGGTAACACATCTTTATAACAGGGTTTCTGGCGCTACAAATATAGCTCCATTCAGATGTTCTGCGAGTCAGTGCAATAAATGCATGGAGGAGGGATCAGCATGCTTATATCTGTTGTCCTCATCTGTGATTTGTATGCATTGATAAGTATTTGAAGAGATCCCATATATGTAGGCTGTGGGCATGTTCATTTCATTTTGCCAAATCTTGTGAACAGAGCCTTCAGGTGTACAATTTGTATGAATGTAGGTTCTGTCTCTGAAGCAACAATAATCATCTTGAGGTCAGGTCAGGACAAGTCCTCTCATCATTGATCTGATTCAACTTTGATGTACGGTATACATCTGTCTGTAATGTCCGAATAGGGCTCTTGTTACTGTTCTTAGCTTGAAATTACAGATTGTAAGAAGGGCAGGGAATATAGGAAGTGTTTCCTTTTTGCTTTCAGTTGTGCATCATATTTACAAGTTGCTGTCAACGATGCATCACATCTGCTGTTTGTAGAAATCTAGACCTAGATTATAGGAGACACAATTTCTGCAAATTTGAATTAAAAAAAAATACTTAACGGCTTTATCTTTTAAATGGAGGTCATATGCTATTCTAGAGACTTTTATTTCACGTATTTGATTCCTTGGCAACCATTCACGCCACACAGCTGCTTATTTCCATTCATTGTAAGCATCTTTGAATGTACTGATAAATGTGTTTTGAGGTCTCACAGTTTTCTTCTGTGAAGAATTAAGAAAAATATTAATGTTAGTAATAACAATTAGAGGTGGTAATTTCACTTGTTATACAGTGGGGATCTCTGTGTTTATGCCAAAGTGTTGCTTTGAACCTTTCTAGATCTGAATAAATTCTGGGTATAGAGATATGAGCTATTGCATCTTAAGCACTAGTTTCTTTAGAACTATATCCATAATACTGGAACTATTAAAAGTTCTTAAGGGATGATCTTTTAGATCTTAAACATTCAACTTCAGAAGTCTAGGACCTTTAACAATTGTATAGAGGAGGAAGTTTCAGCAGGTGCAGCTTTTCATCTCAAAGATCACAAGCTACACCTACTGAAATTCTCTCCTCTACTGCCAAGGAGCCCTGAAGTTGTAAGTTTGGAGACCCTTGTTTGAGATCAAGGGTATCAAACATGAAGCCCATGTTCTTTATCTAGCTTCTGTTGATATCTGGGCAATGCCAGCCCCACCATCAGCTGCTGAAGTGTGAAGTAACACACTGGCAGAGGTGGACTTGCTGAAACGGCACCACTGGGGGAACTTTTAGCAGTGTTGCTTCTGCCAGTGTGCTGGAAGGGACAGATGGATGGAGTCCTCAGAAGGCAAGGAATAGTATGTGGAGCGAGGCAAGATGAGTGAGAAAACAGTGACCAGATGACAGGAATTTCGCTGACGGAACCAGAAATGAGGCCCTGGAATCGGAGGTCTGGGTGGAGGACTCTTTGTAGTCTTTCCCCCTCCTCCCCATGCTTAAGCCCCTTTCCAAACCATCAGTGGAAGAAATACATCTCTCAGCATGCATCCTGCTTCCCAGGGACTGACATGCTCCAGACATTGAATGGCTGGGAAAATGGCTGTGGCCGGCATTCAGCTCCAGTCCCTACACTTGCCAGAGAGAGAGAGACTCTGCTTGCTGTTTGCTGCAAAGAAGGGAAGGAGGCTGCTGCAGAGGAGAGCAGAGAAATGAGGGAGCCTTGCAAGTGGAGCTGCTCTGAAACCCTGCAGTGCGTTTTGCTATGGAGAGAAAGGGGGGAGGAATAATTTTTTTAAAGCAAGGTTGCCAACTGACCAAAGAAATCACAGACTCCCCTGTTCCTTTGCCTTTGTAGATGGATCCACCAATATATACTTTGCACAAAAATATGTAATTCACAACAAGGTCTTGAGTTTTACAGGTTTGGGGCCTTTTATCCAGCTGTTAAAGCAGAGGAGCAGGGGCTGGGTGTAAAGTTGGCAACCTGCTCAGGGTACAGATGGTAGGGATAACTCCTGGCCTCTTAGTTTTAAGCCTCCAAGCCCAGTTGTGTCCACTCAAATGAATTATAGTCAATGGAGCTTGTATTGTGTATGGGGGCACAGGAAAGGAAGCTGAAAGACCAAGCCTCTGCATGCCTGCCTGGATCATTTAAACATGTGTCATTTTGGTTGGTGTCTGGTCTGTTGCAATGAGACTTGTGCAAAAATTAAATACAGAAATGCAACACAAGAGTTTTTAGCTTTATTTTAACATGTCCTAGAGCTGTCCTTCACTTTTTTTGGGTGTCCTACATTTTTTAAAAACCGGGTAGGAATTTTGGCTTCGAGGATAGGAACTTGGGGAATTTTGGGTTTGGTCACCCTGTGAGAAAAGATAGCCAAATACCATGTGGGCTATGGTAGCGGCGCCACTTCTGCTGAGACATTGCTCTGCAAAGTACCTCTCAGCTGCTGAATCACAAAGGGACACCTCAGCAGTAATGGCGCTGCTGAAAGGGCCACCCATGTAATAACTGGGCTCTCCCATATCCTGAAAATATGATCAACATTTGCTTATTTCTCTTCAGTCATTTGTAAGCTAATGATTTCATAAGTGGGAGGAAAGTACTTTTTCTGGTCATTACCTTTTGAATGATATGTCTTCCTCCTAAATGACATCACTTCCAACCCTCATTAGGTGCCATGAATTCTGTTTCGCGTGTTGTAGGAAATGAGTTTGACACTCTTGCTGTAGATATTTGAAACAACAGGGATCTGTGCTTTGTAGAGCCTCCATACAGAATTGCCTACTCAGACTCAAGCGAGACAAATTCGCAACTCATTTTAAAGATTTTGACATGAGAATCACTGAAGTGCAAATGAAGTTTTAAATTGTTACAGTACTTATGCAGCTAAATTAACTATTACCATTCAGATCCTATAAGAAATTCAGACCTTTTTGACTCCGTGGAAAAAAATAACTCCAATTTCTCTTAAACACTTGATTCTGAAGTTTTTATAAATGAGATTGGGTTGTCAGCCCATCAGGTTGTTTAACAACCATACTTTGAGGATTATGTCCAGGGATCTTCTGTACTATTTTGGATTCTGTGTGATTATGAGGGAAGAGTGACCCTAACCTTTATCATGAATCTCTTGGAGGACAGCCTCTTTGAAGACTTCATACCCTTCCTCCAGAGCAGTGATTTTCAACCAGTGTGCCCTGGCACACTGGTATGCAGTGGATAGTCCTCAGGTGTGCCATGGAAATTGGGGAGAGTCATTCATTAATAGGAAAACTGGAGGGTTTGAATAGCCTGGTGTGCCTTGTCAATGGTAAAAACAACTGATGGTGTGCCTTGACAATTTCAGTGCCTTATTAGTGTTCTGTGAGATGAAAAAGGTTGAAAATCACTGTTCCAGAGTCTAGAGCCTATCAGTTTTTTCCTGCTTAACTTCCTCATTGATGTGAGTTTTAAAGGATTTTCACAGTATGCGCAAGCTCTGCAGGAGTTGTCCAAGGACATCCTTGAATCACCAGGATGTAGGACCTCTGTTTTGACAATGGGTATGGTTATGTGGAGCCTTGGGAAATCTCTTCTTTTTGGGGTTTTGGGTGATACTCCTCCTAAGGATCTGAATCTGTGGTATCCATTTTAGGATTAGGTGGTAATTTGAACATACAGAGCACCTCACTTAAAGAGCTTAATTCATTCTGGAGGCATGGTCTTTAAGTGAAACAGATTTTCCTTAGGAAACAATGGAAACTCAAATGATTAGTTCCAAAAATGTTCATATAAAACCCAAAAAATATTAATATAAAATATTAACTATGTAAAAATAATGACAAAACATTGGAATTGAATTCAAAACACTGTCATATAACACAATTCATTGTAATAAAACACTGTTATTGACTGTATGCACAACAAAACAGAAAATAAAAAGGATAACTAATTTTCAACTAAAGAGTCACTGTTGTCTTTTTTAGCAGCTGGAACAAGGAATCTGTCTAATGACACATGCATTAGCCTACTTTTGAGGCTGCAATGAAAGACAGTTTCCTGGGAGTAAGCCCCACTGAACACAGTGGGGCTTACTTCTGAGTAGACATAGTCAGGTGGCTGTAATCAAAGACACTTTCCTGGGAGTAAGCCCAATTGATCACAGTGGAGCTTACTTCTGAGTAGACATAGTCAGGAGGCTGCAATCAAAGACACTCCTCCGCTGCCCCCCAGCCTGCAGAGAAGCAGGGAAGGAGTGGAGGGGACTCCCCTCCACACCCTCCTTGGCTTCTTCGGGGATCCCCAGCCTGCAGAGAAGCAGGGAAGGGGTGGAGGGAAGTCTTCTCTGCTGCCCTCCCAGACCCAGGGAAGCAGGGAGGTGGGGCTTACCAGTGTTTGCCAGCTGCTTTTTAAACTTTAAGGGGCAGCCAGCAAGTGCTTGTTAAATGAACCTGCCTGGCTAAGCAAGGCAGGTGCCCTGAAAAACAGAGTGCTTGCTAAGTGGAGCACTCGTTATGCGGGGCACTCATTGAGCGAGGTACCGCTCGGAAATGCCAGGCTTTCAGAGTGCTGGACAAGGTGGAGGATTCCAACTATGGTGGATACCACAATGACATTTTGCTTAATATATTTTAAGTCTGAGTGGTAGGAGTTGATTGCCTTGAATTGTGACTTTCTTGACATATCTTGAAGAAATGTAAGATAAAGAGAAAAGTGATATTTGGTCAAAATGTATTTTATGATCCAAGTGTATGCTTGATAAACAAGGTTGGAAAGCAAATGGATACTTCTGACAACCATATTAAAATTGTGGCCATTTTGCTCTAGCTAATCAGATCTGTATTGAGTTCCATGTTGATCATGGTGACCATATGCCCTCTTTTTCCAGGACATGTGTCCTAAAAAAAATCATCTTTCTCTTCCTTTTCCTTGTAAGCAGAGAGCTTATAGCTTTCTTGTCACTAATAAATTCTGTGTAAGAAATAATATTTAATAATTACTTACTAATATTAACTATTAAATATTAACATTGTGTTTAATGAGCCACATGAAGGCAATATATATGACTGTTTTCAGCTTTTATTTTGTCATTTCCTACATTTTGTTTGGATGTCCTACATTTTTGGGGGGCTGTCCTCTTTTTTATGACATATGGTCACTCAGATGTTGATAGAAAAAACACACACATCAGTATGTAAGTGTGGCTGTGTCAAAAGTCTGGTCAAGGGTATAATTCTTACTGACCTTGTGTGGTGATTACCACTGATCTAGATGGAAGTTCTCCTCTGTTAATCCCCTGAAATGAATGGGGGCCATGCATGACTAACTCTAGTTAAGCTTGTGCAGGAGAACTTCCCTGTGGATTGTGCCCTTGGCCTTGAAATGTCACAACAGAGCTTTGCTTTCTCCATGAGACGCTTTCTATCTAATGCAAGTCTACTGCACTGTGTATCTCATGATTGTATGCATTCGCTGTGAATGTTACTGCTAAGAATTTCTCAGTACTTCCTTGGGGGGTGCATAGTGAGTCACCCTGTTTTACAGGCTGATGCAGGGCTGAGGATGCAGACTGTGAAACGCAAGCAGAATTCCTGTCGCCTTCACACTACCTTCTCACCATTAAGCATTGCCTCTGTATTTTTTTCTCCAGTTGCTCACTGTTGAAGCTGTGGTTGTAGAGTAGGAGGAAGAAGAGGGAGATCATGGCATCAGAGACTGAGATTGCATTCAGTACATTTGCTGTAGTTCAGATACCAGCAACCTACATCCAGAGCAAATAATGATTTTTTTATTTCAGTGATTTCAGCCAGCCACCCAATTGTACATTTATAAGGCTATTGACTTAACAGAATGTGGCCATGTATGGTCAGCTATAAGCCCGTCAGAAACTCAGTCTACCATGAACAATCTGGTAATCAGCAGGGTTGTGTAGTTTCTCTAAATTGCTGTACCTTTGTCAATGTTATTTGGGGTCAATGGCAGTAAGTAGGACTATTTATCATTTAGACCTTTTGTTTTTTATGCTTCACAATAGTGTACTTTTAATTACATAAACAGCTTACTGATCACTAGTAGGTGCCTGAATATCCCAAAGGAAATAAGGTAACACAAAGCCCTATTGGATGCTAATAAACCTCTGGGTCAATCTTTTTTTTTAACACCAGTTGTACAAAACAGATCTGGTTGATGTTGCAATACCTCATTGCAGTTTCTCTGCTGATAATGTTTGAAGGGCTTCTGATACACCCAGTCTTAACCACATTTTCCTGGGAGTAATCCCAGTGATGGGCATCAAAGAAATTAAGAACCGGTTCTCTGTCCATCTGGCAGCCACTTTTAAATGGCTATTTTTAAACTTTATATGTACTATCTCTTGTTAACAACTGGTTCTATAGAGTAGGTGCGAACCTGCTGGAGCCCACCACTGAGTAATCCCCATTCAATTCTAAAGAAGTGTAGATAGGCACAGGATTGGGCTCTTAGTTTGTTCAGATCTCTCATGATTTTTTAACTTTTTATTTTATCATGTCAATAGTAGAAACATATGCACACTGATTTTTCACTTGCAGATACGGCATTTAACCACAGTTGAAAGAAACAAATCATCTAGGCTTGGCCATAGTTGAAGCTGGTGGAGTTTTAGAGGTGAATGCAAAAACCCCTGCATCCTCTCCTTAGAGTTCATTTTTTTGGTGACTGCAGGAGTGAGAATCATAGACTTAATCTTAAAGACACTTTCCTGGAAGTAAGACCCACTGAACACAATGGGGCTTACTGCTGAGTAGACATGGTTAGGATTGTTCTCATAGCCATTTTTGCTTTTTGTTCAGCAATAGAAATTCAAGACTACCCATTTGCCTAGAGGATATAGCGAAGCTTGCCTGTCTTCTGATGCTATACTATCAGACTGGATAGTCAGGAAAACATCTCTATATTGCCTATACATTTTCATGATCCACAGTGTTTTTAGAAAGGTCAATATGATTGTGCTTGTCTGTAATTGTGAGCCATAGAAGAAAATATACCTGAAAGTCGGGGTGGATGGGCATTGAATTATGCTGATCAGCTTTGTGCCGAGTTGAAATGGGAGACTGCAACTCTGCAGAGGCAAACATGCCTATAAGTGTAGCAGTTTATTTTCATTCTTTGCCATAGGATTTCATGGGAAATCATGATGGGAAGTTAGCTTATAAACCATGATTTGCTCTAACCACAATTAAGCTTTCCATCTGAGAAAACCATTATTAAGGCAGTTTTCATCACCTCCATAGCTTCTCTGATTGTGAGTTAACATGAAAGCTGTCTTTGTATACAGAGGATAAGGTTGAGTTTGAGACCTAATATTTTACTGTATTTGGGATCATTGGGTTAAAACAGCAAACCATGGTTTGTGCTAAATGTGGTTAACCACCTCTGCTGGACCTCAGAGTTGTACATTGTTGTTAAGGAAATACATTTTCTTAACATGGAGAAAATCACTCAAAATACTATTTATTAATTTAAATGATTGATTTGAAGTATGTTAACCACTTCCTATTCCTGTGTTCTTGACGGCTGTCTCCTCTCTAGTCTGGTCTGTTGCCTGCTCTGTTTTGTTTTCTGCCAAATACTATTTCTGCCGCTATTAAAAGTTGCTTCTTCAGAAAGGTCAAAGGACTTTCCTTGAGTGGTATTGTTTTTCAGAAGATTGAGTCTGCAATTGTATAATTGCAAGATATCTTGACTTCTGTGTATGTGCGTGCGTGCATACATGTTTTCACATATTATTGTTTAGATCAGGGATGTCCAAACTTTTTGGCAGGAGGGCCACATCTCTCCAGTGTTGTGGGCCAGAAGGATGATTTCCATTTCAAATTTGAATATAGTTATATAAAATTTAAATGTATTAGATACATTACAAAGCTAGATAGCACTTTATCGCTATAGCTCAGATCACCAACTGAGCCTCTCACTGCTGTGAATCTTCCAGTAAATTCCTAAAAGTTTGGATATTTTTTTTTCCAATCCTGAAGTTCACCTTTCTGGGTGCTTACAGTTTATCCAGCCCTAACCCTATTCCATGTGGAAAACTGCCACATGTATATTGTTACCCTGACCACACCGCAGGGATGTGCAGTGACATTTTTGTGCTGATGTGGCATGAAAGGTCACAGAGACCTCTTCCTCTCCTACCTTTAATGACTTCATATTCCTGCCATGTGGAAGTAGTCGGGAAGTAGCTACAACTTAGTTGTAAAGGAAGATCTGGGAAAACCTGCAGTGTTGTTATTGATCCATGTAGCCCAAAGAGTCATGAATAGCCAATGGTCTGATTCAGTTGAAGATAGCTTGTTGTGATGGCTAAGTTATATACATTAAATTTTTAGCAGGCCTTTGAAACTGAGCAGCAGATGTGGAGGTCGAGGTGAAACTGGGCAGCAGAGGCTCAGCTTGTCAAGGAGTTCCCACATAGAGCACCAACACATGTGTAACACAGGCACAGCCTAACAATGGGCTCATTGAGAGTGACCCTTTTAACTAGTGACAGCTGTATTTTATTTTTAAATTGGCCTAGATTTGCTTTTAGCTGTGCTGCTGTGAATTGAGCCAATCTTTCTCATGCAAAAACAACGCTTAGAAATTGCATGGCTAGGTTTTTAGTGCTTGATCGCGGCCACTCAAAAAGCTGTAGTGTTGATAAACTATAAGAAACAAATGGGAATGCAACTAAAAATCAGCAGTGTTGGAAGGATTATGTTGATTTATGTTGATTGCCCCATTTGCTGTTTGAATCTTATCAACACAGGTTAGGTATCCCTTCTCCAAAATGCTTGGGACCAGAATTTAGAATATTTGGGTTTAGAATTTAGAACATTTTGGATTAAGGAACATTCTAGATCCGGATACATGCTCAGCATGTACTGTGGCCACTATGGACGAATGCTGGACATTCATTCTAATAGCTAACTCCTTTATACCTGCATGACTTGCTTTTTCCTTTTGGTCACCTATGGTTTTCCTTCAACATTATTTTGCTTGCTTCTCTCTCCCCCCCCAAAAAAAGAATAATTTGCCTGCATATCACACAGTCTGACCTTATAAAGTGAATTTGTTATTTGCTGAAGTATTGCCTTCTTTTGAAATTGAAATAATAACTACTATCGCTGTTTCTCTCTTGTCTATTACATCAGTAATGTGCAAGAAATATTAAGTCTTTGAAATCCGAACTTGCTTAGGATCTCCCCGTCATCTCTGTATTTCATAAGTTTCTAAAGTGTTTTGTAGTTTCCTTGAATGTGAGTGTTTGATTTTTTTTCTCAGACTGGAGTTGGAAATATTGGACTTAAATGTCCTGTCTCAGTGATGTTCCTTTTTCATGATGAGTATCTTTATTATCAGTGTGTCAGTACTGACAAGTCTTCTCTTTCCTTCTGCATTTCTAAAAATAAAATACATGGGACATGATAGTGAGATTGCGTCAAGCCTAGGAGATAGCAGGTTTGGTTTTAATTGTTTCAGTTGACTTGTCAAGATAGGGTCCTTTGAAGGAGACAGAGGAGGGTAGATGGGCCAAACACACTCCTACCTTCTCAACTAGATGTACTGGCAAGGTTCTTGCGTTCCCATCACTGACAACACAGTTAATGTTCTTTAACACTGCTGTCTCTCTTGCTTGTGAAAATGTTTCTGGTGAGAGAAAGAAGAGGCTGCAGAACTTTGGTTGACATGCTTGTGGGGCGTGGGCAGATTTTGCCTTCCATAATTGTATTGCAAGTGGCTAAGACACTGTGCCTGTTAACAAGTAGGCCAGGGTTCAAGACCCAGGTCGGCCCCACAAGACAGGGTGAGCTCCTGTCCTTAGCCCAGCTCTGCGACACCAGCTGGATCCAATCGTATTGGCTCTGCCTTTCCATTGGACTAATTCAGTGGCGTGGAGAGGGGGGATTTGCTGCTTGGGTACCAGCCTATCCTCCATAACAATCCAACCCAGGCTTTCGTGCTTCGCATGCAGCGTATGCAGCGCCAAGCACGATACCATAGTCTTCCAAGACTGACGGAGGCCTGCTTTAATTGTATAATGGATACTAACTCACTCCCCTGATTTCATCTGATCTAAAATCCTTGAAATCAGTTGGTTCAACCTAGTTTGTGGAGATTTATAACACAGCAACATTTGACTTAATTCTTCAGGCTCCTTCCTGAGAAGATGAGAGGGTTAAGGCATAGTTATCTGCCCTTCATCTTCTGTAAGGAAGTCAGATACAAATATTTCATTCAGCTTCTGTGATATCTTTGCATCTTTTTTAACCCTCCTTTTATCCCCTCATTATCTCCAGGTCCAACAGCCACCCCAGCAGGTTTCCTGCTTTTGTTGTATTGTCTTTAAATAACTTTTTTATTGTTTGCCTTGATATTTTAGCCATGGGCTGCCATTCTGTCTTTATCAGTTTATATGTTTTTGCCAGAATTTGCATCCTTTTTTTCTCCTCCAGTGGGGAAAAATTTTAGAAAGATGGTTTCCTTGTCTATTTTTTAGCTTCCTAGTCTAGATGTCTTTGTCATGGCCAGAACATAAATTTATGCAATCTACATGAGGGTACTGAAGTCACTCATTACTACAATACCTTATTAGTTTCATTCATATTTTTTCCCATGTTGAGATCACATCCAGTGTTTTGATCAGCAGGCTGGCAGTATGCTCCCAGTGCAAAAATATTGTTTGAGCTGATATTTCTACTTGCAATTATTTTGTATTTTATTTGACATACAAAATGCATATACAAAAAGAATTCAGCATGTTCAGAATTCCATCCCTGAGATACCCCACTCTGTTTGTAGACTTTGTAATAATCTTATCCAACTTGCTTTTTCCATTTCACCAGGTTTCTGTTATATTCACTATCATATCTCCTTTGCAACCCTGGATCTCCCACCCTCATTAGAGCTTCTGGTATTTGCATATCAACACCTTTATGTTTGTTTAAAGGATTTATTCTTGACCTTTTCCATGCAATCAATCAAGGTGGTTTACAAAGCTTTAGTTACTCCCCTTCTAAAGTCCTCACAACAACCCTGTATGGTAGGTGAGGCTGAGAGTCAGTGGCAGGCTCTGGCCACCTAGGAAGTTCCATGGCCAAGATTTGAACCTTGATCTTCCAGATCCAACTCCATAACCACTGCATGTCCATAACCACTGCAAAATCCATTTTATTTTATGTATGTTGAAGTGCAAGCAAATGATGTGTCTTGTGAAATGAGTACAGTGTAAAAATCCTTCAGAAAAGGTCTTTTGAGCCTATAGGCACAAACTTGTAAGGGCCTTTTTCTTACACTATAGCTATGGTGTGATTTTTAAAAAACTGAGTAGAACAAGACAGAGCCTGACTGCCTGCTTTCCAAGCACTGGATGCTGTTTCTTTGATCACACCCTTTGTTGCCTCTTATGTCAGAATGAGTCAAGGTTCATAGTAGAATATAACAGTATTTTTTAAGTTACTAAAGAAGTTTTTATAGTTCCAATAAACTTGTTATACATTGATTTTTTTTATATACGGATTTGACTCGACATAAATGAGAAGGTATATGGTGGTCTCCAAAGGATGGGGAAAAATGTATCCTTTTCAAATCACAGGTTAAAAAGCAGCTTTTTCTCCTATTGTAAAGAGGCAGTCACGAATCGGTCATCCATTCTTTAGCTGAGGCAGGCAAAGGCAGGTGATTCTTTGCATTTCAGATTGCTGACTGCCTCTTTACAACAGTAAAAAAACTATTTTAAAATAATTGTAAAGGGGTTCCTTTTATTTTTAAACTGCTGTTATTTACCTCTTTACCTGCAGATAATTTTTTTCAGAAGCTAAACACATTATCTGACATAGCCGTAAACTGTGTATTAATAGTTGTAGTAGCAGTGAGGGGCTGAAAAAGCTTGATACTGGTAGTATCTTGAGTACAAGCAGGCATGCGATGTCTGGTGATGCTGTTGAAGAGAGCATTTTGCTTGCTGTGGGAGATGGGCTATGCTGTTACGAAGCAAGTCAGTTGAGGCTGGATCTGCTAGTTCTGTTTTGAGATCTTTGGAAATCTGTCTGTGAGAGAAAGGTAAACCAGTTTCAACTCTTTGCTGCTAAGATCAAAATGTCTGTTACATGCCTTTTGAGAAAACATTTCAACCACATACGGTATATTGTTGTTTTTAGTATCAAGTTCACATGACAGATTCAAAATAGGTGGGTGCCCAGAAAGCTTGTGTGTCCACTTTTACCAATCTTCCCTGCAATAACTCTGCAGCTGTAGGGATACGTTGTATGTGAATTAAGACATCTGAGTTTTCCCTATATCAGTTGGGCAATGGTGAAAGCCCAGAGTCCCAGGTGATAGCAACAACCACTGTGCATGTTCACTGGTTTTTGTGGAAGACAATTTCATATGAGGTTCAAAAGTTTGAAAACTTCTTAGGGTGAAAATATAATTATTTGTGCTGGTCCTGGTTCTTAGCCTCCCCTTCTGATTTTGCATGCTCACCACTCCGCTGTGACCATGAAGAAAGCCTCTTAGTGCAGAGCGAGAGCCTGTTGAGATCCATCTTCTCTCAAGTGATTTCTTCATAGCATGACTTCATCCTCTCCGTGATCTGATAATTTAATTCCACTGAGATTTACTCCTTTTGTGATTGTGAGTAGGATTCTAGTATAACTATACTAGTCTAGTGGTTTCTAGATTTTTTAGCATCAGGACCTTTTTAGCTTTACACACATTTTTAAAAATGTGTTTCACATTACCAGCCATCAAGCCTTTCTTTTTGCTATTGAGGGACGCACACATTGCCATCTGATTTGAGCTACTTATTGATCTGATTTGAATTGTTCAGCTACGGCCATAAAGGCTACTGCTGCCTGATTTATTATTGCCAAGGGGTATGCCTGTAATGGTGATTGGGCAGCAGTGCTTCCTTTTCCCTCTGCCAAGTAGCAGCTTGTTTAACTCTTAATGCCCATAGTCTAATCTGCCTTGTCAGTTCTGCATCCCATCAAAAATTGGGTTCCAAACCCCTGGTGGGTCCCATCTCATAAATGTGAGAACCACAGAACTGTACTATAAAATTTCCTGGCGTGACATCACACTGAATTCAATGGGTAAGACTTGTGAGGAGACACATGGGTGTATGCTATTATTGACCATTGATCTTTTTCAACCAGTTCAGGGCTATAGGCACATGGGATACTAAAAATATGTAGAAGAGCAGAAGGAGTAAGGCTGTGCACTCAGTATGATCACTGACTTAATTTTCTGCTAAGAAAGATGAAAATGCATCAGCATGCTTGCATGATGCTTTCTTCAAGCGCTTGGTATCAACCATAAATTCCAATGTGAGATAGTGAAGGACAAACACCTGCATGCCAAAGCATCCAGGAACCTAATTCAGAATCATGCTTGCCATGTTTTATTCAGTGCTCTGTTGCTTCAGCATCTGAAGCTACAGCTTGGGAATTTGAGACCTCAACAGTTCACAGAGCTCAGATCTCGAGCCTTGGTACTGTGTGAAACAGCTGGCAAATGATTTGGTATTGTTCTTAGAAGTCCTGCAGCAAAACATCTTCCTCTATGTACCTTAAGTCTGCAATCCACACACTTACCTGGGAGTAAAGCACATTGGTGAGGTTTTTCTGAGAAGACATAGCTGAGATTGCACACTGAAATTTTTTTTCTGCAAAATGGAAATCTGATATCCCTAGAAATGAAATATTTTGTGAATGGTTTTATGAGTAGATATAATTTTCCGGGGAAAGCAAAAATAGAGGCTTTCATGCATTCTTTCGGTGCTTCTGCAATTTTTTTTTTCAATAACACAACTTTCATGCTGGCAACGTGTATGTGGCTGTGAAGTTACACTGTGTGCGCCTTGAGCTAACAGGGCTAGGAAGGAGGATGACGGTGCTTGGCTATCTCCATGGTGACCTTGGTGTTGGCCCGATGCCTGCAATCTGGCCTGCTCACAAAGCAAAGGCCCTGATGAATTATTTAGCTCCACGGAAGAAAAATATAGCAACAGGCTCCTGCTGAGTGGTGGAGGAGAGCAGTAAGGTGACATCAGTAGCTTCCAGTGATGCTCACAGGGGTTCTCAACAGCTAGCCAGCAGATCAGTTTGCCTTTATCAGGGCTTCTCTCTGTGTGTGTGTTTACGCCATTGGGTGTCTTTACTTTGCCTGTAAGGATGAGCAGAATGCAGTGTAATTCTTATTCAGCAACTTGTCATTTAGTCACTTGAAACAATTTCATTGGGGCTTTTTGTTTGTTCATTTTTCCAAATTCCATCGGCAGTGAAGGCACACTCCTAACCAGTTTCAGTCAGCACAATTTGCCCATCTTTCCATTCCAGTGGTGGCATGGGGTGGCTGGCACATGTCTGTGCACTGGCCTAACCTCCCTGGGATTAGCACAGAAGTGCCTTACCACACTTTTGCAACACCTCCAGGCCAGCATGGGACTAGTGCCAGCTTAACTAAGGGTTAGGATTGCACTGTGGTTATATTAAGCAATAATAATGAGAATTTTCAGCGTGCAGTTATTTTTAAGGCTGGGTCAGCAGAATACTGTTATTGCTGTGTGTATGTGCAATGAATCAAAATAGGAACTTGGCTGAAGAGAAACTGATTGCAACCATCGGTTCCAGCAGGCTCTGTGTGTCCTGCATGTGGTATCCAGCTGTGGGGCAATTGCTTGCAAAGAAGAGCCCAGGAGTTGTCTTTCCACTTGAGAAGCAGTGTGTACACAGTGGCTTCCCATGTGGCTTAGGGTGCAATCCTAAACACACTTTCCTGAGATTAAGTTCTATAGAACAGAATGGGATTTACTTCTGTGTAGATATGCTTAGGATTGCACCCATTGTATGTTTCAACCACATACTGCAAAAGGGACATGTGGTCAGCTTGTGAAAATCAACTGAGCCACCTCATATAAATGTATATAGTCTTTCAGTAGTTAATGATCATAATTATTTTGTCATTAGACTTTGCAGCTTATCATGAGTACAATAAGGCCCAGGTATATTTTTCAGAAGTAAGGTCCACAGTGTTCACTGCGGCTAACTTTCAGGAAAGTGGGAGTTAAAGATTGCAGCCTTAGAAATCTAATCCGTATTTTTCAGTAAATATCCTCTTACTGTCTTAAAGTTGTGTTTGTTAGAAAGAAGTGAATTTTAAAGTTTTTAAAGAATTATCACCCTAAGAGTTTTTTGCGTTTTGTAAATTTTATGCCTGTGGATTTTGAAGGACTGCAAGAAAACAAGTTGGAGTTTGCTAACTAAAAAAGCCAAATCCTAACCAACTTTCCAATGCTGATGCAGCTACTGTGCAGTCCCAGAGTAATGCAACAAACATTCACTTATACAGAGGAGACCTCAATAATTGCCTTTCCCTTGCAGAATGCAACACATAGGCAAGGCTATATCAGCACTGGAATGTTATATACAATTCAGCTGTTAATATGTGTGTTGTGTACATATGTTTCACAGTTTCCAGTTTTGCTTCAGCTTCCTCCCCCCCACAAACCAACTTTTTGAATATTTAGGTCTTTCTTTTACAATGCAGCCTTGTGATGATAAAATCTATAGGAGTTTTGTTGTTCAGTACTGTGGATAATGATTTCTCCCTTAAGCTCTAAAGTCCTTGGTGTGGGAAATTGCTTGTGACTACACCAAGGACACTATTTCAATAGTAAGCCTTTAATAGCAATAAGTTAGTATTGTAATTAAGCATGCTTGTTACTGTATCCCAAACAATTATCATGCACTCTATTTTTTCATGACACTGCGGCCTGGACAGGAGTCTGTAGAGAGGAGATGATCTGTATACTGTGCATCCTAGGTCTAGTTATATGGGTCTCCAGGTAGCTATGTTAAGACAAATTTCTCATGAGCCTTTAGAAACTATAATTAAATACTGGAAGCAATATTAATTTATTTAATATATGTTTAATTATTTATTTAGTGTATGGCAAATACATGGACTTGTAATAAATCTAATGTTAATGTATATATGTTAAATAACAGAGCAACACTATACATGCCTAATGAAGAGGCATGGGCTAAGACTTGGACTTGTGAAAACTCATTTTTCGTGACTTGTATATACTTGAGCCATGCATGTCAAAAACTAGGGCACTGTCTCAGGTTCCTCACC
This sequence comes from Cryptoblepharus egeriae, assembly GCA_030015325.1. Lineage (NCBI taxonomy): Eukaryota > Metazoa > Chordata > Lepidosauria > Squamata > Scincidae > Cryptoblepharus > Cryptoblepharus egeriae. The sequence continues at coordinate 25,131,383 of JAREYC010000003.1, forward strand.
CCAGTGTGTTGACCCCAGACTTCCCCAGCCTAGCACTGGATGTGCTTACCTGTCACTATGCTGGGGAAGCCTAACATGGACGCATGATGTCACTCATGAGCACTTCATCTCTGAAGCCTTCAGAGGTGCAGTGCACATGTGTGACCATTACATATGAGCAAGACCAGGTGAACCCTGAGTCCTCCTATGTTCAATGGGAATTACTCACAGAAAAGTGTATGTAGGATTGCAGTCTATGTCTAGGAGCCAAAATGCTACAGATGTTTGGGAGTTGGACTTAAGCCTAGAAGAATCAGGATCAAATATCCATCCATGAAGATGCTGTAAGCTATATAACCTTGGACTTTCACTATCTTTCAGCCTCACCTACCTCACAGGGTTGTTGTGAGGACAAAAGGAGGGAAGCAACTTTGTGCACCACCCTGAGCTACTTTGAGAAAGGGCATTGTAAAAATTCAAAAAAAATAAATATTTATTATAAGATGCAAACCTCCAGGGAAAACCTTCCATGAGGTGAGAAATCAAACTGGTGTCAAAGTCTGGAAGGCTAATAAATTTGGAAAATTTATCTGGAAGGATAGATTTGGAAGGTCTTAAAAAAGAGGCTTTATTAATGCTGCTTCTCCATAATAGGTACATAGTGAATATCATCTCCAAATGGAAGAAGGAATTTCTTTAGGAAAGCTGTTATGGACAGAGCAGGATTCTAGTAGTCCTGAGTGGATTGAAAGGCTGTTTGGATATTCTTACCTGTTGAAATTAATAAGACTACTCTGGAGTAAATGGTTGGAAGACAAGTTGTTTTAGACTTTCCAAGGAACCAGCATATTAAAAAAGATAAATGCCCTCCTAATGAAGGCAGACAGTGCAGAATGGTAGCACCATTGTCTATTTTTTCCTCTTTGTTCTGCCACCGTTCGAAACTCAAATGGTTTGGAACACGAACAGAGAGCAGTAATGAGATGAAATATGTATGGTTTATAAATCTTTAGCCTTCAATTAAAGTTTAATGAACAGTCACTGTAAGGCATGCAGCAGGCTTCCCTTGTAGCAGAGCAGATGTATATTGTGTGTCTTGCAGATTAAGTATACTGTGAACTTCAAAAAACCAAATGTATTTCCAGGCTGCAGGAAAGCTTCTGACAAAAAGAATAAACAATGGCTTAAACATAAAGGCACTTTGAATGTTGTTGGAAAGAAGGATTTTGTTGGTGTTTTAATATATATTAAAAAAGGAAGAAAACAGACTCCAGGGTATGAGTGTTACCCCCGCAATACGGTCACAAAATTATATATAAGACCTTTCAAAGTAATGGTTGGATTCAAAGGAAATCACCCACTGAGGCTGGTGCTGTTGTCACTGCATCATCTGTCCACATGGAACATTGCATGGAATGAAAGGGCCCTGCCCAGAAAGGCTTTCAGGGACAACAAAGCTGGAGGCATATAGAAATGCGGCTGAAGAAGATATGCACACCTTTCAGCTATATGTACGTGGCTTAGAGTTGGAATACGGTCAAAAGCCAAAAGGGCTAAAACAGTGATTTTCAAAAGCCAAAGGGCTAAAACAGTGATTTTCATCCTTTTTAATTTCATGGCACACTTATAAGACACTGAAATTGTCAAGGCGCACCATCTGTTGCTTTTATCATTGACAAGGTACACAAGGCTGTTCAAATCCCCTAATTTTCCTATTAAGAATTGATTTTCCCCAAACTCCTGCAACACTCTTGAGGACTGTCCTTGCCATGGCACACTGGTTGAAAATCACTGGGATAAAAGCTACAGAGGACAGCAGATTTTTGAGAAGAGATTTGAAGAAAATCAGAGGAGGTAGTGCTGCAGTGTTCTGGTATAGGACTGTTGTCTTGGAACACAGGAGGGATGTCAGTTTTGGTACTAGAATAGTGATTTTCAACCACTGAGCCATGGCACATTGGTGTGCCACCATTAGTCCATATCTGTACCACAGGAGTTTGAGGAAGGTCATTAATAGGGTCAGTGGGGGGTATGAGCTTCCATCAGCAATTTGGTGTGCTTTGTCAGTTGTAAAAAATTGAAAGTGTTCCTTGACAATTTTAATGCTTTGATGGTGTGCAGTGAGCTGGAAAAATGGAAAATCACTGCACTAGAAGCATGTGGGAGGGATGTTTGTGTGGTTTGGCTAAATGAAGCACTGTGTGAATTACTCAGCTAGATTTGTGCTGTGTTAGCTGACTATAGTTGCTCACCTATCGACTCTTCCTCATTTGCTATTGTTGGCGTCATATAGCCCAGAGTTGGTGATGCTGCACATTTGATACAGCCCGGCTCATGTGAAATAGCAAGTTATCACAGCAGAATGCCTGCTGGGCACCTCCGTGAAGCCTTGGCTTGGAGATTGTTCACATGTTTTGGTCTCCCACAGTCCTTGCCTTTCCACTTCTGTTCCACTGCTTATGAACAGAAAAATCCCTCTTAAAAACCTGATCGTGTCCTTTTAAAAAAAAGGATCTTATTATTGCTTTGAAATGTAGTTTTATAAATGATAAATACTTTTTAAAAGTTGTCCAGTGGAAACTTATGTCAACATTTTTGTGGAAGAGAGGCTTAAGAATGATTATTAGGTTTACAAACTGCTTGGGACTTACAATAAATACTATTTGCTGGGGAGCAACTGGGAGGACCTGTTGGCTTCAAACCTTGCTTCTTGGAGTCATCTGGTTAGAGGCCACAGGGAGGAAAATTGAGTGCTGGACCTTTCTGACTTCTATCTGAACCTGCAGGGCTCTTTTGTTTTCAAAATTAGCTCACTATGATGGAAGAGTGAATTTCCAAGCACTCATACAAAGCATTTTTAAATGTTGTATTTTAAATTTTTATTTAAAAGAGAAAATCTCCTTTATGTTCTGATTATCTTAATCCTCTGGATTTCACCATCATATTCAGTTGAATATTTGCGCCTAATTTATGCTTTTACAGAATAATTTCCAAAGGGAATAAGTATTTAAGGAAAGGATTTTTCTCAGACTTTGACATGGAAGTTAGCATGCTACTCTAACGTACATCTTCATCCTCCTCACATGACATTTTTCCTGGTGTGTATGAAATTGAAAAAAATGTGGAGAGCAAAATTCAGAGTATTCCAACTTGCCCAGGTTTAAAAGATCTGAAGACAGGTTTTGCATCTTTTTGGTTATGTACAGTATCAGAGTTTGTGCATTGCATAATAGGATATTATTGGCTATATTACTGGCTATTATTTAGGCACTGGCTATACAAACATCTGTTGGGGTGGATCTAGCTCAGGTCGTCTTGCATCAAGCAGAAAGTTAAATGGCCCACAGGGTCCTTATGTGATTGATCTGGAGGGACAAATGGAGGAAGGGGCTCATTTGTTCATAGCTGCTTCTGAAAGCAGGACTAGAACCAATGGGTACAAACTGCAAGAGAGGAGGTTCCGGTTGGATATCCGGAAAAAATTCTTTATGGTTCAGGCAGTTCAGCAGTGGAACAGACTGCCAAGGGAGGTGGTGGACGCTCCCTCACTAGGGGTCTTCAAGCATAGGCTTGACAAGTACCTGTCGGGGATGATCTAGGAGGTTTTCCTGCTGTAGGCAGGGGGCTGGACTAGATGACCTACTAGGTCACTTTCAGCTCTAGGATTCTATGATTCTATTATCTCAATGGTCTTACCGTTTGATTTCCAAATTTCTACTCTGTGGAAATGATCCACTGATGATCCAATTTTTTTTTGCTAGATGTGTTTGCATAGTTCAATTACAAATGCTGAGGAATACAGATAACACTTTAGTCTGTTGATGATAACTTTGTCAGTGTCTCTTTTTTGCAACATGTCTACAGTACACAGCAGGCTAACCTTGGCTGTGGTGATCACTTCATGGACAACTTTCCTGTTTGATATTACTACCTGCTTACTGTAGATTCCTTTGACAAACTCAGATCCTCTTTACCTACACAAATCCTTAAGCTTCTCTCCCTAGACCTTACCCATTCTTCCTAGAGAATGCTTCCCTTCTAACTGTTCAGGACAGGGCAGCTTGTTGATATAAATTTTTCACTTTTGGAAATTTAAGAAATGGTTGTGGATTTGAGATCATGTCAACGACAAAGCTGTTTCACTTTCAGAAGTTCTATAACAGCAGCAACGCTCATTTCAAGAAGGCAGATAGTAATAATTTGATTCCTGTCAACTTCAGTGGGTGGAAGTTATTATATGAATTTTCTATGGGTATGGACCAGTATGCTGATTTTAGATTAATTAAGCAATCACACTTTTTGGGTTTCGTATGTAAGAACTTCACAATTCTGCTGGTAAGCTGCATACAGTCAATTTGGATGAATGTGGGTTACTCACCTCTGAGTGAATTGCTGAGTTCAGTGGACATGGATAGTGTTGACACAGTATGGAATGTAGAGCTCTTTTTACAGAGAAAAGTGAACTAACGCTACAATCCAGAGTAACTACAGGAAGATGTAAGAGGAACTTAGAGTCTCCCATTGATTCAGAAGAGTCGCCAACTGCACACCTGATTTCCAGTCACCTTGATACATGCTACCTATTCTGGTCATGTATGTCTCCTGATGAATGGCAGCTTTTCAGTGGGCAACTGAAAACTTTTCAGAGAGCCTCAGGCATGTTTTCTGCCCATTCAAGACATATAGCTGTTTGAATTCTAGGCAGTCTTTGCAAGTCCACGTGTTCAATTGTCCTCTATTCTGATTGCTTACTTGGCTTTGTCAGATGTTCCCAAAAATATCCTCCTTTTCCTGCAGCAGAATACTTCTTTGGTAAAAATGAGCTATCATGATGGCCTGTCGTCCAGTTTGAAGTAATCACCATTGCAATTTTCTTTTTTGAAAGATACTTGTTTTTATCACCAAAAGTACATTTTTCTTTTTCTTAACCCCCCCCCCCCCTTATTGGCTTGGCTCAGGAACAGAAGGGTTTGTTTCCCTTTCTCTTGTAGGGCTAAAAATATTTATGTAAGTACAATTCTGAAGGTTACTGTAGCATGATGCTGTTTCCTGAACAGGGTTACATTTATCCCCTATATCTAGCAGTGAACTATCAGATGCCTTGGGAAGCATTTAAGACAATAAAATATCTGTAGCTTTATACCACTCCATTACATCTGGAATTCAGAGATGGGTTACCTCTAAAAACTTAGAAACCGCGTATACTATAGTGATCTTGGCTTGTAACCTGTGAAGGACTTTTCCTCCATCTTCTTGTCAATGTTTTGGCTCTTCATGCAAATCTTCCTTTTAGATTTTTAGATTTAGGGAGATTTTTTAGTTACAAAGGGCTTTCAAACAAGGGATTCCTCATTATCTGTAGTAACTGGTACTCCATTGGAAGACTATCATACATTCTACTCAGTGTTTTAGGCTGTTCTCATGCACTTAATTTGTGTGTGTTGCTCTGACCTCTGATTGTAAGAGGTATTACAGCCCATATGCCGTCAGTCCAGAGCTTAGAGTTATTGTGAAATCATCAATTTGGAACGGATCCAGAGAGGTCTCCGCTCTGCATTCCGCCCTTAGAAAGGATATCCTCCTTGAAAATGTTCAACAGTATTATATAAACTCCCTAGGTGGTTTGTCCTAATGGCCTATTAGCCTAGTGCACTTTATAACATAAAAGAAAAGAGATGAAGAAGCACATTGTATTTTTGTAGTATGTGGTTTGAGTTCATCGATTTCTTCTTGCATGTTTCTTATGCTGGGTGTGTGTTTGTTGTCCCTTTCCTAAAGCACCAGGCTGAATGTTCGATAGTACCTTTGCAACTGAATTTTGCTTACCTTGAAGTGGTTGCAGAGGTGTCACTGAGAGCAACAAGGAGACAGCCTTGACCATAGCGAGAGGGCTGTGTCTGTGAAGAAAAATGGTGGTTTGCCTTGATTCATAATGAGGTAGTTCCAAGGAGATGAGATTCTTCTGAAGGTTGTGTGAGATCTGAATTAACAGCATTTCATTTTTTCCTATCCTTTCTTAGGGCAGAAGCATTTCTGTATTGAAAATGATAGTTGGTGTACTTCTAAATTAAGTATTAGAAAAGCTTTATGTACTGTATCATGTCTCAGTAAAACCTCCTTAACAACAATCCAATAAAGTGATCAGTCTTATTACTCCCCACGCGCACATGTGAAGGCTGAGACTGAGAAAACATCTTACCCAAGGCCACTTGATGACTGAAGGGTGATTTGAACTACGCAGTATATCTAAATGTCTGACCTCTGTTGTACCACTTCAAAAGGTCCACGTTTTCGAAGAACCACCAGAAGTGTCGATTACATCAGTACCAGTTACTTCTGGGTTGGGAGACCAGATGCAAAGCGGCAAACACCAGTAAGAGGCTTGAGGTGGATGGGAGGATTTTGAGAGCACAGAAAAGCATGCTTTGAAGCCAAGCCTCCTGCTGCTGTTTGAGTCCCATTCCTTGTCTAACTACTGGGTGACACATGTCCAGGGATTCCTTGAGCACCACCAGACACCCCTTCAAATACCACTGATGGTACTGTACAGTTGATTTGAGAGATGCTGAACTAGTCTGTCTACTTTGGCTTTCTTAAGACGAAGGGCAAAATTCATAGCAGTGACGGGTCCACGCAGTTACATCACCCTCTAGTGTTATCTTATGGAAAGTCATCTTAACTGCTCCGGAGCAAGGGGCTTAATTTTACTTTAGGATATAGGCCTAAGTATGTGGAGACCATTTGTGGCTAGAAAATTACTGGGCATTCTGAAGGTAGTTTGTGATATATATTTTCTACACTGCAAATATAACTGCATTATTCTTATTGGAAGAAGCTCCCTGGTAAATAATACTATGTAAAGGACATCAAGAATCAGGCAGGCCTGATTTAGCTTCCACAGCATTAACACTGCCCTCTTCTAAGTATTCACTTTGAAGCGCTCTGTAATTATGTGACCACATACTGTTTCTCAAATACAATGGAACATATACTTTCCCCCCTTTATCTGCCTGTATAGCATCTTTGTGTCTTTTTTAAAGGCTCCTTTCGCTCTATAATTAATTTCTTAGCTCTTTTCTAAAAGAATGAGGCATACAATCCCGAGGGGAACACCTCTCGACTCGTAGGCTGAAGCCATGCAAGGTGACTGAAGAAAAGAGCTGCAGTGCATGATCTAAGATTAGCTACACTGCCAGTGTGAGAGATTTGGGGTAAGCTTCCCAGTTTTTGAATTTTTAGGCTAGTCAGAAGTTGAGCCCAAATGCTTTGGATGAGTTGGATGTGGCTCATTATTAGTCTGGCCCCAGCACTCCCTTTCCTTACCTTTTTAATTTATCCTTACCTGGCACTAATAATAACAATATACCTGCTGTTGTTACTCACGACACCCTGAGTAACATAGGTTTCCAGGCTTTCTGGGTTCAAGGCTCGGAAGCTTCGGCAAACTGTGATTTCCAGCACAAGGCTCTGTAGCTTTTAAATATCTAATCAAAGACCAAACCAGGACATGGAGTACAGCAAAGATAAAAGACAATCCACACAAACTGATGCTCTTTTAAATACTATTGATTTAAATGGGAGACATCTAAGTGCTTAATGGGACTTTAAGGTGTTTAATTTTGGGTAGATTTTGTACAAAGTCCATTTTTTGTAATTATCTGGAAAGGCTCCATTAGGAAGAACATTGGCATTCTATAGAAGGGTGGTTTTTAGTAATGAACTTGACTGACTTCCTCTTGTTCTTATGCTGCTGAATATGAAATTGTATTTTTATTTTATTCTAAAACATAGGGTGAAATCCAGAATAATTATGGGGAGTCCTTGCTCTGGATTGCAATATGAATTTCCCATAGGTTTTCACTAAGTGGTGCAGTAACTACGGGTGCATGTAAAGTCTCTTATGTGCTCCCCTAATTACTCTGGATTGTGCCCATATAGGACACTTTGTGGCAGAGGTCAGTAAAGAGGTCACTAAAACACTGTGTTTACTCAAATCTAATGTGCACTTTTTCAGCCAAATTTAGTCTCCAGAATCAGGATGTGCATTAGATTTGATGGTGCTTTAGATTTGAGAACATATAGTATTTTGATTATAAGAATAGGTCAGAGTTTACTATATTGTAATAAAAATAACATAAAATCATTGTATGAAGTGGTGCAATTAGGTAAAAAATCATAACACAAACCTATTGTCATGCAACTCACTGTTGTATGCAGTAAAATTAAATGTTACGCCTGCTTTGCACTGCGCATTACAATCACCGGTAAACATTTATCTCAAGCCTTTGGATATCAGGGTGCACAGTAGATTTGATGGTGCATTAGGTTTGAGTAAATACAGTATTCAGAATAAAATGATACACACAAATCACCATGAAAAAGCAGAATCCAGAACAATGCTAATAATGCTTTGGTTTTAATGCTAATGGTTTTAATGCTGGCTTTTGGGTCATTTGATACCACGTCTTCCACCAACTGAAATTGTTCTACTGGCCAGTTGTGGTGAGGAAGGTTGGTGGCTTTCTTTATTTTTCATGTGTTATTACAAGCAGGCGTGTTGGTCACTCTGTGGTACCTCCGTTTTGTCACCTGCAGGCCATGGGCAGTGATGGGTGAGGAGGTGGAAGGTGCCATAGTCCTGAGGCAGGAGATAACCTTCCAAGTTGGAGGGAGTGCAAAGGCCACAGTCTAGGACAGCTGGTTTGAGGAAAGTCCTCTCATGAGCAAGTTGGAAAGTGTAAAATAGACCCTTCCATTTTTGAACCTTTACTCATAGGTAGTTTCATGTGAAGAATTTTCAGAAGAGCTTCTGCCTCTTCTGTCTGCAGCAGTTATCGGTTCCTTTTTCTTCTCGGTGTCTTTTTGATGGTGGCAACACTAGCTTGCAGTTTTCTCTGTATCTGTGTCCTGCTGGGCTGCCATAATTCCCCTCCCTGAATATCCTACAAATTGCCCTATATCGTACATAGCATCATTGTCAAGGCATTCAGAAAGTAAATTTTATGGTGGGTAGTTGGGAGCTTTGGCCCATCTGAGAGTGTTGTTGACTGACACAGTGTCAGAGTGATGAGGTGGTCCGCCGGCCAAAATGTTTGCCCACTCCTGGTGTATTGAGTTGCCTTAATTGGGGGGGGGGGAAGAGTTGCATGCATGTGCATCCATGCATGCATGTGCAGAGTTGGTTATTTGACCCATCAAGTACTGCAAAGTATTTGAATATTTAAAGCATGAAATTTTGTATAGCTGTCATAAAATGATTTATGCCCGTTGCAGAAATACCATTTAGTGAACTGTTATGAAACAATCAAATTAAATTTAAATGACTGTAATCTTTTAATTTAGAGCTAACAATGCCCTATGAACATATGCAAATGATATTCAAGGTTTTGAGCTAATTGCCTATTATTTGACTTTGATAAAATGCCACATGTCAAAATATTTTTGCCTTTCTAGTATTTACCTTAGAAACCTAGAGATTGCCCCAAATGTTTACAAACGGTAATTAAAACAATATAAAACCCACAGAGCAAGAATAAAAGAAGCCTTTTTGCCACATTATGGAAGCGAACACCTCATGCTTCCTCGTAGGTTGAGAGCATATGTATGTGTGCACCTGTGTACTTACCTTCCTGCTATAATGTCGAAAGGGAAACATGAAATCTTTTAGTACAGTAAAATAATAAAGCGTCAACCAATGGTGTAGCTAATGATCATATGGCCCGGTGCAAAGCTCAAGTTGTAGCCTTGGAAGTGATGTCACAACCAGGAGTGTCATTCCAGGGTATTTTTTTAAATAAAATTGGGGGAAAACCTGCCTCCTCCTCCTCCTCTTCTTCAGCAGTTCCCCACCATTTGCTCTGCTAGTGGCATTGATAAAGCACCTATTTGCTATTTGGAGTTGAAGAAATTGTTTTGCCCCACTCCACAACAACAAAATCAAGTTTAATTAAATAAAAAATGAAAATTGTGTCCCTTATTGGTTAGGGAAACTGTGCTGGGGCAAAGAGGAATGGTCGTTCTTTCCTGCTAAGTAGAAGAGGAGCACCACTTAGAAGTGCCTGTATACCCAGTTAACATGGGTAACTGTTTTATGATATCTGTATTGTATCTGATATATGTACTGAGAGCTGATTCATATTAACATTTTATTAGTTCCATCAGTAACATGGGAAAGTTTGAGTTAAGAAAATCCACTTTTGTTCCATAGTCTTTTGCATTTACATTTTCTGGTTAATTGACCATAATGTTTGATAGAATATAGTTATTGTAATGCAGTTTGTTTCCTTGCATTCTGCATATAATTAACTTTCCAGTGATATATAACATGGTAGTATTATCATTCATACAGACCCTGTTTTTCACAATTTTAGTCACTAGTGTCAAGCTCAATTTGTAGCCCCCCTAAAGCTTGTAGCCTGGTGAAACTGCACCCCCTGCACCTCCTAGCTACACCACTGGGGTCAACGGACCATTTGGTTGACCTCCATTTCTAGAAAAGCACAATGATACCCAAGTGAGGAGTCTACACACTATTTCCAAATGGGTCCTGAGTTTCTTTAAAGTGTAGTGAATTTGTGTGTATGGTAAGGAATGTGGAAAGAAATTATCAGCTCAGCTGAGATCCATATTAATGTGCACTGCCTGCATTTTTCTAGCAACACTTCTAAAAGGCATACTAGGAGAGTACAGGCATGTAGGCCATCTAATAAAAAGAGAAACAATGTGGTGTGGACCTAAAAGTGAGGAAGCAAGATATTGATGGTAAGCCTGAGGATAAGAAATGTATGCCACAAATTGGTTGTCTGGGCATTTTGATCTCATTGCACTTATTTAATCCTAGGGTGGGATATTGCTGCAGGCTTAAATCTACCACTAGTGCTGAGTGTGCTAATGCTTGGATGGTGAATAAGGGGAGAAAGCTGCTGCTGGTCAGCCTTTTCTTCAGTCTTTTTCCTCCGTCGAATCTTTCTCCTGCATCAGAATGCTGCTTTCAAGCTTCAATTTGCCCCCTCCTGAATAAGATCTTCTTTAATAACAGCATCCTTCCAGGTTTTGTTTGCATCTTACACTGTAATTGAAAATGTGCTTAAATCATAATTTTGTTTTGATATTTGCTTGAAGTAAAGCAGGCCTCCGTCAGTCTTGAAAGACTATGGTATCGTGCTTGGTGCTGCATACGCTGCATGCGAAGCACAAAAGTCTGGGTTGGATTGTTATGGAGAATAGGCTGTTACCCAAGCAGCAAATCCCCCCTCTCCATGCCACTGAATTAGTCCAATGGAAAGGCAGAGCCAATACGAGCTGGCGTCGCAGAGCTGGGCTAAGGACAGGAGTTCACCCTGTCTTGTGGGGCTAACCCAGGTCTCGAACCCTGGCCTGCTGGTTAACAGGCACAGCATCTTAACCGCTTGCGCCACCCACAGCCGCATGTTTATTTTAAACTCACCTTGTTAAGAGAGTATGAGAAAACCTATGGACAGTGGGGGAAAATGATGTATGACTTATAATCCCTGAGAGCAGAAGGCCTTATTACATCTGATAAGTGTTGCTGTGCACGGCAGATGTTGCACCACTAAAGGGTACAGAATCCATGAGGACAGATCTCCATATGGTCTTGTGGTAAAATAAAACCTTGGCAGGATGCTCATGTGCAGGATATTCTCCCTTTCCCCCAACAGGGACTAATGGTGGTGAAATAAAGCATAATGAATCATTGACACCAGATTTACTATTTTGTGCACGAAGGCTACTGTCGTGATTATTGATTTTTGGGTGATTTTTGTATGGAGCTGTGCTATAATTGTTCTTTTACGCATCCATAAAAATCTAAAACACGTGTATTAGCAATAGGGGAGAACATAGTTTGTTGCTAAATGCTGTCTCTTTGTTTATGCTGTAGTATAAGCTGCATATGCTCTCCTTGTCACTGTGCATTTTGTTTTCTGAATCTGCCTAAAAATATTGTGATAATGAAGGGCTGCAGAATTTCATTTAGCCCTGCTGGGTCACTTTCTTTCAGACTCCAGGGATAAATTCTTTGTTTATTTTAAGAGCACAGGATGAGAATGCTAGTCAGATCTCACCCCCTAAGTCTAGAATTGTAATTAGGGTGACAAAAATAATCTACCAAGAATATTTCTATTCTAGCTGTTTTGCTTGCCTTTTTTTCTTTATGCAATTTATGCAAAACTTGTTGTTTTGCCTTGTTGCAATGCTTTAAATAGCTGAGAAAACCAGTTCCTAAAGGTGCTGTTTCAAAAGAATATTCTCATTTCTATGGGAATTTGACCTCTCTGTTTAAGGCTTCCTCTGACAGGAACTGAAGGCTTTAGGATAAGGAAGTTCTCCCTTCTACCCTAGTAGTTACAATTGGGGATTAATGTTGTTGTTGTTGGTACACTTGTATTTATTGCCACAAGTCTCCTGATCTGGACTGCACTTCAACATTTTGTTGAATGCTTGTGATGGATACATAAGTTGAGTCTAATTATCCATGGATTTTATATCTCTGGGGCTGGCTAAATGCGAGTCCCCTGGAGCCACATTGGCCTAACCTGAATCCTCTGATGGTAACCAGAGCTGTAAACTAGTCACCGTCAGAAGACTTTTTAAAGCCCACAGAGGCTGTGGGCAAATGTGCACAGTTTCTGTGGGCTTCAGAAAGCACTCTGGAAGTGATCAAGTTACAGCTCATGTTACCTTTGGAGGCTATAAAGGGGCAAAACTGCAGATTTCCTTTTCATAGTTTTTGGCTTCCGCAGGAAGTCCAAGAACGGATCTGTTGCGGATACCAAGACCTCACTTATACTTGTCTTTGCTTTGGATCAAAGAAGGAATCTTTCATGCTTACTATCTTTTTAATGGTGGGAGATCATTTGTTCTTGTCTTTGTCCCGTCCTTTTGTCATCTTCATAGTAGCTACAAATCTGTTTAGTTATTGATGTTTGGCAATGTTTGAGACCAGTTTTGTCTCCTGCTGAGTTGGAGCAGTTTGCCTGGTGCTATTACCAGCAAGTTGGCCAAATAATAACTAAGGATATGACACAGTTTCTGCAGTCACAGAGCAGTGACTTAATGCACGACTCTTTATTGCCCACTCAGTTTGACAGAGTCTGTGTTTCCTGATGGTTCAGTCGACTTAAGGGAAGTTTTTATTTTAACTTCCCTTTTTCAAATTCAGGTTGAAAGGAGTGTACCAAATGACCTCTTTCTGAAATTAGTCAAGGCATGTGAACATGTCAAGGCATAAATGGGCTTATTATCTAGTACATTTATACTCCTGCATTAAGCTTGTAGTGACCTATGGGGATGCTTTGATGCATGTAGTTTTTAAAATTGACCTGTATCTTTTTTTGTCTCCCCAAGCTAATTGCTTGTGTTAGAGACTGGAGGAAGGGAATAATACATGAGATGTACATATGAGAAGCGAAGGGAAGAGGGCCAATAAATTTATGTCTGATGCTGTTACACCACTAAAATTACCAGTAAAATAAAAAAGGGATAAAGTTTCATCAGAGTGCCTGAAGATCTCATAAGGCTGGTACTACACAAGATGTCAAAAGAACAGATTACTGTGTACCAGTTCAGGAGCCAGAAAGAGATGTGTTGCACTAGTTCTCACTGAAGTGGTACATTTGTGTCTAGGTTACACGACTTTAGATTAGTTTGGTGGCTTATTAAACTGAATGGTCCTTCATATTATAGATAGGTGAATGGAAAACATGAAATGTTCTAGCCTAGGCCATTCTAGTTCATAATGTGGTAGGTATTTTTGCATGAAGGAGAATGCAGTCATGTGAGCTCCCTTACCTGTTTATTGAAATGGTTTGGCACAGATATAGGTTTGCCTCTTCAGTAAGAAACTACTTACTGCCTATAAGTCTACCCATCATTAAAAGAACTCAATGTGGTTTTTTGGGATGCTCTGTTTTTGTCCGTGCAAAAACCCGGAGATATCAGTTTTAGCTGAAAGAGAAAGTAACTAGTCCAAAATCATCCAGTGAAATTCATATCTGGATGGGGATATGAACGTGGGATTCTAGTCTTACCATTACGCCATACTGAACAAAGTATAAGCCTATGGCTGCAATCCTAAAGACACTTTCCTGGGTGTAAGACCCATTAAACACAATGGGGCTTACGTTTGAGTAGACATGGTTAGGCGTGTGCTCTATGACTCACTCTGCTGAATCATGACATCAGTTCCATCTTCACAGTAAGAAGCTCTGATCTTTTTAGTTGTTAAATCTCATATTTTACAGAGTTTGCTTTGATAGACCATAATGAAGAGTTTTAATTCCAGTTTGTGGTGACTGGCACTAAAAATTTTGGAGCTACTTAATTTTTTTCAATCAGATCAATTTGGTAAATAGTTCAGTCTGACTTTCTAGTTGGAAATGCATCGTGATATTTTGATATAGTTACTTGAAGAGTGTGAGGGAAGGAGGAAGGCAGGATGCAACCATCAGAATAATGTTACTTGGCAGGAGCACAGGGACTCACCCCAACTTGCATCCTCCCAGAGGCATGGGGAACCTGATGCCAGCCTCCACAGAGCCCTACCTAACTATAGATGGAGTGAAAGTTGCAGTTGGACCCCACTCCAATTTGCAGTTGCAAAATTTGAAGTGGGTCACAATTGAAACTGTCTCTGTGCAATTTGGGGGGTCCTGTAGAGTCTCTCCATACTCCTGGGAGGCTGTTGCAGGCTGGGGTGAGTCCAGGAAAGTCCCTGCACCCCTCCCTTGAGATGCAGTCCCTCACCCCAGTGGTGTTTGAACATCTTTGAGTTGATTTTGTGGACCGTAGAGGACTGCAGAGAGAAGTAAGGAATCTCATTGACTTGTATGGGGTTCTGTTTCTGCTACTTTGGAAGTGACCCTTTGTATAAACATCCAACTGGCAAACCTTTGCTAAAAGGCATTAGCTATGGAAGGAAGCCATTGTGATAAGCCTTGCAGTATATAGAAATAAGCTGAAATGGAAACAAGCTTTTCTGTGCATTTTTAGACCTATTATCAAAATATAGAAGCAGCCATGCTTATCCCAGAACTCATCAGATAAAGACAGCTGTATTTGAACCTCTGACCTTAATTTAACTTTACTGAGCTAAACTGTGGCTGATGAGCTACTGAAGGAGCTTAATCCTGCTGTATTTGGTTGCTAAAGCCATTACTGTAAGATTTACCATTTGTTGGGGAAAAAATGTTTTTTTCTGTCTGTAACTGACTGCTGAGAAGAACGTAGTAAGTATAGAGATGCCTGCGATTTTGTAAACTGCTTTTCGGGGACAACGAAAATAATCTTGGGCTCAGTGTTATTTCTAGATAGCACAGGTAAATTTCAGAGGCACTTGTGCCATTTCAGTGAATATGCCATAATTCTTGGTTGGGCAAACTCTGTTGGAAAAGCTGACGGTGGATTCAGACACTATTTTCCTTCTCAGTGGCATATCAATGTGCACTTCATTGTGATACACCAAATTATTCACAGGCAACTATGTTCAACACATGCAACTATGTTGTGGTAGGTGCATGGCAGGGAGTCATGCTTCTGCTAACCTTTTTCTAACATGAATCTGCTAACATGAATCTGGACAGCGAACTACTGGAAGCCAGGCTTAATTCCACTGAAATAAATGACCATATAATTTTCCTATATACAGTACTTACCGTTCTGGTAGCATGTGTATAACTTACTTTTCGTATCTTTTATATTTATCTGTATATATCTTTGTGTGTGTGTAATTACCTTTTTAGTGTCAGTTACTTGAAAGTTGCTGGGACTGCAATGGCTCAGTAGTTAAAGATGCTTTGCTTGTCAACTTGAAGCTTGTCAGGTTAGTGATTCAAGACCTGAATACCACATGACAGTGAGCTCCCATTACTTGCCCACCCCCTGCCAGCCTAGTAGTTTGAAAGCATGTAAATGCAAGTAGATAAATAGGTACCACTTGGTGGGATGGTAACAGTGTTTCATGCCAGCTGCATGACCATGGAGATCACTTTGGACAACACTGCCTCTTTGGCCCTTTAATGAGATGAGCACCGCCTGTAGAATAAGCAGGGCAGTCTGTGGGGCACAACTTTTTTTTTTACTTGAAATCTAGACAAACATAGATACAACTATAGCCACTTTTGTCAATCTTCAGCTATTTACTCTGGGTGCTATTTACCCCTGCTTACTAGTCAAGAGACACTCTTTCAAGTGGGTGTCCCTCTTTTCTTTAGCAGGGGCAGAGTAACTGGCCCTCCACACCCCAGCAATGTCTGTTCTAGTGGCTTCTGCTGGTGTTCTTTTTGCACTTTAGATTGTGAGCCCTTTTGGGACAGGGACCCATTAGCTATTAATTAGCTATTAATTTTTTCATTTTCTTGTAAACCGCTTTGTGAACTTTTCAGTTGAAAAGCGGTATATAAATACTGTAGATGTAGATGATGGGTGCAATCCAGAGTAACTACGGGGAGTCCTTGCTCCAGTGTAAGAACAATTTGCTCTGGATTGCAATATGAATTTCCCATAGGTTTTCACTAGGTGATGCAGTAACTACGGGTACGCGTAATGTCTCTTACGTGCTCCCGTAGTGACTCTGGATTGTAGGGTCTGTCTTACTGGGCTCACTTCTTTTTCAGTGAGTTGTCGGAATTTGTGGGAAGGTTATGTGCCATTAGTGTTATATTTCAACTAGTAACAGTCTGTCTCTTGTATAGGTCCAATATAATAATATTCATCAGTTTTTTAAAAAACTCCCATTTGCTGCAACCCAACTGCCCTTTTGCCTTCTCAGTTGCTTTCCTCCACTTCACCCTAGACTGTTCTCAGCCTGGCCTGTTATCTGTCCCCAAAACAGTTACAAGTGACAGTTAAAATGTAAATGGGATGATAATAGTTCTCAGCCTTCTCTGCCCCACAGACATGAGGGAATAGATTCCTCAGCCTGCTTGATTGGCACAGAATGTGCGGACTCCCCTTGACACAGGTCAAGGCTTTTATGTGGATAGAGAGCTGATGCTCAAAATGGGAACCTTCAGATTTTACATTACTATTGTGTCATGAAGACGTTTAGCCTTACCTGTTTGCAGAATGCTTACAAAGCATTGGATATTCCTATACCTGTGCTGATGTCGGGATGTAAAACGCTCAACTCAGCTGTGCTGCAGCATCAAGAAGCTATTTTAGTTGAAGTTGTTTGTATTAAACGACTGGAGGAATGTAAATTTTCAGCACACTTCCAGCCACAGAAGGACAAAAAGAAATCGATGTATGAAAAAGAATGAAACATGAAAAGAAAATGTTTCATTTTCTAATGTTGTAGTGCCGACAGTTCTGTGGGAAGGATAAGGATGTATTGATTACATCCTTAGCCATTGGGAGGCAACAAAGTGAGGGAAGTACTGCTTAGAAATGTTTGCATCAGCGGCCACACAAATTCAGTATTCTGTTTGCGTCTGACTACATTCTTTTCTCTCTTAACTGAAAACTCAGAACATGTTCTTAGATTAAGCCATGTTGCTGTAACTAGATGCTATCATGACAAATGCATTGTCCCAACAGTAGAAGTAGCCATGTCTCCCTTGAAAATATTGCAGAAATGTCTAAAGCCTTATGGAGGCCCATAACAAAAATTTCTGAGTGTAGAGCTGATCTCAACCCCTTATGTTTGCTGTGATAACTCATGTTAGGCGATTAACTCCTGTTATCAGATAACAGAAATGAGAGATTGGGGGGAGGTGGGGAGAGGAATGATTCTGCAGGGGAAAATTAATGAGTGGAAGGATTTAACAGCAACTTCATGTGCTGATATTTGTTGGGCAAAATTATCATAGAGCTGCACCCCCTCTTAATCATTCCTGGTTGGGGACAAAAGCTACATTAACGGAAATGAAGGCTGCAATCCTAACCTCTAATTAAGCCAGCATAAGGCCTGTGCTGATATGTCAGTGTCACAGAAGTGCTGTAGGCATTTCTGCCCCACTCCTGTGGGGAGTTAGGCCAGTGTACAGGCCTACACTGACCTCTCCACAACACCATGGGAAGATATGCCCAGTCTCGAAAGACTATGGTATCGTGCTCTGATTGGAGGTCCTGAAACAGCATCTGGTGTGGCTGAAAAGGCCAATGTGAGAGTGGCCATCCCTTCCACACTGAGGACAAATAAATTCCGTCCCCTGCCCAGAACCCAGGTTTTGCTGCTTTCGGGTCTGTCTCTTTGCTTCAGCCTGCCGAACAAGTGTCTCTTCCAGTTGGAGAAGGGAATGCTGGGTCTTTTGCCTCCATGCTGAACGATCGAAGGTCAAGGTTTCCCAGCTGTTGATGTCCATTCCCAAGGCCTTTAGATCCCTCTTGCAGATGTCTTTGTATCGTAGCTGTGGTCTCCCTCTAGGGCGCTTTCCCTGCACTAACTCTCCATATAGGAGATCTTTTGGAATCCGACCATCAGCCATTCTCACAACATGCCCAAGCCAGCATAGATGCCGCTGTTTCAGAATTGTGAACATGCTAGAGATTCCAGCACATTCCAAGACTTCATCATGTGAGACTTTGTCATGCTAGGTGATGCCAAGAATACGTCAGAGACAGTGCATATGGAAGGTGTTCAGCTTTCTCTCCTGTAGACCATGGAATTTCAGTATGTGCAGCCTGTGATCAGTGAGATGAAAAGGTGCATCTGTTGAAATTCCCTCCTCTGCATAGTTAAAGGTCCTGGAACCCTGAAGTTGAAAGTTTGGAGACCCCTGCTTCAGTTCAACACATTCTTTGAAAAAGAATTCCTTCTAAAAAGAGATGACCTTACTATATCTATACAAGTTGGTAAATGGTGGATACCCTAAGGGGACCCATTGAGGAGTTTTTATAATAAGGTTTTGGAACACAGATTGTGGCTTCTAGAGAAAATTTGGTAGCTGATGTGGAATCATGATCATCTGGACTCATTACAGAGGAACAAGCATTTAATGTTAATAAAAGCAGGCCTCCGTCAGTCTTGAGAGACTATGGTATCATGCTCGGCGCTGTATACACTGCATGCGAAGCACGAAAGCCTGGGTTGGATTGTTATGGAGGATAGGCTGTTACCCAAGCAGCAAATCCCCCCTCTCCACGCCACTGAATTAGTCCAATAGAAAGACAGAGCTGATACGATTCGATCCAGCAGAGAAAAAGGGAGAAAATTGTGTAAAAACAAAATTATTTCTAATTCATCAATTGCTTGGTTTAATTGATCTCTGTACTGTAGAGTAAGCTGAAGAAGGAAGATGAGTTCTCCAGATGTGTAGAATGAAACCAGATGTAACATAGTTCAGTTGTTTTCAATGTGACTTGTTGGGTGCTTGAAAATTCCCTGACTCCAGTGTTTGCCATCACAGACAGCAGATTTATTCAGTCCCATAATGCACTGCTGGCAATTTAACTTTTGCTTGCCAAATAATGTGTCTTTTCTGTACAATTGTATATACCGGTATTTGAGTTTGATCAAGAAGAAAACTAATAACCTTTCTCAGTAGCAAACCACCAGATGCACAATCATTCATATATTTCAAATTATAAAATCCTTGAAATGGTTTTAACACGGATAAGTATTAAGAGGGTTGTACATGCACTGAATGCATATGGCTTTTATTGAGTCTTGATCTGTGATGGAAACAGTTGTCTGTAATCAAACAGTGCAGAAATGTTTGCCTTTCTGAAATGTTTGATTTTTTGCCATCATAGCTGACATTCTTTATACACCATATGAATCTTCATATAAAATAATGTGAAATAGAAATGTAAATTTTTACCAGTGTACATAGTCAAAGCATTGAGATCAAAAGGTCCTAGAAGTCATAGTAAGTTTGTCCTAGGTGACACTGATACAATGTTGAAATATTCCTGGGAACATCAGTGGTGGAATATTTTTCCACTGGATTATTTATATACTGCTGGTGTGTGTGTGTGTGTGTATGTGTATATATGTATGTGTGTGTCTATACATATATCAATATTTGAATGAAGTTTAATGTTTGCTCAGCCATCAGTAGATTTTGATCCTATGGTGAACTCTATTCAATTATCAGTGCCAGTGTTTTGTTGTACTGTCAGTTGTTGAGTGTTGTACAGTGCCAGTGTTTTTGTACTGCCAGTTGTTGAGAGCTCATACTGAAACTGAAGCTATTAGTTCAATTGCGGTACTAGCATCAGGATGTTGGCAGAGGCCAAAACCCTGTGCTGGGTCCCCCACTGTACTCCTGATGGAGTATTGGAAGAAACTTCCAAGCCTAGCTGTGGGACAGTCTGATATCCACAGAACTTTGACCATTGGCTGACACTGACCATTTATTTATTGGTTTAAGAGATTTACATCCTGCCTTTCCATGTCAATGTCCAGGGTGATTTACAAAGCCTTAGTTTCTCCCCGTGCTGTCCTCACATCAAGCCTGTGAGGTAGGTGAAGCTGAGTGTGAGTGATTGGCCCTGGTCACCCAGGAAGCTTCATGACTAAAGAGATTAGAACCTAGATCTTCCAGATCCTATACCAACTTCATAAACATTACACCATCTTGGTTCGTCCTGACTACACACGAGCAAGTTCATATTAAAGAGGTCAAGTAGTAAAAAGCTGTGTAAGCATTGTAGTGGCATTCAATCTTTTGATTGTTGAAAAGAGCCAAGGAGGGAATTCTTCTTTCTGTCAAAGGGTTCTTTCATGTTATAGAGAATTCTAGGCAAACTAGACACGGTGTTGTCACTTGGAGTTAGCGAGTTGTCTTCAGGATCAATTTGTATTGCCTGTGTGCCTAGAATACAACGTTTCTCACCAACTGCAGGAAAAGATCAGTATTGATCAGAAACATTTCTTTGAAGAAATGTTGACTTCATTTTTTGACCTCTTAGTAAGAAACTTATGATAAATTTCTGAGGAACCCTAGAATT
The DNA here is from genome assembly GCA_030015325.1 of Cryptoblepharus egeriae. Taxonomy (NCBI): domain Eukaryota; kingdom Metazoa; phylum Chordata; class Lepidosauria; order Squamata; family Scincidae; genus Cryptoblepharus; species Cryptoblepharus egeriae. Next base: position 25,152,272 of record JAREYC010000003.1, read on the forward strand.
GTTCACTGTTTGAAAACTTTGGAGACATTTAATTTAACAGTCTAAAGCAGTGCTGGGCTGTGGTGGTGCAAGTGGCTGAGACACTGTGCCTCTTAACCAGCAGGCCAGGGTTTGAGACCTGGGTCCTACAAGACAGAGTGAGCACCCATCCATAGCCCAGCTCCTGCCAACCTAGCAGTTTGAAATGGAAATGCAAGTAGATAAATAGGTATGACTTTGGTGGGAAGGTAGCAGAATTCCGTGCGCATGCGAGCCACATGTTGGACAGTGTTGGCTCTAGAAACAGGGATGAGCATCACCCCTACAGCCAGTCATGTCTGGCAGTATAACCTGCAGGGGACACCTTAATTTTTTACAAAGCAGTGCTGCCCAAATTTTTAGCTCTTGGACCCACTTTTAAAACAGCACTCTTTCACAACCACATAGCATTACTAGATTTAAAAAGAGATTTAAAAGAAACAATATTTTAATTAATAATTAACAAGTAACAGCCCGCAGTTATCACTGCGGAGGTAGAACATAACATACGTCAGTTAAAAAAAAAGTCGCACCCCTTTGCCAGAAACTCAACTTTTCATTTGCCACTTCTCTCCTCAATTGGCCGCTTCCAGGCTAACATTTTCTCTGACCCAGAGACAGTTGATAGATGAAATGAGAATAGAACCCTCAGCCTTCTCTTCCCCAGAGACATGTGGGAATTGAACCCCCAGCCTGCTTGATTGACATGGAAAATGTGGACACCTCACACACAGGTTAAGGCTTTTATATATAGATAATAATAATAATGGGGATCCTTTCCTCCTATGATTGCTGAAGACCTTACATACAGTATGGGTTATATCCATATGTCTGAGAATTCATAGGTGTCAAACATAAGGCCCAGGGCTAGATGAGGTCCCAGAAGTAATTTTTTCAGCCCTAGGCTCTCCTACTCCTACCACCAGTTGCTAAGCGGTGCTGTCAGTGTTAAAAGGGCACCTCACATGAAAATAGGGTTTCCCCATATCCTGAAAATATAGTCAGTATTTGCCTATTTTCTGTTTTACAGCTAATGATTTCCTAAATGAGCAAAAATGGTCATGACCTGTTTAATGACATTGCTTCAGGTCCTCAGCTTCTGGTCAACAGGCATCATGAATGGTCCATAGTTTGAAACAGGTTTGACACCCCTCTCTTTAGAAATGGAGTTTGAAGATTGTTTCCCCTAATCTTTACTGTAATCCAGAGTAACAAGAAGGCTAAAATGGAGAGAAAGATGTGCAATCAGGAACTTCCAGGACAGACAGAAGGCTGAAACTGGGTTCGTAGTGTTCATGCCAATTATTAGCAAAAATGGGAAAATGTGACATCAATTTTGGGAATGATTGGATGAAGATTATCTGAAACCACAGTGTAGTATTTCAGTCACAAGAGGTTTCACTCCATCCAAATTGCCTGCTGCTGCAAATTTCAGCAGGCTGAACAAGGGTGGTTATGAACTATTTTACTAATATTTCAGAAACTTTTACTGACTCACTCAAATCGGCTCATGACCCACAGTTTGGAAACACTCGTCTAAAGAAGAGTGTATTTTAGATTAGAAAGGTAAAGCAATGTTGAGAATTGCACTCAACTGAGCAGTAATAGTCACACTTATAAGTAGGCTTTAGTAATCGCATTATCCTAGAATGTCTGAAAATTGCTTACTAATTACAGTTTTGAAAAAGCTTTGACAGGGCCAAATCCAACTTCCTTTTTAACCTTGTCATCCTCTTGATCTGTGTAAAGCAGTTCTCTGGCAAAATAAAGGGTTTTTAAATAGCCAGACAGGCCTTATTATGTAAATGAATTTCCCCCCTCAGTTCTTGACCCTGAACATTGTAGCCTAGATATGTGCTTTCATTTATATGTTTAAAATTTAAAATTTAATCACTTCTGGCAAGTAATCTCATGAAATATGGAGACAGTTCTGTACACAAGCATATATAATCTGGCTTTATATTGTTAATATGATTAACAATGTGAATCACAAATATATTTTCTCTAAAACTGAAAAAATATAAATATTTATCTTTTTAAATTCTACCATTTCTCTATGACTGATTGTGACTGATGGAGAGTGAGTGGCTCATGGTAACCCAGAAAGCTCCCTTGCTGAGCAGCATCTGAACCAAAATCTTTCAGGTCAAAACTCCCAAACCACTATGTTATCCTTGCAACAATCTTAACTGATGTGATGAAATACAAATGGATAACTATTTTTGAGTGCAAAATTTGTACTAGAAATCTCAAATACAGTGAATATTGATTCCTCTTTGTTTTGTCAATTTTATGACAATTCTTTGAGTTACTGGTATATTATTTTCTGTAAAAGATGAAATGAGAATTAAACTTGTAATCGTACAAGTGTCATTAAGCAAAGGTTTCTATTTCCTCACAATCTATAAAAATTTATTGTTTAATCCTGAATTTGTGTGGTGTCTGACACTTTTACACATACACCACTTTATATTCTAATGTTTACCTTAAAATGCTTCTAGTCCTCATGGTTGTCAGAATACATTTGAAATTATGAAGTTATGTGCTGCATGCTGTTTCCAAGAGAAGAATCCACTAAATGAGGATTAGGACTATATTTTGACAGATTTGCATTCAGGCTCTGTCTCCTACAATTGTGAAGTCTTGACATTTAGGCAAATAGTTATACCTCTGTTTTAGTTGAACACATGTAAAAGGGAATTTTACGGGAATCATAATGACTTGTTTCACAGTACTGTTGTAAGAGGAAAAACAGTTCATTATATAAATTCTGTATAAATTTAAATTTCTGTATAAATCTGCAAGCTACCTTGCTGATTCCTTTCAGACATACCATTCTTGTTTCCTAATCCAAATATCCAAAGAACCCCTCCCTTGTGGCCAAAAACAGTTCTGCCTGACTAGTTCTTATTTATTAACTAGCTGAATTTACCCATCTTTGGCAGAATAAAATTTAAAGGGCACTGGGCACTGACAGGCAGCAGGCACCAGTGGGTACCACTGGGAAATCCCTACTGGGAACCAGACACCACTGGGGTGTGGGCACCACAGGGTAGCCACCCTCTTCAGGCAGCACTGGGTGCCAGCAAACAGTGGGCACTATCAGGCCAGGCACCACTGTGAGTCCCTACCAGGCACCAGGCACCCCAGAGCAGCACCAGGCACTACTGGTCAGTAGGCATCCCTACCAGGCATCAGACACTACCAGGCAATAGGTTCACAGGTGGGCACTAGGGGGGACGCACCTACTCTCACGAATAGATTCTTGTCTTTTGGCAGCCAATGGGGAGCCGGTAGGACCAAGGAGGAGCAGAACACTAGGGACCGGTACGCAGCACAGCTGCTGCTTCCCTTCCTCCTCCCTCCTCCCTTCCTCCCCCTTCCTCCCAGCTGGCCAGGGGCGCCACCGCAGTCTCCCTTCCTCTGCTGCTGGTGGAGAGGCTCAGAAGGGGGGGCAGCGCCACCATCGCGCTCTTCCTGCCTCTCCCTATGCAGGTCTCTCCTCTCTATACAGGACTGCAGTCTCAGAGCCCCAGCCTAAGCAGGTCTACTCTGAAGTAAGTCCCAGTGTAGTCAATGGGACTTACTCCCAGGCAGGTGTGGAGAGGACTGCAGTCTCAGAGCCCCAGCCTAAGCAGTCTACTCTGAAGTAAGTCCCAGTGTAGTCAATGGGACTTACTCCCAGGCAGGTGTGGAGAGGACTGCAGTCTCAGAGCCCCAGCCTAAGCAGGTCTACTCTGAAGTAAGTCCCAGTGTAGTCAATGGGACTTACTCCCAGGCAGGTGTGAAGAGGACTGCAGTCTCAGAGCCCCAGCCTAAGCAGGTCTACCCTGAAGTAAGTAATTTTTAAAATTTTTTTAATTTTTAAGTTAAAAACCTCCCTGGCCCCGCCCCCTGGCCCCGCCCACTTCCGGAGAACCGGATCTTGGGCCAGGCTGAATAGGTTGTATGACTAGGTTGTATGAGTCATACCACCACTGAATAGGTTGTATGACTCGGTGACCAAGGCAGTCTCCATCCCAAACCCCAGCCAGAAACCAGATTGAAAAGGATCCAGATAATCAGCTTCATCCAGGACCCTCTGAAGCTGGGACGCCACCACCTGCTTGACCACTTTGCACAGAAACAGGATGTTTGAGTCTGACCAATAGTTATTTAGATTATTAGGGTTGAGGGAGGATGGATACAATATGGAGGATGGATTCAGGAGGGGGCGAACCACCGCCTGCTTTAGTGCAACACCCTCTCCCTCAGGGTGGAATTCTCCACCCTCCCTGTCCATTCGGCCAGTCTATCCCAGGTAGATCTGATGAGCCAAGCTGGGCAAGAATCATCTAATCATTTATATATGAATCATCTAATCATTTAGTTTAAGGCATTGTTAATACCACCCAAACAAGGAGACAAAGCAGTCTTGGGATCTTAATGTATGTCAATGTAAGCAATGTTTTCTTAATATTTTGCATAGTTCAACTGTATATTTTGCGCAGCCCAACTGTATTGGGCACTTCCACTGGTGGAATGAGCTTCTCACCAGTATAGACTACCTTACAGCAGTCACAATATAATAACTGGCAGTGCACAGAGCCATTCGTATGCTGGTGGAAAAGGTGTGAGCCTCATCCGCTCTCCCAGCGGAATTGGCGGGCAAGGATAAATGGGGTTGGGAGAGTGAAATGAGGTGTTGATGAACAGGAAGGAGGGTGGATCAGGTCCAGGAAGGGGGTATGTTTATTGGCAGTGGTGGCTGCCACATCCAATCCCCCTTCCTGGACCTAATCGTATCCTACAATACAGTCCATGCAGATATGTGATTTTTCTGGCATAGATTTGAGTAGAAGTATCTGTGCTATGGAGGCTCCCCCCCCAGTAATAGAAGTTTGTTACCTAGATGAGAACTCCAGGACTCACAGGAGGCAGGTGATGTGGCTGTATTGGTGGGAAAAGAAGCACTTGCAAGGAGTTGAGCCTAATGCGACTTACTTCAGAGAGCAAGTGTTTAGCACTGTAAGGTTTAAGTTACCAAGATCCTAATAATTCCAACACCTCTGTGAATTCTGTTTTTCTTTTAACTTTCAGAAGACATTTTTGTAATAGTTACAGTTAACCAACATTTGCATTGTGCATCTGTGACATTGGATAAAAATGCTGTGTCTGCTAATATTTTGATTACTTCCATTATCAACCATTACTTGCATTATCAACCATCCACCAATTTATTTACAATGAGACAAAATGCATCTCATAGTGTGTGTTGTATTTGTAATGATTTCATGCATTCAGTCTTTTTTAAAATATTGCAGCTAAAAGGATAGGAGTCCACAAAGTCTGGCTGGCCAAAATTTGTGATTACTATTGACACTGTTACTTTCCTCATTAAGTGTGTGTGTTGTGTGTGTGTTGTGTGGTGTGTGTGTAGCTGGGTCATAGAGGCATCTGAAGCAGTAATACATTCCCTTGTTCTTTGACTCATTTCCTCCAAAGCTTTCTCTTGAGCCTTGAGAAGGGAAGGCATTCCTCGATGTCACAATAAACTTTATGAAACTGCTGGGAGAAGCAATCTGCCTGTGTCTTCTCAGGTTAAAATATTATTAAAATTATCTATACACCGTTTATCAACCAAATAAAATTCATGAAGCACTTTATATACAAAATAAATCAAAAGATAGTTCCCTATCCCAGAAGAGTTATAATTTTAAAAAGACACACCAGCAAACAGCCACTGAAAATATAATGTGCTGAGATGAATAAAGAGACTTGCTCTCCTCCTGTCCAATATAAGAGGCTGCTATTGGAGGTATAAATTACTGTTTACAACTGGCAAAAAATGTAATCCCTATAACTATCTATATGAAGATACAGCGTTAACCAAATGAACAAAAGACTTCATTCCAAAGCGCTTCATTTATTTATTTCACATCATCAACCTTCAGGTTATTCATCATTCACTAATCTAGGAAAATGTTCCAGTTCTTTGTAACCTTACAGGCCTCTGAAGAATTGGTACGGTAGTGCCTGCATCCAACAAACATGGAATGGTATTATTTAAAATTTCAGGAGCATGAAATTTCTCATTATCTCTTTATTATAAAGCTCCAACTAATTTGCAAGCGAATTTAAGCATTGGGTGCCAAAAGGAACCTTCCTCCAATTCTTCATTCCATTTCAGGACATATGCCAAATGTTGTTCTGTATTTTCTGTGCTGATGTGTTTGGACCTGTGGCTTCAGTAGAACTTAATGACTTTTTTGCCCAAATAAAATTAATGTTCAGTGATAAGCAGCTAACTAAATTTAATTTCCCTGACTGGATAGTCTTGAGAAAGGCTTTCTCCAATGTGCTCTTCCCAAGGTAACTTGACTACATTTTTATCCTGACTTTTGAAACACTTGGTGAATCTTCTCATACCACTTCTATATCTTCCCATACCACTTTCTATGCATTCCAAAGTCAGAAGTCAAGAGTCCCTTTTGGAGTTCAGAGATGCATAAGAAATATGTTGTTAAACAGTTTGGAACAGATTATTGAAGGAAAGTGGTAGGTTTTTCTTCTGGGAGGTCTTCGGGCAAAGGTTTAACCTTTTGGAGATACTTTAGAGTGGGCTTTCTCCCTTCTTGCAAAAGTTTGGTTTGAGGGCTCTTCCAGCACTATAGATTCTGCAATCTATAGGGTTTATTCACATAAGCATGCATGTCAATTGATGTATCATTGTTCAGCACCTGATTCCTAATTTGGTGCCAACTTTGAGCTGCCTCTGTTAGTAGACTTACAACAAAAATCTGCATATAATTAAACTTATCTGCTTTTGGTATGGTTTTAAGGGAAAAATACTTTATTTAAATTAAATGGTTCCCCACCATTTTGCTGTGCGAGTTTTCAGAAATGCTGGAGAGATGTAATTAATGCAATCAAAGGTAAACGATAATGCTTCTTATATTCTTTGCTTCTGTAATCCCTTTCCACTATCTTGGAAAGCAAGAAAGAACAGCATGAATGAAATGTAAAAATATGTTGTTTAATATGCTCAACATTTGTAACAAGGTATGTGGGCTGGCTCCGCTGGAACTGGCAAAATGAGAATTGGGGTGTTAGTGCAAGGTGGCTCTCTTACCACTTCTGTAGCACTTTCAGTGTGTTAGTGCTTTGTGTAATTCAACAAACAGCATGTAAATCTGAAAAGTCACTGAGTGACTTGCTCGCTCACTGACTCATTCATCAATGCCCAACCAAAACCGTCAGAACCTTTGACCACAGAAGTGTCTTTGGACAACACTGGCTTTAAAGGCTTAGAAATGAGGATGAGCACCACACCCTGCAGTCGATCACAACTAGCAGTATAACCAGCAGGAGACACCTTTATCAACATGACCTGCAAAAGGGCTTCTCACGTCTACCTTTTTAAGAAAATTTCATTGCTTGTGCCTGTAAAATGGAGAGTTAGGCTATATTCCAAAGGGAAAGTATAGGAGAATACAGGATACATTTTTGTGAGATGTAACACCTCTATGCTGCTTACACAGCTTAAGCAAAGTGTTTTTAAAATTTCTTAATAATACAGTGCAGGTATCGTATCAGAGGAAATGATTTTTTTCAGGAAACAGTTTTTCAGGTGTATCCTTTTCCACCTTTTGATAATGCTACAGCATGCAGTGACACTATGATGAATATTGGTAGGTGTTGGCTACCATGAGACAGCATTTCTGTCAAGCATTCCTGGCCAAGTCAATAAGACATGAAAATAAAATGGAATAAAAATTATATTTGCATGCTGAAAAATGCTATTGGCAAAACAATTTCAAATAGAAGAGGCTTTGTCACAATGAACTTTTCAAAAAGGATCATCAGCAGTTCACTGGCTCAATAAGTTTATCTGTGCTTGACCCGCTGTGAAGCATATTCAAATATGTAGCAAGTACTCAGCCTTACTGAAAGACTGTTTTCCACAAGTGTCATTCTAAATGAGAATTTAACTCAAGTATAACAATAGTACAGGCTGTGACTAGTACAACTATTTTCAAGTTCATTTTTTGATCAGTTAACAGAAGTGGAAGGAAGAGAGCTGCAGGGATTTATGAGTGTACTGCAAAATTGTTAGAGTGTGAAATTAGTATAATTAACTTTTAGATGTTTGCTAGGAAATATTGATATATTGGTTGGCGGTGATTCCTGCTTAGTAGACTGTGTGGATTTAATAATATAGGTTTACTTTTAATTGTGTTCTATCACTTTTAGGTTAACTTAACCAAAGACAAATATCAAAGAGTACTGGGAAAAACAACTATATATGATGAAGTACAATATATGGTAAAATATATCAGGTATTAAGAGAGAAGAAGGACAGATGGTAGTCTTCTGAGGGCCTCCTTCTGCTTTGACAACTTGAGCGAGAGGCCAAATTAAAATGCTAAAAATAACCTTTTAGTCCTGACAGAAATACAAAGGTGCAAACTAGTTAGAGAATTAATCCAGTATAAACCCATAGGGACATGAGAGGAACAAAAAATAATTGAAGTTTAGGAGTGGCAGGCATGAACATCCGCTTCATTAAAGCAGAGCCCTAAACCTTGTTAATTTATGAGAAGATAATGAGCTAAATTCTGCTATTAATAGGGATAGAGAAAAATTATCTTGTATCCAAAAGTTTCCCTGATGCTGTGAAGATCCCAGGCTGCCTGGAGTGCATCATGCCTCTTGCTTCATCACAGTTCAGCCATTATTCCATTTCTAACCTGGTAACATTTAATGATATAAAATGGTGTAATAGTAGGAAAGTAGGTTTTTATCAACAGCTGCATCCAATGGAGTGCTTAAGGTTTGGAAGCGCAGTAGTCTGATATTATATCACACAGTATCCTGTCCCAGATGGAAGACATTATGTGAGCCAATGTAATGTTCTTCTCATGGATCCAAAGAGGATCTATGAGTAGGATCCAGAGAATTCGGAGCTGGATGCAGGTCTGGGCTTCAGACAATTTCAAGGGAAGTTAAGAGGTTGAGACTTGGAGTTCAAGCAGGATATTAGAACCTTCAAAGGGATGTTAGGAATGATCTGACTGATTATGAGTACTAGTCTCAGATGTTACTTTCTCCTGTATGGAGTAGAACTTCAGTCTATGCTGTGGGTTCTCCTTCCATTTTTCTCTCCACATTTGAGAGATTTTGGACTTCAGGAGTATGGCCTATAACTTGTATCGTTAAATGATATGGGAGGATAGGAGAGGAGTCTAATTCTGGCCCTGCATAATGTTCTTTTTTCCATTTATGCTACACAGTTGCAAAGGGAAGAAGAGTCTGATGAAACTCGGTGAAAAAGTCTAAGAGAGAGAATTGGATTTACAACCTCAGGGATGTTTTAAACACTTTCTTGTCGTTTAGGTATTGTTGGGACTGACACCTTAAATATTTATGCTACAGTTACATTGCTTAAATGGCTGTCAGCTATTTCACTAACAGCATAAAGAGCAGCTCCTAAAATTCAGCTTATTTTATTAAATTATTATCTTGTTGACTGATGTACATGTTAAAACCTGGGTGGCTTTTTAGCACAATAAAATGGAGAGTAATAGAATGCTCAGACTGTACTGAAAAGTAGAAAATTCAGTCTATAAAATGATGATATTTGATTTGGACGTTTAATATAATGGAAATACTGTCAATGTAAAATGAAGTAGTCACAGGATCAGTGTTTACAACTAGTGTTCTTGAATTGCTCCAGCACTTAGAAGGGAATAAGAAACTGTTACACTTGGATATGTCTTACCTTGTTTGAGTTGCTTATTTCTGAATTGCGTATTTTATAGCTCTAAGTTTCTTAGTTTTTCAGTAAAAGAAGAATGAAGGGAAACCTATGCGCTCCAGGGATCGCCTGGTTCATATGTCTAATGCCTAACCATAGTTTGTCATTACACTATTGTTGTCCATGGTTTGTCTTTGAATCTCAACCAGGCCAGCAAATATTACTTCTGGGTGTGGCTAGACATGTACCAAACCAGAATTTTAGTTTTGGTGCAACAGTTCTTCCTATTCTATTGCAAAACAGTAGCACAAAATTCAAGCCACATGGAATGAAACAAGGTAGCTCTATTTTGCCATATAATTGCAATAAAAAGTTGTAGTGATTGCACCCAGCAGTGTTTCTAGAAGCTATGGGGGGGGGGGGGGTGCAGACTGCACCAGATGACATACACTAGGTTGGTGTGTGTGATACTACTTCTGGACCAAATTTTTAAAATCTTATTATTTTTGAATAGTGCCATCATGTTGTATCAGTTGATGTGTAATTTCATGCAGAATGCAATGAAAAAACCATGTTGAAAGATCTCTGTTCCATCAAAACATATAGCCCCCAAATCAGCGGGGGCAGTGCAGTGAGGCTTCTGTTGCTGATGCACTGCCTCCTCCAGGTGATGCAAAACTCTAGTGACAACACTGATAGCACCACAAATGAGTGATGCACACTCATGGCACTGAAAACATTTTGTCTGAGGACAAGTGAGCCACCTGTTCTTTTTCATTCATAGTGACAATAATGTGAAGATTTATTTCATAAAATGCTCTTTTTAATATTACACATTAATATTCTAATGTTCAGCGTGGGATTTTTTTTACAACCACTGTTATGCCTCAATTCGACAGTTAAAGAAAAGATAGAATGGGGAGGGGAGCTTAAGCGGTAGCATAGTACCTTTATTTAAGAGTGACTTGGATTGAGTGTTTTGTATTAAGACCAAAATTTTCTTAGAAATTTTGACTTAGTTTGAGAGCAGTGTCTTGGAAGACGAGCACTTTGAGGAAGTTTGGAACAGGTCTCCATGGCCATGGGGGGGGGGGAGTAGGGGAAGCAGGCTGAGCCAATTATGTATGTGGTATCTATGTATGGAAGTGTGGAAGGTGGGCCTTATCAGTGTTCTGGTGCTGCTCCCCATCAGCATTATGGAAATGTTAAAGTTGCACAAAAAGGCAAAGATTCCATTGAGCCAATGGATAGCAGTGACTCCTTTAGTGACAGTAAAAGTCATCCTACAAAATAAATCTCTCTTGACTCTCTCACACCAGCCATGGTTTTCAAAATACAGTATAGTTCAGTACTGTACGGTATTTTCTTTATTACAGTGTTTTGTATTATATTCGTGTTTTTATTTCTTTTTCTGCTTTATCTTTAATTGAATCTAGTCTATCTTGATGGAACAGAGGAGCCTCATTTTAAAGTTGTCGTGTTGGTGTACATGTTGGCGATAACCTAAAAATATTGTATGTGCATAGTGTAGACTAATGTTTATGTTGGAAACAACTCCTGAAATAGTAATTGGATATAATAGATAAAACACATGAAAACACATTCTAATGTTGAGCTTTGTTCAGGCCATCATAATGACCTGGATTATCCTTTCTGTCAAAGTAACGTAGGAGTGTAATTCTACAGTATAGAATGCTCTGTACCATATGGTGTCCATAAACCATGGTTTGTTACAGAATGTACACTTGACAGAGGCCTTTTTCAGTTTGGCTCTATGAGCCTGTCCTCTAAATGTTTGTTGCATTCACATTTTACATACTTTTATGTTTAGATTACAAATACAGTGGTACCTTCACATAACAAACACCTCACGTAAAGTAAATTCCACATAACAAACAAAAATATCTAGGATTCTGCTTCATGTAACAAACTGTGCTTCATGTAACACACTCATTGGCAGTTGGGGCAGATGCACTTTTAAAAAGCGCCGGCAGCCCTTTTAAAAAGCGTCCGGGCTGCCTAGCGCGCCTGCCCATAGTAAAAGCAACACTTCCACGCTGTTCCTCCTCTGGCCAGACGTTCCCTGGGCAGAGGGAGAGAACAGCAGAGGAGAAGAGGGAAGCAACTCAGGGCTAATCAGAAGGGAGCAGGGGAGAGAGAGGCTCAGGATGGAGAGAAGGAGAAAGTGGGGAGACACTTTGAAAGTGTCTTTGATTGCAGCCATCTAACTATGTCTACCCAGAAGTAAGCCCCATTGTGTTCAAGGGGGCTTACTCCCAGGAAAGTGTCTTTAGGACTGTAGCCTAAGTAGACTTCATAGGATCATGCACAGTGAATGGATGTTTTGTATTCAATTCCAGTGTTTTGTCATCATTTTTACATCCAGTTAATATTTTTATATGAATATTTTTTGGGTTCTGGAACCAATTGTCTGAGTTTCCATTATTTCCTATGGGAAAATCTGTGTCATGTAAAGAATGTTTCACATAACAAACATACCTGTGGAACAAATGAAATTTGTTATGTGAGGCACCACTGTACTGAGAAATAACAACCCAACAGTCCATCCATCAGGGTCCCACTCCAAAGCCCCCAACTTCTGTATATCTTCTGCTACTCATCTCCTTCCTGTTAGATCCTGGCAACCTAATTTGTAGGAAGCAGAAAAGGTGAGGAACCCAAGGCAACCTGATACCAACACTAATAAGTGTTTGTACTTCCTTTAGCGATTCCGGTTTGTTTTGTTCACGTAAACCCATGTGGTAGTTCGGTGTGTGTTTGCAAGAGGGAGACATAGAATTGAGCACTATTTTGAATGTATGTTGGATATGCTGGAGAGTAAAATATTTTGAATTTAAGATGGATGCTACCAGTTATTGGTTGATCAAATCAGTAGGACCCGCTTTGATGATCTGTTTTGATAAGAACAAAATACTGATAATTTCTCTGCTTAGTTTCGGTGTCACTTCTTGCAATCAGGTTTCACCAACGTGAAACAAGTTTTGCTAATAAACTTCTGACTCGTGAATGCTAAGCGTGAAGTTTTCCTCATGTGAAAGTCAGCAGGAATTTGCAACGCACATGGGAGGACATCTAGGTCTGGATTTAATTCCATTCTAAGCAGTGAAGAAAATATTGGCCACATCACTTATAGGATTTTGTAAAACCCAATGTGTGAGCCATTCATTCTGCTAATTGAAGCAGTTATGCACTGGAGCATAAGTTTTTATAGTAATATTAATGTCATTGCTTTGATATTTAGTCATGCAAAGTACAAAGTCGTGTTTGCAGACACAGTAGCAAAATAAAATAAGGACAGTGTTGTGAAACAGAATCCAAAGGCACTGTTATTGAGATCAGTTACAGTAAAATTATAGTGTTTACAGTATCATATGAATCTATGTGGCTTAGTGCCAATAAGGCATGAATGATGTCTGGTCAGGACTGTGAATCTGTAAAAAGCCAAATAATCTTTTGCCATTTTCAGGGCCTTCCAATATATTGTTTCCACACCCTTTCATAGACAAGAGCTTGCTTCACCAAATAAGGGAAGAGGACATTAGAGATGTGCAAGTAGGTATAAAATACACAGATATAGTCAGCTTATGCCAGTATAAACCACTAGCCTGTGCCAAGTTAGATATTGCATGTAAATTCATCGTCATCACTGGCAACCATTAGTCTCGTCATCAGACTATGGTATCGTGCTCAACACTGTATGCGAAGCACAAAGGCCGGGTAGATTAATATGGAGGATAGGCTGTTACCCAAGCAGCAAATCCCCCCTCTCCATGCCACTGAAATAGTCCAATGGAACGGCAGAGCCAATACGATTGTTTCCAGCTGCATTACAGAGCTGAGCTTAGGACAGCATCTCACACTCTCTTGTGGGACCCGGGTCTCAAACTCTGGCCTACTTGTTAACAGGCACAATATCTTACACCACCCACAACACTTATACGTCTAGGACATTGATATGTGTGGAACGTTTTGCATGGGTAGTATAGGTGTACATGGACCTGCCTTTGAAGCTTTTCAGAAACTTTAATTAATCCCAAATACATCTCCTAGATTTTCAGAAACTTTAATTAATCCCAAATATGTCTCCTAGATTTTCAGCCCAGTCATATGGGAGGGACTTGTGTCACTGGAAAGCACATCCAGCATATGGGCAGGAAGAGAGTCGAGATGGGGCTGAATGCGGGAGGGGAGGGTGGAATTTGGAGAGGGTGGTGTGGGTGGCTCATGTCCAAGAGGGATGTAGGCAGGGTCTATGGTTCATCATAAGGAAGGTACAGTATTTGAAAATTTGCAGCTGTGGAGAATGCTATGTAGAATAGGATAGAGTTTTTAAAAAGTAATGACAAAAATACTTATGCTGCACAAGTAGTTTTTTTACTGTAGTTAAATCAAACATGCTGGGAATTATTAAATTGCCTAAATTATATGTACAGGTGGAAGCTGTTTATTTGTGGAATTTTCATCCATGGATCTGGACTAATAATGAGTCCCCTAGAACCACGTTGGGATAGTCTGGTTTTACCTGAGTTCTCTGAAGGGGACAAGAAGTGGCGTGTTTCACCTCTCTGGGCCATTCTGAACCCTGGAAAGGCATCGTACTGAGATTGCTGCCTCTCTAGGCTTTAGAAAGCCATCTGAAGGAGGCTGCAGCACAGGTATGGTCACCTTCAGAGGGAGAAAGCATTCAAAAATCATAGATTTGTTTCTCCACAAAATGTGGCATCAGAGAGGGGGGGAGGTCCAAGAATGGATTTTCAGTGAGGTCCAAGCAGATAGTGAGACCTCACCTGCTATATCAATGTAGACATGACATCAAACCATGGTTTGTGCTAACTGTCATTTAGAACTAAACCCATGTTTTGAGTTTCCAATATATTTCAACCAAATCATGGTCTAGTTAGTACAGTACTTGTTTTCTGTGCTCTTAATACTCAGCTTCATAAACCTATTCTCCTGTTGGGAATGCAGACAGATGTAGCAAAAGCTAATACTGGTTTGTCAGATACTAGGTTAAAAAAAAGCTAATATGAATCATGGTCTGCAAACCATAGTTTAACCACAGTTTTCATTCTATCTTATAGATACACAACAAGAACCTGACAGTGTTCTTTAGTAAATACAGTATACTAATTTATGGTTTGGCATGAATTAATAGGAGTCTTTTTACTTTGCCTTGGAAATGGGCTTTTGTAAGTGATGTTACCACTGTAATCCATAAATTATTTACTGCATAAAAAGCCAAAATATTTTTAATGTTTCATCAAAGTCTAAGATATGATCAGCATGTACTTATTTATTTTATTTAATGCATTTGTACTCCTCTTTTCCCCACACAGTGTCAGGCAAGATGGCTACTTCAAAACATTTCAGTGCTTCGCTTTGACTTCAAACAAATGTTTCATTAATGTTTTAATTATGAAACTTCTACATACTAGTTTTTTAGCATCAGAATATTAGAATATTAATGCTTGGGAAAGCATTTCATTCAGCAGTGCCAAAGGAGCTGTGTTCTTAAAAATCTTGTTAATATCAAAATGATGACATGCGAATTCTTGTTCACATCACTTTACTACATAACAAAGAGAAGCGGACTGAGTCGTGATGAGAGTGTGATCTGTGATGGCTTCACAGCCATAGCTGAAATGACTAGCAGCCTTTCACATCTCAATTAACCCAAAGTAATTGGATTTCATCTGTCATGTCTCAGTGGGACTAAATGGGTTGAAAACTAAGCATTTGAACTTTAAGTGGGTTGTTGATCAGACTATAAATTATTTAACGGCTTCAAAGGTTAGATAACTGTTGCCGGTTTTAACCAGGTGTTTAAGGGTCAACCATTCTTTCATGGTGCCTTGTGCTTGTGCATGGTAATATCTTTGGCTGGCTGCCTCAGAGGTAAATGATAACAGATGGGACGCTGGTTTTCTGCAAATTGTGGCATGCAGATCAGGAGCCAGATTGAGGAATATGTATGTACTCCTTTCCTGTCCCTTCTCACCTTTCTAGATTTATTCATCCCTAATTCATCCCTTGCAGGTGTTTAATCATGAGTTTTCCATCAAATAAGACCGAATGCAAATTACTGGATCAGTTTAACTAAATTATTTGAGCCAATATTGTCCACCTTCAGATATGTGTGCTCATTTCCCTCCTCCCAACCTACTGCACTTCTCCTAATCTTTCTTCGTATATTTTGAAATGTTGCAGAATAAAAACCCATAAAATGCTTTTTTGGTGTTGTGCCATGATATTGTGTGTGAAATATAGTGAAAGCCAGGAACATCTGGTAAGAGTACACCACTTAGTATAGCATAGTGACTAAGAAATGGTGGGAGATAGTTAACCCTTTCCCTATGTCTCATTTTTTCCACTACAAATTTATTCTCCAGTTGCTGCAAAGTGTTCTAAAACTATATGTAGGAAAGCACAACAGTTGTCATGTGCTTTTTGTGTATCTTTGAATATAAGATATATTCAGTGCTATGAACCAGGCTGCAAGTTGCAAATCAGGACTTTGAATCTGGTTTGAATTTTGCCTCTGCTATGAACTCACAAGGTGTCCTTAGGAGGGTCTCTCAGTCTCTCTAGCAACAAAATAGAAAAAAAAATAATGCAGTACTTATCTTTACAGGGTTATTGCTGGGACACTATTAAGTTAATACCCACGTACTCACAATAAATACTATATAAATAAAAAGTATTATTAATAGTCTACTACAGTGAGAAAACAGAAGACATATTCATCTTTCATGTCAGAAAATTTGAAGTTTTTCGTTTTCATTTATGTTTTTTGTATCAGTTACACTATGTTCTTTTTCACAGTGAAACTCATGGTACTGCGGCTATTTGCCACAATTCAAATTCCCACAACTGTCCGTTTTGTGTTCACTTCTTTCTGATCCTTTTTTTAGCAGGAGAGTTTCTTAAATCTAGGCATGATGCAGTGCAGAGCTAAGCATGTATAAGACCCATGAATTTTAATACTACTTCGCTTTGCACTGGTATGGAGTGCATTAGACTGCTATGATGGGTACTTCCAAAGGGCCCTGGGCATGACTTTCAGCCAGATCCACAGCTCAATTAAGATGAGGCATTTGGATTTAAATAGAGTTTACTGCCATTGAAAAAAATGGAATGGACACCCTATTCCTGAATATTTGTAGTGGCATATCTATTTGTGGCCTAAGCCTAGCAAGTTCGTTTATGAATTTGTGCCCTTGCAGCAGTTTCTTAAGTATGTGCTAAGCACTTAGTTGCTGGACCTGCACATCTTATAACAGAGCTACGAGTTGTTAAATCTAGTTATTTTGGCTTCAGTGGAGTATGTCTTGGAGTAGCACTGTATATCTAAATACGGAAAAGCTGTGCAAGGTGCGAGGTGTCTGCAGGTTGTGCGAGATGTCAGGTAGGGTGAGGGTTCTATTCCCATGTGTCTCTAGGGCAGAGAAGGCCAAGGGTTCGATTTTCACATATCTCTGGGGCAAAGGTTGAGAATTTTATTCCCATTTCATCTGCCATTTGTAACTATTTCTGGGAAAAGATAACAGGGCAGGCTGGAAAGGGTTAGGGGGCCAGGTGAGGTGACAAAAGGGCAGTTGAGGGGTAAAGTTGAGGAGAGCCATCGTGGAGAAAGGAGGCAAAAAGGCAGTTGAGATGCTGGAAAGGAGGATGATGGTTTACTGATGAATGTTGTACCTCTGCAATCAGTAGCTGTGGGTTGTATTAGTCTTGTATGTAAAGATACACAACAAGTACCTGACAACTGTTGTGCTTTCCCACGCAGAGCTTTAGAACACTCTTGGCATCTGAAACAACTGGAGAATAAATTTGTAGTGGAAAAATGAGATGTAGAGAAAGGGTTAACTATCTCCCACCATTTCATTCCTCTTGTTCTGTTGCCAAAAGTTCTCCACAAGACATCTTTTATATATGCATGTGTGTAAGTTATAGTATATCCTTGCTAGTTTGCTAGATTACTTCCTAGTAAATCTTGTTTTCAGAAGAATTTTTGTTCACATACAGTGCACAGAACTCCATACTGTAAAACATATTACATTTAATTTTCTGTTTTAAGGAAAGGTTTTGGATGTACTATTCCTATCTGGAATGTGTATCTTACAAAGAGTTTTTCTGTCTTGCAAACAAGTACAGTGGTACCTCGCTTAACAAGCGCCTCACATAACAAAAAAATTTCCAAGAAATCTTGCTTCACATAACAAGTTCCACATCACTTAACAAGCAAGCACGCTATGGACATGTGTGCTATGCAGCCCTGACGCTCCACACGGAGGCTCTTTAAAAGGGCTGCTGGCCAGCACTGCTGCCTCTAACTGCCCCCAAAGTGAGGGCAGTTGCCCAGAGATGCCAGAGCCAGCTGCCCCTAACTCCCCCAAGTGCCCCCACCAACCAGCTTGAACCTCCAGCAGCAGCCCAGGTAAGCCTCCCAGGAAAGTGTCTTTGATTGCAGCCTCCTAACCATGTCTACCCAGAAGTAAGCCCCATTGTGTTAAATGCGCCTTGTCAGGAAAGTGTCTTTAGGATTGTAGCCTAAGTAGACTTCAAAGGATCATGCACACTGAATGCATGTTTTGAATTCAATTCCAGTGTTCTGTCATCATTTTTACATCCAGTTAATATTTTTTGGGTTCTGGAACCAATCGTCTGAGTTTCCATTATTTCCTATGGAAAAATCTGCTTCACTTAAAGAGCATTTCACTTAAAGAGCACATCTCCGGAACGAATTAAGCTCTTTATGTGAGGCACCACTGTATATGTAAACAAGTCTGAGAATTAACACAGAACAATTAACTATGAGCATTTTGATAAGGGCAGCAGCTTAGTAATAGACCATATATGCCTTGCATGCAAAAGGTTCCAGGTTCCATCCCTGGCATCTCCAAGTCAGAATGGAAGAAAAGACCCTTTTCTGAAACTCTGCAAGACCAGTGCTAGCCAGTACAGGGAATACTGAACTACTGTAGATGGGCCATTGCTGCAAAACATCTTCCTATATTACAAGGGGCATTCAATTCAAACCAGCGCTTTGAATTTTACAGGTATAAAAAGGGATGGTAGTGTGGTGGTACTACATGCAGTAGTAAGTTGCAAGTGTGTCCTGTTAGTAAAAGCCGGTGCACATGTCATGGGCCAGCCCAGACACCGTTAATCAAGATGGGAAGCAACAGTGGTAGTGTATGTTAGTTTATGGTGAAGTTTCTTATGGACGAATGCGTGTAACCCACAGACTTCAAGCACAGTACAGTCATGGAAGCTTGGCTGCAGTAAGACATTAGAATGTGTAAATATTTCAAAGACAGTCATACATCCATCAATGCTTATCCTGGCCATGGTGGTTCCCAGCCCATAGCAGTCATCAGCATGTGGAACACCTGATCCTGGATAACTTGACATAAAATTGCACAAGAGACGAGTCTTGCTGTGGAATAGTGAAAAAGGTAGGCCTCCATCAGTCTTGAGAGACTATGGTATTGTGCAAACGCTGCATGCGAAGCACAAAAGCCTGAGTTAGATTTTTATGGAGGATAGGCTGTTTACCCAAGCAGCAAATCTCCCCTCTCCGCGCCACTGAATTAGTCCAATGGGAAAGGCAGAGCCGATACGATTGGATCCAGCTGCATTGCAGAGCTGGGGTAAGGACAGGAGCTCACCCTGTCTTATGGGGCCGACCCAGGTCTCGAACCCTGGCCTACTGGTTAACAGGCACAGTGTCTTAACCACTTGCGTCACCCACAGCCCAGGGAACGGTGAACCCAATCATTTATTAACATTTGCAGTTTTGAAAAGTTGGCAAACACTGGGTACCAAGACAGTTTCTGCTTTTGACAGCACAAAAGAGTAGAATGCTGTTTTAGGATTGTTCAGCCATAGTGAAAAATCTTTCCTTGCCCCTTCTTTCCAGGCATTAGTTAAATGCTGAACTAAGTGTATAAATACAGCAGGGGACTGTATCGAAAAATAAATCCCGTTTCCACTCCTCTTTTATAAACTTGCAAAAGTTCCACAAGTGCTTTCTCCTTACAACTGTGTCATGTAACAACAGGCATCTATTCCACCCCAGTTATGTGATTAGTTTGTTAGATGAACATTCATTCCAGTTTAGTGCCTTTGTTAAGTAAACAGGCACTCCATGCCAGAAGCTGACTGCACAGGCTATTGGAGACTGCTTCTTTTTTGCATTAAAAGGCTCTTTGCTGCATGCTGTAGGAGATCTGGCTACCTCAGTTAAATCAGCTTTGACCACCATCATATATGTGGTCTGTTGTTAAGCAAAAGGTTGTTAAGTGGTGCACACCTGTATATAACAAGTGAATGAATCTGTGGGTGGAGATAGATTTCCAAGTGGAGTTAAATTTCTAAGCAGTGCTACCAAAGGGTCAGGGCCTCCACATTCCATCTACCCTCATCCCTTCCTTTCAGGGCAATAACAGTTTTTTACAACTTAGTATGCTTTCTTTCAAGAGGTAAAAGCACTTTCTCAGGATTCATATATGCGTCGTAACTGTCATTAAGTGAAAGGTTGTTATAGCAATGCATACCGTTGCTCAGATAGTTTGAATTATATTAATGATCGGTGTTGTGTTGTGCCATAGTTATTGTTATTCTGAACTTCTTCATAGGGTATTAGTGGAAGGAATACTGTAGTGTAGAAGTTAACATGGTTCAATCTAACCTTGATGACTCATTTGAAATTTTGCAAGTAATAAGAAATGTAGTTTCAGTAACCATAGAAAAATACAGGGTGTATTTTTTCCTAACACAGTATCAGAAAGATGTGGCCCTCCTGCCAAGACATTTAGAGACCTATCTTAGAGTAAGATTGAGTACAATTCCACTCCCTGGATCAAAAAAATAAAGTGTTAAGGAGAAGTGTAGCATTTGTGACCTAGCTTCCCACTTTTCTCTCCTCCACTCTTTCTCTTCATTCAAATCCAGGAAGTGGCAGAGGAGGATGGGCAGAGGGTAGCTTCTTCTGTCAGCCCAGCACCTGAGATGAACATCAGCTTCACAGCAGTGAAGTCACCAATTTTATCCCGAGGGCCTCTTTACATGTTTTAAACAGTAAAACCTTGGATTGAGAGTAACTTAGATAGAGAGCATTTTGCAAGACAAGCAAACATTTCTAATGAATTTTAACTTGCAATACAATGATGTCTTGTAAAACAAACAAACAAGCCAGAATACGACTGGTTTCAGCATTCTGCCATCACCTGCTCAGATTCTCCTAGAGACCAGCTAATGGATGTTTACTCTGAAGTAAGCCCTATTATATTTAGTGGGGCTCACTCCTATGTAAGGGGACAAAGGAAAGGCACCTTAGAGATCTAGTGTTGCATGTCCACTCTAAAGTAAGCCTTTTAACCAGTGGGGCTCACTCCTGTGTAAGGGGAGCAGATTGCAGCCCAAGAGACCTGACAAAGTACAGGTCAATTTGTTTTCTTTGTCTTTTGTATTTTCTTTATTTTGTATTATACTACAGTGTTACAATCATTTTTATATGAATATTTTTGGGTTGTGGAACAAACTGTCTGATTTTCCATTATTTCTTATGGGAAAATTTGCTTTGATATACATATGTTTTGGATTACAAACATGCTTCTGGAATGAATTATGCAGGTAAACAAAGGTACCACTGTATTTTTAAATTCATTTTTAATGTTGAAAAGAAATAAAACCCTATCACAGTGCATCTCTGTTACTGAATAAAGAGACCAGGAAATAAATCACTATAAATACAAATCTAATCAATTTGTATCATTATGTTTGAACAGATAAGGGCCTCATTTCATGTTAATGCAGGTCCAGAGGACCCAGTGTTTCATCATACATTATCTGTGACTCATGCTTCTCTGAGGAGTATTTGTATGACTGAAAATATGCACTTCGGAGCTGAGATTGGATAGGTTGAGTTTTTGAACAAATAGGGCTGATTCACACATTTTTAATAGGTATCAATTTTATATTTTTAAAGCATATGCTTAAAATTAGGTATGTTTGAGGCAAATGTATATCTCAATTTATCAATAGGTGACTTTCATCAAAAAGCTAGAGTTCACTGCAACATTCTGGCATTTGCACGGCAAATCTCTTAACAGATTTCCGGCCAATCTGACCCCATAAATGACCTTCAAGAATTGCAGAAAATGTACTGTCAAAAGACCTTTTCAGACAATCATTGTGCATTGGAGGGGAATGGTGATATCAACCTGGTAATATATCATTGCTTCAACCCAGACATATAACTATTTCTTTTGAAGGTCAAGCTAGATCGTATGTGTATTTTGACCCTCAGTGGACGATATGGGTTGTGTTCTAGGCCTGCTGCTGCAGTGCTTTAGCTTCCTGTACTCATAATATACACACGTTTGGAAAAGTGATAGCAGTGAAATACAGCACACATTGTTTGCTGTAATATTTGAAATGCTCCTGAGATTTAAGCAGATATTTTACAGCCAGTGCTATTTTTGGAAGTAGGGTCAAATATTTAAATGGTACTGGATGGTCTTGATATTAAGGTGGCATAAGAAAGAAAATGTCATATGTTGAGATCAGGAAAAAGAAAAACCCTTTAAAGTACACTATAAACAAACACTAGATCATCTCCTTGACCTTCAATATGAAATGTTAGAAACCAGAGATTAATTTGGATATTTGGAAAACACTAATTAAATGGGTAGCATTGATATTTAGTAATTTCTAGATATCCTGCAGGGAAAAAAAAAAACCTAGATGTCATTGCTGAGTCTGTACAAGTATTTTTTTAGAGCTGGATAATTCGTCAGACTTTTGATTTTAAATTTTTTTTCTGGTATGCTTGTCACTCTAAATAAGCCTGCTTTGCATTTGTCTAGCAATAAGAATTCAAACAGAATCCTTTTTAATAGTACTTCTTATTTAGGTTGCACCTGTATACCCATAAGGTTATCTGAAATCAGTGATGGTTATATTTAATGAGGTGCAAACTTAGACTATTGTCCCAGAAGTTAATTTGAACTCATTGGAACTTCCTTCTCAGAAAATGTATTCTAGTCTGGGCAAATCAGATTTTTCATACCCCTTATTTTCATGGCTTCTGGCCAGCCAAAGCATGGAAGGAAAGCATAAATATTCAATTATAAAAAATGCATCAAAAAACAAAGTATAATGATTAAACATTTGGAGATGAGCACATATAATTCTATTGTGCTTACAATATCGTATTTCAAGTATTGAACCAGGATCCACGAGATTTTTGTTGAAATCCACACCAGGACATGAAAAAAGTTGGAAGATTAATTTGAAAAAAGTTGGAAGATTAATTTGAAAAAAGTTGGAAGATTAATTTGTCCTCAATAATTGTCATGAGATTAAAATGCGGGAGAGGTTGAGAACTATATAGACCACTTTCGGCAAAAGAGAAGATAAAAATATTATAACTACATGAAAAGGAGTTGAAAAATCCTTCTTAAACCCTATTTACCACCCTAACGCTCTTCCCTCCAAAGGTGCCTTTACTGTGAATCCCTATATAAATATCTTACCAAATGAGATTAGAAATCTATTTTATCATTCTGTGGTCCTCTAAAGAGTAAATGCCTTTATAAGTTGCTTTGTGGACCTGTTGTAGGGGTGCATCCAAATCTTTATAAATCCCTCAGATCTGGCAGGGGTTAGTTCTGCTCCAAGTGGATCGCTGGATGCACACAGTGAACGATGGGCTCCATGTGTGTCAAATCTCACCTATTGGCTTAATCCTCTACTGAGATAAACAATGTGAAGACTACCTGTCACCTTGGATTTAGAAAGCTGTCTTAACTGAGGGATTTTTGTTTTTCTGCTAGATAAATTCACTTTATCATGATGGTGAAATACTTAGAGAACCTTGAAGGAAGAGGATGGGTGTCACTATATTATTAGTGGCAGGTAAAATTTAATGTTGACAGGTAATGCATGCTGGAGGGAATAATCTGAACTTCTCATGCACCTCTGTTGGCTTCTAAATTCACTGTAACCATTCAAGGAAATGATTTGGACAGCTCAGTGAAAACAGCACTCTGGAGTTCAACAGTAGTTTCAAAAACAAAACAAACACTGCTAGAAAACTGTTAAGAGGTTCAAGAAATTGAATAGAGGAAAAACAATCAGCAAAAAGGGTTAGAACATCATCATTGATTGCTATGTCTTCTATATGTTCCTACTGCTGGTTCTTCCAAATGGGCACTATATGATTCAGTCCTTCAATAAAAGGGCATCACTGAATAGGAGAAAAGGACCAAGGAAGTCAAAAGAAAGAAGAATCTTCAGTCATCCACGAAGTACTAGTAGTGTGTAATCTAAGGCTATGCAGTGGTTCCCAAACTCTGCTCATGGGGTGTTGCAGTATGTTCCCAGAGTCTTGTTCTTGCCGGCTCTCCAAGGACCATCATCTTGGATCACAGGAGATCCCACATAGTCCAAGATGCCAGCACTCTGAAGAGATGTGAAGAAGAGTTTTGGAACCTCTGGGTACATGGCACTTAACCAAAGCAGAAGGGATTATAAATAGTCACAAATAATGAATCCAAGTTCTTTTTTGCATTCCCTTTATGTAGAACTTGCTACAGAATAGGTCCTACCTGTAGTCCAAAAGTAACACCAGAAGCTTCACTACTACTATGAGGCTGTAGCTTTTCCCCATGGCTGCATTACCATTCCAGGACACTGGAGCCATGTTGATGTATGAGACTCATTTGCAAGTTGTTGCCACAGCAGTGCTGGGTATTGTATGCCTAGTTGATGTTGAGCCATTTATTTGAATAATACAACCCAGGCTGCTGGATGACAGAATAGACCCAACTCCTATTTACTGTAATTTAGAGTCAAATGGCTTATGTTAAATTGAATGCAAATAAGTATTGACTAAGAGGCCTTTTGGAGTATTTAAACAGGATGCTCATACAATTAGTATGCTAATGGCATTGCTACAGGAATACAAAGCCTATTATGTTTAATCATCATATGCCATTTGCAAAAATGTATTGGACTGCATTGTTTTGCTTATTAGTTTAATTCAGGGGTGGGTGAAATGTGACCTGCGGGACATTTCTGGTAGAACCACAGGTCCTATCTGGCCCTTGGCTTTGCCCTCGTTTTCAATGGGGCTGTGGCCTGTCCTTTGCCTGCACTGGCTCACCCTGTTCCAGATCATCACCTCTAGGCCTAACCACTCATCTGCTGCTTGCATCTCCCTCCACCCGAACCCTACCCCATCAACCTCCTGGCATCTTTGTGTACCTGGGTGAAGGATAGCATTGGATGCGAATAGTGTAGCAGAGAGATTAATGGAGACACCTCCAATTCTATCCTTTACTTCTATGCCTGCCTTCCATCCCATCAACCCTGACTTGGTGCCCATACAACTCTACACTTTGCCCCAAGTGCACAGAGATGCCACTTTGATAGGTACATGGTGGTATTATTTCATTAACTGAACAGGAGATCACATTTTGCCTTTTTATAAGCCCAATTTCATGTTATGACAGCATTACTTTGCAAAGACCATTTTAGACTACCCTTTATCCATCAGACATTTTTTTTTATTCTTTATTATTGTGAATCTCTTAGGGCAGTGGTCTTCAAAGGTGGGGGTCAGGACCCCCTTGTTGGTCA
Source organism: Cryptoblepharus egeriae (assembly GCA_030015325.1). NCBI lineage: Eukaryota > Metazoa > Chordata > Lepidosauria > Squamata > Scincidae > Cryptoblepharus > Cryptoblepharus egeriae. Next base: position 25,177,692 of record JAREYC010000003.1, read on the forward strand.
TGAGAGGGTGGGATCCACCAACTTGGAATCTGGCACTGGGATTTCCTGGGCATAAGTCTCATTGAACATGATGGGACTTTCTGAGTAGACATGGAAGAAAATACCAGTAAGTTTGACAGTGGGTCCAGGACAGATTTTTAAATTTGAAAGGGGGTTCAGGGCTGAAATGCCTGAATACCACTGTCTTAGAGACAGCAGTACCAACATATCAAAAAGAATGTCATAAGCTGTTCTGAGCCAATGAGAATAAATTGAAATAGTTATTGAAATCATTATTGCATTGTTTTAATTTTTGTGTTGAGCCACCTTTGGTATCGCCCAATGGGGAGGGGACCTATGTAATATAGGTCTTTTAAATATGGTTGCTAAAATAAGGAGAAACTGTGCATTCATTCAATTTCAGGTCCACCACACATCTCAAAAAGAGTTTTAAGTTTTAAGTACTGATACATATAAACTATAAAGCTCTCTTTCTCAGAAACAGCATACCTTTCTGTTCAGAGGACTATCAGGTACTGATTCTTCCTTGGCCACTGCAACCAAGAAGGAATGTACTGGAGGAGGTCATCTCCAGTTCATGTTGGACCTATTCCAGGGAGGTTTATAGGTCAAATCACTCAGAATTGTGGGCTGCAAAGAACTGAGATGGGCAGAATGAACGTACTCAGAAGTTATCCACATCAAGTTCAATGAGGCTTTCTCCCTTAGTAGTGATCATGTAGTCTAATCTTTTTTCTATCTATCTACAGCATTTATATTCCTCTTTTCAACTAAAAAGTTCAAAGCTGTTTACAAGAAAATGAAAAATAATAGCTAATTAATAACTAATGGGTCCCTCTCCCAAAAGGGCTCACAGTCTAAAATGCAAAAAGAACACCAGCAGAAGCCACTTGAACAGACATTGCTGGGGTGAGTAGGGTCAGTTACTCTCCCCCTGCTAAATAAAGGAGAACACCCACTTGAAAGAGTGCCTCTTGCCCCAGTTAGCAGGGGCTTTTATACCATAAAGCATACAATTTAGACAAAAGAAAACAATAAAAAAATTGGTTGCCTTTGAAGGACGCTTTGATAACAGTATAAAGGACCCTTGCCTTTGATAACAGGAGTATGCATTAATGGTTTACAAAACATTACGCATAATTCCAGATCTTCTGGTTGGAAGATATTTTCACTGACATTTGAAGGTTTTTTTAATTAATGAATAGAGAACCTTTCATTACCTCTGTTGACCAAATTGGATGGATCCGAACATAACCTAGACACAGTTTGTTTATGTGTTATGTGTTGATATGAGTAGTTTTTGAAAAGGTGTGAAAGGGAAGGGAGAGGCAATAATCTTCCATTGCATAAAGGCTACCTCTGTTTCATTCATTGACTTTGGCATGCATTCCTATTTCTGTTGAAGCTGGTGGGCTCTGAGCCACTGGCACTAATGAAAGCACATGTGCTGCTTTTTTCACTTCACAGTGTAAATTTATATATACAGTGTAAATTCATACTAGCTTTTTGACCTGCCATTTTTTTTCTACATAACATTTTCTAAGGATAATTTAAAATCAAATATCAGTCTCTTCAGAATAATCTGTTGCTCTTCAGAATATAGGCAAGGAGTGGCCCTCTACATTTGAAAACTTTGACATTAGTTGCTGCAACTTGCTGCAACTTGCAACTGAAATCTGTGGATCTTGGATAGTGAGACAAGTCTTGGATAGAATATAGTGACACATAGTATTGTATTACAAAATGATCCATTAAGAAAAATTAAAAAGCAGGCCGCTTCTGTAGTAAATCTCTCATTTTTTTTGTCATCATGATGGTTGCATTCAGGTATTTCCTCTTGACCTGCCACTAATTTGGTATATTGCAGTAACTTCATTTTGTAGAACTGCCTCTCTTTGGTTCAGTAGGAAGTATCTACAGGTTCTGTTTACAGGAGCAGAACAAAATACCAAATGCAGTAATACAAAACATAAAATAGTAATGCTCCAACTGAAATAGCCTTTATAAAAGTTTTACAGAAGATAAAATCAAAATCTCTATTCATGAAAAGATCCAACCTACAGTCTTGATCTATTGCATAAAGTCTAGGAAAGGGAAACTGATTCCAGGAAGGATATTCCATAAGCTGTTCAGCAACTCGACGAGAACCTGTCGGGAATGCTCTAGGGGGATTTCCTGCTGCAGGCAGGGGGTTGGACTACTAGGTCCCTTCCAACTCTATGATTCTATGAACTTCCTCACTCCCTCACTGCCATGTGCTTCATCTCAGAAAAGAATTCTGAAGTCTTTAATGCCTGTGGTGGTTTGTAAGGAGTAGGGAATCCTTCAGATTAAATGCATATGATCTCCTGACTTGGAAGCCCTGAATCTTACTAAAGAACTACCTGTTAACAGATTGCAGAATCTTATAAAACAATGAAGTCAAGAGTTTTCTCTCAAAAGATTTTCTTGCTTGTATAATCAGTATTTACTTTAGCTGGTTATATTGTTTGCTAAAGAGTTGCTTTTGTAGATTCAAATGTCATGAAGAAAGCAAAGTTGTTCCTTATGTTATGGGATTGATCAAAGGTATATTTGTGTGTGTGTGTGAGAGAGAGAGAGCCATCAAATAGCAAATTCTAATTGGGTGGGCATCTAATAAGAGCTTTTGTTTGCAATGTTATAGAATTAATGTAGTTTTATTATTGGACATGTTCCAGAACGGTATGGCTGATGCTCTCTCTTGTTTTCAGGATGAGTTTCAATGTTTTTGATTTGAATGTCTCTTGTCCAGCACTACGACAGAAAACTCTGGACACTTGCCACCTACTTTTTGTCTGCTCCTCCTTGGCACTGGCTTCTAATTCCAGACAGTTGACCTACTTTTCCAAAGTGCAGAATTTTTCCACTACCCAGTTAGGGCCTTGGAGAGATATAGGCAGGAGATTGCTTTTCATACTGGCCCTCTTCTGCACCATTGGTATGGGTCCCCTCTTACCACGTTTTCAGTTTAGAGCAGTTTTCAATTTAGCCGTCTTATCTTTTGGCTATTTCATCCATGGGATATAGACTGCATTCACTTTGGATAGGAGCGGCCACGGTGGCTGCAGCCCTGGACATGTCTGTTGAGGTAATTAGGAGGATTGGCCATTGGAGGTCTGAAGTTTATAAAGTCTATATATGCAAGCCCTAGGCTGCCATTGTTTATGGACTTTGTTATTGTAGCTTTGCTGCCCATACACAACTGGTTGATGAGTCTGTGTTTTGCCACTGCTCCTTGCAGCTTGGCTGCTTATGTTCATTTTTCCAATGAGTATGTGGTTTGCCAGTGCTCCTTGCAGTTTTGCTACTGATTTTCATTGTTCGATGAGATTGGGTTCACCACTGCTCCTTGCAAGTGGGAAAATTGATTGGCATGCGTTTGCACGCCAGCAGCATTCTCATATTCTAACAAGGGGTAGGAATTGGCAGGTACAAAAAGGAGAAATGTTTTCATTGCTTTAATTATGTCCGACCAGACTCAGTCTGAATTGTCACAAATTCTGACCATAAGCCATCTTTGACTATAATTTTTTTTATTCTGCCTGAATAAAAGATCTGTAAAACAGAGAGTCCTGGATAAGCATATTAATCATCCAAAACCTAATGCTATTGTAAAAATTCTAGGATTGTAAATTCTAGGATTGTAAAACAGTCTCCTAAAATTGATATGATCAAAACAAGGTGGTAAGTAGCTACCAAATGTTGATTCTGTATGACTTCCAGTTGGATCAATTAGGTTTGCATAAAAGCATCACTTTGATGTCCACAGGTGCTGTCCAGAGATAACTAAGACACACCTTTTATACTGGTTGAAGTCACTGGGACATTAGCACTTAATTGCATTCTTAATCCTCCTTGATTTTCAGTGAGATGTAAGCATGCCTAACACATTCTGTATTGCATCTGTTTCATTTTAATTAGTAGGTTTAATTAGAAGGCAAATAGGAAATGGTATATAGTATGCCCTTTCTAATTTGGATTTTCTTGTTGTTACAGGTGTGGTTGCAAAAGTACGGCTATCTTCCACCAACTGACCCCAGAATGTCAGTGTTGCGAACTGCAGAGACAATGAAATCTGCTATAGCTGCTATGCAGCAGTTTTATGGCATTAATATGACAGGGAAAGTGGACAGAAACACAATCGAGTAAGTAAATGTTATTGGACTTCTCATATGCCTTGTAAATTACAGGGATCTAGAAAAAAATGCAAAGTATATTTACAACTATAGTGATCAGATATCTGAATATTTCAGAAATGTTAAGTGAATCTGAGCTAGATTTTTGTTTAACCTAATACGGAAGAAACTGAACTAAGACATGGATAAGCTCCACTGTGAGTTCCTTTTCACAAAGGGAGAAAAGAAAAGTTTGAGAAAAGATTTGAAAGAAATGTCACTGAAGAAAAAAAGACAATTTTATGTTGAAAGGCATTCAAGAAATGTACATAAAATCACAATTGGCAAGGTAAATAAAACTGAATCTAAAAAAATTTATGATTTCAAATTTCATCTCTTACTCAAAATAATGCTTGCAATAATGTGGTAAAAATTCTAGGGTGATTTTATGAAGTGGTATACAAGCAACAAACTGTAAATAAAAGGATTGCAAATGAATTTGTAAATGTTATACCATACCATGCAGCTGGCCATGATTTGGTTCCTGCCAACTGGTTTCCTCTCCATACTATTCTGGCATCCACTGAAGATTTGTGGGTTTTATTGAGAGAGTCATTCACTGAGCATCAAAAGTTTGGAGCTATTCAGAAGTAGTAGTCTGTTTGGGGCTGGTAGACATCTTCATTTTCCTATTATTCTACTATGTAAACTGCTCTGTAAACTTTTAATAAGCAGTACATAAATACCTTTAATAATAACGGTGAATTGCTGTTTTTTACTATTTCCAGTAGTGAGATTGATCCTCTTCCAAATTATTTGTGCATGTCAGAGGTAGTAGGTTTTTTCATATACAGGATAAAATAAAAGCCTCAGAGTCCTCTCTTCAGTTTATGCAGAACTTTGGACAGGGAGAGGGAGGGGTTTTCCCTCATACTTTGCATGGACTAAAGGAGCAGATGTTTGTGGTAAAGAATGGATAGTCACCCCTGCCAACCACAGATGTGACGATCACAGATCAAGTAGCATTTGAGGGCACAATCCTAACCAATTTGGGCTGGCACAACTCGCCCATCCATGACGAACCTCCCCTAGGAGTGGTGCAGCACTTACAGCACTTTTGGTTTCCATCACACTTTGTGTGAGGTATAAGTCCCAAGCCAGCATGGGACTTATACTGGTCTAACTGGGGTTTAGGATTGCACCCTATGACACACAGTATTAGCAACCTCTACACTTAACTCCCCTGGGACCAATAATGACAGCAGTTGATTTTAATATGGCAGGTAAGGCAAGGATGTCTGCAATAGTCTGGGAGTGGGATATAAGAACATAATACAGTGTGAATCACATCTTTCTCAGATTTACTGCCTGACACGTGTTTTGGTGCCGAGGTTTTTTGAGCTGATTCTATGTATATTTGGTGTGCTGATTTCAAATATAACAATAATTTTTGCCTATGAGCTCTAGTTTTTGAGATATAAACATCATGTCACCCTCTGTCATATTAGGCCTATGATTGACAGACACATAGACATTCAGTAGCACTGTATCTCAAAAAGTATAGTTGATAGAAAAAAACTCTTTACATATTTGGAATTAGCAGGCCCAATATACCCAAAATGAGTTCTAACATTCCAGGCACCAATCATTTTTTTTTTTTGTTGGGCTGTGTTTTCTGTAGATACCAATAGCAGGGTGACCAGATGCCAAACCCAAAATTCTCCCCTCCCCGGTTCCCCAAAATTCCTGTCACTCAAACCAAAATTCCTACCCAGTTAAAAAAATGTAGGAAACCCCACAAATCTAGTTCATGCTAAAATATAGCTAAAAACACTCATATTGCATTCATGTGCTTAATTTTTGCACAAATCTCATTGCAGCAGACCAGACACCAACCAAAAGGCACATGTTTCAGTGATCCAGGCAGACATGCAGAGGCTTGGTCTTTCAGTCTCCTTTCCTTTGCCCCCTTACACAGTATAAGCTCCACTGACTGTGCTTTAGAGTGGACACAATTGGCTTGGCGGCTTAAAGCTTAAGAAGCCAGGAGTTATCTCCACCATACCTACCTTGAGAAGGTTGCCACCTTTATACCCAGTCTCTGCTCCTTTGCTTTAACAATAGCTGGATGAAAGACCCCAAACCTGAACAGCTCAAGCCCTTGTGAATTACATGTTTTTTGTGCAAAGTATATATTGGTGGATCCATCTACAAAGACACAGGAGCAAGAGAGGCTGGGTTTTCTTTGGTCAGTTGGCAACCCTGCTTAAAAATTAATTCTTCCTTAAGTTGAGCTCCCTCCTTCCTTCCTTTGCACGATTTCCTCACCCCCCAGATCTTTTTCTCTACAGAGACTGGGAACCAATGCCAGGCACAGCCATTTGGGAATGGCTACTTAGAGGCCCATTTTTAGGCCTTCTTTGGCCTCTGGGAAGCAGGCTGCAAAATGGGAATCGAGTGCCTTACATGCTGGGAGTATTTATTCCACTGATGTTATGGGAAGATGCTTTTGCATGGGGTGGGGGGGAAACTACAATTCCCTCCCCCTCCTTTAACCAGCAGCCTCAGAGGCTCAATGGCTGCACACAGCCCTCAAAGGCCTAAAATCCCAGGAAATGGCTAGAGAGGCCCCCAAATTCTTGAGAGAGAGGCCTCTCCGGTCCCAGGCCTCATTTCTGGTTCTGTCTGGGAAATTCCTGTCGTCTTGCAACCCTGACCAATAGGCCTCAACATGTGCAGCTTTATGGAAGGTCCTTAGATGGAAGAGTTTATCTATCAAAGTATGCTCAAGAATGTTCTTCTGTAATTGAGACCCTTCCATCTCAGTTCCTCATTGTGCTATATATCTGTATGTCTCTCTCTCTCATATATATATATGGCCTGTCCTTAGCCCAGCTCTGCGATGCTGGATGGATCCAATCGTATTGGCTCTGCCTTTCCATTGGACTAATTCAGTGGCGTGGAGAGGGGGGATTTGCTGCTTGGGTAACAGCCTATCCTCCATAACAATCCAACCCAGGCTTTCGTGCTTCACATGCAGCATATGCAGCGCCGAGCACGATACCATAGTCTTCCAAGACTGACGGAGGCCTGCTTTTTTTTCTCTCCCAACATTGTCCATCACACTGCAGAGCCCCTTAAAATGCACACATGTTGCTACTGTAACCAGTAGGGATGGATACAGACAGAGATGAAAGTTTTTTTTAAGCTGAACATTCAAAATCGAACAAGTTGAGGAACTTCTGTACACACTTTACAACTGCAGCAAAATTTAAGTTGGCTCATTCTCGAATAAATATAATTAATGCCATCTTCGCTGTTGGACTGTCATGAACTGTGACAATTTTGCAGGCTTGCAGTTCCATTTGAAGATGTAGCAAGTGCCATAAAAAGTTAAAACTCAGTAGGATACTGGACCTGAATGATATGTTGCAGATTATTTTTCACTCTGTTAATATAATATCTCAAAAAGGATAAGGTTTAAAGTTTCCATCCTGTGTACATGAAGAGAGATTTTTCTTGAGAAAGAAGCAGAAATGATTTTTCTGTTGTTTTCTAAGCCTCTATTAAATTTAGTACTTGTTTTGGTAAAGCTGCCAGGTGCCCTTTACTGGGGGAAAAAGGCAGGGTGTAAATTGGGGAGAATGAGAAAGTATAATATAGGAATAATATATAATTGCTGCTATATATTCCATCAGTGTATGCTTCCTCCCAAAAACTCAAAGGAGCTTCCATGGTTATCACTGTCACTTCATTTTGCTTTCTCCTTTCTTTTTCATCCTTCTGTTATCTTCCACATTTAGATTGTGATCCTTGAGGCATGTTGTCTTTTATTAAAATAGGTTGCCAGTTCTTTTAAAATGATAGGGAAGTGCTTAAGGTCATTGATTTAAGTGTGTTCAAGCCTATGTGATGCAGAATTGAAGTCTGAGGCTGCAACCGTATGCTTGACTCCTTGGGAGAAAATTCCATTGCAATCAATAGGGTTCGACTCCAGTGTAAGAGTGCAGATCAAACCAAACTAAACTCAATAACCAAAATCATGCTGTTATTTTTGTTATTGGTGAATTGCACCTTAAATAAAAATGGTAACTAAACTTTATCAAGTGTGTAAATTCAGACTGTTTTATACCTTTTTGCCTATTAAAACATAAGGATGGTTTTATTGGGTCAGATCAATAGCCAGATCATGTAGCCAGAAGTGCTTTCAAGTGGCCTCTTGCACCCAGGGGAGTGCTATGACATTACAACATAACACAACATAATGATGTCAACATTTGCTCCAGTAGCTTCCCTGCTTGAAAAACAGTTGGAGAGTTAGTGTATGCTGGTAGCTGCCTGGGAAATTTCACCTGACCGGCTACGTAGAGAATACATGCACTTCAATTGCTTTATCAGCTGGGCGCGCTTGGCAGTTTGCTGGACAATTTTGCCCAACAGACTACTGTGACAGCAGTCTGGAATACCCCAGGCAACTGTGGGGAAGCAATTGGAGAGTATGCTCTGGCATCTTCCTCCAGTAGGCACGTAGGGCATGCAACATGTTTTGCCATGGAATGGTATGCCTCTGCATGTAGCCCACTGTCTTTTGCATCTGTTTTGATAAAAGGCTATTCCTTTGGGGAAAGGAAACAACTTTCTTCATTTATTTGCAAGAAATAAGGTGGATGTTGACACAGTTGAATCAAAGTCATTCATGATTCTAATATGATCCATTCACATTATAAAGTAATAAACACAGGAGTAAATCTACTTGATTTTTTCAGTGCAGAAATTCTTTTTGTCATTTATATTTAATTCGTGAATAATTCTGATTTATATTACTCAAAATGAAATAACCCCCTTTGTCACATGCATAATTTTTGCAATGTTGTCTGCCTGCTTGCTTGTGTCAAATAGCAGTCAATGACCACTTTCCTTTCCCTTTTCTAACTCTTTATTGTCAACTTGCAATAGATAATTTTCCTTTTGATGAAATATGCAGGTTACCCCCAAACTTCCCCAGTGTAGTATTTAAAAGCTTTCTAGCAGTTGAAGCAGCATTTTTCTGCCAGAACTCCATCTCTGTAGAGAATCTTTTCTCTAATCGCTGTTCTAGCTATTAAATCCTGTAACACCTTATTAAAACCAAGACCTCTCAGCAGGCACCCAGGATGTTCTGATTCTCAGGTTAAGATACTTGTTGCTGGATTTTCTCAGTTCTTAACATTCAAGGATTCCTGACCCATTCAGTTTCTCTTTGTGCACCCACAAGGCCTGCTGGACTTTATTGCTTTTTACTGCATGAGTGAGTGGAATGCAATGATTTTTCCAGTAGGAGATTGGCATCAGCAGTTTTAGTAGTGCTTTCCGGGAATGAGCAAAGGGATTACCCATAAAAGAGTCCCTTTGGCTAAAGTTCCTTCAAGAAATTACAAAAACTGTTCATTTTTGATACATGGAAGTTTCACTTATGTCCTTTTTTTGCTGAGCTTTAGAACAGGATAAAGTGTTATTTTGATGCGGGGGGAGGGTTTGGATTGGGCTGTTAAACTCAAGAGAATTCCATCCTTACCAATGAATTTTGAAACTCAGAAATGATATGGATTGAAATAACCCAGGAAATAAAGAAAAAAGTTATATTGTATATTGCTTTATTTCTTTACAAAATTGAATTTAGATGCTGGTGATTTTTTTCCCAGTTTTCTTCATCTCCATCTCTTCAACTTGTTTTATTTTGAGTTGCTTTTACAAAATTTTCTCTTTGCTTCTTTTTAAAGCATATTCATTCAGATTTTCAGATATTCCAGGTGTCATTTTTTTTGCAGAATGCACAAGGGAGATTGCTTCAGGTTGCGACTGAATACTCAGTCCTGAATAGTTGTGCTGGTAGACTTGTCTGTAGTAACAACCTAATATCCTAGGTCTTGCTGGTTGACTGGTGTAGCATTCATTTTGTTGATGGATCTTTTCAGGTCGGACTTTGTGGACCAAACCAGATTTTTTGTTAATCATGCTATGTGACCCAGTATGTTGGCATCTTAATGGAAATAGTATTTGAGAGGATGGCCTGATCCTGTTCAGAATTATGGTAGGGGCATTATGATAGTCAACACTGCATGCATCACTGTCCCACTTTGAATCACTGCTCCCCACCCCAGCATAGCTGTTTACATTTCAAAAAGCAAATGTGCTGATCCAGTGTTCCAGTGTGATTAGCTGCATCCCTCATTTTGTTGCTTTGGGTGTATGGATGTGCAAGCATTAGGGAGAGAGAGATTTTAAAATATACTCTGACTTGGGATACACAGTCTGGTTAATGAATATGTAGACTTTATAAGTGTTGACCAGTATTCATCAACATTTATCCCTTGCTGTACCACTTTGTGTGGTCCACCTATTCAGAGTACCACTGGAAATAACTGGTGATGACATCATGACTGGGTCGGGAGGCCATGACATGAAAAACACTATTAAGAGGTTCAGGGTGCATGGGAGGGCTGTTTCAAGCACATTAAAAGCATTCTTTGGAGCTTCCCACTGCTGATTGTTGTGTCTCTGGTCTTGTTGCCAGCAAGTGTTTAGGGGGCCCATGAACACCACCAAACCAGTACCACCAGTAGTGCTCATTCTACAGGTTGAGAAAACAGATAAAGACAATGCCAAGTAGTTAAGTTCTCAGTGAATGTGAGCATCTTTGAGAAAATTATTTATTCATGATCTTGTAATTGCAACCTCAGATACTTGGGGCAGAGCCACCAGTTTACTATAAAATTTGGGGGATGAGAGTCTTTCACACTTCAAATTGATGGAACCGTATGGAAAATGCCACACAGCAGCACAGGTCACTATTAAATGGGAAGAATTTCCCTGTACTATATTCACATTCTCTGTGGTGCCATAACCATTGCCTTCAGTTATATTTTTGAATATTTCCAGTGAGGCAAGAGGGGATTATTATATTAGCAATATGAATGCATGAAGCATTTTTAATGTTTTCATGAGAACATTAAAAAACGTTTTACTCTTGAATAGCTAGGCACCTCTTTTAATGAGTGTAAAGGAAGCAATATCTTGGAGTCCACTGCTTTGTATGCAGAAATTGGGAGGATGTGTCTGCGGATTTGTTTTAGAAAGCATGAATTCCCATTGTTCTAGGAAAAACACTTTGAAAATCTAAAAAAAAAAAACAACCTTATTTGATGTGAAACAATTGTTTATTTTCTTCGTGGTAAAATGGATAGAAATGAATTATTCTGAAGGAGTGTGGAAATTCCAGAATTGATTCTAGAGTTGAATCTGAGTAGGGAGCTGGATGTTGAAGTTGATTCTCAGTAGGAACCTATATGAGTGCTATATGTTGTCCACCCACAGGAGATGGATGCTGGACGTACTGCATTTATGAGTTCCAGAATTTCCTACATATACTTAGCTATTGTGTAGGAATGTCATCTTTTGTGAAGCAGGCTAATTTGAGCTGACAGTCATTATCTGTGACCAGTTTCACTATGAAAGAGTAGTAGGTGATATCAAGGATTGTAGTAATACTTATTATTTTTGTATTCCCATAAAATGCAATACAAGTTGGACATCCCTTATTTAGAATTCCAGAATATGGAATATTCCAAGCTATAAACCTTTTCTTTTTTAAACTGAAAGCATGACACCAGGCACCACTGGGCACCAAATCAGTTCTTACTGGGTCCTTATATCACAGTATATGCTCCCCAAATTTCATGCTTCTTGGTCCAGGTGTTGGGACTGGGTGCTGATCAATCTTCAATGTAAAGAATAGGAACAAAAATGTATTGTACCCCTTTTCCACCCCCTAGAGGTTAAAAATAGTTCTCTAAAAATAAGAACCCCTAAAAATAGGGGTTCTTACATATCACAGAAGGAACATCCTCCCCAAATTTCATGCTTCTGGTTCTGGTGGTTTTGGCTGGGCATTGATGGGTGAGTCAGTCAGTGACTCTTCAATTTTATATACCAGTATACATACAGATGGTGATTGGCAATTGCTTCAATATATGTGAGAGTAGGTTTCATAGTCTTGCTTAAAACTAATGAGTGAAATGTGTTGGTCCAGTTATGTGGACAATCCATTTACTACTATGATCAAAAAGTAAGAAGAAAGCACCTAGCAGAAGGTCCTTTTTTGTTATTAGTTTTAGGAGAACATTGATGTTGCTTTGAAAAGTTCTTTGGATTATAAATAGTTGTAGTGAGATGGAAGTATATTGAACCACGCTTGAATATTGATTGCCTACCTGTGGATTCTGTCTTATATGCTAAATCCATCTCTTGAGCTTAAAGCCTTTTACGATGCACACAATTCTCTCTACAGAAATATCAAATGCTTAGCAAAGCCAGGGAGCTCTTCTCAACTACGGCTTTGAAGATGAGGTTTAAAAAAGAGCTGTTTGGATTATTTACAGCTTCTTTCTGTCTCTGTCTAAGGCAGAGGTTCCCAAATTAGTGGATTGCAACCCACCAGCCGGGGAACCCCTTCAGTCTGGTCTCTTAAGAGGTGGGTGTCAAGAGGACTGCAGCCTCTAAGTGATCCCTAGAATCATGCTGTTGAAGAGAGAGGAGGATTGAAGTCCAAGGGGTGGGGGAGCCCAGCGACACTATGCAGGGCTCTCCACACCTGGAAAGTCTTAGAAGTGACTTCTAGAACCCCCATACCTCATTGCTGGCTTTAGGTATGCCAGAAACCACAAGCAGCAGCACAAATCTGGACATCACATTGCTGCAATTCTCCCACTCAATGGTCAATGATTTTCAACCCTTTTCATCTCATGGCACACTAACAAGGCCCTGAAATTGTCAATGCACCATCAGTTGTTTTTACCATTGATAAGGCATACCGGGATATTCAAATCCCATAATTTTCCTATTAATGACTCCCCCCAAATTCCAGCGGCACACCTGAGGACTATCCATGGCACGGTACACTGGTTGAAAATAACTGACTTAGGTGGTTCCCTCCTCCTAAGGAGGACTTTGGAAACCATTGGTCTAAGTGAACAAGTGTTGAAATGCAAGTTGTGTCTGTTCACAGAGGCTTACCCAGGAAAGAGTTCTTGCTGCCTTTGTTGTGTGTAGTTGCATCCCATCAATGAAGAGTGGAGGAAATATCCTAGGTCCTTTTGTGGGATCAGCACTGTGGTCAGTACAGCTACCTGAATTGATTGAACATCCTAAAAAGCATAAAGTCAGTGTCACTGTGGTCTGAATAATCTCTCCAAGTTTGATGTTCCCAGTTTCCACTATAAGAGCTGGTGCAGTTGTGACACAGATTGCTGTTGCAACTGCACTTAAGAAACCATCAAAACGTTTGCTTCCTTACTTTCGCCTTGCCTAAGATAAAAGCAGAATCTTTTAATGACAAAGGTAACCAGGTTTCTGGTTTCTAATATGGTGATACAGGTGCCCTGGTGGGCACCTGTGATAATGTGGTGGTCAGATAATGTGGTGTCACATTTGAAATAAGAGGGGGAAATCCTTTCCAAAGACTGGGGGAAATAAAGAGAGACCTTGCAGTCCTGTTGCTTGTTTCCAATCTCTTAACTTTGTTTGAACTCTTTCCTCATAATGTCTATACCAGGCTCAAGTATTGCATGAATAACTTCAAATTGAGATAATTTTAAAATGATAAAAATAAATTTGTATATTTAGGTCCATGTTCTGCAATGAGTTTTTTCCAGTGACATATTTTCTGTGTGTACATGTATAATATTTATGTGTAGAGCATTTCTAACCCAAGATAATAGTTCTGTTTTTGCTTTATCCCTTGCCTCTTTCGTTTGATGTAGTGATATCACCTTAAGGTGAGAGCATCTGTCTTTTGTTGTTTGCTTATTGCAGTGTGTTTGAGTGTAAAATGTGTGTAATCCAATTGCATGGAAATTGCATGTCATGCTAACATTTGCTCAAACAGACTGTGGGCAAATGAGTTCCATGTTTATTTTAAGAAAACATATTGAAGCTCAAAAATGTAAGTGGAAAGAAAGGTTTTAAGATTTTATGCATATTGAATAAAGTGAGAGATATCACCTGATCTGTACATTCCTAATTATAGGACTCTCCTCCTGGCTGTAATAGAAATTCTATGTAGTTAAAATTTAAAATAAATCCATTTTGTTACAGTGTGTTCATATCAGCATTCTTAGCTTTACAGTGCAATCTTGTGTATGTCTGCTCAAGATGTATGTATGTATGTTTTGTCGCTCAGTGGGACTTCTCTCAGGATATATTCATAGAATTGCAGCCTCAAATATCTTTATATAATGTAATATTTCAGTGAGTGGATGGAAGAGGTCAATTCAAGCCTGAGTATTCTTATTTCATATTCAGAGCTTTAGGTGCCAAAAGGCTGGCTGTCACATTTTGACAGTTGTGCTTAGTCAGCATTATGGAGATAACCATCAGTCAAGGTGTTTCAAATTATCAAGGTCTTGCTGCAGGAAAAGTGCAAATCTTAACTGCAGGGAGCTAGAAAAGGCTTCACAATTGGCTGCATACCACAAGTCTATGTCCTCTTTTACATACAGAAGACTTTTTGGCTGCCTCCTGATCTTCTCAAATCACATCTCTTTTGTATGGCCCCAGCCAACTCAGAACCAAAGACCATCTTATGTACTTTATGGTGCCTCTGGCTCCAAACAACTTTGGAACTGGTCTGTGGAAACGTGGGCTGCACCACTAGATAGGCTTTTGACTAGTCTCATTACAACTTTGTAAGGTGCTGTCTCTGTTACTTTTTCATTTTTGCATTCTTTAGGCACAATAGATATTATACCTGGGAGAAAAATAATAGTGAGAAGTGCCAAAGAGGCAGTTCCAGGCTTCATTTTAATATTTAGTAAATTTATTCCATGAGATTCTGTTTGCAGAAAAAGAACAATTAGAACACGCACTTAATCCTTTCTGAAATTGCTTGAACTCTTGCATCGCTATTACCATCAACCTGTTAACTATTGTTTGCGTAAGAAAGGATCTGTTTTCTTAGCATATGAATGGTTTCTTTGGAACATTCACTTTAAATTGGAATCCTGCTCTTATCGCAGTAAGCATACACCATAGCTATTGTGATACCTCCAAAAGACTGTTCTTTATCTCCCATGCTAGTATTGAGCTAAATGCATCTGTTGGACACAAGGAAAGATAGTTTCCTCTGTATTTTGTCTACCTATTCAGAACTCGTGGTATTTAGTGACAGCTTCATGACATGGCAGGTCACAGTGTTTAAGTCTTGTCCAACCTACCCACACCCAGTAACTTGTACATGACATTTTTCTTTAATAAGCAAGTCACGTGTGTTCTGCAATCTCTCTTTGCGATTTGCATTGAAGTTTGATAGGCATTTGAGTGTTTGGTAGAGGGAAAAATAATCACGTGTGTGTACACACACACACACACAGACTCAGGGCAAAATCTAGAATAACTCCCTAAGTAACTACAGGGAGTCCTTGCTCCAGTGTAAGAACAATTTACTCTGGTTTCCAATATGAATTTCCCATAGGTTTTCACTAGGTGGTTCAATAACTATGGGTGCACATAAAGTCTCTTATGTGCTCCCGTAGTTACTCTGGATTTGGGGGACACTCTCTTTCTTGAATGTTTGGGCCTGATTTGAGCTTGCCTAGATTGTGGTAATGATGTACAAATTAACTGTTGGGTAAATTTACGGATAGTATTTAAATTTCATCTCCTGAAAATTCTCATCTAATGTTAAGTAAGGCAAGCACAATGAATAGTGTGATGATATCTCTCTTCCCCCCCACCCCAAAAAAAAGGCAAAGGAAAAGTTGTCCACCGCAGGTTGCCCTGCTAGTCGTGACTCACTCTTAAGGAGCGGTGCTCATCTCCATCTTCATTGTCTGAAGACACCTCTGTGGATATATGTCCCACATGTGCACAGAACGCTGTTTCCTCCTTGTAATTTAGAATAATAGAACCACAGCTTTTTTAGCCTCGTTCTCCCTCTTTCATTCAGAGAGGAACCTTTGAACATACACCCCACTCAAAATTAAGCCACGTGATTCAGGTATAAAGGCCTAGTTTGCAGATATTTCTGCAGGGAAGGAAATGTACTTGATTCCTTCCTGGAATTTGTAGCCAATGAAGTGTTAATATAGTTAGCACATTCAAATTCAGGCATAACAGTACTTGCTTTGCAGGGTTGTTGTAAGGGCAAAGCAATAATACAACACGTGAAGTGCTTTCCCTGCTCAGAAAGTGATGAATAAATGTGTGTCGTTTGCATCATGCAGAGGAAATGGTTGTGTTATTTTTGCATTGAGAAACTGTGGTCTAGTAGGTATTTTGATTTATAAGAAGAGTTCAGATAGGTGAGTCACAAACATAAGAATTTCTCGTGTTTTATTCCAGAGGCAATGAAATTGAAATTTAAGCAGAGTGCCTTGAAAAAAAGAGAGACAATGAAACATAAAGGCCACAATTCTGTGGAAACCAGTCCTTGTTGCACCCAGAATGTGAAATGGGACTTATCAAAATGTATTTGCATATGAATGTTCCTGTATCTAGCGATTCTATGAAGCTGATTTATTTAGGGAGGAGGGAACAAATGAAATTAAGAGAAAAATGTTAGGAATTAGAAGTGCTTTCCTAGAAGTAGGAAATCTCTTCATGACATGAAGTTATCCAGACTTTTTCTCTATGAAATTTATGGGCAGCCTGTACGTTTACTATACAAGGCAAAATGGGGGGTGTTGTGCTTAGTAAAATTATAGGATTTTAATGATATGACTAAAAGCAATGTTATTAAATCTCAAGTTGGAAAACAGCACACTTTCTCCACAAAAAAATCCCACCCTGAAAAGAATTTATCCTATTTATATCCTGCTCAACCAAAGTCCACTTTTGGAGTGGTTATACCTTTAGCAGGCCTCTGTCAGTCTTGATAGACTATGGTATCTTGCTCGGCACTGCAGACGCTGCATGCGAAGCACGAAAGCCTGGGTTAGATTGTTATGGAGGATAGGCTGTTCCCCAAGCAGCAAATCCCCCCTCTCCACGCCACTGAATTAGTCCAATGGAAAGGCAGAGCCCATATGATTGGATCCAGCTGGCGTCGCAGAGCTGGGCTAAGGACAGGAGCTCACCTTGTCTTGTGAGGCCAACCCGGATCTTGAACCCTGGCCTGCTGGTTAACAGGCACAGCGTCTTAACCGCTTTCACCATCCACAGAAATGCTTAAAAAATCCTCTTCATTAAGCTTTTCCATGGATTTCATGACTTAAAATTGCCTGATCTTGATTCACTGGAGCAACACCAGTAAACTAGCAGTTCATTTTTTATTTCGGGTTGATCAGACAACTTCACACATATAGTTTGTGTAAGTATGAGTATTTTATGAGTATACATACTCATATAGTCAGGGTTCAGTTCATATCTCTTCCCTCTCCTCTGCAGGGTACATGAGCCCAAATTTATATTGATTACTGTGCAAAAAGGAGCACATTGTTGTGCTACATATGTTATATATCTATATAGATATGTAAACTTTAAAGAAAAAAAATATTTAAACTGAGAACAGCAATGTGCAAGTATACTTTTTTTTGAAAATAACTTATAGAACTTCTTCTAATTTAGAACCAGAAGGCAGGTAGATTGGATTGTGGGACCACGTTTCAATTTTTTTTAAATTTCAAGGCATTAAAATCACATACAACATGCAGCAGGTGGGGAGCTCACATTTCCTAGTGACACTATTAATAAATGGCTGTTCCCGAAACCCTGGGGATTATTTGCAGCACACCAATTCGCTGTCACACACTGGTTGAAATTTGCTACTGTCTCGCTTAACAAGTGATCCACATAACAAGGAAAAATTTCTCTAGGATTCTGCTTTACGTAACAAACACACTCATTGGCAGTTGGGACAGAAGCGCTGGCCGGTAGCCCCTTTAAAAAGCATCAGGGCTGTCTGGCGTGCCTGCCCATAGCAAAAGCAACACTTCTGTGCTGTTCTTCCTGTGGCTGGAAGTTCCCTGGGCAGAGGGAGAGAACAGCTGAGGAGAAGAGGGAAGCAGCTCAGGGCTAGCTAGAAGGAAGCAGGGGAGAGAAAGGCTCAGGATGAAGAGAAGGAGAAAGAGGAGATAATTTGAAAGTGTCTTTGATTACAGAAGAAAGTGTATTTGAAAGTGTATTGATGGACTCCTAACCGTGTCTACCCAGAAGTAAGCGCATTGTGTTAAATGGGGCTTACTCCCAGGAAAGTGTCTTTAGGATTGCAGCCTAAATAGTCTTCATAGGATCATGCACATTGAATGCATGTTTTGAATTCAATTCCAGTGTTTTGTCTTCATTTTTACATCCAGTTAATATTTTTATATGAATATTTTTTGGGTTGTGAAACCAGTTGTCTGAGTTTCCATTATTTCCTATGGGAAAATCTGCTTCACATAAAGAGCGTTTCACATAACAAGCATACCTCCAGAACAAATTAAACTTGTTATGTGAGGCACAACTGTATATACTATTCATCAAAGTATATTTTGACTTATAAGCCCTATAAGTATATTTCACTGAAAACTTATACTTACTAAAAGATTTTTGTTTTCAAAATACTTTGTTGTTCTTCTTTTCTTTCTGCACATCTCCCAAAATATAAATTGAAAAAACGGTGAAGAGTTGCCAAATTTCTCACATTTTTATACTGCCTTTCCTCCAAGGAGTTCAGGATGAGCACATGATTCCTCCCTTTTTCTTGTAAGGTAATTGAGGCTAATCAGTGGTCCAAGGTCATCCATGAATCTTGATGATTGAGTGGAGATTTTAGCCTGTATGTTCCAGGTCTAGGTCCTACTCCTGAACCACTAAGCCAGTGATTTTCCGTGGTGTGCCGCAATTGGTCTGCATGTGTGCCATGGAAATTTGGTCAGTAAATAGATTTGCCATTTATTTATAAGGCCAAGGTGGTGCGAGTTCCCTATTAATGCATGGTGTGCCTTGTCAATTGTCCAAAAACTGATGGTGTGCCTTGACCATTTTAGTACCTTGTCATAAGTTGAAAAAGATTGAAAATCACTGCACTACACCATCCTAGCTGTCTTGAGCCTACTACTCTGCTTGACTACCTCTTCATCTGGGTATTCTCTTGTTGGTTGTTTTTTGCAAATGTTAATGGGGGAGCATACTTGCTATATGTGCCACAATCCTATGTCTTGTAAGGTAAAAGAGCCATTGTTGTTAATCATTTGGGCTGGCATTTGTCAGTGATGTTAAGATATTGTCCTTGTGTGCTACTAATTGGTTTGTATTACTTCTTTCAAGCTGGATGAAGAAGCCTCGCTGCGGTGTTCCTGATCAGACAAGAGGCAGCTCCAGATTTAATATTCGTCGAAAGCGATATGCATTAACAGGGCAGAAGTGGCAACATAAACATATCACTTACAGGTAATGAAAGCAAAGCTGTGACCCTTTCATTTGTGAGTGCTCAGCATTTGTTATTTATTTATTAATGCTGTTCAAGGGAATATGATTTGCCAGAATGAGAGGTTGGTATGTACCCTGAATTTATTGATTAAACTGGAGCATCTTGGAAAATGCTCTTGTACTGCAAAAGCACTAAGTGATTGTCTTGGATTCAAATGGCTCATGATTATACAAATTGTTCTTCAAAGCATCCAAGTATCACATTAATCTTTTGCTGTTGCTTCTGTAAACATGGTTCAGCCCTGCTGCTAACCTTTTGGTAAAAATGCCGAGGAAGTATAAAATGTTTCATGGTAGGAAAGGGGTTCTCTAATTTAAATTAGAAATTGGAAAAAGGGGGTTTTCTTATGGTGCATAAAGGTTTATACAATTTTCTGAAAGATTTTAGAATATAATATGGAATGGTAGCTTGCCATGCCAGGTAACTGGAGTGGAAGAATTATTCTTTTAAGATATGAAATGCAATTGCCTTTATAAGGTGCAGGGGAAATTCTACACTTTAAAAAGTATGTAAACACAGGTACATCCATTTGTAGAGAACAATGCATAAGCATTCTTTCAAAGGCCTAAAAACTGCTTATAATTAGAATGCACAGTATTAATCCAGAAACATAACTTAGATATAACACAGATATATGCTTCTTGAATTATTTTGTATCCTCATATTGCCATATCCACACCTTTGCTCTGGCTTAGAAAATGGAAAGAGATAAACAGCATTTTTTCCCTTCAGTACGACATTCTAATTTGAATCCAAGTGTTGCATACTAAAACATTAGAAAAAGCCTTCTGTTTGATCATATTCAAGAGTGAACATTTTTTTCTTCTGATTTGCAACTTGTGGTTCGTAAGTTGGCAGTCTCCCCTAGCAATTTCACACACACAATTTCACACCCTAGCAATTTCACACACCCCACAATTTCAGGGTGCAATCCTAACCAATTTAGGCCAGCATAACTGATCCATCTCCCTGTTCCAGAGTGGCGTGGGGAGGCTGGTGGTACCCACTTGTGCCTGGTGATACCCACTGTCCACTGGTGCCCATTAGGGATGCCTGATGCCCAGTGGTGTCTGTTGCCCACTGTGCAGTGATGCCCAGTGATGTCTTCCTTACTGAGTTATTTGGACACAGTAGTTGCTGCCTGGGATGCATCACTGAAATGTTTTGCAATCAGAACTATGGATTCGTCTTTAGCAGATGGTGAAGCAGATAGGTTGTCCTATGATTTCATCTGATTTCCTGAAGAGTAGTAGATTGTAGCCAGTCCACTTGAAGGCATGCTGGATTAGATGAGTCTTTGGCCTGATCCTGTGGAGGCTCTTGTGTTCTTATCCAAGATCTCTTGACCCAGCCAAAGGCAGACAAGGATGCCAGATGGTTGTAAACCATCTGATTGGGTAGACCTTTATGACATCATCAATCATATGTTGTTCCCTCTTCCCCCTTCAGGTGTTGCCATGGATGCTTAGTTGTATTGAATTGTATTATTAAAAAGCAACTGATCCAAACTCCCGAAACAGTCTAAATAGAATAGGAAAATTATTAAGTTAGCCACCTTAGGAGAGTATGCTGTAGCACACTGATACACAACAGAATTTGTGTTAACAGTACCTGCAGCATAGGAAATAATAAAGATATAAATTGCTTGTGAGGTGCCTTGTGTAACCACTTGCACCAATGTAAGAACTTCCCTGGTTTGGAGTCAGTTTTATTCACAACTATTTTACTGATCAGAAAAAGCACTCCACCAGGAGTGATAATTATGACTAACACTATTCAGAAATTTCCAGTCATCAGTCCTTTATAAGCACAAAAATATTGTATTTACTTGTATCTAATGCACTACTGAATCTTATGCACACCCTATACTCCTAATCAAAATACCTTATTTACTCAAATTACATTAACCCTCGAATCTAATGTGCACCCTGATTTTGGAAACTGAATTTAGCTGGAAAAGTGGGTGTTAGATTCAAGTAAATACAGTACTATTGGAATAACAGAATCCAATTACTATTAAAACAAATTGTGCTGAATGCTAAATAAGCAACATCTGTTGAAAAAATTCTTCAGAGAAGAAAGTTTTGCCCCAACCTTATTCCTTTGGTATCATCCTTCAGACATAGATTCCTTTGGTATCATCCTTCAGACGCTCCCATTCTCTAGATAGCAGCTTCTCTTTATTTTCCACCATAAAGTTTACAGGACTGGCCTGCTGATCTTACTCAGTCCTGGCCTGAACTTGCATACAGGTGAGACAAGCTAGAATTTCAGAGTAAGGCTCATGAGAGCAAGATGATACATTAGTTTCCAAACATATTCCGACACGATGCTCCAGACGCCACTATGTTGGATCATCTCATGAGAAATTTGATTTCATTTCATGGAATTGAAGATGGCAGCACCTGGGCAACAGGCAGGAGGAGCCACTGAGTAAATCCCACAGTGCCCTGTGATCTTGGCATTGTGAGCTAACGCACTGTGGCTCATAATTTGGAATTCCTGGTATTCTTTGACTTGGAGCACAACCCTAACCATGCCTACTCAAAAGTAAGCCCCATTGAGTTCAATGAATTTTACTCCCAAGAAAATGGGAGTGCAGCATTAGATGTGTAAGGTCCAGATTCAAATCCCTGATCAGCAGTGACAATTCCTGGGTGACGTTGGGCCAGTTACTCTCTCTGTCTCTTCTATCTCACAGGGTTGTTGAGAGGACAGAAAGAGGGAAGGAAGGTGATATAAAAATGTGAGGAATAAATATTATTTGTTGCTGTACAGTTGCACCTAAACCTGTTCAAGAATGTCTAAGTTGTATTTTATCCTTTAATGAAAAAAATTGGCTGCTGCTGTCTTTAAGTATTATTCTTTCCCAATTCTTTAAAGCTCCATATATTCACTCAGTAAGAGCACAAGTTCAGCCCAAGTCTATTTTTACTTTATTTCAGCCATCTTCTGTTTCACTGCCTTATCTGTAATTCTGATAATTTATATTTGCTGATTGATTTAGAGCCAAGCAACTTAGATTTGTTCCCAGTATGCACTTATGAACATTTGATTCCATCTCCTTATTGCCCAGTTACTTGTTTCTGGGAAAATATGCTAATGCACAGGCTACAAACTCTATATATATGCTTCTTGAATTATTTTGTATCCTCATATTGCCATATCCACACCTTTGCTCTGGATAATGAATTAAATGATAAATGGGAGTAACACTCAGAGCAGCCTGCTTTTCACTTCCATTCCACAGTAAAATATGTGCAGTTCTTCCTTCTCTCTGTTGTTTTTAACTAGGGAAAAGGATCTCTGTGTCATGAGTTTACTCCATGCAAATATTGTTGCTTTAATGGGTGTGATCAATAATTCAGTGAATTGTGTCGAGACATTGATAGCAGTTTTCCAAAGTGTGAAGCTGGCTTCTTTTGTAAGCTCTGGAATTTTATGAATATTAAATAATTTTTTTTTGTTTTTAGATAACTATAAAGTAGCTGCCCAGCCAACTACTCTTTCTTGGCATTATGCCCTGTCAACTCGCTATTCTCACAGGTTAAAGCAACCCAGAAAAAATGTCAGCAACTTCCATGAGCTGTCATTTAATCAGATACAAAACAGCTTAAGGCTCCTGATTCCCAAAGCTACAATTTATAGTTGCTCTCTCCTGTCCACTTAAAGGGTTTAGTGCTCCCAAACAGTCAAGCTTTCCCAAACATGCTAATTTAAAAGCTATTCTGCAATTTTCTTGATTTTCCAGTGAGCCTTGAACAGGCCTGCCAAGGCATGTCCAGTCAATGAAATGCAAAAGTGAATTTCTGTCCACATGATGCAGAGTGAGCCTCTGTGTCATCCATTTATATTGTCAGTGATAGGAGCTATTTCTCCAAAGAACTTCAAAGTCAACAGGGTCACATGAGAATGTTGCCAATTCACTGACCTTTGATTCTCTCTTTCCCTTGAGAACTGTGTGCATGTGGACTCAGGACAAGACTGATCATTAGTGGAGGAGCTATTTGTCTTTAATTCAGAACATAATGTGGAGTCCTTGGCTTCTAGTGAGCTATATCCATACTATATTTGCTTGTAAGTTAGTCCCATTAAATTAAACGGGACTTGCTCCCAGGCATATGTGTATAGGATTGCAACCTTGCATCCCAGTCCTACCTAAATCCCCTCTGCTGATGCAGCTGCTTGACTGGAGTGTGATGCTTCCTGCTAGGGTGGGGGGGGTACATCTAGAGGTGTCCTGCAGGTAAGGAAGGTTTTTCCTTTGTCCAGGGATAAGACTCAACTGCCAAAATGAGTCTGCTGGGACCTGCAATAATGAATTCGTTGGCATAGGTTCAGTGGATCAAGAAAGGCACATCAAGAGTGAGAAAGGGATAGGATGCTAATGTTGTTTCTGAGGCTAATACCCCCATCTGACCCCTTCCCTGCACCAGTCCCCACTTTTTTTCTGTCTCATTAGATGGATTGTAGTAACTCAGGTTATTACTCCCAGTACAACATTTTTTATACAAGTGTTCCGTTTCTGAAATACTGCATGTGAGTCTGAGGCATGTGTAAATTGCAGGATGTGCAAATGCATTTGGCAATGGCTCCGCATTACACCATCAGGCTGTTTCATTCCACACTGTGCACCTTCTCTGAATAAGAATAGCAGTGCCTAAAATGTTGCTGGGCTTGCAAAAGGCAGAAGATGGTTTTTCATCACTGGAGATGAATATCCTAGCAAATATATTAATATCCCTGTTAACGCATTGGGTCCTGGTGAATTCTGGTTCTGATAAAGCAGATAGCATAAACTACATTTAATATAGATCTATTCTGCCACAGACGAAAAACAGTGAATTAGGAAAACTGAATTGTACATTTGTCTGTGCAAAAAACTGGCAACTGCAAATATGATATTGACAACGTCCTTAGAGTAATTTGAGACAACAAAAGTGGCTTATTTCTATATTAATCTTAGGCTGCAATCCTAAACACACTTTCCTGGAAATAAGACCCACTGAACACAATGGGGCTTACTTTGGAGTAGACATGCTTAGGATTGTGCTATAATTAAAGTCCTCAGTTCCTCATACTGGAAACGAATATCCTTTGGCCACACTGTATCTGATGCCTGTATGAATTGTTGAACAATGGAAGGGATATTCTATGGAGGAAATCTTATTCATTTTCTTGTACAATAGAAATGCCTGTAAAAAGTTCAAGTGTTGCAAGCAATCACCAAATCGGGTGTATGTCAAACACTGCTTTTTATTTTTTGTTTTTTTGACAGTTTAGATAGATGACTGTGGATGTTCAGGAACAACTGCATTTCAGGAGGAAAGGCAGAATTGACAGAAAGGGACTATTTAACAATTTACCTGTTTATTGAAAATGGCACAAAACTATGTATTTCTCCAATTCAGCCTTCCCTACATCTGTCATCAGCGAGGCAGGCTCATCTATCACATGGAATTGTGTATATGCTTAAAATTGTGCTCTTTTGTTATTACTATTAGAGTCCATGTATCAAAACGTCACTTTTTTCCTCCATCTCTTTATGGTTACAAAACGTCCTCCACTCAAGGACAGAATTTTTTGTCCACGACAAAGAAAATTATACTGGAAGAAGCCCCGTCTATATGTCTGGAAGATGGTTGCTTTAGAAACTTCACTCATTAATACTATAAGGAAATTACATACAGAAAATTCATTATTACTGATCTCCTATCAAACTGACAATATTTACATAGTAAATAGTGAGTTCCCAGATAGCAGCTTTGCAACTTATGGTTAGCTCCTGATGTTCAAATTTAGTACGTGTGAAAATTAAAAACACCGAAGAAAATTAAATGCAATCACTACTGTACCAAAGTCATCAGTTGCATAGTCAAATTAACTTTAATGTGGACTATGCAACTGATGACTTTGGCAGAGTAGTAATTTTATTTGTTGTATTTGATTTGAGACTGCAATCTTAAATACATTAGTTATAAATCTTAAATACATTTGTTATAAATTTCAGTGAGTTCTGAGTTGTCTCTTTTAATTGGCAAGCTTTGGATTGTGCCATTGATTATCCATGCACAATCTTGCACTTTTCATTTCCTGTGTTTACGTGCATGCTCAAGTTGTTTCTTCATTGAATGTACCATTTCCCATTCAGGAGCAAAGTGTTTACTACTTTGTTTAATATTTGAATTAGGGACTTTCAGCTCAGCCGCTGCATTACACCAGCTCCCTCCTCTAACATTGTATATATTCATATTTTAAGAAACTTATCTTCCATTTCTTGCAAAATTAAATTGAAGTAGCTTATAGCACAAAAAACAGGCATCCCTAAGGAAGACATTCTGCATAGCTGGCATATTGGATTGTGAATTCTGTACACAAAAGAATATATATATGGAAGAAGAGTATTCTAGTGCAATGCTATAGGATTCTACTTTGTCCCCAGATACATGTCAAGTAAAGATCACTATTTTCCTTCAAAATGATAAAATCTTCTCTTTTTTGTATGTATATAATACTTGCTTTTTGTGGCACTTGAGAAAGTAACACTTCTAACCTAGTTGATTCCTATCAGACTTTTGTTGTTCAATAAATGGCTTTTTTCCTTGACAGTTTTGTTTTACTAGAAAGCTCTGTGCAGTCACTAAGGCTGCAATGCTAACTTCCAGTTTGCTCAGCATAAATCCCAACATAAGTCCTATGCTGAGGGTGTAACAAATGTGCCTTAAGGCACTTCTGCTCCACCTCGAGATACTATCCCATCAATTGTTCAGGTAAAAAAGGAACAAATAGTTTTACCCTACAATCCTGAGTAACTACAGGAGCACATAAGAGACTTTACGTGCACCCGTAGTTACTGCACCACCTAGTGAAAACCTATGGGAAATTCATATTGCAATCCAGAGCAAATTGTTCTTACACCGGAGCAAGGACTCCCCGTCGTTACTCAGGATTGCGCCCTTAGTTTGCTGCTGATCAAATAACTGAAGCTGCAATCCTAAAGACACTTTTCTGGGAGCAAGTCCCATTGAACACTTTTAACTTTACTTTTGAGTAGACATGGATAGGATTGTGTTTATAGTCCAGTAAAGATCTGGCGTACAAGTCTCTACAGTTGTAAGAATTGTAGAACATATGTATTTAAAGCTGATCTCTTTTTCTTATATTAATTCTTTGAAATTTTCCGTATCAGAAAAATTAAAGAATCAAGTGACAAATTTTAAAACAATATGAAAGAGTCAAATGTTGCAAAGATGTCACCATTCTCATTTTTTTGTTTACAGCATAAAGAACGTCACTCCCAAAGTAGGAGATGCCGAAACCCGCAAAGCCATTCGCCGTGCCTTTGACGTGTGGCAGAATGTAACCCCTCTGACTTTTGAGGAAGTTCCTTACAACGAACTAGAAAATGGCAAGAGGGACGTGGATATTACAATAATTTTTGCATCAGGTTTTCATGGAGACAGCTCTCCCTTTGACGGGGAAGGAGGATTTTTGGCTCACGCCTACTTCCCTGGCCCAGGAATTGGGGGAGACACTCATTTTGACTCAGATGAACCATGGACTTTGGGAAACCCTAATCATGATGGTAAGATTTCAATTTGAACACAAACATCCTTTTCTGATATCGAAAGTTAAGTGTTTTTGTTTTGGACATTGGCTGTAAAATTGTGTGAAGATTGTACAGCAAACCTCCTTATTAATTTGGTCACTCTGGTAAGTACATACATATGATGAATTGCATTTTTAATCATAAATACAAATACAGATGTTATTGAATGGTGCATTCTTGACAGCATGCTTGCAGATAAATACTGTATATGTTATTGCTAATAACAAGGCTTTTGGATAACAGTATTTTCACAAGGTCAGTCTTTGAAGCTGATAATATGCAGCTTTCTAGCTGCTTGCACCAGTTGCAGTGTCATAGACCAAAAGAGGGGCAACCTTGCCAGTGGGATCCTCATTGCAGTTGTGTATCTTGTGGCGTGGTAGTGATAATGATGGATAAGATTAGGCTGTTAATAAAATGATCCTGGCTTGGTTAAGGGTCATTCCAGGTCAAGTGGTGTAGGACCATCACATACTATTGATGTACAGCATGACTATATTTTTGATTTTGGCAACTTTGGCATACAATATTTCCTATGCTGTTTTTTCTAAACAAATGAAACTTCGACACGGTATGGGGCCAAACTAACCGCTATATCTCAATAACTGTTCCACATGTGAAGCTATAATATTACAAATGTTCGTTTGAGACATATGGGACTCTGCATCCAAAATCATCAAAATCCTTGATGGTCACTTTTCCAAATCTAGACCACTTGACATGGAATGACCCTTACTTGATTCTTATATTTTTATGTTCTAAATTAGGAGAGGGCAAGAGTCCAAATTTATACACTTCTATTTAGAAGTAAGTCCCATTAGAATCAATGGTAATTACTCCTGGGAAAATGTAGATAGGATTGCATCCTCAGATTACAATTCTTTCCCTGTCTACTCAGAAGTAAGTCCTTCTGGGGCTTGCACTCAGGAAAGTGAGGATAGCACAGGGCTGGGAGGGAGAGGTGAGGGGTGCTCAAAACACTCAAGCCCCAGGAGGCTGTTAATAAAATGATCCTGGCTTGGTTAAGGGTCATTCCATGTCAAGTAGTGTAGGGCTCCCCACACAGGTTAATGGAAGTGAACCAAAGCCCCCCCACCCGCCTTCCTCCTGCCACTGCACCTTACCTATTCTATGACCGCTGTGCCACTTAGCCTCTTTGGGGGTGAGGAAGATTGTGGTGATTAGCCCAGCTGCAGCCTCCACTTGCTACCGCCTGCCACCTGGCAGGCTTCCCAGCTAGACTCCTGGCCTGGCCACCTGGCTGGTGAGTTCTTCACCTGCCTGCCTGCACTTGCAGGTGCTCCCGCTTCCTGATCCAAGACTTGTGTGGTTGCCATGTGGGATGTGACCAATGCTAGGTTCCAGCGAACTCCCTACTGGGCTCCCAGCCACCTTACTGGCAAGCTGCTCATCCTCGTAAAGGAGTGAAAAAAGGTGAAATGTGTTTTTGTCCCTCTACTTAACATTGAAGACTAACTGATCATCACCCAGCTCCAACCCCTGAACATGGAAGCCTGAAATTTGGGGAGAGTATTCCTTCTGTGATGTAAGGAATCTCCAAAGACATAATTTGTGCCCAGTAGTACCAGGTGCCCTGTGGTGCCTGGTGCCCACTGCCCAATGATATCGGATGACTGCTGTTGCCTAGAAGGGAAGCTTGGTGCCCAATGGTGTGTGGTGCCCAAAGGGGCCCAGTGTTATACACTGGTGCCAGGTTGTACCCACTGTCCGCTGCCTTCCCATGGTGCAAACTATCCCTGTGCCCAGTAGGGATACACAGTGCCCAGTTGTGTCCAATGCTTGCTGGTACCCGGTAGGGACAACCAGTACCCGGTGGTATCCAGTGTCCAGTGGTGCCTGCTGCTCACTACTCCATAGTGCCTGGTGCTCACTGGTGCCAGATGTCCACTTGTGACCCAGTGTGCCTGGTAAGGACACCTGGTGCCCAGTGGTGATAAGTGCCCTGCAGTGCCCTCTGGTACACAGCCATGCTGAGTGCCCACAAAGATCTTTAAATTTTATTCCCATAATGAAGATCAATTCTGCGAGTAACATTATTTGAATTTGAGACTGTTGATGTGTCTTCTGTGAACAGCTATTTTGGAAATTCAGACTGAATGAGCTTTAAAAGTGTACAAGAAAATAAGAACATTAAATACCTGCTTGTTTAGGTATTTAAGGTAGCTCATCAAATTGAGCTTGGTAGTTCATTAGACAACTTAATTAATTGGAAGAACTGATTAATTTTATTCAGAGAATGTTTCACATTTACAAACAAGACACATCAAGGTAGGAAATATGACATACCAAAACACAGTTGCATACATTTGAGAGTATCTGGATTGTCATAAGTACAAAAATACAGCATCGTATGGGAGTCCGTTTCAGGAGTAACAGGTGGTGGGTTAAGAGTCCATGAGACATTAGGTTCAAGGCTAAAGAGCGGGGCGTGCCCAGTCTCGCCTTGCACGTGGCCAACTGTGCCAGGCCAGTCTTCATCCGCTGATGCCAGCCTCCGGTCTTGGGATCCTGCGTCCAGAGGGTCCTCCGTGGGTGTCTCCGCAGACATCGCTGGTGTCTGGCTTCTGGATAGTTGTGTTATAGCCATGCATTACAGGGCACTATCAGAGAGTAAGGTGACATGCAAGACAGATCCATGGTAGGAGTGAAATGGAAAAAAATAAAAATAAACAACAAAGTGGCATATTCAGTCCTTCAATGTCATGTGCTCAGGTGGGTTCATAGAGTCCAGGGTTGAAGGCAGGCAGGGCTCATCTCCATACTGTGTGGGGTGGATGCTGTATCTCTTGGTGGATGCGAGCTAACTCAGAGGCTTTCAAGTGGGACATCTGCCACGGAGGATGCCACCAGCACTCACATGGTTGGTCTGAGGCTGGCAGGCTGTTGCTCACCCCTTGTAGGGGAGAGTAGTTTGTGGCCCCCCTCCACTGGGTCAGGAGAGTGGACTGTGGGTGGCTCCCCTCCACTGGGTCTGGAGAGCAACTTGTGAGTGGCCCCCCTATACTGGGGTAGGAAGGCAGGCCACTGGTGGCTGCCCTCCACTGGTTCAGGAGGGCAAGCCACAGGCCTGAAGTGTGCACACTCAGTGACGCCTCTCCTCTTGGGTTGGGGGAGAGGGCTGGTTGTGTTGCCCTATCCTTGAGTTTGGGGGGCGAGTTGGTTCCTAGTACTGGTGGAGGCCTGAAATATATTCAGTGTATGTGTCTCGGGACCACTGGATGGTGTCAGACACCATCAGCTTGTGCATGAGCTTAGCATATCTGCTCATGCCAGTAGCTCTCAGCATGGGCTCATTCTGGGGATCCCAGGCACCAAGGGCCCCAACAAGGAAGGCGTGGACAGAGACCCCTGAGCATCTGTCAGGGGTGCGTACTTCTGATACTTGTGGTCTCTTACCTCTGTCATGGCTTCTCGCCTGTTCTCAAAGGGGATGGTGACATCGGCCATGATGATCTGCTTCTTGTCTTCATTGCTACATGAAATTTGAGTTCAAAACATGTACTACTGATATTTAACAATAAATTCAGTGGTCTTTAAGACTGAATAATTAGCAGAGATGGGTAGGCAAAGCGTAGGAAGGAACTGTATTCTGTACTAAAATTAAATGGTCCTTCAACAAGAAAATGCAGGAAGTGGTAATTAAAGCTTTATGAGCACACACAATAAATCTTGAGGTTTATTGATTGGTTTGGATGAGGTGGAGTTTTTGCCTTTATTTCTTTAGTGATCTACCACCCAAAGATTCAGCTTCTTGCTGGATGATGTTTGCATTTAAATGTCCATAACAAGGATTTGATCTAACACCCTCTAGGATGAGTGGAGCATTGCAAAACTTCTAAATGTTGCAATTTTTTTTCCCAACAGGCTCAATAAGACAGCAGTTTATTGATCTTAACTATCACAGGAACTAATAGCAACCTCACTTATGTCAAATGAAATCCTGCCTTCTTGACAGAAAAATGAACTCTGCTGTTCATGGTTTACTGTGTACTTAAAGCTTTAAATCTCAGCTCTGCATCAGAGGAAGCATTCGATAATCCAAGATCCTGAATGGGGAGAAAATGTTACAGGGTGGAATGTTAATTAAAGTTCTTACTGGTGAAATGTGTGGAATATGCTTTGCAGTGAATTTTCTTTGATCATTTCATTAAGATCAAATGTGCAAATGAATTAGGGAGCAATTATTCTCTTTCTTATTGTTGGATCAGAAACTAGCAACTTAAGATACCTGAGTTAGGTATTAGGTACAATTAGGGTTAGGTTAAGTACAATTGTGGCTACTGTGGCAAAGTTGCCAACAACGTCTCTTGGCTTGCAAAGACTTGAAGTAAAACATCTGGGACCATAGATGCCATTGCTACTACCTGTCCAAGTTTTACTGAGGAGTAAATCTGCAAGGACTGTTCATTTTGAAGGGGGAGAGCCAGAGAGACAAATGTTTCTCTGACTGCATTCATGATTTTATAGTAACTGCAGTCATAAAAGTCTTTGCGTTGATTCACATTCATGGGTAATTTTACAAAGAACATTAAAAGAAATTTAATTAGATGTCATTTGCCCAAAACTGGGCTACCATGATAGCATTTTCTCTTGCCAACGTAAGATCTTCCTATGTGCATATAGAAGGGCACAGTATGCACTGGAGCATATTGTTCTTCTCCACATTCACACAACCCATCTTTCATGGTGTATTCCCATTTCCTCAGGTTGCCTTTAGATCTTCGTACCCCAGCATGCAGTCTATTTAAGGGTTTCCATACAGCTCATGGCTGTTCTTGGCCAGATGGTGGGCATGCATATAGTTGGGCACATTCACTTGGCATCACCTCACTCTTTCCATAGGTCTATTGCAGTCTGTTAGGAACAGTTAAGAGGGGCCACAGTTCTAAAGAAACTACTCCTTAGCTCTGCATCAGCCATTTCTAAGCTCAGCAATTCCTAAGCTAGGTGGAGCTTAGGAATTGCTGACCATTAGTCTTGTTTTGGGGTTTCTCCCAAACAAGAACCACATCCTTGAGAATTTATGACCTCCTGGAATTTAAAGGAGGTCTGTGAGAACCCACTTTCCTTCAAGGAAAACTCCTATAACTAATTTCCAGTGACAGAGGCTGCTGGATTTGGAAATAGTTTGAGTTATTTGAAGGGGCATACCATCTTCTTGGCTCTTCGATGTCAGAACCCAAAGGTCAGGCCTCCTAAAGACTCATTAATATTTTCTAAGCAACAGTGAAGCTGAATTACAATTTTTTTATTGGAGACAACACTGACAATGACAATGATAAGGAATGGATTTAAGAGAGACTGAGAGACCAAAAGCGGTTTGCAAAAAACAAAACAAGAAAGCTAATCTATGCTTATTCTCAGCATTCTCAGGCATCAAGTAAGTTAGCAGAACCGGTGGGGGAAAAGACTTTGGATTTAATTGAAACTGGAGAACTTTAAAGTTTGTTGTTCTTTGTGGTTTTCTGGAATGCCAAGCATCTAATAGAACAGTGGAACTCTGAGAATGGAAAGACTTTTATCACTCCCAAAGGCTCATGGAAATTGTAGTTTGAAGAAGATGCCAAGAGCTCTCTGTGAAGGCGAAACGTCTTTTCCCTCAATTAAGGTGATAACAAACATGTCACTATGAAGTTGGATTTACAGAATTTTGAATTGTTGCAAAGAACAGATATTAGTCATAGAATCATAGAATCCTAGAGTTGAAAAGGACCTAGTGGGTCACCTAGTCCAACCCCCTGCCTGCAGCAGGAAATCCTCCTAGATCATTCCCAACAGGTGCTCGTCAAGCCTCTGCTTGAAGACCCCCAGTGCGGGAGAGTCCACCACCTCCCTTGGCAGTCTGTTCCACTGCCGAACTGCCCGAACCATAAAGAATTTTTTCAGGATATCCAACCGGAATCTCCTTTCTTGCAGTTTGTACCCATTGGTTCTAGTTCTGCTTTCAGAAGCAGCTATGAACAAATGAGCCCCTTCCTCCCTATGACAGCCCTTCAGGTATCTGAAGA
Source organism: Cryptoblepharus egeriae (assembly GCA_030015325.1). Classification (NCBI taxonomy): domain Eukaryota; kingdom Metazoa; phylum Chordata; class Lepidosauria; order Squamata; family Scincidae; genus Cryptoblepharus; species Cryptoblepharus egeriae. The sequence goes on from JAREYC010000003.1 coordinate 25,210,911, forward strand.
TGGCAGTCATGTCTCCCCTCAGCCTCCTCTTCTCCTGATCAAGTCTGATCAAGAAGATAGACAAGTTCTAGCAAAGTGTTCAAGATGGTGTGGAATTGAGAGAAACCATTCATTGCTCAGCAACGGAACCATCTGCAGACAAGGAAGATGAAGAAGAAGAACAAGACTCACAAAGAGAAGAATTTGGACAAGAAAAGGATCAACAAGAGGACATTTGGGTGGGGAAGAATAAGAAAAATCAAAACATCAAAGTCAATTTGGGGCAGAAGGAGTTATGAAAAGAAGTGCTTCAAAACATTTCAGGCAAGAGCTTCAGTTGGTTTGCGTAGGGGTGGGATAAATTAATATTTAATAGGGGGCATTTGGGTGTGGGACATGTTGGGGAATAATAAAGAATTAATGTGGAGAAAATTAATTAATATTTGTGAGGGTTATTTAAAAAAAATGTTTTAAGTGTTTGGATTTTGTTTAGTATTGAGTTTGGCCTAATTTGATTATAAATATTTGAAATATAAATGCAAATTGAAAAAAGAAATTTTGATGTGGGATATATTAGGGGATAATAAAGAATTAATATGGAGAAAATTAATTAATATTTGTGAGCGTTATTTTAAAGAATGTTTAAGTAGTCAGATTTTGATTAGTATTGAGTTTGGCTTAATATGATTACAAGTATTTGAAATATAAAAGTAAATTGAAATATAAAGGTAAATATATTATTATGAAGGTTGTAGTGTTAAAATATAATTAAAGGATTGTTGTGAGGTATAGTAGATATATTTTGGATATGATAATTTTGTTACTTTAGATAGTTCAGTATATTGTGAATTTAAAACTTTTTAAAAGAATACTAACAAATAATTAGTATGGGAAAAATTATGGTAATTAATAATTATATAAGTGAAAGTAATTGTTTATTGAATTGTCATTTGATTGGATTTTGATAGACAATTTTAAGTGAGGTTGGCCCAATTTGATAAAAGTGGTTGAAGGAAGAAAGAAGAAGAAAGTATTGCAGATGCATTCAAAAGTATATAGAATAAATGAAAGAAAGAAATGGAAGTGGTGTCTAGAGACATCTTATATAGATGAAAAAAATATGTTGAAAATATCTATCTACAGTATTTATATAGCGCTTTTCAACTAAGAAGTTCACAGAGCAGTTTAAAAGAAAATGAAAATAATTAATAGCTAATGGGTCCCTGTCCCAAAAGGGCTCACAATCTAAAATGCAAAAAGAACACCAGCAGAAGCCACTAGAACAGACATTGCTGGGGTGTGCAGAGCCAGTTACTCTCCCCTGCTAAATAAAGGAGGAATACCCACTTGAAAGAGTGCTTCTTGCCCGTTAGCAAGGAAATAAATATGGTTGTTAGTGAATAGTTGAATAGGTTAGAAAATTTAGGTGTTTGAACTTTGCTGTTGTTGTAATGTATGAATATAATTTTTGTTTTTATGTTATAAAATTTGAATAAAAATATTATACAAAAAAGAAACTATTCCTTGATCTCAGTCTTAACTGTGGAAATTGACAGGCCGAAGAGTGGGTGGGTTTGTAGAAATGTCTCTTTAACCCATTCTTTTTGTGCTATACTTTTCTAATTGAAATTGGGGTGGGAGGAGACCAGCCAATAAGTACAACTTTTGTATTTGTGTTAATTTTAAATATTGTGTGACCAGTCTTGTTGTTTCATTTGTGTCCACATCTACCTGCTTTTCATATTTAGATTGATGCCAAACAGACCTGGCATATTCTCCAGCTGAGTACCATAAAGCTAAAGCAGATATTCTTAGTATATGTAGCTCCCCATCTTGTGTTTATTTTCCTCAGGATATTACATTTGATAAAAACTTTGATATTAACACAGTGGTTCTTAAAGGTAAGTGTGTGATCTGGGGTTACTACTAGATATTTGGGGATAGCACAGTGTTCTTCATGCCTCTTGATTTTTCAGATGGAAAGCACAAAGTTGTGAATTTAGGCAATCGGGTTTTAGCTTATTATTCCTGTCCGAAATAATAAATTGAATTGTAACAAAGGCTGTAATAAAGGCTCTGTAATAAAGGCTCAATAAGTCCCCTCCCTCAAAGGTTGTATTCTATATCGCAAATGACAGATATCTGCATAGATAAAACTTCTGGTGGCTTTTGGCAGTGGTTGATCAATGATATATATGGTGAGCAGGCACAGTGTCTTAACCACTTGCACCACCTACAGCCGCTACAACAATGTATTATGCATATTGCAGGTCAACCAAAATTTTGCCATAACTGGAAATACTACTTTGCTGGTATAGGAAATATCAGGATTTATTTACCAGCCATGAGGTGTGTTTGTAGAGGTGGACAACCTCAAAATGCCTGATGCAAGGAAGGGAAACTGGATGCAGGTGTCATATATGCTCCCTCAAGTATATGGTGGGCTGCTGTGTGATGCAGAAAGCTGGATTAGATGGGCCTTTAGCCTGATGTATTGAAGGCTCTTCTTATATTCTTATTTATGTACACTCATCTTTTGAATTGGCGAAAACACAGTAGTATATAACATTACACAACAATAGTAATAATTTCAAACTCAACGATAAAGTTAATGGGACCATTTTTTGTGTCATCACCATGTTGCAAAATTTTTCCCCAAACACTTTTTAATGTAAATTGGTGTTTACTGGCATTGTATCTTTATAGACACATTGCATTTGCCATGAAAGTTATCCACTTGGTTGATCCTATTTATTTTTTTCTCTACATAGATATTGAGCACAATCCTAACCATGTCTATTCAAAAGTAAGCCCCGCTGTGTACAAAGGACCATACTCCCAAGACAGTGTCTTTAGGATTGCAGCCTAAGTAGCTCTGTACTGCCTGCACTGACTGGATTGGATCCTCCAGAGTTTTGAACAAGATATTTCTTATTTCTTCCTATATTCAAAGAATGTGCATGAACTGAGAGGACACTCAAGAGCACAATACCATAGTCTTTCGAGACTGAAGGATGACAGTGCAATGCATGCAACAAACGGCATGATTCAGCCCTCCCATTCTTTTCTAAAATAAATTGATTTCTAAACAGTTGTTCATGTTACTGATTCATGTGAGGTAAAATTCAGTCTTTGTATACTATCTTTAAAATATCTCATAAAGCAGTTGAGAACTCCAGTGGTAGTTGGTTTAGATTCTAACTTTACAAGCTTAAATTGAACTCCAGAGTGTCACTAGGATTAGTTAGCTGAGTGATGGGTCTTCTCTTGTTTGTCAGGCTGACAGGAGGCTGGGAAAAACACACCAGCTGGATTATTTACCAAAAATGTAAATCAACAACCTCCTTAAAAGACCAGGCACATTTTCCACAGTAAATTGCTCCACTAATGGAGACAATTTGAATTTTGTGTTTCTCAAAAGAGATGAACCACTTCTTTGAGTGCACAGTAAAACGTTAAAATATTTTTGTGGCTATTTTCATAAATCTTGTGGAAGTCATTTGTGACTTAACACATTTAAATTTGTTCCCAAACAAGATGGCAATAAAGTTTTTTGTGATGGAAACCAAAACAACCTGATACTATTTTGAGTATCTAAGTTTGTATTGGATTTGTGACCTGTCCTATCCTTATGGCTCTGAATAAGTAACAGTTTGAAAAGCAAACCCTTCAGTGCATTAATTATTAAATGTCATTGCTAAGCCTCATATCTACTTACTGAAACTTAACTGTCCCTGCAAAAAATTTTAACCTATGGTTAAATTATCTATGGTTAAAAAATTTTAACTTAAAAAAACCTATGGGTCTTCTGATGCTAGAAGTCCCATTTTAAAAGTGCAAGGCCTTTTAAAGAGGGCGAAAGCCTGACTGATTTGTTGCCTTCTTGACTAGTGTTGCAAATGTCAATAGGTGAGTCAGCCATGGTAGCATCTCCCAGAAGCTCCCCTAGTACCTGTAAATAGGGGGGTTGTGGGATGAAAAAGGAAGAGCAAGGAAAATTTTACACCAGGGAAGCAGGGGTGAATCTTGCTTTCCCTCTTTCCCAACTGTCCTGCCCCCTTTTTTCCTTAGAACTATTTATTTTATTGCAAACTTATATCCCACTGTTTTCTCTCTAGTGGGCATTCAGTGACTTACTGAATGGCCCAAAAGTCAATAAAGTATTATAAAACAGAATATAAAAAATAACAGACCCTAAAAATGTTGTCTTAATTTCATTAAAGGCTATGAGAAAAGTACAGAAAAGAAGCAGCTGACATTATAAAGAATGCAATCCCATAAAAACTAGTGCATAAAAGCTTTAAATTTCCATATTAAGCTTTAAATGTTAATATTCTCATCCGCATTACAGGTCCAAAGAGCCAGTGTTGTCCAAAGACCTATGGCCATGTCATGACTAAATGCCAATGGCTCACGAAATGTTGTTACCTTCCGACTAAATAAGTAGTACCTATTTATTCACTTGCATTCACATGCTTTCAGACTGCTAGGTTGGCAGGAGCTGGGCAAGAAACAGGATTGTGTGGTACTTGGGTCTCAAATGGCTGACCTGCCAAACTTCAGGTTGACAAGCACAGCATCTTTAACCACTGAGCCACTCCAGCCCCATTAACTGGCTTAACTTCACATAAACAAGTGTGTTAATCTTTGTGTTAACACTTTATATCTAAGTGTGTTAATGTAATGAAATAACTTATGCCCTTCACTGTGGGGAGGATCTCTGTCCATGAATAGTATTTGTCCTGCACGCAGTGTCCTGAAAGACAGAACATGGGTCAGAGCTTGCCAGATCATTCACAGACACTGTGAAACCAATGAGACTATCCATGATTGCTACTGTATGCATAGAGCTTTTGTCTCTTGCTTTTTACTGCATTGTTTTCATTCACTTAAAATATCTTAGTTTGACCCCTGCTAACTTGGTAAAAGAGGCATTATTTAAAGTGGTGCGTTCTTACATTTAGCAAAGAGGACCACAAGCATTTCTTTTCACCTCAGAATTATATCCAGTGGCTGGCTTTATCCAGAGATTTCCTTGACTGTTGCTGGTGTCCATTTTGTGCCTTTTTTTTAGATTGTGAGCCTTTTGGGGACAGGGAATAAGCTGTAAAAACTGCTTTATGAAGTACATTTTTAGTGGTCTATAAATTCCATTAATAATAGCACAGGCCCCTCTGACAGGCCAGCCAGATTTTCCCCATGTCACGTCAATGATTGTTTGGATGACTCAAATTCAGAACAAGTGGACCCTGCTACCACAGTGGATAAATTCTGATATCACATTTTGTTTTTCCCAAGGTGTGGGTCAGGATTCAGCCATGTGTTGCATAGTTTTGAAAAATGGAGGGGATAGGACTTTGCAAGCACCCTTGCCTAGTTAGCAGAAGAAAATTGTTAGGTGGAATGCTAACTCTGATATGAGGTAATCTGCATAGCTCCGAATTAAAAAGTCACTGTTTCCCTATTTTCTCTAGTTATTGGTGTAGTTGTACATTAGATCAAGCTTACACCCAATTTTAAGCTTTTATCTGCCTGGAAGTCCCTATATTAGTCTCCATTTGAGCATTTTGGGTGCCGTAGAATGATCATAAATGTTTGGAGGAACAGTCCATTTTTAGGAAAAGTCTAGCAAATCTCTACACACACACACACAACCACAGTGTGCAAGGCATCTAGATTCCTCAGGAGAACAGAGTCCCAATTATTAATCTATAATCTATTTTTGAATAAATTCTTTTCTATATCTTTTGTTTAGACATTTGCAATAGGACGTCATTTTAAAAAGTAGGTCAGCTTGCTAAAAAGTTTGGAAAGCACAGCATAAACTGATAAAACTACAACTTATCTAAGGGCAAAATCCAGAGTAACTATGGGGTGTCCTTACTCCAGTGTAAGAACAACTTACTTTGGATTCCAGTATGAATTTCCCATAGGTTTTCACTAGGTGGTGCAGTAACTACGGCTGCATGTAAAGTCTCTTATGTGTTCCTGTAGTTACTCTGAATTTGGGGGCTAGAGTTCTAAAAGTGGCCACAACTGCATTTAAATCATAATTATGGTGGCATTTTCCAATGTTAAACTTGGTTCCTTCATTCAGACTTCCACTGGACATATTCTTTTTCAGAGATATTGGCTCTCTGTGTCATTTTATCTCAATGTCACAAGAGTCTTTCTCCTAGACTCTTATAGAGATGTACTTCATCTAGTTTAACCCATTTGCTCAGCAAATCACCAAATCCAGCTAATCTGATTTAATCAAGGATTAAATTAGATTGAATAAATCAACATTAGGGATGTGAAGACAGCTAGGAAGGTTACAGATCAGTACATTTTACTAGAGGAAAATCCTTGTCTGTAAACATTCTTGAGATAGGCAATTTCTGTGCGGCATTAAGAGGGAAAGCATAAGAGCTAATCGCCTCTCTCTCCTGTCGCATTCTTACACACTCGTTGCTGAGGAACAAATGCGTTCTTACAGACACTTATGAATATTATTTAAATCCTATTTTTAATGTGCAGTTTATCGCAGAAATTGTATACTAGAATCCAGGTCAAGAATCCAGGTCAATTACCTGAGCATCAGAACAAAATATGCCTTTTAATATTTTAAATGATATGAGGTCCTTTAGAGTTTCTCTAGCTCAGTTGTGTTGTTATGAAGTACTGGACAACTTGTGGTGAACTGGAATATTTTTAAATGTTTAAACTTGTGGTAAACTGGAATATTTAAAATATTTTTAAGTGAATGTGAACATATATCCCTTTGCCACAGTTCTCATTGGTAAAGAAAGTTCTTTAATAATTGTGGAATGTTTACAGTAAAGGTGAATTACCGGTAATTCTCTCGTAACACTGCTTTTAAATTTCCGAGTGTGATTAAAATGATAGGGTTCATATTAAGTATACTGAAAACCTATTTGGAACACAGGCTTTGTCAGTCATTTTCTCATTAGATTCCTGTGCTGGCAGCCAAGGGAAATTTATGAAAGCCCCCAACCTCTGTTGAACTATAGATATCAGCTTCTACTAAATTTCACATTGCTGCTAGTTCTGTTGACACGCTGGACCTGAGCTGTGCCTCAGGAAGGTAGACCAGTGAAATCTTGGAAATAAATCTCCTGAGGGAACTGTCTCAGTTGTAGATATATCATGTGTGGCATTGAAACATAACAAGACAGAGGACTTCAGGCTAAAGCTGCTGTCAGGGATGGCATTCACAGTCTTAGTATTTGATACGGCAAATGGTGCATGTAGAATGGTGAATTTGGATGGAATTGATGAAATGTTGCTTTTACACACTCAGTGCCCATGTTCATTTCAATACTACCCTTTTTCTACAATGCCTAATATATATTTTAATACCGTTAATAGTTTATTTTTTTGTAAATTTTTTTTGAAAGTTCTGCTCACTGTTATGCAAAGATAGAACTGTATCTCCACTGCACCAGTAATGAGCACTTCATTCCTTATTATTTTTTTTGCATACAATTTTCTTCCTTTTGATGATGTGTCACATAGTGATTGCTCTTAACTACAGAATAATTGCATATGCAGCTGAAAGCCATCTTGTCTGTTCATTCCTGGTTAGCCAGTTTTGTCTCTATCTGCCTTACCTAATCAGCACCCACCTCAAATTGGAAACCTTCACCCTAATAAAAGAAAACATGAGATAGATGCTAAAACTTGAGTCACCTTATTAAATTATTTAATAGAAAAACTGCAGCAGAGCCCAACTTAACCCTTCTGGGTTGTGCTGGTGCTAAAATTGGGGAATCGGCATTCACCATTTTCCTCCCCTGACTTTCAAATGGGCATCAAGGGAGATTCATGGAATGGAACAAACATAGATACCAAAACTTAACTTGTAAGTATGTTGAAGAAATGGGTGACTGGACTGGGGTGCAGATTGGAGGTTCTTGCAGCAGTCATTAATATTGCTTCCCTTGTTGACCTAAATGGTAAAGTCACCCATTTAAGATGTAAATGCCTGAAAATGGCGGAAAATTTAGGACAGCTTAACTGAGTTTTCTTCTCCAAAGTACGAATTTGCACCAGAAGGCAGTGGGGGTTGCATTATGCTAATGTTTAATAAAGTTGTGCCTCATTAATATCACAATCACCTTGTCTCATTGAAGATTATTAATTGTTTAATTTTCTCTGTAAACTTTCATTGAAAAGTGGTATCTAAATACTGTTGATTATGTGAGTAGTTGTAGAGCCAATTAACATTGTGCTATGGTCTTCAGTAATGGCAGGAAAGTCACTGGTCATCCATTTCCAGGTCTTTTGGAAGCCGATAATGTATTAGTAACGTTGATCAACAAAGTGTGCTAAGACGGCCTCCTCTTTGACTAGCTTTGTGAGTCTTGCATGTAGACATGGCCACAGCAAAATAGGATGAAATTGGCTTTCATGTATGCCTATTGTGGAGAGACTTGTAAACAATGAGAGTCCTTAGATAAATCTTGAAGAAGGAGAAACAGACCAATTAAACTGCAAGCAAAGCCATGTCAATTCAATTTCTATTGACATTCTCCTTTACTGACTTTCTCTTTGTTGTAAATAACCAGTCAGTTAAGTCGACACACACAGGTTTTAAGCTATAACTAGAAAAAGTGACCTTGAACTCTGCTTGATAAAAATTTAGAGCGAATGTTTCATAAAACTAACCAGAAATGGGGAAAAATAAAACAACCCACAATTTCAGCTATTCAGAATCTTGGAAGCATTGTTTAAAAAAAATACTACACAGGTGTCCCTTGTTATCCACTAAGGTTTCATATAACAATCTTCCATGGATTAAAAAAAATCAGTGAACAGAAACAGTGGGAAAATAGTTTGAGGCTGCAATTCTAAGAAATTTAGGCTGGCCTAACTCACCTGGCCTATCTCTGCTCCCCAAATTTCATGCGTTTAGGTCTAGCAGTTTTGACTGGGCATTGATGAGTGAGTGAGTGAGTCATTCAGCAACTTATAAATTTTACATATATAGATGGGTTTGTGTTACATTTTTATTACAATATAGTAAACTGTTAAACGAAATACAGTGGTGTCTTGGTTTATGAGCGTAATTCATTCCGTAATCCAAAATGCTTATATATCAAAGCGAATTTTTCCATAAGAAATAATGGAAACTTAGACAATTCATTCCATAACCCAAAAATATTCATATAAAAATGATTACAATACTGTAATATAATACAAAATAATAAAGGAAATACAAAATATAAAGAAAAATTATACAAATTAACTTGCACTAAGAGCACAATCCTAACCATGTCTATTCAAAAGTAAGCTCCATTGAGATTAATGGGTCTTACTCCCAGGAAAGTGTCTTTAGGATTGCAGCATTAGTCTCTCAAGATGCAGTCTGCCCCTCTTACACAGGGGCAGTCTGCCCCTCTTACACATACATATTATAATAGGGCTTACTTTAGAGTAGACATGCAAGTCTAGGGGCGCAATCCAGAGTAACTATGTGGAGTCCTTGCTCTGGTGTAAGAACAATTTGCTCTGGATTGCAATATGAATTTCCCATAGGTTTTCACTAGGTAGTGCAGTAACTAAGGGTACACGTAATGTCTCTTACGTGCTCCCATAGTTATTCTGGATTGTAGGGTTGGTCTGTCAGGATCTTTTCCTTTGCCTCCCTTACATAGGAGTGAGCCCCACTGACAGTAATAGGCTTCCTTCAGGGTAGATATGCATAGGCTGGTCACTCAGGAGTGGTTGAGCAGGTGCTGGTGGAATGCTGAAACATCAGCAGGGACAATTTTTCATTTGTATTTCCAGTCATCACCTGTATTGCAGTACAAAATTTATTAGAAGTGTTTGCTTGTCTTGTAAAACGCTCTCATTCCAATTTACTCTCAATTCAAGGTTTTACTATACTGACCTATACTTATAATAAAAATACTGTATTTACTTGAACATAATGCACCATCAAATTTCATGCGCATCCTGTTTCTGGAGACTAAATTCAACTGAAAAAGGCGCACATTAGATTTAAATAAATAGTCTATATTAGTGTCATAATTAGACATGTTATTGCTTTCCAGCATTTCTATTATAATTTTATAAGTAAAATATCCTGATGTACATTCACTTAAAAAATAAGATATTGATCAGCTATTTGTAATGGTACAGCTTAGTTGAACAAATAGTGCAATATTCTGGAGCTTTTCATTAGTTGTATAGCATTTGATGCATTGTGTTGTACATTCCTAGTTACTTTTTTATTTCTGAGTTGCTAAAAACAAGTAAGGGTAATTCTGAAACAGTCTTTCAGACTTGGGAAGTAGGATCAATCCACTTTGAAAGTTATGCAAATATAATTGTAGAATAGGCTGATTCAGACAACACTATTCCAGAGAATACTTTTTTTTGCCTAACCATGCCATCAGGTGAAAAGATACATGTGCTCATGATCTAGCTCAGCAATTTTCAACCTTTTTTATTTCACAATACACTGTGAAGGTGCTAAAATTATCACTGTGCAACATCAATTACACAGTGAGGACCACTGGCGAGCTTGCATCCTTTAATGGCCCTGCTAATATTCTCCCACAACTGTTCCATCATACTTATGGATCATTTGGGGCACACATTAGTACAAAATGATGTGGTACACTGGTTGAAAAACACAGGCTTACCCTACAATCCAGAGTAACTACAGGAGCGTGTAGAGACATTAAGTGCACTCGTAGTTACGGCACCACCTAGTGAAAACCTATGCATATTGCAATCCAGAGTAAATTGTTCTTACACCAGAGCAAGGACTCCCCATCGTTACTCTGGATTGTGCCCTTAGCCTTTGCCCTTATGTCTAGGCAAGTTTGCCCTTATGTCTAGGCTAGTTATTTGCAGGGGGGATTCGGCTGAACTGCCTCTCCTATATGTACTGCTAAACAAACTTTGAAAAGTATGTTTAGCAGTACACATAGAGGTTTATTCTTCTGTCTCTCTATAGTTAACAAAACTAGCATCAGCTAACCTGGAAGGGAAGGGAGAGTCCAGAATATTTCTCACAGTATAAATGTGCATGTCTTTAAATGTATGGGACAAAAATGCTGCACAAAGTAGCTCTATGCAGGTATGTTTTGTGGCAAATAAGAGACAGAACATGATCTACATTTTATAAGGTTTCAACTTCAAGTCCTCTCATCTCCCCTAGCAGGTAACATCTTCAGTTTGGTATATGTCATCTTCCTAGAAGGTAGCATCTTCAGCAGGTAATTGTCATCAGTTTGGACCAATAGAGATTGACTTCAGGTATAAAAGAAAAATGTACATTAATCTAACTTTCAGCATTCTTCTGTTTCTTATCCATAGCAAAAAAGTATGCACTTCTCTCATAGGGAAAGTCAGTGTTCAAGACTCAGATATATTGAATTAAGAGATTCATACAGAATGCTGTCAGATTCTTTCTTTCTGAGTATAAGAAACAAACTTGTACAAAATCAAAACCATTTGACCCTCTGACCCAGTATTATCTACTTTGAGTCAAATGTTCCCCTTATCTATAAGTATATCATGTACTTCCCCAAGCCTTGCTATGTGTTTGGGGAAATGAGAGGAATTCAAGTTGAAACCTTAAAAATGTACAACAGAGCCATAGGTCTATTCAAGCATTGCAAATGGTTTCTACACTTTTGAAAGATCTGAGGCACTCAGACAAATAAAGGTGAGATAACCAGTATGCCTGTAGCAGGAAGGAATGAATTCAATTATTTCTCAGGAAAGTTGGAAGATAATATTTTTTTCACTGTCTTGAATAAGTTGTAGGTCATCTACTCCTCAAAATCCACTGGTGTTGCTTCTCAGTTGTACGTTAACCAACCAGATATGTTCCTAAGAATGTCTTCTAATGATTATTGATGGTAGAATCATAAAAGTATGGAAATTCATTTTCAGCCTACCAGCTGATTAAAAAATCGAAAAGAAGCAAAATAAAATCATAACAGCATCACTAAGTAAAAACGGAACTGAAACAGTTGACCAAATATCAACAGGTCATGGAGGGAGGAATCATCTGTCCTTGGATGCTAAACAAAATAAATGTGTTTTTTAAATCACTGTAGAGTAGTGATTTTCAATCTTTTTCAGCTCGCAGCACACTTAACAAGGCACTGAAACTTTCAAGGCACACCATCAATTGTTTTTACCATTGACAAGGCACACCAGACTATTCAAATCCCCCAATTTTCCTATTAATGTATGTCAATCCCCAAATTCCCATGGCACACCTGAGGACTATCCGCAGCACACCAGTGTGCCACTGCACACTGGTTGAAAATCACTGCTGTGGAGCACGTGGTCTTTGGCCATTTAGGCCCAGGACCCCCTTTTGACCTTTGGAATCTGTTCAGGATCCTGTCAGACTTGCGATTCCAATCCAGGCCACAATGCTAAAAAAGAGGACATGACCTAGAAAAATGGGACATATGGTCACCCTATCCCCCAAATCCACAGACTCTCTCCCACACCTGCTGCCCTAAACTCCCACATACTGTACATACACACACAAACACACAAACAAAGTGAGGAGGTAAGATGAACAGGGTCCCCGAGCCCTCATTGCCTGTCTAAGGCTTCTGTGATGGTGATCACCACAAAGGAGCCCCAGTGGAGTGGTGGAGAGACTGGCTCGGGGTCCTGGTGCCACCTATGTCCTGTTGCATAGGGGGGGGGAGATGAATGCAGCCAAAGCTGTGGCACCAGGACACGCAGCCAGCCTCCCCACTTCTCCGCTGGGGCACCTTTGTGGTATTCAGTGCCAGAGATAACTGTGGTCATGGAGGGTGGGAACCAAGATGGTGGTACTTCATCATTTGTGATCTCCCTGGATGGGAGGTCACAACCCCCCTAAGGAAGTCCCAGCCTCCAGTTTGAAGACCATTGCTGTAGAGAGTACAGTACTATCCTCAGATATTCTGGAAGACCTTCTATCAACATGGTGGTACAACAAAGCAGACCCTGCACCCTGTTTCTGTCCATTTTGTCTTGGGCTGTCCCACCTTTACAGTCCTGAAAAAGGAGGTGTTCAACCTAGCTTACTATCTTATAAAACTATTAATAAAAAGCAGTATCGAAGATGATTCAGCTTCCTCCCTCAGACAGTATTTCTCACTTCCCCCCACAATGTTAATTTTCCTCATGGCATCTTAGTTAATCATAAAAGTTTAAGTACAGAGCTTGTGGGTGTGCAGACATGCACTCAGCTCACACACACTGAAGGGGGAAAACTGAGGTAATCCCTCAACACAACAATGCAGCCTGTTTCATACGGAAGACATTTGTAATTACTTCTACTTAGGAGTTGAGGAGAAGGTATTGTAGGTTGGTCTGGCAAAGCAACTATTGCCTTATTTGGCAGAGGGGCAGAAAATGCAAATAAGAACCAGCACTTTTTAGCATCAGGAACCCCTTGGTCATGATCCACGAGACCAGTCATGACTCACTAGACCAGAAAAATAACGTTCTAGAGAGAAGTATTTTTATTTATTAATTAATATCTTAGTAATAATTGGAATCCTGTATTTCTGAGGCTGCTAGAGACCTTGCATATAGTATGCCGCTGTGTAGATATTTGCTAGACTCCCCCTAAAAATGAATTTCAAAGACTGTTCCCCCAAACTTTTAGACATTCCAGAGTGAATGTACAGAGTCCGTTCCATGCCCAGAAGGCTGACAGGACAGCAGGATGTGCTGTTAGAGACCTCCAGGCCAGACAAATTACTGGAACTGGGTTAACATGTGATTTCAGCATTCAAATTACTAGAGAAAATTGGAAAAGGTAAAAACATACTGTACTGTACTATAGGTTAGTATTCCAGTTAATAATTTTCTTCTGCAAATCAGGAAAGGGTGCTTGCAAAGAGTGTATACGTACCCTGCAGGTGGGGACATAGTTTGGGAGAAACTGCTCATCATAAAGATGAAACTTGGACATTCTGCCTCGCACTTCATCTCCTTGCAAATAATTCATTCTCCAAAATTCCTACCACTCTCAAGTGCAAAAGTCTTGTGTAAGCCTTTAAAAAATACCTACATTGTGGAAATTGTGACTTGAAAAAATAGTTTCTTTATTTTATGTGAAATCCTTATATTGCCCTTTAATTGAAGCCATGCAAATTTTTAAAATGTGGCTGTGGGATTCAGTTGGGAGTCCATTATATGGTAGTTAGGAAAGTGTAGAAGTTGTACTCAAGCTGCAGATGAAATATTGCTCACCTGGTATTCAAATCATTTCAGTAGTGATTTCTGTCAGATACTGTGAAAGAATTAATATAATGTAATTATAAAACTTTCCTCTTCCTTTTTCTTTTTAGGAAATGATTTATTTCTAGTTGCAGTTCATGAACTGGGCCATGCCCTAGGCTTGGAGCACTCAAATGACCCCACTGCCATCATGGCTCCATTTTACCAGTACATGGAAACGGACAACTTCAAGCTACCTAATGATGATTTGCAGGGAATCCAAAAGATATATGGTATGTGGTGGTTATGTTTGTATGCTTTGAAGAATTGCAAGTTGATGGGGAGGGGAGTTGCTTCTAGATCAGAAATTCTCAACCCTTTTTCATGACAAGGCACTGAAATTGTTAATGGCACCAGGTTTTGACAATTGACAACACACACTATGCTGCCTAACTTAGGGGGCATCCACTCAAATTGAATGTTGGGAGGTTTAGAACAGACCAAAGAAAATATTTCTTTACCCAGCATGTAGAACTAGGTCTGTAGAACTCCCTGCCACAGGATATGGTGATTGGATCTAGTCTCAATGCCTTTAAGAAGGGTTTGGACAAATTCCTAGAGAACCATCATGGGTTACAAGCCATGACAGGTGTGTTTAGATGTGGACAGCCTCAAACTGACAGGTGTGGTGGGGGGCACCTGGATCTTCTTCTTTACTTCCACTTTTACTGCTTTGGGTGTTGAGAGAGATGTAAAGTCCTGGCTCTTGCATTTCTGGTGGCCTCTTCCAATTTCATTTGGTGTTGTAGCAGTATGTCCTTCATGTTATTTCTCCATCGTACTCTGGGACTACTCACTCTTGCATAGTATGGCTTGGCTTCCCAAGACATTTTCTCCTAGTGTGCAAACCACTTTATTTGCTGCCTTTCCATATAAAGCAGAATTGGTTCTGTTCCAATTCTCTCCCTTATTATTTCATTCCTAATTTTATCCCTTCATGTTACTCTGTCAACTTTCCTCAGGACTCATTTCTGTTGTTACTAACTTCTTATGTTTTGTTGTAAGTGCCTATGTTTGGCACTGGCAACATTAAGTGGGAATGAAAATACAGTACTTTGTATGAGATACTTCTTTGTACTGGTTGGTATTGCCTTATGTTGTGTCCTGGATAGAGATGTGATATGTGCTTCCTGAGGTATCTGGTGGGCTGCTGTGCGATACTCGAAGCTGAATAGATGGGCCTGTGGCCTGATTCAGTGAAAGCTCTTGTTATGCTCTTATAGGAGGTTTACACCTCCCCCCTAACTGTACTGATAAATAGCCTTCCTGCAAACCTCTATAGCACACTCACAGACTATTCATGGCACACAACTGTGGTATGGCACAGTGGTTGAGAATAACTGTTCTAAGCTACACACAAAAATCTAGCATGCATTTCATTGAATGCTGTAATAATGAAAATTGGTACTTTGTTCTCTGCATTTAAATAAATGGGGTGGCCTACCCATGCAGTAGTACATATTGGTGTGTACTTAGAGCTCTAGTTGATAACAAATGTCTAAATAATTGGTACAATTAACTTGCGATTTGGGGCCAGTAGGAATTTCTATTTTCAGCATTGTGTTTTCAGCTGAATGAACATAACATAAAATCATAACAGTATGTTGCTGCCATCCATTTGCTCTGAGATTCTGTGTTGTGAAAACACTAAGAACTTTGACAAGGCACCATATTTAGGAAGATACTGTTCACAAAATGAATTGGAATAGTTAGTGGGAAAGCAGTTCTTAAATGTTTAACCAAGTGGTAAGATATATATTTTCAAGGAGATATTAAACTACTGTTAAATATTAAGCAATGTAAGTGTAAGCTATCTATGATCACATAATGTGTCTCTAGTGTTTGGAAGTTCTTGCTTATATCATTAAAGGAGTACATTAATTCTCAGTTGATCCGTTGTGCCCTGAGACTTGCTGTATTGAAACGATTGTAATAAACTTTTTTTTCAAAAACCGCCTTCCTGCAGCTCTGTTTTAAGGTGCAGTAAATACTCTGCTCTGAAGAGTGAGTTTATGCTATGCAAGCGCTGAGGGCTGAAGAAACAGTGGGAACACAACTGTCTAGTGACCAAATACATCCAGTTAATAAGACACTCACAACCCAATTTACACCTCAGTGCTCCATAGCATGCCATTTATGGTGGTACCACACCATTTACAACTATGGAAAATGAGTTTTGCTGCTATAAATGGCAGGTAGGATTGGTTGTCAGTTGGCTTTGTAGTTTCCTTTATTGCTACTATTAACATAGCCTTTTTAACATGTCTCCATGTGGTTCAAAGCATGGAATCTATCCCTTCCTGTGTAAGTTAGCACTCACTGAATTAGATCTCACATCGACTTTACCCTTTTTGTTACCCTTTCTGAGATGTCTTTTATCTGTTCACTTATTCTTCATTGGACAATAACAAGTTCCAGAATTTCTTAATTCTTGTGAAACTTGTCTTTGTTCAGATGGGATGAACCCACAGAGTCTGGCATTGAACTGGCAGCAACTTGGGATGAGCGGACTTTTTTGTTGGTGATATTCTGATCCCAAACATAGTGGGTGTCATGCTTCTGATAAGATTTACAAACCCCAGAATGTACACAAGTAAATTATAGTGAATTGAAAAAAACTGATGCTAGACAGGGAACAGTGTCTACATTTGTCACTTCTGTGTAGGATAAACATACATTTATGTCTTACTACCATTTTTAGTAAGAAATACAAACCAAGCACCCAGATGTGATAAAAGGGTAGAAAATTAAAGACACCAATCAATCCTCCAGTTTCTCAGATTAGACAAAGCCTTTCATGTTGGTAGGGAAGGAAGTCCATGGTACAAGATCGTACTGGCTCCAGAGAAATGGTGCTTGATTAATGTTTAATTTTAAATTTCAGCCAACATTTGAGTAAACTCTTGCATAATAATGTTATTTGTTCCCCACTATTTTCTTCTTTTCTCCTCCTTGTTTGCTTATTTTAGATTGTATACTATTTTAACCTGGAAAAAATATTCTGTTTTAAGCAAATTGTATTTTGGTAGCTTACAGTATATACATACAGTATGTTGATGAAAAAACATGGCATTGAGGCTGCAAGTCTAATCCCAAGTTAGGCCAGCACAAGTTCTGGCACAAGATTCATGCTGGCCTGGGGGTATCACAAAAGTGCCATAAGGAACTTCTGTGCCACTCCTAAGCGGGTGGCGCAGACATGCACTTGGTTTCCCACACCACCATGGAAACAGAGAGACAAGTGAGCAGTTTTGACCTAAATCATGTAGGATTGCACCCTGAGTGTATGGCATGCATGGGTTCAAGATAAAACAGTAGCACTATGTTGAATGCCTCTGTGGTATATGTACCATAGTATCCTGGGTGTTCCATAAAGGAAAGTAAATGGATGGAGTTCTCCTGTGTGTTTAAATAGAAAGGGGTGTTTCCCATGACCTCATGAGCTGGTTGTCTAGACACAGGAGCTAGACAAGGTTATTTTGCCTTTATACTAAATACCAGTTTCTAGCAGCTGTAAGTTAGATTTTGAAGAGTTTTGAAGAGTTTTATTGCCCTTGGGATGTTATGCATGACATCACAAGCGAAAAGTATGTGAAACTGTAATTTGGATTTTGCATTTCTCAGGCAGACATTGCTTGCTATACGCACCTTCCTTTCACATCAATGATAAAATAAAAGTGGGTTTGGTTTTAATATTTTGATTAAATAGAATTCAGATAAAGGGACTTCATTAAATTTTCCACTTTAACCATCAGCTGTGTATGCCAGGTTTCTTTGAACTGTGGATTAAATCAGTAACTTATTAAAAACATTTGTGATGGTTTTGTAGTTAAATATTCAGTCAACAAATGTTTCTGGTTTAGGCTGAGTTTACAGAAATTGCTCATAACATGGTAAACTTGTAGCTGGATGGTACTAATTTTGATTGCAACTGAGAAGTAGCCTTATGAAATGCTCCTTCACATCACAACATTACCTCTACCTTGAAAACTATATGTCAAAGAAAGAGCTCTAAATGTTCTCAAGATTGGGAGGGGAAGAGGATAAAGGATTCAAAGATCCTTACTAGCATCTAGTTCAGCAGTGACCAGTCAAATATCTTTTGAGAACAATGTGATCTCATCATTTTATTTTTTGATGACAGAAAAATTGTCAGACTGCAAACCTGTATAAACTACTTGGTGTGGTTAACTAACCAGCACCTCAGTCATATGCATACAAGTCTCTATGAATTCAGTGTGACTTTACTCACAGGTAAGTATAGTTGGGCCTCTTTATCCATGGATTAAAATTGCATGGATTTATCTATCTGCAGCTTCTGAACCTGTCGGGTTTGTATTTTCTGGACCTTCCAGACTAGACTACAGTTTAGGAGGCCCAGGAAGGCTTGCTCCCTTGGGCTTCAGAAGGCCTTACAGAGGCCTCAAATGTCACTTTCCTCCCTAAAACCAAAGACCTCTTCTGGGGGATGAAAGGTGCCAAGACCCACATATTTGATTATCCATGATTTTTGGCATTCACAAATGCTGAGGCACCACTCTATAGGATTGCAACCTTAAGCTTTATCTGAAGTTTTTTTGTATGAACATAATTCTACATCCTAATTAATGAGTAGTACTGACGCAATCACACGCTCAAAAAGTGTCAGAACGGGCCGCAAATCCACTGCTGATATATCTGATCACATATTATGTCAAGCTGTTTCTGCAGAAATATTTTGTTCTTATGGCTTATATTGCTGCTGTGACATAATTTCAATGTGAGAAAACTGCAAAATATATTAATTTGCTGATTTTTTTAAAAGGACCACCTGACAAAATCCCACCACCAACAAAACCTCTGCCAACAGTGCCCCCACATCGTTCTGTCCCTCCAGCAGACCCACGGAAGACTGACAGGCAGCCTAAACCGCCTCGACCGCCTACAGGAGACAAACCTTCATATCCTGGAGTCAAACCCAACATCTGTGATGGAAATTTTAACACTCTAGCCATTCTTCGAAGGGAAATGTTTGTCTTTAAGGTAGGCGGCTGCCTTCTTTTTGTTTGAACAAGTGACTTACATTTCTTCTTTTTTTGAAAATCCACATGTCTCTACCTCTCAGCTTTTGTTACTACTTTAAATTTCAAGAAATAAACTAGGAAATAATGCCTGAATAGCTTAAATGTCTTTGACTACAATCTTATAGACACTTATTTGGGAAAAAGTCCCATTCTAATCAGCTGGACTTTCTTCTGAGTAAACATACATATGATTGTGCTGCAAGAAACTTCCTATTTTTGGAAGTGAATTTGATGTCAGCAAAAAGTTTCAGAGCTTCAAAATGTAATGGTAAGTAAATGCTGAATGTTGTGCAGAGATAAAAGGCATAATTCAAGTCATGAATTGGAGCTAATCGGGATGATTTTGCTGGGAACTTTGCCACTTCCAGGCTCATTGCTGTTATTGTGTTTTCTTTACAAGGACCCTGTAATTTAACTTTATAATTAGATCAGGCCTTTATAAAGGATGTTTGTCATTGTGCACTGGTTGCCTTGATACGTTTTTGAGAGGAGACATGGGTTAAAAGAGATCCTTTAGCAGGTGTTTTTTTTTTTAAATTGAGATCGTCATTGGGTTGATTCATTTGTCATTTTGTTAGAAATATATGCATGCTACACACATCCTCAGGACTGTAGAGCCAATCTCTATGGATCAAAGCAAAGCTATTTATCAGACTAGAATAGTGATTTGGCAAACCACTTTGTACTTCCAAAAAGGACTAGATTTGCATTATCCAGTCTTTCAAATGAATTTTCTGACATTGTTCAAATTCCCAATATTAAATACATGATCATGCCAATAAAGCAGTATATTATCTCACCAATGCAATTCATGTTGGTGTCTTGCATTTGGTCAAAGCAGCCATTATTTTTAAAAATGCATTCAATTAATTAGGTACTTCTAGAATTGCTTTGTCCTGGAACCCTTTATTTACAGGGCCTTTTATCCTTTTTCAAAGTATATATTTTTAGAAATGCTGTAGGATGATTGGATTCTATTTATACCTGCTTTAGGACACAATCCTAACCAATTTAAGCTGCCTAACTCTCATGGCATATTTTCCCTTAGTGGTATGGGAGATCAGCATACGCCTGTGGACTGGCCTAACCCCTCCAGGAGTGGGGCAGAAGTGCCTTGTGAAACTTCTGTGACACCCCCCGGTCAGCACAGGACTTATGCCGAGGCTCATGCCAGCCTATCTGGAGGTTAAATTTGCAGCCTTACCCTACAATCCAGAGTAACTACAGGAGCACATAAGAGACATTACGTGCACCCGTCGTTACTTCACCACCTAGTGAAAACCTATGGGAAATTCATATTGCAATCCAGACTAAATTGTTCTTACACCGGAGCAAGGACTCCCATAGTTACTCTGGATTGCGCCCTACGTCTTTCAGGCATCACCCAAGGAGGACTTCCTATCTGCAATCAAAAACACCATGCGTAGTAGAGATTTTCTTCTAATAGACATTAGAATCAGTTCAGAAGACCCTGCCAGTGAGGAACATTCAAACATTTTGTTGTGTTGAATGACTGAAACTTAGTGATCGTTAACAGTTTCATGTCAGCAAACAGGTATATAAAATTACATTTCAAACTTATGATCCAAACCTGTCCAACTTTCCAGTGTCGATATAGCCCAAAAGGAAAAGAAATGTGATATCCAAACATGTATCTGTGTAGATGAAATTAGCCAGGATTATCAGAACTACTTTCTAATTTTTTCCTGCAGGGTGCCTTTCTCTCTTTATTGAAAGCAGGTATATTGCAGGAGCAGTTAGAGAAGAATACGCTTTTGTAATGTAAACAGGGCCTTTTATCCTTTCTCAAAGTATATATTTTTAGAAATGCTGCAAGATGATTAGATTCTATTTATACCTGTGTTAGGGCACAATCCTAACCAATTTAAGCTGATAAACATTATCAGTTAGCTATAGGAATGTTTTATTTTACCCCTTCTCCTTGTACAAATTTTATATTTGCCCCAGATCAATTTGATTAGGTCATAGGGATACTTCCCTCCATCATAAACCAGTGTAGAGTAAAATAATTTAGGGTGCAATCCAGAGAAACAACGAGGAGTCCTTGCTCTGATGTAAGAACAATTTACTCTGGATTGCAATATGAATTTCTCATAGGTTTTCACTAGGTGATGCCATAACTACATTGACGTAAATGTCTCTTACGTGCTCCCGCAGTTACTCTGGATTGTAGGGTATGTCTCCAAAATCAGGATGCACATTAGATTTGATGATGCATTAAGTTTGAAGTGGGTGTTTGATTCCACTCTTCCATGTCATGTAGAACTGTAGTCATTGCAATTGCAGCATGAGAACCAGCCATATAAATCTTGCAAATGCCTTGCACAGTTAACTAGCCTCAGCCAGAAATTAAGAGCTTGTTTCACTGGTGTAACGGTGTGCACATTACCTAATAGCTGGAATGAGGAATGTGGCTGAAAAGGAGCTAGAATGCAAAAATAAATACCATATTTACTCAAATCAAACACTCACTTTTTCAGTTGAATTTAATGGGGATGTGCATCAAATTTAATGGTGCATTAGATTTGAGTAGATATGGTATTTTGATTATAAGTATAGATCAGTATTTAGTTTAACAGTTTGCTATATTGCAATAAAAATGTAACATAAATCCATTGTTGTATAAAGTAGTGCAATTAGGTAAAAATCATAACATAAACCCATTGTCATATCATCAACATCACCATCACCATCAAATTACTAATATTTGTATGCAGTAAAATTAAATTTTGTACCTACTTTACATCTGTGCATTACAATCACCAATAAACATTTTTTAATCTCAAGTTTTTAAAAATGGGGTGCACATTAGATTCGATGGTACATTAGATTCAATTAGATATGGTATATTGCCTCTGAACAGGTTGCTGACATGAGTTCTCTTAATTTCTTTTTTTTAACAAAGTAAATTATCTCTTAAGTGAGTGATAAGTTAATTAATTCCACTCTTTATGTCACTCTAGACTATATTTCCTTTTAAAAGAATCTGACTTTAATGAACCCCACTTTAAAGAAACCCATCCAATTTGAATCAACTTCTGAAGCAATAGTGTTCCTTTCTTTGCAAGGCTCTGTCGCTATCCATCCTGCTGAATGAAGCAGAAAGGTTAAGGATGAATCTCATTTTCTAAGTTGACATTAAGCAGGATATTAAAATACCCACCTCTTTGCACCATCCATCTTCTGAATAATTTGTTTTACATACAGCTAAATTATTCAGTGCATCACTAATGCTAATCTTACTCCCAGCCTACTCCAGTAACTTCAGACTAAAAGTTATGCAATAAGTTGTAAATTCTATGTAATTTCTAGCTGAGTTCTAATTATAGAATCAAAACTGTAGTCTTAAGGTGGACTCGTTTCACTTGGTTGTATACAATTAATCATTTCCTATATTGAAACATATGGTTTTTTCATGGTAATCTTGGAATACCAACCATATTGGGGAAAAATAAGTTTCCTTGAATGAATTGTAATCAGCCAATAGTTCAGTCCTTTGCTTCTGTACACAAAAGTAAGCCTTACTATATTAACTGGGGATTATTTACAGACCCAGGTTATGGGGTGGTGACAGGGACAGGGAGGAAGGCAAATCATGGACAGGAAAGAGGCCGTTTCAGCAGCAGTGGTGATCCTAATCCATTTCCTTTACCTTTTTTCTTTTTAATTTGAAAACAGTGAGCAGTTAGGGAACTGTTCGTGATCCTGACAGTCAAGAGATATAGCCACAGAATTCTTACTGTTCCAAGCAGTGTTGTTTTTTGGAGCTGGACTGGTATACTTTACAAAACCAAAATTTTGCAAATACGGTGGTGCCTCACATAACAAGTTTAATTCATTCCGAAAGCATGCTTGTAATGTGAAATGCTCTTTATGTGAAGCGGATTTTCCCATAGGAAATAAAGGAAACTCAGACGATTGGTTCCAGAACCAAAAAAATATTCATATAAAAATATTAACTGAATGTAAAAATGATGACAAAACACTGGAATTGAATTCAAACATGCATTCAATGTGCATGATACTATGAAGTCTACTTAGGCTGCAATCTTAAAGACACTTTCCTGGGAGTAAACCCCATTTAACACAATGGGGCTTACTTCTGGGTAGACATTGTTAGGAGGCTACAATCCAAGACACTTTCTTCTGCAATCCAATATACTTTCCAAATGTCTCCCCACTTTCTCCTTTTCTTCATCCTGAGCCTCTCTCTCCCCTGCTCCCTTCTGGCTAGCCCTGAGCTGCTTCCTTCTTCTCCACTGCTCTTCTCTCCCTCTTCCCAGCGGACGCCCGGCCACAGGAGGAACAGCGCAGAAGTGTTGCTTTTGCTATGGGCAGGCTCACTAGGCAGCCCTGATGCTTTTTAAAAGGGCTGCCAGCCAGCGCATCTGCCCCAACTCCCAACAAGTGTGCTTGTTGAGCAAGGTACCACTTTACCCTTTCATTTATTTCAGCCACCCCCACTTTAATGAATCTTCTTGAAAGTATGCAAGCACAAGTCCAAGGAGAGAAATAGGATGGAGTAGCTGCAGAAACAGAGAATAAGATAAGCACAATGCCATAGCTGCCAAATCCAGACCATCCCACAGCAACCCAGCCTAGTTACCCCTTGTCACTGACCATTCCATATTCCCTACCTATCCTTCCTCTCCCTCTGACTTACCTTCATTGGTAACATTGCAAAGGCTTATGTAATTAGCTAACTAAAGCCATTTATACACAGATCAAATTTAGATTTTTTTTTAAAGGGTTTCTATTTTCTTCAGTGAAGTAGCTCACTTTACAGGCCCAGGGGAAAGGTTGTTTTCAAATCTCTTCACTGCATGAACTGATTAAAAATATTCTGTTGGCAGGAGAACAGAAAAAGTGCATCATTGACAAAAAATAATTACAAAAATTCACAGCAAGAAATAATCTAGAATTACACTAAGACATCTCCTCGGTTTTATACTACAAACAAGTGTTATCGTGTAGTATTAACAATGCATTCTAATGGAACCAAAGGGAATAATCACAAAAACACTTCAAGCACTAGGCTTAATTAAAATTTCTTGTTACAAAATCATAGCCTTTCAACTTATTTAGATAGTCAATTTGAGAAACAATTGGAATTGCCTTTGGAAACACCGTACTTCATGTAAATAATAATTCTGAAGAATTTTTAGTCCCTATTGCCTTACTTTGGCATCCAATGTATTACACCTTAATCCTTGTCGTACTGAATACATGAGAAGGGAATTAATAGCTTTAGCATAAGCACTCCAGGTTGATGCATAGACTACATAGACAACCATAATGTTTTTTAATGACTACAGTGGTACCTCTCATAATGAGTGCCTCACATAACAAGCGTTTCACATAACAAGTAAAAATTCCAAGAAATCTTGCTTCACATAACAAGTTCCACTTCACTTAACAAGCAAGCACGCTATGGCCATAATCTCACAATTGAATTGGTCTACTACAAGTAAGCTGCTCACAATCCAGATTTGGTGTTATGTGTGTATGGGTATCAGCTGGAAGCTGGGAAGGCACTGATTGGAGGGGCAACAGATGCTGAAGTGGTGGATCTGATCCTAAATGGTTAATTCATCTTAACTCCCTTTATGAGTTACGACCCTAATGAGTTTTCAAAAGGAATGGCATAATGTGTAGTATTATGTGGGTTTTGCATTGCTGTCTAATTGGCTTGGTATATACGTCAGTGCCACCATGAGCCTTTTGTGCATATTTCCAACACATCATTGTTTTCAAGACTGAATTGCCTTTGTGCAGTAGTAGCACCAGAACAAATTTTATTTTGGTGTCAATAAAAGCCAGGCAATAGAATTTTCAAGGACCTACTAGAGTTGTACCTTGTGGAGCTGACATTTTTAGAGCTTGATATGAAATACAAAGAAAAGTCCTTGGGAATAATTTTCAAGATTAATTCCTTCTACTATTTGTGACTTATAGCCAATCTGTTTGTGGCATAGGTCCAGTGCCAAAAGCCAGTCTCCAAATCAACACAGCAGTAGCAAGCATAATACTGCCTTCGGTGGCTGCAATTCTAAAGACACTTTCCTGGAAGTAAGACCAATTCAACACAACGGGGCTTTGTTTTCAGTAGACTTGGCTAGAATTGTGTTCTAAGAATCTTATGCTGAAGACCAGCATGAGATAAAAGAGAACTAAAACCATGTTCTTTAGATCCTCTCCTAGTTTGGCTTTTAAGCCATTAAATGCTACTTAAGGGATGTTTATCTTTTAATTTTAAGAGCCAACCTCATGATAAATAAAATAAGCCAAATCTGATAAATAAAAAGCTGATAATCAACTGTATTTATATACAGTGGTACTTCGCTTAACAAGCGCATTGCTTAACAAGCGTTTCACATAACAAGCAAAAATTTCCAAGAAATCTTGCTTCACAGAACAAGTTCCGCTTTACTTAACAAGCAAGCGTGCTATGGGCACACATGCTATGCACCCTTGACTCTCCACATGGAGGCTCTTTAAAAGGGCTGCTGGCCAGCGCTGCTGCCTCTAACTGCCCCCAACTTACCATGTTTTGTCATCATTTTTACATCCAGTTAATATTTTTATATGAATATTTTTTTGGGTTGTGGAACCAATCATCTGAGTTTCCATTATTTCCTATGGAAAAGTCTGCTTCACTTAAAGAGCATTTCACTTAAAGAGCATACCTTTGGAACAAATTAAGCTCTTTATGTGAGGCACCACTGTACCCCTTTTTAACGAATTTCACAGAGTGGTTTACAGAGAAAATGAAAAAACTAATAATTCGGTTATACATGAATATTGTATTTGGCACTGGCATTAGGCATATATGTGGGTGTATGTATACAATTCCTGGATTGCTATACTTTCTGTATTGCATTGTCCTCATTCAGGAAAGTATTGCTGCCAGTGTAGAGATTGGTAGTGATGTGGTGACTATACACCAGTCACACAGTTTGGATCTGGAAGGGTAATGTGTTGGCTTCTGCCTTTTCCTCTTAGAGAAGATATTTCAAGATGGACACACACACACACACGCACACTCAAAAGGGAGGGCTTCTCTTCTCTCCTTGGAACAGTGGCATCACTAGGGTTTGCATCATCTGGTGCAGAAGGCCTGCCTGTCATCCCTATAGTGGGACCTCCTCTCACACAGTGGGTGGTGCAGTACCCCTAATTGTGGGCATGGTAATGTACCGCCATCCCACCTCCACTAAACAATATACAAAGGGCCTTTTCTGTGGGAATGGCATCCACAAATTTCAATATCTGTGAATACTGAACCCACAACTGGGGGGCCTCAGAAGACCTCCCAGACATGACTGGAGGTCAGTTCTGTGTCAATTCTGGTTTTCCTTGGCAACTTCCAGTCATGTCTGGAGGTTTTAGTATTCCATGGTTAATAATAAAACCCTGCTATGTATTTTATTATCCATTGAATTCAGTATCCACAGGGGGCCCTGGAACAGATTCCCTATAGAATTCACTAGTCATAGATTCCAGGTTGCCAGATTATAACTGAGTGAACAGTTAATTAGTAGATATTGCATTTCTTGGTTTTTAAAGATGCAGGAAACAGACTAAAATGTACACAAGATATATACACAGAAATCAAGAAAATGTACAAAGTCAGGATTTTTAATGTAGCTGATATTTGCTACATGTTAACAAAAGTCATTGTATGTTCAGTTTTTTATTAGTTTTTCTTCTTAGACGTATTTTTAAAAAGTGATTATATTGAAATTAAAATCTTGGCTGAATATATTTATATGTTTTGTGAAGTCTAATGGCTGGGATAGAAGACAGTGAAACTCAGGATACATTGGTTGTTACACACGTTGAGCCGCTGAAGCCACTTTTGGGCCTTAGGGAAGTCATTTAATTTCTTTTCACCTCAGACAAGTTCAGCCAGAAAAGTGAATTTAAAAAAAAGAATTTGCTGAAAACCAGGTATTGCCTCAGAGTACCACTTTCTCTGATAAAGTTATTTTAAATTATAGTTTTTGAAGGAAATATTTGCCCTGTTGAGACTTGGCATGTCGCATGTTTATATTGCCACTGGCCTTGTACGTATGGTGGTGTAGTGAAAAAAATACCACACATCCTAGTAAATGTAATTTCATGTAGAAAGAATGTACTTTGACCTGACCAAGCCTGATTTTGTGTCCTTCATATTCACTGCATTATTACTGTTGAAAGGCTAGCTGAGAGGTTGATACGAATGGTTGAATTTTTGAACCTACAAAGTTGTCTTTTATTAATTTAGGTCACAGATACATGCAGTGGTAGGAACCGAGATGGCTCGAACTTGAGTTACAAAAATATGTTGAGTTGCAGATCACATAAGTGGAAGACTTGTAATTCAGGGCCCTACTGACTTGAGTCTTGCATTTGAATTGCCAAGTCAGCCTGTTTCTGTGATGTAAGGGTGGCTTGCTTATTCTTTTTATACCTTGTCGTCATTCAGACCAGGAAAGCATAGAGAGTGGGCAATCTTATGTGCAGTGGGCAATCCTATGTGCTTGAATGATGGTTATTTACTGAAGAAAGTCATAAGGAAATGCCGAAAACAATTTGAGCATCATGTCACATGCAAATCAACATCAGGGAAGACAATGTTAGCCTTCAAACCAGCAGAGAGAGGTTGAAAGAGTGAAGTATGTGTTGAATGAATGAGTCCTGGGTATAACTGAAAGGTGTTGAAAGAGTTGCCCAGTTATGACTCACTTTTGAGTTGCATGGGGGTACTGCAATTGAGTCTAGACTCAACCCCATGGAACTCTTCCCAACAATGGGTCTGTATTGCTCAGTACTATATACACTGACTGGCAGTAGGGTTTCAGTGCCTTAAACTTGAAACTTGCTATAGCCTTTTGGAGGCATTAATTTGGTGTTAGGGTAAATGAGAAATTGAATTGAAAAAACCCAAGACCTGATGAGAGAGAAACATCCATACATTGCAGGTTTATTTTCATATTTTTGATATATTTGATGAAATATGGAAGTCTGATGAAGTGTAAAAGGCTATGCCACTAGTCGGTGCTACAGCTGAGTTTGGAAGGCCCATTAAAGGCAGATATTCCAAACGGTTGGCAGAGTGGCAAGGAAGAAAGCAGTTCATCGACAAGGGAGGAATAAAACCAGGTAAAGAAGCTAGATACAGTAGTTTTAAGAGGTCTGTGAGATACAGAAAGAAGAAATATGGCCTTGGATTAGATGTGTTCTCAGCCACTTGGAGATTGTTCTGGGAGATTCTTCTGGGCTATGTCCTAATGGTTATGACTGCCAAAGGGTTGAATAGAGCTTTCAGTAGCCTTCAAGTAATGATTTCATGGCACAGTACAGTGGAAAGCAGAACTGGAGGAGTGAGATTAAAGACCTAGTATTAGGTGGCTATGCATTACAAAGAAATGAGACTGGTATCAATGTTAACATAAATTGAAGCAGTATACATTTAGACTTGTGAACCAGATTTACAATAAATTTTATATGTGAAAATGACTATATATGTATAAATAAAGTTTATTGTAAATCAGTGTGAAAATTTATTATAAATCACTGATTTCTCGCCCCCCCCCCCCCCCATAAATCCTATATTGCCCTCTTACTGTATTCAAATTATATCCCAGGAAAACAGTTAGGCTATGTAAAAGGCATCTGATGACAATCCTGTTTTCCTCAACAGGTCTGATCTTTCCATTACTCTTCCCTGCACCTTTATATTGTTTCCCTTTCACCAGTGCGCATATTTGTGTGGTGCCATAAATATGCTTTACGACATGTTTGTGACAGCCTGTGCCCGTGCAGTGACCGCTGCACCAGCATAGCCATAGTTTTTTAGGTTGTTCCACATAGTTAGGATCAGTCTGTAAGTGGTGAAATGGTTGAAAACCTTAAACTATAATGAACAGTACAAATGATGCCAGATTTCAGGGCAAAGCCTGTATTGAATTCAGTGTGAATAATTTCATAGAATGACAAAACTAAAGAGTCAGTGGAGGAAAATAGGCAAATAAATCCAAGTGCATGGTTTCTATGTTTCTATGTGTAGATGTGTATTTGTTTTGGAAATCCCAGGGGATTAGGACAAAATCATGCATTACATTCCTAGTGCATACATTTCCACACTATAAGCCTGAAATGTAATCCTGAAAAACAAGCTTTCAAATGTATTTGATACTGGTAAACAGAGAGCTCCTAAATGTACATTGCTTTTGTCCACATTGTGGTTTTCATGAGTATTGTGTTGAGAAGCTCTCAAAAGCCATGTAGGTTTCAGCATTTGGGCTGCCTATGTTTTATTGCAAGGGGGCCTTCTGCTAAAGCAACATTCTCTATCTCCCTAATATGTATATGCCACTCGGCTCAAAGGCAATGCCAAAGAAACCAGTGGCCTTGGGCTTCTTGTTTTGTAAAGCAAATGTGTTGGCGTATTAAATGAGCAATCAATTAACAGCAAATCAGTAAAGCAGTAAACCTTTATTCCAGGCAGGGAATAAAGAACATTGTATTGATTTACAGCAGTCAAGGGAGCTAATAGAGCAGCATTCCTTTCGATGGAATCTAGCCATGTCAGAAGCAAAACCAGAAACTGTCAGGGGACTTTTTAGAGATTATGAATAGTAAGCGGTACACTTTTGCATACATTATTGGGCAATTATAAAGAATGTGTGTGCATTTATCTATTAACACTCTAAAATATAAATGAAGTGACATTAAAGAATAGACCATGACTCAGACCTACTTTCACTCAGGTTTCTAAGCAATTCTTCAGTTTATTCAGGCTGTGGTGGCTCAGTGGTCGGAGATGCTGTGATTGACAATCTGAAGGTTGTCTGGTTGGCGGTTTAAGACCCAATGGAATGAACTCCTGTTACTTGCCCAACTCCTGCCAACCTAGCAGTTCGAAACCATGTAAAATGCAAGGAGATTAATAAGGATCACTTTGGTAAGAAGATAACAGCATTCCTTTCACTTTGGTGTTTAGTCATGCCAGCCACATGATCACAGAGACCTCTTTGGACAACCCTGGTTCTTTGGCCTTGTAAAGAGGATGAACACTGATCCTTAGATTTAGCGATTTGTTTATCTGATTCTTCACCAAAAATATAAATTGTTGATAACCCTTGTCAACTGGAGCTACAGCTGCAGAAGATATATCTAGGGAAAAACTAGCCATGATATCAAAGACCCATGGATATCACACAGTTGAGAGCCCAGTTCAGATCAGGACCAAAGCTGGGGTTGCATAGAGTAGATGGAGGTTGACCACTGAGCCCTTGCAATGGTAGTGAGCCCTTGCAATTACTACTTGCAATGGTAGTGCTCAAAATGCCACCAGAATGTGGGAGACTCTGTTGAGCACACAGGATGCAATTTTGCCCCTGGGCCTCAGCAACCTAACATTGTTACAAGAATTGCTCCCTTATTATATTATACATTTTATTAATTTAATATTATAAATGTGTTGGCTCAAAGTCTCATTTCCCTTCCCCCTCCTTCACTTCTAAACACACCTTTGGAGCTTACAAGCAAGTAATTCTTTCTCCTTTGTTAGTTAACTACTCTGGCTCCTGTCATTTATATGCTAATGTGAAGCATGGTCTTCTATTTTTCTCCTTTGCAAAGGTTAAATCTCACATGGTCACTTCCCCATTCTTTCTCTTTTCAAATCTTGACCACACTTAGCTGGATGTGTTCTTCTTTATTTTGGTTCTGATTGGGTGATGGCCCTCAGGTGGTAGTCTTCCAGCCTTCCCCTTCCTGTGAGGTAAACAGCCACTCCCCAGTCTTGCCTTTTTCCCAGGTGACCACACTTAAGTGGGCATGTCCTTCCTGGACCTAGGGTATAAAGAACCCTGCCTGCACTCTATTGCTCCCCTTTTTACGCTTGAACTCTCTTCTTCCCCCTTGGATCCTGGCATGGCTTGAAGAAGGTAAATATTGCTTTTCCCTCTCTTCCCCTTCCTATGCCTCCCCTCCTCCTTGGTACACACTACACAAGAAACAAGTACACTTCACTCTCATGCTATTGAATGAATGTAATATTTGTTTATGCTTTATGACAATAAAATCTGCATCTTTGTGATAAGTTTTCCTTAGTGGTTCCCTTTCTAATGGGGTATCCCCTCTGCGTGAGGCTGTTTTTAAGTCCTGCCCAGGTCCTGTATTGAACCAAAGAGAAGCACCAAGCTAATTCCCCCATTTTTACTGCTCTCTTGGTAACAACATCAGCACTATAACAGCATTATGGGATTTAAAACTTTTTCTCATGTCTTTTTTCTAATGAAATCCATCCTTCAGGAGCTGCTCCTTTCCTTGTGGGGTGAACCTTGTAGGTACCATTCAAGGTAAACATCCAGAATCCGCTGGAAACCCCATCCATGTCTACATATGCAATTTCTTGGCACTTTTCCTTTCAATCTCAAAAGGAGAGCAGCAATCTTGTTGAGATTTCTTGAAAAGCAAGGTCTTCACTGAAAATAATTGAAAAAAAGTTTTATTTGGCATGATCCATTCCCATCTCAAGTCTGCATTAATTAGGCAGTTTCTCTGTCCATCCTCATCTAATTGATTTTGCCACCTGCCCCCTTTCATTCATACTACTGCAGTCACAGGTAAAACAAACGACTGCTAGACAGATGAGAAGCAACACTGACAGCACCATTCTATGCATTGTCCATTGTCAAAATTTGCCTTATTGAGCTAAATGGAACTTACCAGTGGTGGGCTCCAGCAGGTTCGCACCTACTCTACAGAACCGGTTGTTAATGAGAGATAGGACATATAAAGTTTAAAAATAGCCATTTAAAAGTGGCTGCCAGATGGGCAGAGAACCGGTTGTTAATTTCTTTGGTGCCCATCACTGGAACTTACCCTACAATCCAGAGTAACTACGGGAGCACGTAAGAGACATTACGTGTACCCGTAGTTACTGCATCACCTAGTGAAAACCTATGGGAAATTCATGTTACAATCCAGAGCAAATTGTTCTTATACCAGAGCAAGGACTCCCGATAGTTACTCTGGATTGCGCCCTTAGTCTATTTCCTGGTCATTATGCTGATCAGCACTGCGCATTTGCACCAGTGCTAGCCATTGCAGAAGTGGAGCAAAGCACTTTGCAGGTCATAGCTTCTGCTGGCAGAGGCTTGCTCTGTCACGTGAATGCCAACGAAAGGGGCAACATGCACCATATATAAACTCCATACTTAGTGGGGTAGGAGATGCCCAGAAGAGGGTGCAACAGGGCAGGGAAGTAAGGTCACAATGGTAGAGAATGGGCAGCTTGGGTCAGGAAAGGGGCAGGATCAGTGGCAACACTGTGAACTGTGTCCTATTCCCCTTACCCAGGCCCAGTCTGCCAACATGAGGCAACACAGATGTGAACCAGCAATTCAGTTTGTGCAGTCTGAGTTGCCTTATGTTATCAGGGCAAAGGGACAATTGTTCTTTTAACTTGGGGAGATCTTCTGCCTGCAAACATTTCACTGCAGGATGCATGCAAGTCTCATCATCATCACTGCATCAGTGTGGGGAAATTTGCTCTGGGTCAGGCTGTCACTCCCAGGTAGATGTGCGTAGAATTGTAGCCTGAAGCTCTTTTGGGTCTCTAGTGATGCAGACACAGAAATCCTTAGCTAAAATGGATCTTACACCTACAGCATGTTGAGATGCTGTTGAGTGAAAGTGATTTCAATTGACCTCTGTGTTATTATGTTGTGACAGCCTATTCTTGGTTTTTGATCAAGTAGAAGAAAGAAATAAAGATGTTTTGAAACATGCAGTGATTCTGTCGTTTGGCACAACCCACTCTGTTTAAGGTCAAAAAGTACACATTAAATGAAACAACTTCTTTTTTCTTTGCTTCTAAAGTAGATATTGTCACAATAAAATAAATACTTTACAGACGCTTCAAGACAGAACCGCTGTGTGAAATTGCTCTGTTTTTATTCTTGAAAATAAGAGAGGGAGCTGGGCCTTGAAGCATTATATTACAGTTAAGTCTGTACCATGGGAAAAGACCTGCTGATGCATATGTAGCAACTTCAATAAAAAATTAGAGACTTTCAGTGTCATGCTGCCAGAGTGTTTCAATGAATTTTTTTGACAGTGGTGATTAAAAAAGAAATACCTGGCATGATAAAATTGGATTCAGGTTCTTAATATTGAGTGGAATGCACCACCTCTATGATTTTCTGCTGCACTGAGGCTTATATTTGGTGAGGGTAGATGTCAGCAAGATAGATTAGATAGCTTCACAACAGGTAACCTGCAGGTTGATAGGTTTTACAAAACACCAGAGCTGTCAGCATGGCTATTAGAGCCTTCAGACTTTTGAATTGGGTGGGGAGGACAATTTGCGCTAGCTTCATTTTTGACAGGTCATTCTCTAGCTTGCTTCTCAGATAAGTTATTCCATAAACTTTATTTTATTGCCAAGTGAGGAAGTTCACCTGCTGTCTGTACCAGTAGTTTTCAAACACTGTGCCATGAATGGTCCCCAGATGTACTGCAGAAGTTTGGGAGAGGGCCTTTGGGGTTGAAGTTCTCTGCCAGCAGTGTGGTGTGCCTTGCCAATTGTCAAAAAACTGATTGTGGGGCCTGAAAATTTTAGTACCTTATCAGATCTACCATTAGATTTAAAGAGTTGGAAATTTCTGCTCTGTACAGTACAAGACTGTAGTGGAGGAAATTCTAGTATATAGAGTCAGGGTGGTGCAATGAAGTGGTTTTCAAACTGTGGGTCATCTTCCTGTATCTCATAGTGGCATCATTATGACATACTATCACCAGACGCTTCAGGGAGCATAGAGGGTACATGCATCTCACTGCCACTCCCCTGATTCTGGCATTCTGTTAACCCTCCTTCCTCATGAAGACACTGATGTAGTCTTTTGGGAAGTCCAAGTTCTTTTGCTAGAAAATCACATTTGTCAACTTTTCTTTTGAAAAGCAGCATATGTATATTCCAAAAAAATAATTGTATAGTGTTATGTCTTAATTTTTATTTTCTTATAAAAGTAATTAAGAGTAGTGGCAAAGGTAATCAATATATCCAACAGTTTTTTTAAAAAAAGATCAGCCAGCATCACAAATATATATTAGCATGTCAAAATGTTTCAGTAACTATTTCATAAACAAAACATGGTAGCATCATATCGCTATGTAAATAAATGGAACTTTTATCTAAATATGCAATACTATTTAATTTTAATACAAATATACGGTATTTTCATAAATACATAAAGAAATCACTCAGATCAAACAAGCTGGTCATAGAATCATAGAGTTGGAAGGGACCGAGTAGGTCATCTAGTCCAACCCCCTGCCTACAACAGGAAACCCCCCCCCCCAGAGCATCCCCGACAGGTGCTCGTTGAGCCTCTACTTGAAGATCCCCAGTGAGGGAGAGTCCACCACCTCCCTTGGTAGTCTGTTCCACTGCTGAACCACCCAAACCGTCAAGAATTTTTTTCAGATATCCAACTGGAATTTCCTCTCTTGCAATTTGTACCCATTGGTTCTAGTCCTGCTTTCAGAAGCAGCTATGAACAAATGAGCCCCTTCCTTCCTATGACAGCCCTTCAGGTATCTGAAGAGGGCAATCATGTCTCCCCTCAGCCTCCTCTTCTCCAGGCTGAACATCCCAAGTTCCCCCAACCTTTCCTCATAGGGCTTCCCTTCCATCCCACTGATCATTCTTGTCGCTCTCCTCTGGACTTGCTCCAGTTTGGCTGCATCCTTCTTAAAGTGAGGTGCCCAGAACTGAACACAGAACTCAAGGTGAGGTCTCACCAATGCTGAATAAAGAGGAACTAGAACTTCTCGCAACTTGGAAGCTACAGTCCTCTTAATGCAGCCTAAAATGGCATTTGCCTTCTTTATAGACACATCACACTGCTGACTCATGTTCAGCTTGTGATCCACGGCGACTCCAAGATCCTGCTCACATGTTGTGCTGCCAAGCCAAGTATCCCCCATTTTATACCTGTATTTT
This sequence comes from Cryptoblepharus egeriae, assembly GCA_030015325.1. Taxonomy (NCBI): domain Eukaryota; kingdom Metazoa; phylum Chordata; class Lepidosauria; order Squamata; family Scincidae; genus Cryptoblepharus; species Cryptoblepharus egeriae. The sequence continues at coordinate 25,246,233 of JAREYC010000003.1, forward strand.
TGGTTTTTATTTCCTAAGTGCAGAACCTTGCACTTCTCCCTGTTGAAATTCATTCTGTTTATTACAGCCCAGAATTCTAGTTTATCCAGATCCTCCTGGAGGTTTCTCCTGTCTTCTGATGTGTTTGCTGATGTGTTTGATGTGTCAGCATTGCTTAATTAATAAATCAACTGAAAGTTCAGTCCTACCCTTTGCTTGCCCTCCCCACACTGTGCAGCCATGCCAAAAAGAGTTGTGCAATATCCAGTGAGGGGGGCAATTTGGGACCCTTCATTACAATTAATTTTTCTTCTCCCATAAATCTCCCATTCCTCAGTGGGTCTCCTCAAACCTCCACTGGCAATTTTCCTTGTGCAAGACTGAGAAAAGAAGGGGTGGAAAGATTTGATAAAAAGGATTAAGAACTGTAGCATGCCATCCCTTCCTACAGCCTTCTTGCCTTTGTTTCCTCTCTCCTCCCTGTTTTGAACCCTCCTTGTCTCATTTCACCCCTCTCCATCACTATGTTACCTTTCAAATAGGTGCTAGGCAATGGCTGGGGAGTGTTTGTGTCTCCTCTGGCAGCACTCCCCAAATGGCCCTGCTAATACAGCATTCTGCAATTTGTTTTCAGCCATTGTATGATAGCAGAACTTTGTTCAATTGTAAAACCCTGTGAAAAAAGGACCAACCCTAGCTTGAAAAAATAAAAAGTATACAGTGCAATCTTTGTGGATGACAAAAAGACATTTTTTCCTGTAAAATGTATTGTCATATCATTTTCCCCAAACCAGCATCTAGTCTGTTTTTGATTGATGATGGTTCAAAAACCAAGACTGCAGAACTGGCCGGAGCATGTATTAAACTGTCTGAGAGAAAGCATGTTTCCTAAGGCCCATTTTGAACGAGTCTTCCCTTAACTTTTACTATCTGTAGGCTCCCCTGCCATATCTTGTGCTCTTAAATAAAATTTTAGGAGGCTGACATCTGTGCTGACTTTGAGAAATATGCTTCAGTTTGGTAATTCTAGATATCTGTTTCTCTAAGAGAGTATTTAATTTTTCCTTCTGCTTTTCTCTCGTCCTGGAAGTTAAGCAATTAATCCTAAAAATTGCTTTACTGTCCCTTGTTAAGTGCTGCAGTATATCTTGCAACACAGAGTGGCTAAAAAAGAAAATGGTAATCCTAAAAAGCAAGAAAAACTTCATTGTATGAGATGTGTGTGAGAGTCAGTCTGTAAACCTACTGTAGTCTCTCTTTCCTTGAATGTCCTAGGCACCATTATCTTGGATCCTGTGGGATCTATGATTATGCCATAGAATAATATAATAATACAGGTGTCCCTCGTTATCCTCTAGGATTCAGTTTTGGAACTTCCAGTAGACTAAAAACATGTGTATAAAGAAAACAATGGAAAAATAGGTTTCTTGCTTCTCTATGACACCTAATGGAATAAGGTAAGGCCTCAATATCTGCAGGGGATTAATTCTGGTACTGAAAAATGGAACGACTGCTTGCACCACCGCTCTACAACAGTAGAAAAGCAGTTTTTATAACTGTGATTCACAGTGGCCATTCATGTTGAGTAAAATCTATGTATTTAAAAAAATCCATGTATAACAAGTTGGACCTGTAGATCCAATAATTATTGGTAGACCTGATTCTAATTTATGAAAGAAACTGTGTTATCAAAAATGAGAAGGCTGATACCAAAAAATGTCATTCTGTTGTCAAGAATTCTCTTCCTTGATATTTTGTAGCAAAATCTGTCTTGTATCCTGTCATCATCATCAAGTTTCAGAGCAAGAAAAACACATTGTAGACTCACACCAACAAGGGCAGAGAATCTTATGGTGTGACGGTATCAAGATACAAAACAAGTTCTACTGCTCTTCTTCCTAACTTTGTTCTCATGCTATGCCACAGTCTGCTTTTCTGGATTGGAATTGTCCTCTCCTTGTTTTCGATGAGAATTTGAGGAAACAGGCAAGCCTGTCAGAGGGCCCTGTCACCAGCTAAAGCAAGTTCTATTGCTGTTTTAGTAGAATGACATTTTAATGATAGACCATAATTCTTAATAAGATATAATTCCATCCTTCATAGCCAAAGAATTAACACAAGACTTTTATATTGTATTTAAAATTCCTAGTTACCAGCATCAGATTTTTAAAAGTCATCATTTCCCTGGGCCTGATAGTTATATATAGTCTGGTAATATAGCTGAGAATTTCTGTGTTAAATTTAACGTGGCATTTAGCTGTGCTTCATAAAACTGTAAAAATCATTGTTCTATATTCACCAGTGAAAGAATACCGGTTGAAGTTTTAGATACTGGTTAGCTTAGCAATTTCACATGCTTTGATAGCCTGTATCATTTTTTATGGGAGGGAATTCTGCAGGCCATTCTTTTGGAAGAAGATCCATAACACCAGTGATTCAGATATCTCAGAAAGTGTTGATTTCAAGGATTTGAATATTTTGCCATGAATCAATTAATAAATTACTTATTACATGTAAACATGTTCATTGTTTACACGAGATCCCTGGCCACATACAGTATTAATGTAGTATTTTCTCACAATTTATGCTCTAAAAAGCTATAAACCAAGAAATGGTAGAGGAATTTAACATTTAGATAGTCTAGCGTACCCCACAATCATGGACAGCTGTGCAATGGCACCAGTGTGACATTCACTGAATCAGCTGGTAGGGTAGTTTTTTTGCCTGCTCAGGGAACATGTGAATATGTGTGCCCTGGCGAGTGTTCAATTTGGGTCAACTTTAAGAGTAGAACATTTTAGACCTGTGGCTTAGATGTTGATGCAAGTCCACATTGACTCAGGAAGATGGATCACAGTCCGGTTCAGACAGATAGTTACTCTTTCTTGGATCTGAACTACACTATCACCACCCTATTCTATCCTCTAAGTGCCTTACTGAGAACTCATATGCAGTTCTTGGGTGGTGGGTGTCTACAGTCCATGAACCTAACCACTCACTTGACAATTTTAGTTCCTTGTCAGTGTACTATGAGCTGAAAAGTGTTCTAAATTACTGCTGTAAGCCTTGGAATGTCTTCAATGGTAACAGCGAGTACATAGAAGAAGATTCAAATTGTTTTTCCCTAAATACCAAGAAACTAATCTCTTTTCACACCTTTAGGAGAAAGATGCAGGTTAGTCTGGGCAAACAGCATCACCAAAAGAATCTGATGCTGGCAAAGCATCTCTGTTTGGAGATTGGTTGGTATAAATTAGTACTGATATAATTTAAAACAGATGGTTGTAAATTGTTAAAGATAAATGAAGGAACACATATGGAAGAAAAAAAGTTGTCTTGGACTTATGTAACATTAGCTAGTTTTAACTGTAAATTCCAGAAGATAATTTTTTTTTAATTTAAAGACTGTTCTTTTATTTAGCAACCGAAACTGAAACATTTCAATGTTCACATTTCTTCAAAAAAAACTAATTTTTCAGCTAGCAGAAAAATAGTGGTTGGTGTCATCTCTTTCTTCCATACGTGGAAGGCACATATGTATTCACAAATTCCCTCTCCCCCTCACCTCCACCAAGACAGATTCCTGTGGTTTTGGGAATCCTCCAGATCAGGAGGGCAGGTGGCTGCAGCAGGAAGAGGTACTGCCAAAAATCACTCTTTATACAAATGGAAAAACAATTTGGCATCCAAGGCTGCTATTCAGGATTCTTGTTTTGCAGTGTTGATTAGAATTGCCACTGAATTTCACCTAAAGCACCATTTAAAAGACTAATTTGGAGTTTCCTGATGAAGCAAACCATGCAAAGAATTCTGAAGAAAGGTAAAGAGTTTTGGCAAGAATAACATTTGACAGAGAGATTCCACACCAGCTCCATAGTTGATACTTGTTGTTGTCTGGAATCAGCTCTTCGCTCACAGTCATCTATCAGAGCTGTTGCAGTCCTGGAAAATCACAGGCCTTGTATGGCAGACTGACCTTTTCAGAAGGAAAAGTGGGCTGTCATGGAGACCTGACAGATCGTTTCATGTTGTTTTATTCCTGTAAGGTTATGAATACCATTTGGAAAGGCAGTAAAGGAGTTGACATTATCTGTTGCACAAAAACACAAAACAGAGCAAGTTTTAGATAATTTAACCTTTGTTAGATTGAAAGACTCAATTAAAATGACCCTCTGATTTTTGAAATAGTTCCTCGGACTGACGTTTGACAATAGTGATGCCGTTAGCAGCACAAACAAGTTGACTTGTTCTTTAGCTGACTAGGAAACAATGTTGCATTGAAAATTGTACTGCACTCCTTGCACTGTACATGCTGCCTGCCTGGAAGTGTTTTCAGTGATGTCAGTTCTTTTCTCTTATCACACGTTAAAGTAATAAATTCAACCTCCTTAGAAATATAGTTTATCTGTGGTTATAAAATGTGAGCGACCCAAATGGCACATGAGCTGCCAGGCTGTTTATAAGGGCAACCCAATCCTGAACTGCCTGGTATTCCAAGCCATGTGGCTACTTGATTCTGCTGCAACCCTTGGATGAGCTCCAGCTATCCAGTCCTCCTCTCGCCTCACTCCCTTCCTTGACACATCTCCTCCCTGCCTCCCCCAGTACCTCACTCAGGTGGGTGACCGCTGAGCAGCAAAGCACTAGCCGTCTCTATTCCTGTGTCTGATGGCACTGAGCTAGTTCATGTGCTAGGCTGACACTGAGGGCCTGTGAATGTACATTCATACTTCACAGCATGTATGTTGTCATAGGAGCTCAGGACTGGGCTCTAAATTCAACTTTTTATAAAATCAATTCACTTCTATATTGGGCAGGCTGTTGATCTAATTTAATCCAGTGTAAGGAGATGAATGATCTGGGTGGTATTTTTAGTCATTGTTCTGTGATAAACAAGTATTTAGTAGCATCACTATATATACTATAAAAATGCAGTAAAGTTTCCTTTTCCAGAATCTTAGAGGAAATAGGAACAAATACTAAGATGAAAGGTTTCTTAAACTAGTATTTTATATAGAGGCAACTGTATGAAATCATCGTTAGCAATCTCAATTTTTGACCAATGATTTTTATTAATTCTGGACATATGGAATGTGTTAACGTCTGTCCCTTAAGACTTAGCTGTTCAAATTCCAATTAAAGCGCTCTCTCTCATTGTCTTAATTTGTTTTTTTGTATATTAACTAAACACAGGAGTGAAATTTCCTGCATGGAATGAGGAATTTGAAAACAGTTCCTTGTCATATTTGTTGAAGTCAGCAATCCGCCCTAGAGTTATGCTGAAACAGTAGTTCTCAAACTTTTTGGTCTCCATAGCTCTCTGTACTCATAAACAGAGTTTCAGGGAGCTTTACCTGCGCATGTGCGGAGTCTCAGAACATTGGTGCATGTGCTGAGTGGCACAACACTTATGATGTGGTTATGGAGTCCCTGAAGGGGTCTCAGAGAACTGCAGGACAACTCAGAGCTCCAGCACTCCTAGGAGTGTGTGTGTGTGTGTGTAGAGAGAGAGAGAGAGAGAGAGAGTTATGTTTTGGGGTTTTACCTGAATTCCTCAACAGGTCAGCAGTTCAAGACCGGAGTACTGCCAGATGGGGTCTGTCTGTCTGTCTGTCTGTCTACAGTGTTTATATACCGCTTTTCAACTAAAAAGTTCACAAAGCGGTTTACAAGAAAATGAAAAAAATTAATAGCTAATGGGTCCCTGTCCCAAAAGGACTCACAATCTAAAATGCAAAAAGAACACCAGCAGAAGCCACTTGAACAGACATTGCTGGGGTGTGCAGGGCCAGCTACTCTCCCACTGCTAAATAAAGGAGAACACCCACTTGAAAGAGTGCCCTTTGCCCAGTTAACAGGGCACTTAGCCTTAGTCCAGCTCCTGTTCAAATGCATGCAAATGCAAGTAGATAATTACGTATCACTTCAGTGGGAAAGGCAACATCCTGTCAATAGGCCCCTGCAATAGTCTGGCCAGATTTCCTCAAGTTGCATCCATTGTGGATTGGATGAAACTCCAATCCATAACAAGCAAACACCATTACCATACAGTACAAATGCTGAAGAAATTGCCTTTTTGGTTTTGGGGGTTTAAAAGTCTCATTATGAGGGTACTGGTTTGCATCAACCATGGTTAGTTTTACATCAAACCAAGAAACAGAAGAGTATTTGAGGAAGAGGGAGTTGGTGGAGGGAACATGTTTATTTCCCTGCATCTTAAGCATTGTTAGCAGAACTTATGTCTGCACTCAGGCCTTTAATGTGTCAACTGAAATAGAACATAAAAGAGTGTCTGAAGTTGAAACTAAATGATGTTTATATCTTTCAAAAAAGTTTTCTCCAGCATGTGTAATAAGGATTACATTTCTTTGTTTCCAGGATCAGTGGTTTTGGCGTGTCAGAAATAACAGGGTCATGGATGGATATCCCATGCAGATCACCTATTTTTGGAGGGGACTGCCTCCAAGTATCGATGCAGTTTATGAAAACAGTGATGGGAATTTTGTTTTCTTTAAAGGTAAGAAGCTGAAACAAAAAAATCAGGTAAAAAGAAATTCAATGAAGAGGTCCCTGAAAATGCTACATGGGGGGGGGGGGGGCAGTTATGGAGACCAGTTCAATATATATCTGTAGGCTCAAAGACAACCCCTAATTTGAGTACCGTCACTCCTCTACAAAATGGGTATGCTTATCTCTGTAGTACACTAAATTCAAGACTTGGACCAGTTAGAAAAATGGGTATTTGGGTAATACCCATCTGTATGGGTTTTTGGTTGTGTTAGTGAGGACATGAGGTTATACAAGAGTAAAAATTCAGTTATGTACTTTGCATGCATTAAAATGCATGGAATGAAGGAAGGAATATTGTTATCACGTTATTTCATTTTGTTTTTATTTTTTCTTTTGCTAATCAGAGTTGCTTATTTTAAGCATCAGTTGTTTATCTTGCTTATCATGTTCATCTGTGTTATATAAAAATGTATTTCCTCTTGATATGGTGACATTACAGGTTTCAGGTGGGAAATGAATTATTAATAAAGATCCTGTTTTCATGCAAATGGTCTTCTTAATTAAAAAATGAATAAAAACTCAGAAAATACAGCATGTGGAATTAACTGGGATTTTTTTTCCCAGCAGCATTTTTTTCTTTAATTTATTTTTTGCACCAGGCATCAGCTGTTGCTTAAAATTAAAGGTCTTAAATATGCATCTAATTTGAGCTTAATGTGAAAATTATACTTTATGTTGAATAAATACTAGTTTATCATTGCAACCTGTTCATTGGGAGTCAAAATTCATGTTGGATGTGATTATAAAGCAAACCTTGTTGAGTACGGAATATTTACACAGACAACAATAAGGAGACCCAATTAAAACATCACTTTTAAGTTTATGGATTATGATGACCAAGTCATTATAGCTCAAAGGTTTAAGAAGATGGCAGAGCATACACTCCCAGGGCCCCCTTAAATCTGTAGCTACTCTTTCCCAACTCCATGGCTTCCTTGTGTGATTCTCATCTTCACCCTTAACTCTGTTGTTCCTTACTTGCCTTCTGCACCCTCCCTGCACTCTTTCTCCACCATAACTTTATAGCTTTCCCCTGAAACGGCTTTCCTTCTCCCCTTTCTCTCAATAGCTTCCTCAGTGTCTGCCTTTTCTAAGGTAAGTTGCAGTTGTTGCTGTTGTGGCTAGAGCAAGACACATCAACTTCTCTTTCTATCTCCATATTCATACTACTCTTCTTTGAGAAAAAAAATAGGAGGCAATTATTAATTATGGGCTGCATTTTTTCAAAGTGATGGAACTAGTTGGCAATTGGCCTTGGATGAGAACTTGTAAATCTGCCATAATTCCTTGCGGTTGTGATCAGAAACAATGATGGCTCTTTCCTAATGAGCCAGCAATGTTTGCTTTCTCCAATGTCATCCATTGCTCAGTTACAGGATGCAATAAGTCAATTCAATAGAATGGAGTTAGAACTTCAAGACTTCAAAAGTATACTAAGCTGGGGAAGAAGCGCTTGTTTTAACATGTGAAGGATGCACTGTGGCTCCATTTTAGGAAGACAGTTAAGATTACTTTTGTGTGTATTTATAAAACCATAAATGTCAGAGTTTTCATGTAATCGGTTTCAACTGTTAAATACACGAACATTCCATTTTCAGACTTTAATAATCGGGATGCCTTGGACTATATATTTTTCTGACATCTTGCTGTTGTGGAACTAACTGTTTTAGGTTCTACGTCTTGGCTTTTAGGTCAGAGTGGAGGAGGAGTTGCACAACCAACCACATTAAAGTGTCACATGATGAGTACTTATCCAGCTTTCATTGATTTAGTTGATGTAGAAGTACCTTAACCATTTTGATGAACCAGTGAGTCAGTACATTTAATGAGTTAGTAAGGCCTATGTATTTATTATATCTATATTTGTATCCTATCAATTTAATACAATGTTCAAAAATTGCCTGCCTAAATTTGAAATCTACAGTTCAAGTAATGACTTTCTTTTGTGCAATTTCATTCCCATTTGGAAGGCCTTTCACTGTATATCTCTAGTTTATGTTTTGTTTTTAATTTACCCACAGTTTGACATCGATATTTGTAAGCTGATAAAATCTCTGGCTCCCATAGAAACGTATGGTCATGAAACCAAACGTCTTTTTGTTATTTCATGTATACAGCACTTAATTTTTTTGCCTTATGGCTCCGAATGTGCAGAAGAGCCTCTAGTAGCTGATATAACATGAATAACTGCTTACAAGACACAAACGTTCTTTCATTTCATTCCATCATGATGATAATAAGAAAATACTAGACAAGTCTGCAAATTATTTTTTTGTTCTTTTGTTCTCCTTTGAAAGTGGCAGAGATGCAGATTGTGAAATCCTTCCTAGTGTGATAAGAAAGTTAGGCAGTGCTAAAAATGAACTGTCAAAGACATATGCAGTGTTAAAATTTGTGCCAAGCCAAATGTAGCAACAGGAAAGTAGTTGTAAAATTCACACTACTGCTGCCATAACTTTCAACACTACTCCTCCCCCTATTTGATAGTTTCTTGTTGAAAGCTAAAATTTACTGGCACTGAAAGATGAGGAATGTTGCTCACAAAGAACTTCAGAAACTGTAAAACAAGAATAAGAAATGCACTTATGGAAGTCAAAGTTAATTCCTGTAATAACTTGTATGATAGACATGAGGATCAAGTGCACCCTTGCAAAAGGTGCAAAAAGGGCTGTAGCATACCAGCTGCTCACCTGTTCTCTCTAAGCTACATCTCTTAAGCTAATTGGCTAGAAGGAATAGTGCCTTGTATATATTTATATTATCTGCAGACTTAAACAGTTAAATTCAGGGGCAGTATAAATTGTACTATTAATGTGTTTTGCCTAAAATATTGCTTAGAGCAGTGATTTTCAATCTTTTTTATCTCATGGCACACTGGCAAGGTGTTAAAATTTTCAAGGCACACCATCAGATTTTGGACCATTGACAAGGCACACCATGGAGGGCTCATATCCCCATTTAAAAAAGATCCTTCCCCCCAACTTCCACAGCACACCAGTGTGCCATGGCACACTGGTTAAAAATCATGGGCTTGGAGGTACACTGTGACATTCCAGTGTTTCTTACTACTGGCCTAAAGAAATTAACACTTCCCACTGAAGTCACCACATTGATACATGTACTATTGTAAATGTTTAGTGATTGGTTCCTTCACACGTCTCCATGTATGGTGTTGCCAGCTGATTCGGAGTCATGCAGGTTAGAAGCAGATTGTGGCCACACTAGGGTGGTAGTAAGGATGGTGATGTTTCACTAGGCAAGGAAGCATACTTCGAGGGTTTCTCCATTCGGATTTCAATACTACCTTTCAATACAATATGCCTTTTGAATTCATTGGGAAGTATTATTGTTCCAAAAAATTGTATTCCCATTGAATTATCTGAAACATTTGATTCTTTGTCCAGTTTCCAATTATACTGACTGGCAGTGGCTGGTTTTCAGACCATAATAAAGTTTTATTATTATGTAA